>CAWUFW010006817.1:0-600000 GCA_963921515.1 Calotriton arnoldi
CCTGTGTGACATGTGTGTTTTGTGCTCCCTCTCATCTGACAATGCCTGCTTGCCCACATAGGGGATTTGGATCCATGAGTTACCTTAGTGTGGCAGTGTATGCACATCTGTATGATTGGTATTCAGCTCTCCTCATGTGTTGTGTGGTTACCTGGGGACACTGGCACCACCCCCTCACCTGCTGTGTATGATGACAGTGTTGGTCTGCCTGTTTGTGTTTGTGCATCTGCACCACTGCATTGGCATATCTTGGGTGTGCCATTGGCTGTATGTTGTTTGGTGTGTTTCCCCTGCTGTCCCTGGGACTCCTAGGTCATCGGTCAGCACAGTGATCATGGTTTGTGTGTCCCATTGCTGCCATGGTATGGTATCTGTTCACCTCACATCTGCTGTCTCCACAGGATATCTGCATTTGTGTGCCCATTGGTGCAAATATGTGGTTCTGCATTCTGATGGTCACTTCTGTCATTGTGTCATTGATGAATGTTGACGGTGTCAGCCACCATGGGTGTTGTTTGTCTGCACATGGCCAAAGGAATGTCTCATTTGCACTGCAGTATTTGGCTCACCCAATTTATGTTGCAATGGGACACATACACTACTTTGCCACAGATGAGTTTTTGGTTCTGTGACCAGGAATGATCCATGCAGTTTGGCAGTTGCAGCTCTTTCTTTGTCAACACTTACCTTTTGGTCACTGTGATGATGGGGGTTTAGACCCCATTGCCACAATGGTCAAAATGTGCTTCAGCTATGGACCCCACACTTCCCTTTTGGTCACTGTGATGATGGGGGTTTAGACCCCATTGCCACAATGGTCAAAATGTGCTTCAGCTATGGACCCCACACTTACCTTTTGGTCACTGTGATGATGGGGGTTTAGACCCCATTGCCACAATGGTCAAAATGTGCTTCAGCTATGGACCCCACACTTCCCTTTTGGTCACTGTGATGATGGGGGTTTAGACCCCATTGCCACAATGGTCAAAATGTGCTTCAGCTATGGACCCCACACTTGCCTTTTGGTCACTGTGATGATGGGGGTTTAGACCCCATTGCCACAATGGTCAAAATGTGCTTCAGCTATGGACCCCACACTTGCCTTTTGGTCACTGTGATGATGGGAGTTTAGACCCCATTGCCACAATGGTCAAAATGTGCTTCAGCTATGGACCCCACACTTGCCTTTTGGTCACTGTGATGATGGGGGTTTAGACCCCATTGCCACAATGGTCAAAATGTGCTTCAGCTATGGACCCCACACTTACCTTTTGGTCACTGTGATGATGGGGGTTTAGGCCCCATTGCCACAATGGTCATGGGCTGCTTGCATTGTGGGTGCCACACACATATATGTGTGGCACATGTGCTAGGGGGTCACATTGTATGTTCAAAGTCATGTTCGGTGTTGTAGGCATTTGACACAGCCTACACACGCTTGTCATGGTGGTGGGGGGATGTCTTTATCTTGCATTCCCTAGGTTGTGGTGTGCTGGTTGTGTCATGCATTGTCCATCCTATGAGTGGGGGTGGTAGTAGTGGTAGGCATCCAGCCCCCTGGGTGAGGGTGGTAGTCGTGGTAGGCATCCTGCCCCCCTGGGTGAGGGTGGTAGTGGTGGTAGGCATCCAGCCCCCCTGGGTGAGGGTGGTAGTAGTGTTAGGCATCCAGCCCCCTGGCTAAGGGTGGTAGTAGTGGTAGGCATCCAGCCCCCCTGGCTAAGGGTGGTAGTAGTGGTAGGCATCCAGCCCCCTGGGTGAGGGTGGTAGTAGTGGTAGGCATCCTGCCCCCCTGGGTGAGGGTGGTAGTGGTGGTAGGCATCCAGCCCCCCTGGGTGAGGGTGGTAGTAGTGGTAGGCATCCAGCCCCCTGGCTAAGGGTGGTAGTAGTGGTAGGCATCCAGCCCCCTGGGTGAGGGTGGTAGTAGTGGTAGGCATCCAGCCCCCCTGGGTGAGGGTGGTAGTAGTGGTAGGCATCCTGCCCCCTGGGTGAGGGTGGTAGTGGTGGTAGGCATCCAGCCCCCTGGGTGAGGGTGCTAGTAGTGGTAGGCATCCAGCCCCCTGGCTAAGGGTGGTAGTAGTGGTAGGCATCCAGCCCCCCTGGCTAAGGGTGGTAGTAGTGGTAGGCATCCAGCCCCCCTGGCTAAGGGTGGTAGTAGTGGTAGGCATCCTGCCCCCTGGGTGAGGGTGGTAGTGGTGGTAGGCATCCAGCCCCCTGGGTGAGGGTGGTAGTGGTGGTAGGCATCCAGCCCCCCTGGGTGAGGGTGCTAGTAGTGGTAGGCATCCAGCCCCCTGGCTAAGGGTGGTAGTAGTGGTAGGCATCCAGCCCCCTGGCTAAGGGTGGTAGTAGTGGTAGGCATCCAGCCCCCCTGGCTAAGGGTGGTAGTAGTGGTAGGCATCCTGCCCCCTGGGTGAGGGTGGTAGTGGTGGTAGGCATCCAGCCCCCCTGGGTGAGGGTGCTAGTAGTGGTAGGCATCCAGCCCCCCTGGCTAAGGGTGGTAGTAGTGGTAGGCATCCAGCCCCCCTGGCTAAGGGTGGTAGTAGTGGTAGGCAACCAGCCCCCCCTGGCTAAGGGTGGTAGTAGTGGTAGGCATCCTGCCCCCCCTGGGTGAGGGTGGTAGTGGTGGTAGGCATCCAGCCCCCCTGGGTGAGGGTGGTAGTAGTGGTAGGCATCCAGCCCCCTGGCTAAGGGTGGTAGTAGTGGTAGGCATCCTGCCCCCCTGGGTGAGGGTGGTAGTGGTGGTAGGCATCCAGCCCCCTGGGTGAGGGTGGTAGTAGTGGTAGGCATCCAGCCCCCCTGGCTAAGGGTGGTAGTAGTGGTAGGCATCCAGCCCCCTGGCTAAGGGTGGTAGTAGTGGTAGGCATCCAGCCCCCCTGGGTGAGGGTGGTAGTAGTGGTAGGCATCCAGCCCCCCTGGGTGAGGGTGGTAGTAGTGGTAGGCATCCTGCCCCCCTGGGTGAGGGTGGTAGTGGTGGTAGGCATCCAGCCCCCTGGGTGAGGGTGCTAGTAGTGGTAGGCATCCAGCCCCCTGGCTAAGGGTGGTAGTAGTGGTAGGCATCCAGCCCCCCTGGGTAGGGGTGGTGGTGCGCATTCAGGCCCCTGTGTGCATATGTGGCATTGGTGATGGGCATCCCGCCCCTATGGTGCTGCTGTTGCTGGTGTAAGTATATTCAGCATCCCCGTGTGTGTGTGTGATGTGTCGTGTACGTGTTGTATGTGTTTTGTGGTTGGTGTCTGGCTTACCTTCTGCGCCGTACGCGTCCGTGCCTGTTCCGGTAGTAAA
This sequence comes from Calotriton arnoldi, assembly GCA_963921515.1. Classification (NCBI taxonomy): domain Eukaryota; kingdom Metazoa; phylum Chordata; class Amphibia; order Caudata; family Salamandridae; genus Calotriton; species Calotriton arnoldi. The sequence continues at coordinate 3,280 of CAWUFW010006817.1, forward strand.
TGTAGAATATTGGTATGATCGGGACGAAGGGATTCATGGTTGTTTCGTGTCGTTCGTCCTTCTCGTTGCTTGGCGTCGTCCTCGTCGCTTCGCCTCGTCCTCGTCGCTTCGCGTCGTCCTCGTCGGTGCCGTGTTCGTCTCGGAGCCGTGGATCGTGTTGTGGCGCGAATCGGAGCTTATGTGCGCCTCTCCCGGATGCTTTGACGGGCCGTGCGTAGCGACGGGTTCGGAGCGTACGGAAAGCGCATCGTACTTGTCCGGCCGGACGGGGCTGCATTTTTCCTTCCGTGCGACTCGATTCGGCGTTTCCGGATTCGCCTCGGTCGGAGAACAGGACCTGGTTTGGGTGAGTACGGCTCGGCCGGATTTTTTGCTGTTGTGCGCATCGTACTTGCTCGTTCGGTGTACTGTACGGATCGGTCGGGAAACAGGCTTTCGCATGGCTTTTTTCCCGACCGAATGGTATTGGGTGCGCCTCCGACCGAGATCGGAATCGGCCCCATAGTATTTGATGGGTTTATGTGTTTTAGCTTGCCCGTTACTCCATCTATAGCGGGCAGAGCTAAAGGGGGTTTGTCGGCCTGGTTCAAAGTGGAAATTGCTGGTTTGATTGAACAGTTATTCCAGGAACAGGGGGAGGCGCAGGCCTTTTGTCTTACTGGGAAAGACACTAACAAGTTGTATTTGGTAAATTTTTATATTAATAACTTTACATCCAAAGGTGACTTCCAAGGCCTATTTGTGCTAATTGACATGCTTGTGGAGAGAGAGGCTTGTGTGGATTGCCCCCTTAAGCTGCTGGTGGAGGGGGACTTTAATTCAAAATTGGGGCATCCACCGTCCCTTTCCCCAACTACCTTTGATCCAATTTCCCATGAGCCGGACCATAACGTGATGGATGCTAGGGGGCGGTCTTATTTTCTTATTTGCTAGAACGGGGTATGATTAATAAGGTTCCCGAATTTACTGACCAACATATTCCTACCTTTATAGGACGAGGTGCAGGAAGCACCATTGACTATATATTTGTCACCTGGAGCACGGTTCCCCTTATTAAGGACTGTGAGGTCCTCATTCAGCCCTACAGTGACCATAACCCTATCTCTGCCAAGATAGTGCTACCATATATGAGACAAAAGCCCAAGCCTCCACTTACTCAGGTATTATCCATTAAGGACACAGGGCGTAGGGTGGTATGGCGTACAGCGAACATGTCCCAGGTGATACCTATTAGTTCTGCCCTGGTGCATAGCTGCAATTGCATTCCACGGGTTCCAGCCTGTATCTTATGCAGTTTTTCAACTCTATAAGATAAGATTAAAAGTCTACTCTCTAGACCCATTACTCAGTCACGCCAACAAGCTCATTCATGGTTTGACAACGCCTGCAGAGAAGCTAATAATACCTTACGCAGGGCCTTAAAGCAAAATCCCAGGGACCGGACTGCGATTAAGGAAAGCAGGAAACCGTATAAGCTTGCTACTAAAAAGAAAGTTAGCTCTGAAGGAGGAGAAATGGGAATTATTAGTGCTTCACTGTTTGAGCACCCAGAATCAATTGGCAAAGGGGATCGACAGAGGGTTATGGATAGCTTCCGAAAGTATAAAGAATCCTTTAGGGAATTGTCAGAAGTATCCAAACCCACTGTCAGAGATCCTTATGCTTTCTCTGCTCATTGGTTTTCATTGGCTACCCCACCCCAGACAAATGCCTCCTCCGTCACAATGCTTTTGGGATCACTTTTGCTCTTTGTGTCTCCTGCATCTTGGCCAAAACAATCTTGGTGGTCATCGCCTTCAATTCTACCAAACCCAACATAAACCTGGCACAATGAGTTGGGCCCCAGCTTTTGTATACAGTCATTGGTGCCTGCACAGTCATTCAGGCTCTTCTGTGTGCCTCGTGGCTGATTCTGTTGCCCCCTTTCTCAGACAACAATGTCATCGCTCAACCAGGAAAAATGTTACTAGAACGCAATGAGGGATCTTCAGTTGTTTTTTGGTGCATGTTGGGATACCTTGGGCTTCTGGCCACTATCAGTTTTGTGGTGGCCTTTCTGGCCAGGCACAGCCTGACAGCTTCAATGAAGCGCAATTCATCACCTTCAGCATGCTCGCCTTCCTCAACATTTGGCTCTCATTTGTCCATGGATATATTTTTGCCATTCTGTCTTCAACACTAGCGTTAGTCTCATGCATATTATTCTCCAAGTGTTACATCATCCTTTTAACTCAAAGCAGCATCTGATGGGCAGAAGAAAAATATGCCAAAAAATGTCAGGTGAAGGTGTTATAGGAGAGTAACTCCCTTGTTTGACATTATGCACTGCAGTTTGTTCATATAGCACCTTTGTTTGTAATAAAAGTCTTTCTAGTCAACCTATAGTCAAATCTACAATGGCTTGAAGAGAAATAATAGTTTCCATGAATTTAAACCAAGGCCTTCTCGTTCAATCTATGGGTAGACAATAAATTAATATACTAATCTTCGAGGCGGTCACCTATGTTTCAAGTTTTACACCGACGTGCTGAATAGTAAGCAACTTTTCCAGTTGGAGGGTGTTGATTTCCTGACTCAACCAACATTGATACACAGCTGGTATGTCAAGGATTTTGCATGGCGGGCTTGCTTGCTAGGTAGAACTCAGTGGCGGAGTAGGTTTCTACACCTTCTTTTCTTGTACTGGGAAGTTTTCATGAAACTTCTGTGACTATCAATGGGTGTTTTGCTATCCAGGAAACACAAAACTTCAGCAATTCCTTGCATTGTCTAGTTATTAAAAGATATTTTCCCTTTGGCATATAGCGTTGGCTACGTCTAGAACCTGGAGCTTCTCTAATAGGAAATACCAGAACTTGAGAACCATGCCACTGGACTATCCTTCTGCCCCAAAGCTCACTCCTTTCTGTATGGTGAAAACAATACCGGCCCCCAAGGAATATGACTATTAACCTTCTAGACGACAATGAAGAAAGATTCATATCAAATGTCAAAAGGACAGCATGTATTTTTAAATAAAGATTGTATGAATATAAAGACATGTCTCTCTTCATAGGTACAGATTGTAATCCTCAGTAACATTTGCGCTCCATCACATCTTTCATGTCAACTTATTAAATATTAAAACATCACCAAGCAACCCAGGTCACCTTTTAATATTTAATAAACAACATTATGACAATATCTATCCATAAGAAACATATGCAAAGTACTTCTATGTATAGTAGCAGCATACAATGAACAGGAATTTTAGAATAGCTTCAGATCCTTATGGAACAGCATTCACTCCAACGCTCACTGTCCTTTAATTAACATTGGCAATATTTTTAGCTCTGATACCCCTACTGATTTACATTGCCATATTAGAGGATTCATCTAGCACTTTTTCAAACTGAGAACTTGAACCATTTTGTTCAGTTCTTAACAGCATTTCTGCCAGCAGCCATCACTTTGCTCCCACTGTGGACACCATACTCCTCACCGCACAACAAGGAACCCAGTGTATCCAGTTACTACTTGTACTTTGACAAATACATTACATCAAAGCCCATATGTGGTACTCCTGGATCATGCAGGTGGGACACTTGGAGCTAAGGAACTGTGTTTTTTTTTTTTGTCTAGCCTGTTGTTCTGGGGTAACCCAACAATGTAGAAATGTGCTTGGGTGCATGATGCTCCCCTCCTTAAGGCAGTTTTTGAAGCTCATCCTGAGGGCATAGATATCTTTACTTGAGAACCTATTGTGCCATGCCAGCTAGACTGTTTGCACTTTTCTCTGGGATAACAAGATTGCGTTTAACAAGTTGTATATTCCCTTGTGGCAGCTCCTTACTAGGATCCCTCTGGATGGGCTGTGATGTGGGTTTCCTCTCCTTTTGTTCTCAGGGCCCTTCCAGCTGTTCTTTGTGTTGCAGTGCCCTTGGAGTGCTACTTATATGGATTTGTTGATGAGTTCTTCCGGCACCTTAACTTGCTTTTACTACTTTCTCTTAAAATTTGTGAGGTGTTGCAGGGATTCTGCAAAAGAACAGAACTATGCGTAGGATTATGGGACCTTAGTGCATAGGGACTGAGTCATCCTACCACCTTAGTACCCATGAGCCCATGACCGACTAGCTATAGTGTCTCACTTGCCCTCCTACTCACCCACAGAGAAACAAGTGATTAGACACCCCAGAACACAACACTCCCCCATCTCTCAGGACTTGCGGTTGCGAGACACACCCTTTCGCTCACACTCTTGTTCTTGTCCACAGTAAGATCTGACAGAGACACGAACCAGTTTAAAATATTTATTTTAATTAACGTGCTCTAACATGCAGTATACGTGCCACAACAAGCAGGAAAATACATAATACAAATACTGTCAGCATAGCAGCTAGGCCATAAATCATGAAATGAGATGTCATTTAAAAAAAGACAATATAGCCTAATCTCCCACCCCTTGCTTAGAAGCTGTAGTAATATATATTAGAAGATCTCTGGGTTTTGTCTGCAGACCCCATACCTCAGACCACAGATGGCAGTTCTACATCATAGGTGCTGTCTCGCTCTTCTCCCTGGAAAGGTCCCTCTCCAAGTGTGTCTCCACCTACGCATGTATCCCCATAAAACCAAAGTACGAGTTCCAAACAACAGCTGCATTGGTATGTTTTGTCAAGGTGCGAGGGCCTGACCAGAACAGAATAACAAGGGGCATTGTTTATCGACCTTGCACACGATGTTCAGACTAAATCCCAAGAACTGGCAGACAGTGAACACGGCAGACAGTTCTCATGTGAAAAGGACGAAGAATGTCTTTGCAAAAATAAAGCCTTGTAGTAACTTGGTCAAAGCCGTGCACTGCCTGTGGAGCTCATGCTAACTTAGAGAAAACGACAATGTCCCCACGGGCCACGTGACACCCTCCCCATGGTCAGGTCGGTAGTTCCGGGGCAAATCAGAAGTCAGAGGTAAGCAGAAGCAAAGGTGGCTGATTAAAAGGCCAAATGTGATTGCCTGGTAGAGAAACCCCCCAAATAAAATGCGTGGAAAATGTACAATGAGAACAAAAGGCCTTTGCGGTGTATCCCAGTTATCATTTACTGTGTATCTTTGGACCACAAAACATCATGGGAAAAGTGGAATGCCATGCGCTCTAATAGGCCGTCTGAACCTTCCTTAGTAAAAAGGTATGCCATCCAATTGAGCAAATAGAACGAGCAGACATGCTCCTCATATTCAGTAGCTGCCAGGAGCATTTCAGGGTAACCTGCATTAAATTCGATGAAACTCTGATCCAAGAGGTGCTGTGCCTGAGCACAGGTACTTAAGACTGCCAACATTGCAAGTATAGGATCATACACAAAGCACCTACCCATAGAACAGTCCTGGTCATGGGCCAACAAGGGATCCATCAGCAGACCATAATCCAGGGCAGTGTCTGATGTATTGGCGAGGCAGACATCCAGGGCCCATTGAAAGGGGCACCGGAGGCAGTAGAACACAGGTTGCACACAGGTGAAGTAGGCATAATGGAAGGTGAGCCAATAGTCGATGTTAACACTTCTAATGAAATTAAACCAAAACGTTGGTGCATCCGTTCACGGTACAGCTGCAATAGGCCCTGGCTTGGCTGTACCACAGGTCGAGCAGCCATTACGGAGCAGCAATAAAAGTACCAGCATGCCACAAATCAAGAGGAGCAGCAAAGGAAACCCTCCGAAGGGGCTGGACAAAATAGAATAAAAAAACACCGGGATTACTCCAAAAATAGTCTGAAAGGACGAGACAAGGCCGGATCCCACAAGTTTAAAAAAGTGGGCCAGGCCCTCGGTATCAGACGCATTAAATATTTGGTAAATTAACTCTCCAAAATGTAGGGGGAGATTCGTGTTCAAAAGTGAGTGAATCTCACTTGCTGTTCTTGCCACCTGCAATTCGAAGGTCTCAAGAGCTGATGTGAGAGAGACTTCTTGTTGAAACAATAGTGCTTTGAGTCTGCTTAGCTTATTGAAATCTGCTTTCAAATTTGGAATGGAAGGCCACACTGAACTATCTACAATCCTGTGTGGGGCGAACAGGGCATTGCTGCAACATGGAACACTGTGAAACTGTTACTAAATATGGGATGCCTGCCCGTAAGCTGCAGCAGTTCTGGTTATTTAGAATAAGATAACTGCCGATAGAAAGCAGGTTTAGGGTGGGAATAATAGCTGGGACCGGAGTCCCTTTTAAAAAACAAGCTAAATTAGGGGCCGAGATGTTGCAAGTCCCGTGTACTTTCACTTGTTTACAGACAAGTGAGTGTCCGACCATAGAATCACAATCTTCTACAGTAAGGACAACTTCCTTATCTGCTCGTTGTCAGCGAAACACAAAAGGCAATGACCATAATTCATGAATATAGCTACTCCCAAGTGGTTCATATCTACCCTAAGGATAATGTTTCATGCAGTCCATGAACTGGAAAAGTGAGATGGGCAATGAAATAACCCCATGTATTAACCACACGGCAGAATTAGTTTCTGCTACCGAAAATGGTAACTGTTCAAGTTTTTCAATGTGTAACATCGTGTATGTTGCGTCCTTCATTGACATAAGTTTTTGTTTATCAGTCAAATTAAACGGTAAAAACAGGGCAGAAGTATTCAGATAATCCCATGGTACTTTCCCACTTTTAAGTGTTTGCAAAGTCTAACTAAATTGCATTATAGAGCGTAACTGATTTCGACCATGATACAATACAGACACTTCATTCTGGACAATGTCAATTACAGATGATACAATATTATCTAAAGTATATGTACGAGAAGACATTGTGTTAATGCTGTTATCAACCACGGCTAGAACTTTTTCAAGATTTTCTTGATCAATTTGTCGTAAGCGTACTGCTGCTTCCATCAGGGACAGTTTTCAAAACTCATTATATGCTGCATATGTAAAACGTTTAGTCCTAGGTGTTTTTGGAACTAAAAGGAAATCAGCCAGATCGACCTCACCGGACAAAAGAGAAAAGTGTTGTTTCACAGATGACAGTGTGGAAAGTTCTAACCATTGTTGACACAATTTGCCTACTGAGTACGTAGTAACAGTGTGAGAATGTGGGAAACGAGGATCAGGTCTGCTTGATGTAAATCGTGTAGAGGCATCAGAAAAGCATAACTGACAAGCATTAGTATTAGTTGGCCACTGTAACCAACCCAAAGGATCAATATCGGAGGAATTAAGTGTACCATTTTGAAACATTTCAGTTAAGTACTCTAGTGTATAGTTAGTATGTGTCTCCCATACATCATAGGCAGCCAAAGACGGGATTGAGGGAGTATTCAAATTTTTTGTAGTGGACAAACCAAAACATGTAGTTAGTTGAACTGTCTGATTCAAAAATATCAGCTGAGATGGTATTAAACATGCACAATGCATTGAGTCTATGCCCTGACAATTTTTGGTACCCCAAATGGATTTCAAATCGATTATGTTTTTCCAGTAATCATAACCCTTCAGGGACAAATTGGCTATGAAGGAAGAAGAATAGACCAATTTAGTATGGGTCAGCATGAATTTGGTGCTGGTAGTCATATTCAATTTGTAGACATATGCTCTCAGGTCAGAAAGATTGTAACCACAAAAATATACAAATTTACTTTTTTGAGTCTGTGAGCTCCCCTGGAAAGGTATTGGACAATGTTCCCATTGTGTATAATTAAAAAATGGTCTCTGAGTGTTGGTCTTGTGTAAAAAATGATAGCCATACTGTTGGTAACAGAATAAATCAGCATAATTTGCTGAATTTAAATACAGATCTTCAGTATCAAAAGCAGTATAATATTTTAAATCTGAAAACAGTGAATAAACAGCGTTCACATCCCAGTCATCGGAGTGTATTCCAGGCATAATAACGTCACCTAAAGAAACTCGAAACACGTATGGAATCTGCAAAGTTTCGGTCGGACCGTAGATTTTGAATGGTTCTTTATCCCAAATGATGCCATCAACAATTGGGAATGCTGAAATGTTAACCAGGGATTGATCCCTTTTCATTTTGTGGGACGAAGTATGAGGGGCCAGTACACCATCCACCAAGTGTACAGCAGAGCGTTCGGGTAAGTAATGGCCATTTATTAGGAGGGAAAAAACTGTCACAAAACCAATCCACATAAAGAGGTACACCATCGTAGGCACCATCCAGACGTATGTCCAAGGGGGAACAAGGTAAATTCTTGATGAAAACTCAAATCCATGTAGGGTGCTCTGCCTCAGATAAAGTTGAGGAAGACGTATCAGAAGAAAAGTCATCTTGATCCATATTATAACCACTTGAACCTAAACCAAATAATGGGGGTTGCTCTGCATTTGAATGTGGAAAAGTTGCATGTTCAGGAATTTCAATTTCAACTTCGAGCGGTGGCGTTTCATACTCATTTGCCACAGTGGTAGAAGTGGAAGGTAAAACATGCACCAAATCAATAGAAGACTCCATCTCCCCTTCCTGTTGTAGAGGAGTGGCAGGGGGGACAGCAGTCATTGGACGCAGTGAAACATCCCGTCGGGGAATGCTAGTAGGCATACTATTGAGTATCACCCATATGGTGTAACTTGACATGTTCGATGGAAATAAATCGATTCTCCTTTCAACCAGGCAGTGGAGGTAAAATCACAGTACGGGTACCCTTCAATCCAAGGACTAGGACTGGTGCACATATGAAGGACAAACTCTTTTTTGTCCTCCACCTTTTCTCGGACTAAATCTCCAACTTTAGGAAGCCAGCAAGTAACAGGAATGAGCACCACTGCATCCGTAGAAGAGGGCAAATGGGCATTTGCTTGTGTATCACGAGTCTTTTGTAGATCCTGTAACATTGCACAATGGTTATCTACATCAAACATTGAGGCAGCCACCACAACGTCTAGACCATCAAGGTCTGGCACAAACCTATTAATGCCAAAGAGCATTTGGTATGGGCAAACAAACAAAATTGGCAGTGTACGCCGTAAAAGGCCTAGCACCTGACCCGCTATGCCTAATATATATATATATATAATGGGATTTCTCCATTAGCTGTGTGTGCACACTGTTGAAGCACCCACTGCCACGGTGCAATCCAAGACAGGATTATAACAAACAGAATAAATCGCAAAGGTGCACCACTTAATAGCAGAAAACGATAGACACATCACAAAACATCAAGTCCGTGTCCAAAGTATTTTTCATATAGTATCTTCTTTTATTCACAAAAAAAAAATGTCTTTCATAAAAAGACCACAGTTGACGCGTTTCGTCCAGTAACGGACTTCGTCAGGGCATTTGAGCAAGAAGAGGGGATACTCCTAGAGAAAAGTCAACATGGGAGTTGCCGCACTGGGTATGTGTTACAGGCAGGATTTATACAAAGCTCATATCCTCTGTGCATTAATAAACCCAGGATAGTTAATCCCTATTGGGCAAAGTAAGAGTCCCAGGTATAATACCCTCTGTAACAGTTTAATATCCTGACGAGGGCCAGATGGATGGATGGGAGGAGATGAAATGGGCGCCCATGAATTAAAGCCACAGGTCCTACAACAGAATGGACCCACAGGAAGGCTGCGGGGGGGAAGGCCGCAGGTGTTCCTTGCTGGCCTGATGGCTAGGAGTTCATCTCGGGAATAAGAAAGTATATTTTTTTCCAAAACCGGCAGCATAGCTGGCGTCTGGCGACGTCCAGACGCAGATGGGCACAGACGGGCTTGCCTTTGACGTGCCTTCGGCGCACCAGCGGTGCGCCCGCTGCGCGCGTCCGCTGCGCATCCGCGGTCTGCTCATGCCTAAATGCCGGCAAAGTGAGCAGTTCTGCCCCCTCCACCCCGGAAATGCGTCACCAGGCAGGTGACAGTGCCCAAAAAAAGTAACCGCCCTCCACAACAATCAGCAGAATGCTGCGGTGGACCGGAGCGGGAAAGTGAAAGCCCGACAGGTAGGCAAAGCAGAGAAAGATAAAACCAGCAAAGATAAAATCACAATTATGCACCACGTTTAAGAGCAAAGAATGCAGTTTAAAAATAGCGCTGCAGCTCACCCTTGTATGCTGCGTGTCCGCGGTCTGCTCATGCCGGCAAAGTGAGCAGTTCTGCCCCCTCCACCCCCGGAAATGCGTCACCAGGCAGGTGACAGTGCCCAAAATAAGTAAAGTAACCTTCCAGTAATACTTCCAGCGACCACCATACTTGTGGGCTCCATGTCTCGGGGTCAGGCCAGTGATCTCCAAGTTCTTCAATACACTGAAGACGTTCCAGGCGAAGGCAGCCAGATGCAATGTAATAAGTACTGGAACCTGCACTTTTCATTTGGTATGGGGGACGCCCACCCAGAGATCTTCTAGGGAGATTATTAATTGCACGTTGGACTCCAAAAAGATGAGTCAGCCAACTCCTGGCAGTACCTAATACTCTAGCTGTTAAAGATTGCTTTAAGTCACGGCTCATCCGCTCCACAACAGAAATGCCCTCAGGCCGATATGGAGACAAGAATTGCACCTGCACCCCCAGAGACTTCATCGCATCACGGTAAGCCTTAGAGGCAAAAGCCGGACCTTGATCTGAATGGAAGGTGCCACAGGCAAATGTCCCTACAAAGACACGCAAATCCTTTATAACAGTTCGAGCGTCAGCACTGCGTTGAGGCCAAACCCAAAGGAATCTAGTGCATGAATCCACTGCATCCAAGATATATTTAAATGCATTGTCAGATGTTAAAGGACCGCAGTGATCAAGATAAATACAGCCAAATGGCTGAATTAAAAATCAAAAGTTGAGTATGTGGTGGACGCGAAACAGTAGAAGGTTTTATTTGTTGGCAAATGTCACAAGAAAGAACATATTTACGCGTTTGCTGATATAAACCTCGCCACCACAAAAGTTGCTTCAAAAGTGAAATTGTCGCTGTCACTCCGGCACGGGCAGAAGTCACGCCTTCCTGAGCGGCAATGATCAAAGAAAGCCTGCGGTCCTCATTGGGAATCAACCGATCCCCAACGGACGGTATAGTTGCAAATGGAATTTGATCAGGTGTCAAGTGATATGTATAATGTGAAGGAAAACCTTGGGGGTACTCTGTCCATCCTTAGTCGCGGCAACAGCTGCCAAGTTGTTATCATCAATTTTAGTCATTGACCTAGTAACTGCTGCTACGGAGCAAGTGGCTACTACAGATTTGGCTGCCTCATCAGCCAATGAATTACCAATGGCGTGTGCTCCCACACGCTGATGTCCTAATGTATGAATGACATGTGTGAGTGGCAAGCGCTCCATAAGAGCGGCCACTGGGATCCAAAGCGTTGTATGCTTGATTGCGCTACCTTTAAAATCACGAAAAACATTTTGTGACCAAAAGAACAAGCTGTCATTGAAGGACTGTACACAGTAAAAGGAATTGCACACTATCAGCGTAAGAGTGTCAGGCTCCGCAACTTCCAGAGCCAAAACCAGAGCACGTAACTCGGCCAATTGCGCCGTACAATCCCCAAGGGATTGTGTGTGTACCAATGAAGATTTAAAATCACCATCAACTATCGTGCCTGCTACAATAGCGCAGGCTGCAGAATAAGCATGCTTAGAACCAATGGCAGGCTGTGAGAAACCATCAGTGTAGTAATGCATTTGTATTGATCTAGAGGAAGCAATGACAAGGAAGGAGGATGAACATGTTCATATTGTAAAAACTCCTGCGTTTGCAAAGAAGGATCAAAAATAAAATTGACATCAGCCGAAGTCAATGAACTAGCCCATTGTATCCAATGGGGGTGTAAAGCCTTTGAAATTGGAACACTCGCCTTCATGACGGCTTCTAAAGCAGGCACTGGCGAGACCACGAAAATGCGTTTTCCCTGAGCCAGAGAGCGTTCCTTAAGAATCGCCATCTGTACTGAGGTCAAGATTTTTTCTGTCGAAGAAAAACGCAACTCTGCAGGAGTATACAAATGCGATTTATAAGCAATGGGGACTGTGTCCCCTTCACTTAAAGTCACATAGGTAAAACCTAAAGCGCCTGGACAATCCGTATGACCAAATTTGTAGTATTGTCTCTTGTTAACAAGAACTGGGTGCAAGCAGATCAGACTGCAAAGACTGAAGTATTGCTGTGTGTTCCGGAAGCCAACTGGAAATAGAAAATGAGGGTTGTATCAATGCGTAAAGCGATTTGATACGCTGGGCATAATCAGGAATATAAGTCCTTCTAAAACATAAAAAGCCCAGCAAAGATTGCAATTTTTTAAGAGTAGAAGGAGGTTGCAGTTGAGCACATTTCTCCAGAAAGTGGGGGGCCAACCCCTACCTTCGTTGTTAAGTTCATAACCCAGGAAAAGTACTGCCAAAAAGGCAATATGCGACTTGGCAAAATTGAATTTGTAACCCAAGTCCGCAAAGTGTAAAATAATGCGGTCCACATGCACAAGATGCAGATTTAATTCATCATCCGTCAAGTATATGTCATCGACAACCGAGAAGGCATCAGGGTCAATTTCATGTAAAATCGACATAATGCGTGCCGCAAAAGCACCTGGGCTATTCTTATATCCCATATGTAAGAAGTTGGCCTGGCATATGCTGTCCACTAGTTATAGTGGGCACCTTGCACCAGTCCAAACAACCCCTTATGGATGATAGGTTAAAGACAACCTTTATTGAAAGCTATCCTAGTGGTAGCTATGGAGAGCAGCCTTCAGGCTAAGTCTTAGAGGAATGTAAAGCAGCTTGTTTTACCAGTCTATAATCTCTTGAGTGACCAAATGAAAGAGGAAAACACCAGGTATATATATAAAATATATGTATTGGTCTGAAACACACCCCTCTAGTCTCTTTATGAGGCTAGAGTTCGAAATACATAAGTTACAAGGCGAATATCAGCAGTTATTAGCACAATACACGTTTGAGCCCTAGGGGCGTACCAAACCATATACTAAAATAGTGGTATAAAAACCATGACTGAGCTAGACACAAGGCCTAGAGCCTGTAGAAGTGCTTGGACCCCAAGGAACCACCCAAGGTAGTGACACAGGGGACCCACGGGGGACGCGTGCAGTGTGAGAAGAGAACACAGCCACGAATCGCCGTTGACTTCTATGGGGAAAGTCGCAGTTGGATTTTTAAAGAAAAAGGACACTTCGGAGAGGACTTCCAGTTAACCCCTTTAAACTTAAGAGTTTCTAGGGCCCACACCCACGTGAGTACCGAAATACTCGAGTTACCTCACCCAGGGAAGCTGGGTGCATACGTGTTAAAAGGTGTAGGGAATCGTCGTTGTTTTCAATGGTGACCTCTTGGAAAGTGCTGCTGCCGTGAAGAGGAAGAGTGTCCAGTGTGATCCAAGCCTGGATCGAGGAAGAGGAAGACCTGAAAGCAGAGGGGACAGAGTCTGGGTCACTAGCCAGTGACCAGGGGCACGATAGTCAAATGCCCTCAGATGTCGGGTGCTTCAGGTGAGTTGACAGGTGCCTTGACTCTTCAGCCACGAGGTCCAGGAGGCGTCGACGACAACCAGGAGCTGGATTCGAGCTGTCCCACAAAGTTTGTCGAGTGCTGCGGTGTTGGCGACCGGATTGGACCCAACAAGCCTTGGCAACATCAAGTCATGGGGAAATGAAGAAAAGGCTGCGGTGCAGACCAGCAAGGTCTGAGGGACTCATCCAGCAAGGGTAAGTCAGGGCACTTCTGGAGCAACCAGAAAAGCCCAAGCAATTGAAGAGTTGCCTTCGTGGGACCCACTAGCCAACGGACTAGAGATCGCAAAGGAGCCTTGAGCGGTCGCACTTGGAGCTGACCCACGGGACACTTGTGGAGTGTAGGCCAGTGATCTTTGCTGCAGTTAGTGCTTGGGGCTAGGGCTACTTGGAACCCAAAGCACGGTTTCGAGAAATGTCAGGAAGTTTGTGCACTTGCAGATGTGCTTGGTGTCCAGGGGTCACGGTTCCACATTACCCACAAAAGCTATGGGCCTCAGCTTTGCTGGGAACTCAGGGCAGCCTCGGGGAAGTCTGGAAATCCACCTATGGTGATGCAAAGACTTCGGCATCCGGCGGGAGCTTCAGAGATGCAGACCGGACAGATGCTTTGTTGGTGCCTGCCAAGCAGGGGAGTCACTCCTTGACCCCAAGGGAGATTCTTCAGTCCTCTAATCTTGATGTAGAGCGTCAAAGGTCCAGGATTCAGCTTCAGAGTTTCGTCCAGGGATATCTAAAGTCCTGTTGCCAGGGTTCCCTTACTTATACTAAGAAAAGGGGTTGGACTAACTCTGGGGACCCACCTATGGGAGGGTTTGGAAAGAGGGGTGGCTACACCCATTTCCTTTGTCCAGTTTCGCACCAGAGCAGGGGCTGGCAGCCCCTGCAACCGGTTTGAACTGGGGTATGCACGAGGACACCAAATGTGCCCCCAGTGCAGGACTTCAAAGCACTCAGAGAGTGCACCACCCAGCCCTAATCCACTAAGGCCTGTCTGGGAGGTGGTAACACCTCCCTGAGACAGGAAACCTATTGTCCAGGCCTCCCCTGCCAGAGTTTCGGTCAGCAGCAGGAGGCCAGACTTGTGTCTGTGGCTGCAGCATCCATTTTGTGATGCCAGGCTCTGTTTAGTTGGTACCGGGTATACCGGTGCTGTCATATCTCGCCCTCTAGAAGGGTGGGATCATACTCCCACACCAGTTACTGGTGTGGGGGTATGATTCCAAGGTGTTTGACACCAAACACGACATGTTTCCGTGCAGCCATCCCAAAGTTAGCATTTACCATTTAGATATAATGCACTTAAGAGTATATGGTCAGGCTGCACCACAGACAACCCCGGAGAGGAGATTCCGAAGGCTGCAGAGGGGCTCTGCTCATGCATGGGCACCCTCTCACATAAAACCAAGCACCCTGCCTTCAGGATTGATAAGGCCTGCCATAGGGGTGACTGATAGGTTTGTATGTGCAGTGATAGGTGAGATATAGTGAACCTATATCTCTGTAAGGGGTGCATGCACCACCTCACTCAGGCTGCAGTAGCAGTCCTGCGGTGTCATTTTGGAGGGCCTTCCAGGGGTGGCACAATACATGCTTCAACCCCTGGTAGGCCTCTGGGGTACCTATGCCCTGGGTACATAGTATACCATATACTAGGGACTTATAAGGGCACCCCAGAATCCAATCTGAAGTGTACTTAAGGTACAGGGAATCAATTTAGAGAGGAAGCAGCTAGGCTGGGGTCCTGGATAGCAGGGCCCCAGCCAGACTAAAGTCGAAAAACAGTGACACCAGCAAAAAGTGGGGGTAACCATAAGAGGCAGATCCTACTCTCCTACACCATAGGCAATCTTGCATATCTTTTCTGATTGCCTAATGCGCTGAATGCTGTCAAGTCAAAGCTTTCAAGAGCCAAAATGTGACTAAAAAATCCATTGAAATATCCAAAGTCATTTTATATTTTTTGCAAACAATATTGTTAACCAACGTAGAGTTATGGGTGTTCTGTACCGCAAAGATAAGAACATGACTATTCAAATGTCTGTAATCCAAAACTATACAATATGAACCGCCCGGTTACAATATCGGAAAAAGAGGATTATTCATCGACGAAACACAGGGTTCAATGACACCCTGATATTCCAACTGGGTAAGAATTTCACCATCAGACGCTTTAGCATCATGTTTAATTGGGTATTGGGGTTGGGGCTGTGGTGTAGAGCGCAAAGGAATTACATGCTCTGGCGAATCCCTGTCCCAACCCGCCTGATGACGATATAGTGCCGGAGCAAGGGCTAGTGCCCACTCTGACGCATAAGCAAGTTTAGCCTCTTCTGATACATATTGCAAAAAACTTGGGAGAATAACAACCTCCCCTTTAGAGGAAGCAAGAACAAATGGGGGAGGCCAATCAACCTCCGACAACAAAATATCATAAGAAGAGGGAAGGTTATCTCAAAAGACTGCCTTAATAGTGCGTTTAATATCACCTTCAATTTGGATGCCTATTTCATAAAGCCTATCGGGGGCAACTTGAGTGTTAGCTGTTTCTATGGTAATGAAAGTGTCAGTTGCTTTTGCCTCCAGACGCTGGTGGAGTGTCTGCTGCACTATGGTAACCTCCGCTGCGCTGTCGAGGAGGGTTACTGCCCAACTCCTGTCGAGGAGCAGGGTTCTCACCGTCTGAAGCAAACTTTGCAGTCAAAGCGGCAACTTTTTTCTTCTGAAATGGGGCTCGATATGGAGGTGGTCCCTCCTGTTTGACTTTCATGTCAAACTGGTGCTGCGGGTCACGTCTCGTCTGCGTAGACTCACCTTGTCTGCGATCCTGTTGCTCTCCTCCACCGAACTGTTGATCCGACGATTCCTGAAAGGAATGAGGAGAACGAGGATCAGGAACCTGGAACCTCTTGGGTGTCTTAATTTTAGAGCGTTCACGCAAATCATATCTATGCTCAGAAGCATCAGGTGGAGGCGAACCTGCATGAGAACCAGGCTCGTGTTGTTGCTGCTGCCGCATATTTTTGTTCCAAGCCTTTTTAGGAAAGGCTGGATGACCCTCCTTTTCCGGAGGGGGGTTATTTTGTGCCTGAGTCAATGGTCAAACCCCCAAACTATTGCGACCCAAGGATGAATACAGCTCTGCAATAATAATCGGCAGCTGTCGTTCCCAATCAATGTCCGCCACCACTGCTAGGCGTTGACGCACTTGTAAGCAAACTGCTTCACCTTTAATGTTGGCCAGAATCATGTCGGAGACAACAGGGAACATGCCCACTAACTTCATCCCCAAATCCAGGGTTGGACCAGCCCCGTGTTCATCTTGTACCTTCCTTAGAACGCTCGGTAGAACGCTCATGGAGGGAGTGCCAAAGCACAGTGTATATACCGAAGCAAATACTGTCCCCCAGGTTGTGCAGTCCGCCAAAGGAGGAATGAGACCACTCGGCAAACTCATGGTAAGGATCCTGTGTTTTTCAACAGGAGTAGTATGTGGAAAAACAGCTTCAAGTTGCTAAAGTTTTTGTGCGTGCCAAAATGGCAAGCCATCACGATTTTGAGGACGTTTACCCATCACTGAGTTAATCATGACAGGACTAATCAAAAGACCTCTGCCCTGACCAGGTGCCAGAGGAGCAGCTCCAGCCGGAGCGGCTTGAAGTGCACAAGCCATAAATTGTATAACCCTTTTATGAAGATGAACCAATTGTGTATAAAGTATCCTGAGCTCTGCAACAGGAACATTGAGATAATTAGGATGCGGTGTAAAGCCCGCCAAAACGGGCCAAGTGGCCCCGTCGATGGACAGGGGGCCCATTCGAACAAAAGAAACAGGGTGAGGAAGGGTGCCATTAAACCAAATGGAATGCTACCAGGACGTCAACGGAACTTCAATTAATGCATTTGGCCTATATGCTGCTGGAGGAGCAGCGGCCGTGTAAGTGTGAAACGTATTATCATTTGCATTCACCGCAGGAAAAGTAACCCAAGAATAGAAGACTTCAAAGCGGTATGCTGGATCGGCTTCAACCACGAAAATAATATTAGATCCCGCATTGGGGACTCCGTGTTGATTTAATAAAGCCGTAACCGCCCCGCGGTTAGGAGCCGCAATAGCGACCGGGTTTGCCATATTTGAGATTAAAAAATAAGAACAAGCAAAACGGTAGCGCAAAACTGGGTCTAAAAACCTTTTGAACTTCAAGCTTGAAAAACCTATAGAAATACCCTACAAATATAGGAGGCTAATCCCCCTCACCATGGACGTCTCCGGAAACCAGTGAAAGGGTATTGTGGACAAGCACAACCGCTATTCAGGGGTCTCGTAAATAAGTACCAGACCAAACGTTTGCGGCGCCTTGTTGCAGGGATTCTGCCCAAGAACAGAACTATGCATAGGATTATGGGACCTTAGTGCATAGGGACTGAGTCATCCTACCACCTTAGTACCCATGAGCCCAGGACTGACTAGCTATAGTGTCTCACTTGCTCTCCTACTCACTTACAGAGAAACAAGTGATTAGACACCCCAGAGCACAACACTCCCGAATCTCTCAGGACTCGCGGTTGCTAGAGACACACCCTTTCACTCACACTTTTGTTCTTGTCCACAATAAGATCTGACAGAGACACGAACCAGTTTAAAATATTTATTTTAACTAATGTGCTCTAACATGCATTATACGTGCCAGAAAAAGCAGGAAATGCATAATGCAAATGCTGTCAGCATAGAAGCTAGGCCATAAATCATGAAAGGAGATGTCATTATAAAAAAGACAATATAGCCTAATCTCCCTCCCCTTGCTTAGAAGCTGTATTATTATATATTAGAAGATCTCTGGGTTTTGTCTGCAGACCCCATACCTCAGTCCACAGATGGCAGTTCTACATCATAGGTGCTGTCACGCTCTTCTCCCTGGAAATGTCCCTCTCCAAGTGTGTCTCCCCCAATGCATGTATCCCCATAAAACCAAAGTACGAGTTCCAAACAACAGCTGCATTGGTATGTTTTGTCTAGGTGCTAGGGCCTGAACAGAATAGAATAACACGTGGCATTGTTTATCGACCTTGCACACAATGTTCAGACTGATTCCCAGGAACTGGCAGAAAGTGAACATGGCAGACAATTCTCATGTGAAAAGGACGAAGAAAGTCTTTGCAAAAATGAAGCTGTGTAGTAACGTGGGTAAAGTCGCACACTGCCTGTGGAGCTCATGCTAACTTAGAGAAAACGACAATGTCCCCTCAGGCCATGTGACAAGGTCTCCTCATGGTATCACTACTGATTGGTGTGGGGTAAACTGTATGGTTGACCCTAGCTGCTGTCCTGCTGATGCTATCCTTCAGACCTCTAGAGGTTGGCCCCTGATATGTCACTTCCCTCACTTGCCTTCCCGAGCTTGGTGTGTTGTACGTGTGGCCTATGTGTCTCTAGTGCTCCTGTGGAGTGAGTGTAATCCTTGCAGTGTTGGTACACTACCTCTATTGATGCTAATATTCATGTCCATTGTTTGATGCCCAAATTAAGGGATAAGACTGCTCTTCAACTGGGCATCTGAGCCAAAGCATTTTCCTGATATCACCCCTCATGGCTGTCATGGCCAAAAATGTTCATACCATCAAGGTGCACACGATAAATTTGACAAATTCTTCATCCACCCAATTGGTAAAAAAATAAACAATCACACCTCTCCCCATTAGTGTCCAGCAGAACCCTAGTAGGGCATTGCAGTCACTTATGGAAATATGGGCTTACTATACAACCATGCCTCAGAAATGAACAACCTTGCTACCAGATCAATGGCATTAAATAAAGGCTGGGAGGCTGGACTGCCCTGGTTTACAGGCTGAGAGCTGAAAAACGCTATGGAGAATGATGATAGGAGAGTCAACCAGCTTACTGGGAAACTGGAGCTTGCATAGGTTACTGAAAAAGCAGGTCACCTCTAGAGTCACTGAAGATGAAACATCATATGCATCACGATACCTATGGTCCTTGATAATCCCAATAAATCCACATAATTCCCAGTGAACAATCTCAAGGAGCCCTGTGTCCTTGCTCCTGGGATGTCTCAAGCCTATAATTACAAAGGGCCAGATCTATCAAGCAAAATTGCGTTCGCAAACGCCGAAATTCGCAGAATTTCGGCGTTTGCGAACGCATTTTTGCTTAGTGGTATGTATTAAGGCAAAACTGCCTCGCAAAATAAGGAATCGCAAAATCTGGGATTCCCTATTTTGCGATTGCATTTAAGGAATCGCAAATTGCGATTCCTTAAATCCAATGTAAGAAGCACCAAAAAAGTGCAATTTGACCTTAAGGAATCGCAAATTACCACCAACTTCAAGTTGGTGGTAATATGCATTTCTTTGAAAAATGCACTTTTAGCATTTTTCTAAGTGCCATGTGGCGCACATACATGCCCTTAGGGCATGTATGTGCGCCACATGTGCACACATACATATTTCAGGGTGCAACAGGGTGTCAAAAGGACACCCTGGAACCCTTGAAATTGCATTCTCAATTTGCGATTCTCTAATTGCGATTCGCAAATTGAGAATGTCTTCCCATTCATTCCTATGGGCCTCTACGCCCATAGGAATGAATGGGAAGATATTCCTTAATTGGGAATCGCAATTTGCAATTCGCAATTAAGGAATATTAAGAATCACAATTATTATTGCGATTCCTACATACATAGCATTTTGCAATTCCTTAATAGCAATTCGCTAAAATTCGCTATTAAGGAATCGCAAATGCAATCCTTGATACATCTGCCCCTAAGCTCCTTAATTAACAGGACCGAGATGAGAATATTTGCACCTCCCTGACTACTAGCAAAGTGAAACATGAGAGTGCTAACACCTGTTGTTTCCTTGATTTTGGCTTTGCTGCGCAAAAGGCTTTACATTTTTTTGACACTGCAGAGATCCTGGGGGAAACAGAAATATCACACTCAGAGTTGTTTCTTACCAGGTTTTATATTTTGATGATGGTATTTCATAATTTAATTATGTCAAAGACTATGACTGACTTTGCTGAAGAGATTTTCCAGGTGAAGAGGGATCCTTATGCCTAACCTGACCTCAATGATGGTGATCAGTAATTCTCCTTTCTTCTGTGTCCTGCTCCCTCCTTCTCCAAGGGAACTGTTTCCCCGATGTTGCACAATCTATCCAGAGTAGGTTTTGTAAGGAAAGCATGTGTCTTTTCTTACTTCTCGATATAGCCTTAGCATGCAGATATGGTCCATGGCCGTGGTGTTTCATTCAAATAATGGTGTTGTTACCATTGCAAGGGTCAAGTGCATGGTTGAAGAAGCTCTCGCAGTGACCTCTCAAACTGATATGGATACATTTCTGGTTTCTTTATTGCTCTCCTTGTATGCCTTGGTCCCAACTGTTCAGTTTTTACTCCTTGAAGGACCACTGAGTCGTTTGACTCAGCAACCCCTCTCTATAATTCAAAATTTGGCGCATCCTTATATCATTATCTGGCACCAGCTGGGCCATTGCATGCACTCTACTTTCTAACTCACTCACTGACAGGCGTGGACAGTACAGGTAAGAGCATTGGGGCAGGGACAGGGCAGGGAGGGGGATGGTGGGAAGTCGACATACGATGGGATAGGGAAAATAAATTAATTAATTAATTAAGCCACTTACCTTGCACTCGCCACTTCGCAGAGTCGGCGATGCGGTGAGTGCAAGGTAAGTGGTTTTATTTATTTTATTTTCCTTATCCCGTCGTATGTCAGCTCCCTGCCCCATTCCGCCCCTACCCCACCACCCCCCCCCTGCCCCTGCCCCACCGCCCACCGCTCTTTCCTGTTCCGGCCATGCCTGCTCACTGAGCACTTACCTATTCTGTTATTACTGAAACTTTTGATTACAGAAAGGATTTAGAAACAGTGGCAGTTCAAATCTATCTTCTTTTCTCTTTTGCAGTTTTCCAATCTAACCTTGATGAGGCTCTCATGGGATAGTTTAAACTTGAAGAGGGGTTGTTACTCTCCCCAAAATACTGTGATAGCCATTGAAAGAGTATGCTGGGAATGTTTATATTGCTTATTATTTGGTATCACTTGAGGTGAAGTGAAATGTTTGGAGCTGGAATTTAAGCTCAAGTAAGCTCTCAGTGATAGAATTATTATTTTTTAGAGAAATGCAGAGCAACCAAAGTTGCTGTGCTGTGTTGCGCAAGGGGGAGAAAGCAGCGTAGAGACATATTTATGAACATTTGCCTACTTATGCTGACATCTTCTGCACTTGCGCGATTGAAAGGCTGTCTAGATCCAGGCACAACCTTTGCAAAATGGTACAGAGTTGTGCACGCCTCTATAATAGAATTTGCAGTGGAAGCATGCGCTCAAAATTCTATGCCTAGGCAAAATGTGAAACATTCCACACGTATGTGTGCAGTGCATTGCAGTACACATGCAGTATTTGGAATTATAGAGAAATTAAAATATATCTCTTTTTGGTGGCTGCTTCAAGGAGGTGTTAGTTTTTGATGCAAAGTCCAATCTGTATATCTCAATAGATCAGGCATCAGGCATTGTGTCAAATAATATGGGTGCTTGCACAGATCTGCCCAAGTCGCAACCCCAGCAAGCAAACTGGAGCCAAGCGGAAAAAGGCACTATTTATGCTGAGGAATGGAAAGTAAATACCCTTGCAAAACATGTTATAAATGTAGGCACTGGTATATGAAAACTGATTATCATAGGTTCATTAATGAGTGAGAGGTGCAGTCGCACCTGGGAGCTGGACCGTGAGAGTCCACTACACACTTATGGTTGTCCTTTACTACTTAATATGGAGGTGGAGGGTCCTATTTTGCTTGTTTGCATTAGGGTCATTATACATTATGGCCATAAACTGTACATTTTCCAGTAAAACATTTGTGAGCACTCACGACATAATCAAAAGTATCAAGGCTGTTTACTAAAGCTCACCTTTCTGACCAGTACTGGATTAAACCCTGTGGAGGCCCCCAGGCAGTCGAAAATTCGGGGGCCCCTCACAAATTATCTCCTAATATGTTTTTTTGTTTTACCAACCAAAAATTTTAATAAACCAATTTTATTACACAAAACTAAACATTAACAATTATTTTTATTAAACAAACAAATTGTAAAACATTTAGTGTACCTTTTGCAAGGCGTTGTATTCATTGTCATAGGGCCCCTAAAAGGAGTGGGGACATAGGCCGGTGCCTACTTTGCCTAGTTGGTAACCCGTAACTGTTTCTGACCGAGGTTGAGGGAGTCACCCCTTCCCAAATAAACTTGAAAAATGGAACTACAGGCTACTATTTACAGCAAAAAAATTTAATTAATTGACTAAACCATATGTTTACAGACAACTTAGAAAAGTTCCTCTTAGACTCTTTCATTACTTGCAATGCAAGACTAACCCTTTCCAGAGGAGTTTAGGATGCCCGTTCCCCTTACCCCAAAAGTAGGACATATTATCATGCACAGCATGTAGGGGTACAATTCCCATGAATATTGTCTAAAAAGCTATTGGTTTTACAAGCAGTTTAAATAATACGGTTTCCAGTTTGCTGTCATGTCTTATTACAGAGAATCTGCTTGCAAGGGCTTGAGGAACAAGAAAAGGTGTGCAGAACCAATAGACAACATGGCTAGTCTTTGGAGCTTCTCATAGGCTCAGAAACTAGAGCTACAGTT
Source organism: Calotriton arnoldi (assembly GCA_963921515.1). Lineage (NCBI taxonomy): Eukaryota > Metazoa > Chordata > Amphibia > Caudata > Salamandridae > Calotriton > Calotriton arnoldi. Next base: position 26,432 of record CAWUFW010006817.1, read on the forward strand.
CACATTACAGCAACATTACAGTTTTGGAGTAAGACTTATGATAGTTGAAGGCAATGGTCTCAATGACGTAAGCCTGGGCGTAGTTCGCGGAGTTTTGCTACGCGGAACTTCGCGAAGTTACTAAAAAACTCTGCAAAGTTACGCAAGTGGCATAGTGTTGTGCGAACTGCTGTTCGTGCTGGTCTTTCTGCAGCTCGGGTAGAAATTCTACCTGAGCTGCAGCTCGGGCTCGTGAACTTAACGTTCGCGAGCGCGAACGGGGAAAAAACTCCGCTGCACTACGCAAAGCAGGGTTTTCGTGCACTCCGCGAGCTCCGCGGAGTGCGGAGTGCTGAAAACTCTGCAAACTCCGCGAACGGAGCGGAGTTCAACGCCCAGGCCTAATGAGAAGTACCAGTGATAATGTTCTAAAACACATTATCAAAATTAGACAATGAAGGGCCATGAAACAATAGAGATAACATCCAGCCTTCTGTCACCGGGGAATATCATCAGCAATGCATGTTTTTAATTCTGCATCCATTATCATTCTAATTTCAGTTCTTGCGAAACACAGTCATTTTGTCGCTACATATCATCTTCACATTTTCCCAAAACACAAACATTTCTTCTCACATGCAAGTTTTCGTGCTAAATAAACTCAATTGCCCCAAAGAAAAGCTTGGACTTCAAAAAGGGGTTCGTCACCAAACACAACTGTGGGGCATATTCTCAAGGACCTATCGCCGATTTATCGGCACTTTAGCGCCGCAAAAGTGGCGATAGATTTATCGCCCTATTCTCAAGCTGGTGCAAACTGCCGATATCGCCAGTTTTCCAGCGATAGCTGCCGCAAAAAACATCGCCACGGATGAGAGCGACAACTAACGCTAATGATATGGAGAGTAGGCGTTCCCGTGCAAAAACACACGAAAACACCACTTCGCGATATTCTCAACGATCAGCCAGATCTGTGATGCGATCCAAAAACAGGCGATAAGGCGCGTTAGCAGCAGGCATTTAACACCTGCCTTCTACTGGTGTTAAGCAGGGCAACAACCTGCAGTATAAAAGGGAGCCCAGCACAGACCCACATCTGAAGACCAACACATGTCATGGAGCTACTGATCATGCAGCTCGGAGAACCAAGAGGGCCACAACACCCACTGCCACCACCCCCAGGCATCCCCCCCCTCCAAACCCCCCGGACTACCACAGAGGCAGCGCAGAACAAGACAGCGGACCTTCCGAAAACACACCAGCCTCACAGACTTAACGCCAGAGGATGTCATTGCCCACTACAGGCTCAAAAGGACAACCATCCTCCGCATCCTGACCCACATTGCCCACAGGCTGACGGTACCAACACAGCGGACAACCAACATCCCTCCGCAGACAAAGCTGCTGGCTGTGCTGCACCTGTTGGCCTCTGGTACCATCCAACCAACAACTGCCAGAGTCGGAGGAGTCTCACAGCCAGCCCTATCAAAGTTCCTCACACCTGTCTTGGATGCCATCATCAGCTTGGTACCCCAGCACCTTCACTTCCCCCACACTGCGCAGGAACAGCTGGAGACCAAGCAAGGCTTCTACGCCATAGCTGGCTGCCTGCACGTGTTGGGGGCAATTGACTGCACACATGTCCTACTTGTGCCCCCTGCTGACACTGCACACAATTACTGCAACAGAAAGCACACGCATTCCATCAATGTGCAGGCAATAGTGGACCACCGGAGACTCTTCACCAACGTGGTCGCCAACTACCCAGGCAGTGTGCATGATTCCTACATCTTCCGACAGTCCATAATCAACCAGCGCTTCAAGGATGGCACCTATGGAAATGCACTGCTCGTTGGTAAGTACCAAATGAACACACCACACACCTCAACTCCACAATCATGCAACTCACAACTGTGGGAATGCACCCGTTACAAAATCACATACAACATGCCAAACAACATGCCCACCTACCAGACACAACAACACAAGTAACTGTGGCAACCGTGGCCAGCCATGTAGACAAACCATCCACGTCATGGCAACTCTGCCACACAATTGCAGAATGTGGGGAGAGGTGGGAACCAAGTCTGTGCGAAGGAGGCAAGTGACCCATGTATAAGTATGTACACAATGCCAAGTGTGGCGGTGATGTGCTGGACAGACTTCAGTATGCAGTGCACAGACATGTCCATGTGGACATATACTGCTGCTGTTTGTAGTGTTGTGGACAGTGGACGCAACCATGTCACCTCAGGCAGTGGGGAATACCTTGGACATGTAGCTATGTCCCCCCCCTGTAAGCGTAAGCGGAGTGGGCTGGGCCGGCGTACGCCAGTCCAGCGTAGAAGTGGGAATAAATAGCCCGGGGCTCTGGGCGTGGTTCACTTCCGAGATGGCCACCAAAGTAAATACTGCGTGTGTCTCTGTGGCCGCCATATCCTGACCATAGGCCTGCACACATGTGGCAGACCACCTTCAACAGCCAATATCACAGTGTCGTTGTCAGGCTGGTAGACATGCGCAGACAGTCATGACAATGGTATGTCTTAGGAGTGCAAGTGATGCAACCGCGCAGTGCACACAAGTAAATAGGCTCGGGGGGAGTGAGGAGCAGCTGTGAGGCAACGTAATACACATGGATGACGCTCATTTGCCACAAGCAATACATGTCAAACATGAATCCCAAAGTCGCACACATCACACACCACTAAACCAATAAGCCTGCCAACACAGAATGCAGAACCACCGATTGACACATATCTCTCACCCCAGTCACAGGTGATCAAGGATATGCACTCTGCCCGTGAATGATGACACCCCTTCGAGACACGAACACCCAGGCCCACAGGCAGTACAATGCAGCCCACAAACGCACCAGGGGCATTGTGGAGCGCTCATTTGGCGTGTTAAAGTCACGTTTCAGGTGCCTGGACATCACAGGTGGAAGACTCCTGTACAGCCCGGAAATAGTGTGCAAGATGATCATTGCATGTTGTGTGTTGCCCCACATATGTGTACGCACCAATGCCCCATGGATCCAAGTGCCAGATGCACCGGACGATGATGATGAAGATGAGGCAGGTGGACCACACCCCAGTGCAGCTGCAGCAGGATTAGCCCGAAGGAACACAATCATTAACAATTTCTTCACATGAGCACGTCACATTGTGACTGTCCTTAGCAATCATGGGACAGGACAAAATGACCACAGGCACAGCATGTGCAAATACATTCATTCCAACACACAATCCCTGTGTGCATGTCACTCCTCTGCATAAGCACATCACTTTGACAAGTGTAAGTGCAACATTCAGTGCCAACAATCTCACAAATGGCAATTAGATGGTGGGTGTGTCACCTCTGTACAGAGAGGTTGTTTAGGGTGTCACGTATCAAAAATGCCATATCAGGGTGGCAAAGATGGTACATAATCCCACACAGCGGCGTATCACATGTGTCCAAATTCATGACATTAAGGCGGTCATTTGTGACCAAGAAAAGACAACAGGGCATCTTCTGGGGTCAAATATGTACCACCATGATGCAGAGAGTTGTACCCTGTGACTCAAGTCCCACAACATTAGCAACATGGACGTGAGGGGGAATCACTGCCCCTACATTCATCCATACTTTCAGACTTGATTGAACATAGACATGACACATCTGTGTGAATTTGAATGTTTCATTCACATTCAGTGTAGTGTTGAAGCTGGAGCAGTACAGGGCCATGCAAACCCCACTTTACATTGTTGCCCCGTGGAGGGCCAGCCAGAGTCCTTTAGGGAATGACAAGTTCATCGGAAGAGGAAGAGTTCAGTCCGCAGTCTGATTGCTGTGTCATTGGTAACCAAACAGAATATGGCAGTCCATGTCGAGGTCCAAGGTGAGTGTCGCAGAGTGTATCGGGGGACAGTGGAAGGTGATGATGCAGAGGGCAGAACCAAGCAGAAACAGGCCATATGGCGGAGATGAATGCTACCACTTCCTTCTTACCACTAAGGCAGAATCATCCGCATCTTCGTCCTCTGATGTTTCATGTGCCTCACATGTGGGTGGTGTTGTTTTGTCTGCATCACTGTGTGGCAGTGACACATCAGTGGACGGAGGTGGATTGGCTGCAGCACTGTGTGTCACTGACACATCAGGGGGCGGAGATGTGGATGTAGAAGCAGCAGCCGCATTCATCGGCGCCAGGCCTTGTGGCTGCAATGCCATGATGAAGGTCTGCAGGGCATGGAAGATCCCAGCTACTTGTCGCTGGTGTGCAGCTGTGGCAGCCATTCTTTCCGCCTGCATCCACTCCATGTTCTCCATGAGCCTCCGCATGTGTCCCAACTCCCGGATGACATTGCTGGAGCCACGCTGACTAGACAGTTGTCCTTGTCTTAGAGTCAGGACTCCAGCGATGTCAGCCATGGATCGTTGGAGAGCATGGAGCAGACTGTGGGTGTCCGTTAGGGACTGTAAGTGGTCCCTGATGGTACTTAAACCCCACGTATGGCATCTAGTTTGGCTGCCATGAGGTCGAACCCGACCTGCACCTGATCAGCCATCTTCTCCTGGCAGCCTAACACATGGCGTTGGAAGGCCATGTGTTGTTCGTGGGGGTCCTGGGAGTCAGCCATGGTGGTGGGTGCTTCCTGCTGTGTGATCTGTGCAGGGGGTGAGGTCTCCTCGATGCAGCTGGACTGCCCTGCTCCTGGAGGTGAGGTGCCGAAGCTGTCCATGAGCTCTTGGAGGGCGTCGGTGTCGAAGGTGTGGAGGTCATCTTCGTCATCAGTGAAGAGCTGTTGGGTGTCCTCTGCAGGAGGTGTTGATTCTCCCTCTGCAATGTGAAGGGGAGATGCCGTTTAACATTGTGTTCACATGTATGTTGACACATTGTACAATTTTACATACAGACTGCATGACATTGTACATTGTGACTGTTTGGGAGGAGCTGCCTATTTGATGCGGGACAGTGGACATTTCGACAACATCTCGGATGTGTGTTTGTACTTGTACATTATCATCTCACATTTCCCTGCTATGCCAAATGTGATTGGCCAGTTTCTACACACAAGCGGCACCAGTTGTGTCCTCTGTTCTGTTGTGAACGTGTTGCAGTTTATACCACATTGTTGTCAATGTTGATGTGCTCTGAATGTTATGTGTGTGTGCTGCATTTTGGGAGAGTCGCCGCTGCAGCTCTGATTTTGCTGGCCCGTATCCCTTTCAGGCGGTGTGCCTTTCACTTCTGTGCTTATACAGTGCTGAGATGTTGCATACTTGGGTAAATTGGGCTCTTGGTGGGAGTTGGGACTCTGGGGCATGGTTTGTCCGCAGATGTGTTGTTGACGTCAGGGGTTGTTTGTGCACGTGGATGTGTCAGAATGTGACCTGCTCCTTTACGGATGTGGTCCACACTCAGCCACCTCAGTGTCGTGGCGTGCAACATGTCATGATATATTGACTGCAGCCATGCTGTTCGTCATGCAGTGTCACTTGGTTTGTCAGTGTGGCTCACAGACACGCCGCTTTGCTGGGTTTGGCACATGTGCATGGGTTGGTTGTGAGATTGATGATGTGTGGGAAGGGCCACCTCTGGGCACATAGTCCACGGGGGCCTACTTGCTGTTTCTAGGTGTGCGCAGTGTGCCAAGGGGATCAGGGACATGATCCATAGTCATTGTGGTTGTGCACTGTGCTATACTTATTTGTGCATATGTGCCATTGTGCCCATCTCCCCCATCCCCCCAGTCCCTGGTCGTTACTCACCCTGTTGCTGTTGTGTCAGGTCATGTTGAGCAGTGTCTGGTCCCCCAACTCCTGCCACCGTCTCCACACTGATGACTGTGGACACCATTTCCTCCATCTCATCCAGCTCCTCCTGTGGCGCTGGACTCCCACCTCCAGTCTGCATTGCTGCCTTCTGGTTGTTGCTGAGTTTCTGCTTGGTTTTGCGCTTCACATCATTCCAGCGCCTCATGAGCTCTTCCATTGTCCTCCTCAGCACTCCGACTGCATTCACCTTGTCCAGGATGTACTGCCATATTCCATTTTTTGTTGCTAATTACACAGTGGAGGTGACGAACAGTGGTTGATGGTGTTCTATCACTTCCGTTATCAGGATCCTGTTTTCCTGCGGACTGAACCGCGTCTTCCTCTTCTTCTCCTTGCCCTTCCCTGACCCCGAGGTCCCAGGCTGGTCCTCCGTGGGGCTTGTGGGGTTCTGGTTGTCCTCTGTACTTGCTCCGGCTACCTCCATTGTGCTTTGCAGTTGTTTTGGTTTTGTTTGTGTTTTTTTTTCTTCTGCTTTTAAAGTGATTTTTCCCGCCTGATGTGTGTGAATTGCAGGCCTGGCGCAGCTTATCGCTGATTTTTTTATCACAGTTGGGCCCATCGCCACTTTTTTCACGTTCGGCTTTAGATTTTTATCGCAGTCCCGGTAATTTTATCGCGGACATTTGACGCGTTATCGGGAAACTATCGCATGTTACCGCCGTGTTGGGAATACGACGTTAACACGGAGTTATTTTCCCGCGATAGACGGCGATATGAAAAATTGCGTTACCCTATTTTGGCAATGATTATCGCACGTTCTTGAGAATATCTCCCTGTGTTTTATTTTTAGTAAATCCGCAAGATTTGCCTTCGAGACTCAGGTGCCAGCTTGTCATTTTCATCATTTTCATCAGGTGCTCACATTTTGTGCTCACATTGCCCCATAATCTCCAGAGCACTACAGTATTTCAATGTGGACTGCAATATCCCAGTGCCGGTATAAGCAGTAAGTTCACAGAATAGGCTACGGAGGGCTGTTTTGTGCCAAGGCTTCATAATGACTTCAATAACGACATGATTGAATGGAGGGCCACTTTATTCCAAAGCAGCATAAACACTAGAAAGTTAAACAAATACCAGAGAGGTCCGGGATAATGCCATGAACGTCCATCTCAATCTCACCAGCTATATAACACCTCTACCTCCACCATGGTCTAAATTTGGATACCTCCAGTTCTACCTCTAGCTCTGTCATTTAGCTCTCAGTTTCCTTCTTATCACCCCAAATGACTGTTCTTGTCCTATTACACCTTCCTTCTCTGTAAGCTTCAAAGTGCACCCTTATGTTATTCTTTCCCTAATTACTTTTCATTTCAAGCTTCTGGTAAGAAAAATGTATGTGCATTGGGGTGTGGAAAATGATTGAATTGGAACAGCGAAAGGTAAAGAAAATATTGATGAGGTTTTTTGTGGCAGAGAATATAATCATTTTAAATGTATTTGGTTTGGTGTTAGGAAAAGCAAGGATTTTTTCCAACGACATCATTTGTTCTTGCTTTTATTGTCCTTCTCTTCCCCCACTTTCCTAAATTTGGTCTCCTTTCCTTTTCTCTAACATTTTCCCACTATTTGGCCCATATTAATCTTCGTTTGGTCTTCTCTTCCATCCTTATCCTTCTTTTTTATATTTTCTAAAATTAATGTGTTTTTCTTTCTCACTCCATCTGTCTTTCACTTTGTTCTCTTGCTAGTGTTCAGATTTTTTTCTTTTTCTATCTTTCTGTTGTAATTGGCATATTTTGTATAACACAGTACCTAACCTTCAGCTTCATTTACACTATTGTCTTGCAAATGTCGTTTATGATCTTCTGTTTTGGATTACTGTGTCGCCAAAGATTTAATGTGACACTGAAACCGCTCCTCTAAAGGTCCAGTGTCCCCTTAGTTGCAACTACTTTAGAGGGTTTCATCATCGCCGGACTGGGCACCCAAAGCAGCCACGGCAAATGTAGTCAGACCAGCCCTCTCATTCCAAGAATATTTAAGAAAAACTTTCAAAAATGGTGCATTTTTACACCTTTTTCAATATATATTCAATTGTATTAGCTTTTAAAGCATAGTAAATGATCTTTCAGTACATAATTACTGCATTTCTTAAAAATATTTAAAGCTGAGATTGTAATATTTATTGCTGATATCTCCTCCTTGGTTCCTGAGGGTCCTTACTGCTGTGATTGTTATTTACTGACATGTTTGGAGACATATCAACATCTATGGTCAGATGTACATAGCTTTTTTTTGGTTGCAAATGGCCCAATTCTGTGGGCCGTTTGCGATTTCAATAAAGCATTTATTCAATGTACAAACCCTTTTCTGTGATCTAGTAACCTATTATCAAATCATAAAATGGGTTTGCGATACGGTATTAGGAAGGGGTGTGTTAAGGGTGTGCCTTCCTTATAGAGACTCGCAGTGGTATGTGTGAATGTTTCGCAACTGAAATGCGGTCGCAAAACGTTTGCATTTTACCGCCTACTTCAAGTTGGGAAGGGGTCCCTTTGTGAATGGTTGTAAAAACTTTCTTCAAGAGCGGACCACTGCTTACTCTTAAAAAATCAAAAGAAAACTTTTCATTTTTCTTTTTGAAATGCATCCCATTTTCTTAAAAAAAACAAAAAAAACATTGCTTTATTTAAAAGCAATCACAGACATGGTGGTCTGCTGATCCCAGCAGATCACCATCCCTGTGATTTTAGCTATTCCTAATGGGTCGCAAACCGAGAACTACCTCATGAATATTAATGAAGTAGGTCTATTTGTGACCCACTTGGAATCGCTAAATGTGTGTTACACACATTTGTACTTAGCTGTTTGCGATTACCAAATAGCGAATTGCAAAAAATTGCTATTTGGTCATCACAAACACAAAGCTATGTACAGCTGGCCCTTAGTTTGCCATCACTCCTGCTGTGTAAGCATGAACGGTTGATGTAACCCATAAGTACTCACAAATATTTTCCCAGGGACCAAAAGGTTTGGTTCTGTGGTGTGACCGAGGGCCGCATTGATGCAGTCAGGGATGGGGAAAGGGTGATGGGTTGTAAGGTGAGCGTAGAGGAAACTATAATGTTGTCCATGTATAACAGCAATGCAGCCCACCCAGCGGGTGCACATAACTAACTTGCCTCTTAATTCATTATTTGCATAGTTGCCTGGGTGGAGGGAAAGCATGAATGTTTCTAAATTCATATTTGTAAACTATCACTTTAAATAAATACTTCCCAATACACTGATATGATCTAATGTTCTAAAGTGTAACGCTTCTGCATGTTGATGAAATGCACTTTTAAAATTTTGAAGAGGCTTTACATATTTTTACATATTTTTAATCTTAGTTACTTTCTTTCTTTAACTTCAGTTAACCTTAAATAAATGCTTACCCATTTATTTAACATCTTTCTCAATTTCAGGGCAGACTTCAATCAATCAATGACTTGAACAGTGCAGCTAATCACCCCGGGGGGTATCCAGGTGCTGGTAAGCTGTGTCGGTTGAAGAGCCAGGTCTTTAGCTCTTTTCTGAAGGTGGTCAGCGATGGGGCAGTGCATATGTGGAGAGAGATGGAGTTCCCAGATCTGGTGGCGAGATAGGAGAAGGATAGTGTGTGCACGTGGGCAAGGTGTGCAGAGCAGAGGTTTCTTGTGGTTTCGTGGAAGGTCAGACAGTAGTTTGACATTGTGGAGAGATTTGTATGCGTGGGTGAGGAGTTTGAACTGGCCTCTCTTCTGTACTGGGAGCCAGAGGAGGTCCTTCAGGTGAATGGAGATGTGTGACCTTTTGGGTAGGTCAAGGATGCGTCTGGCCACTGTGTTCTGGATGGTTTGGAGTCTTTGCATGAGTTCAGTCGACGTGTGTGCATAGAGTGCGTTGCCGTAGTCAAGTCGGCTGGTGTTGAGGGCCTGCATGACTGTTTTCTTTGTGCTTTTTGGGAGCCATCTGACGATTTTCCTGAGTAGGCGAATTGTGTGGAATCACGCTGAGGTGATTGTGTTTATCTGGTATTTCATTGTGAGATTACTGTCAAGTATGATGCCACGTTGTGTGTGTGGTTTTCTGGTTCATGGGTGGGGGTGGGACCAAGAAACGAGAGCCACCAAGAGTCGTTCCAAAGGATGTTGTCTCTGCCAAAGACCAGAACCTCAGTCTTGTCGGTGTTTAATTTGAGGCAGCTGTCTCTCATCCATTTTGGAACGCTCTGCATACATTTGTGGAAGTTGTTCTTGGTCTGAGTGGGGTTCCCTGATAGTGAAAGGATGAGCTGGGTGCCGTTGGCGTAGGAGACAATGTTGATGTGGTGTGTTGTTATGATGTTCGCAAGTGGTATCATGTAGATGTTGAAGAGGGTAGGGCTGAGGGAAGAGCTTTGTGGTACTCCGCAGATGATGTGTTTAGGGGGCAAAGTGAATGGAGGGAGGCAAACTTTCTGGGTACGTCCTGAGAGGAAGGATTCTATCCATTTGAGTGAGTTGCCTGTGATTCCGATCTGGTGGAGTCGTTGGCTGAGGGTGCGGTAGGAGGTGGTGTTGAAGGCTGCGGAGAGATCTAGGAGGCTGAGGGCAGTCGTCTGACCTCTGTCCAGTAGTGCTCGTATGCCATCTGTCACTGCATTTAAAACTGTTTTGGTGCTGTGGTTCCCCCTGAAACCTGACTGGTATGCGTCAGGGAGGTTGTGTCTTTCCAAGTGACTGGTCAGTTGGGTGTTGATGGCTTTCTCCAGGACTTTGGCTAGGAAGGTAAGGAGGGAGATTGGATGGTAGTTCTGTGGATCTGCGGGGTCCGCTGATGGCTTTTTGAGGAGGGGCTGACCTCTGACTGCTACCAGGCTTCCGGGAAAGTGCTGGTGTTGATGGAGGTGTTCAGGATGGTGGTGAACAGGGGGCTAATTTCTCTGTTTCCAATGTTGAAGATACGGTGAGAGCAGGGATCATCGGGTGCTCCTAAGTGGATGGCCTTCATCACAGCAGTGGTGGTAGGTGTTGTGAGTTGGTTCCATGTGGAGAGCTGTTTCGAGGTGTCTGGGTCGGTCATAGGGTTTTGGGAGGTGGCTGGCTGGGGGTCGAAGTTTTTGTAGATGGCTGCGATCTTGTTGTAGAAGTGGTTGGCGAGTTTGTTGCAGAACTGTTGAGAGGTAGGGATCGAGTTCTCTGTGGCAGAGGCAGGAGAATTCTCTAATGAAGGCAAAGAGTTCTATGGTTTGGTTGGAGCTGGCTTTGATGTGACCGGTGAAGGCTTCTAATTTTGTGGATCTAAGGTGGCGGTGGTAGTTGTTGAGGGTCGTTTTGTAGGTGTCGCTGTCAATGTTGTTCTTGCTGTTTCTCCATCTTCTTTCCAATTGTTTGCATTCCTGTTTTGATGTGCGTTGTTCCAGTGTGTACGAGGTGGCTTGTTTGGTGGGTCTGTGGGCCTTGGAGGTCTTGGTGGGGGCGACTTGGTTGGCTATGTTGCTGGTCCAGCTGTTGAAGTTCTGTACTGTTTGGTCCATGTTGGGGGAGATGATGTGCTTGGTGGAGCTGAGGGCCTCTGTCCACAGTTGCTGGGATATGCTGGACCTGTTGTGGTAGGGTGCATTGTTGTAGGTGGGGGGGCATGGTAGATCAATGAGGTTGAAGTGTACAATGGCATGGTCTGTCCAGGTGAGTTCAGATGTGTGGCTGTAATGATTCTGTTGCTAAACTTGAAGATGGGGTCGAGGGTATGTCCTGCTCTCTGTGTCGGTCGGTGACAATCTGTTTGAGGCTGATGTTGTGTAATCTTGCTAGGGGGTCACCAGAGTTGGTGTCAGTCTGGTCATCTATTTGGAAATCGAGGTCTCTGAGGAAGATGTAGCAGTCTGAGTCAACGGCGTGTGGGGTGATGAATTTGGCTATTGCGTCGCTGATGCTTGTGTGCGGTCCTTGTGGTCTGTATGCGAGGGTGCCTTTCATGGTGGTTTTGATGTCAGGGTAGATCTGGAAGTTCATAAGCTCCATGTTGGGTGTGGCATCGTCAATGGTAACTGTGCAGATGACTTGACCAGGGAGCTGCATGTAAAGGTCAGAAGGGCCGCAAGTGGTCCTTTGAGTATCACTGAGGTAAACTGTCTGCGGTCAATTATGTGATCTCTATGTAACTTGCAGCATGATTGCTGTACAAGTCTGTAACATTTGTTTCACTCTCCTGTGTACTGCCTTTGTTTGTGAGATTTCTGTAACTTTGAATTTATTCACCATGCCCCTTCCATGCTGAGTCTAACTCATAAGACTGAGAAGCTACTTTGAAGGGGCCAGATAGAAAATTTAGTAAAGAAAGTTTCTATATATATTTTCCGCACATGCCTTTAATACAGACAGCATGTTATATACTTTTAAGGGAAGATATATAGAAAATCCACTGTGTGCAATCATTTTTGGAGTTTGATTTGAGAGGGTAAGCCCCAACTCTCCTATGGATAGGGAAGGTGTGGCTTGCCTAGCAACCCACAGCAGCAATGGTCTATTTAATTAGTGCCTATTTAGAACTTCTGTTTTTACTCTATGTATGTGGAACTTTGGTGTAGAAAGCACAATTTGTTTAAGTTATTTTCATACTTTCACTTGCCAGGCCTCACCTTTCTCAAAGTTCACTAATCACAGGACAAAAGTACTCTGTTTGCAAGTGAACCATTAAAGACTGTTCTTCAGGGGAAGATGTCTGAACCCGCCCATGAAATCTGCTCCAAAGCACATCTATTGTGGAAAAAAGTGCAGGCCCATTGGTAGAGAGATTGCACGATATGTCTAAAAAGTGCATTGAAATGTTCTCTGAATGAAAAAAACCTTCAGAAATCTTTCTTTTGATTTACCTGGATTTCAGAATAGTGCATACATGTTATGTTTTCAATCTTACTTTCCTTCAATGGTTGTTAATCCTAGTGAGTCTTTTGGAACATGAATGCATCTTCTCAGAAGTCTGCATTTTCTGTGCATGTGTCCATGCTCCATGTGTGGCCCTACAGCAAAGAATTGACTGATTGGGGGAGGGGTGATTGTGGGAGGTTGTGATCAATTTTCCAGCAAAATTCTGTCTGGCCCCAAATGCCTCTGACAGCAGAGCTCAGATATGAATAAAAAAGAACCCCCTGTCAGTAAACTTACAATGCGTCATTAGCTGATGCAGCTGCCAAACCCCTTACACCGCCCACTCTTCTCTCGAGACTCTAGTGAAATATAAAATACTTGCTATGTGCTTTCCATCAGTCCAGGACATCATTGCTGCCCCCGGGAGAAGGTCTCATCACTCTGCTAATGTGTGTGTCTGCAAGGACTGAGGGTGGACCAGAGAGCTTCAGCTGAAAAGGCAAACGCTATCTTTCGTCAGAGTGGATTGCTTCCCTTTCACTGGCTATTGTTTGTCTTCCCTCTCACAGGAAACCTGTGAGTATGTGTTCAAGAGGGGTCGCCTTGTCTGGTATGAGAGCTATGCTGGAGCTTTCTACTTCGTTCTTGTTTTTGGGCTAGTCTTTTTAGCCAGTCCCGTTTTGCGCCATCCGCGATCCTGGACTCTGTTGTGCAGTGCATGTCGATGCCTGCAGGCCACAAAGTGAACCTGATAGTTCTCTGCGTCAGTTTTTTATGCTCAGGAAGCACAGCTCAGAAACAGAGGGGCAGATTTACAAGCCCCTTGCGCCACTTTTGCGTCACTTTTCCCATGTTAAAATTGACGCAAAAGTGGCGCAAGGGGCTTGTAAATCTACCCCTCAAAGAGGCCAGCCAGCCTTGCCCACTGTTTCCGAACTGCGTTATCTGAAAAACAAACATAAAACAGGCGCTCGTCTCTACGCTGCACCAGAAAAGCCCAGCATTATACGGACCCTGGAGCACTGGATAATCAAAACGCCAAATGCCTGTTTTTATGCTTCCGAGGCTTTTACATTTCTTTGAATTGATGCATCAAATTTTGACAGAACAAGTCGGAAACAGTAAGTAAATATTGCCTCCTTCTGTTTCTGAATTAGTTTGTCTAATAATCATGAATGAACTCACAGAAATTCTGAGTTATATGTTTGAATTTAAGTAACTCGGGTGCAAAAAAACAAGTGCATCTTTTTCTTTCAAGGGCAGTATCATGATTGTGTTTTCTGGTGCAGAGCCAACGCTTGTTTTATGTATGAGCTTCCAGGATGTGAAATGAATCAGTTTAAAATAAAGCACGAACTCAGAGAAGTATTGGGTTAAATGAATTTACTTTAAACCCTGCAGGCGCATTAGAAAGTCGCTCCTCTGTGCTCTGCAGAAAAGTCCATCTTGATACATGATGATTAATTGTTAATTGAATTCACTTTATTTCCTGCAGGCCCATAAAAAAGGTGCTCCGTTTTGTGCTGTGCCAGAAAGATAAAGCCCTTGGATGGCAAGAAAGTTTTGCACTAGTTCTGGGTACTTTTGCACAACAGCTTACCAGTTCAGTTGTGGAATTTGCACAAATTACTGTTGCAAAAAAATGTCCACAGTCTAATCAGTGCAAAACCACATTCCTACATGTTTTACTACATCAAAAGCAGTCAAAGGGTCTCATTTTCTTGCTTACACCATGGCCCATGGCATCTTTGTTATGTACGAAAAGGATACTGCCTGAAATTGGAGCCAATAGTCTTCTAACATAACAATTTAGGGAGACTCTCTCGGCGCTGCTGTTCAGGATAATTTTATTTGGCAAATGTTGGTTAATCCAAAAGGCCCGAGAAGGGAGCAGGATGGTTTTTGTGCTAAAAATGGTTTAGTGTTGATAGTGTTTTTTTTTCTGAAAAATACTGTGGGTTGAAGGAGGTATTCAGTTTTTTGCATCTTTCGTTTGTGTTTCTGTTCACAGTCTGCATACGAAGTGTCTCTGGCCTTGTAAATGTGAAATCCTCAGGACGGTGGCAGTTTCCAAGACATAAAAGTATTCAATCTAGCCAGGCCTGCGTAATGCGCGTCATTTCACTTTCCATGAATTAACAACGATCTGTATCACAAAAACTTTGCAATGGTGAAAATATTGGCCAAATATTTTGCACCAATTTTTCTGATTGTATAATACAGAATGGTGCAAACTTTTTTGCTGCGGTCAATACAACTGAAACAAAGATTTTACGCAAGTGCACATATGGAGGGAATGGTTTGAAAAGCCATGCATTGCTCTAAAAACGTTTTGTGCCCAATAGAAATTTTAACACTTAAATCGTAGTTCCAAAATTTTTATATAAAAAGGCTCAAACGGGGATTTACTATTGTTGGCTACCCGTCTAATTACATAAAATACATTATGTTTCAGATGTAGTGCTGTGTTTCACACTTGGAAATGGAGACCAATATTTTCCTTAATTTCTATTGTATGTAAATATAGCAGAAAGTTTGCTAAATCAGTTTGTTATCTACTTTGCCCCGGAATAAAAATATACGTTCAGAGCAAATACTATGTAGCAATTCTGTATCACTTAGGAAGCAGAAATAGTGCAAATTACTTTGACCTGCATGTTTTATGCACCAGTTTGTAAATGGACTTCCAAGTTTTGTGAGCTAGCCATCGGTGAGCATACTTTACATTAAATGGCAGCAGAGGGCTTGGGATTATTGTGGAATGTGTGTTTAAATGGCAGCAGAGGGCGTGGGATTATTGTGGAATGTGTGTTTCTGATGACTGAGTTTTGGTCGTAAGAGAAGGCTGAAGGGATGATATTCTTGACCCATTTGGAACTTTCACTCTGGCTTGAACAGGAGTCCTATAGCTATTTTGAGATTAAGGGCCTTCGCTAAATTGGTTACCCTGCAGTTTAGCACTTGAATGGAAGACAGTACAGCTCTAAAGGAGCAGTGGTTGCTTATCCATATTTTCTAGCTGCAGTATCCAAACCTCTCAGGGGTAGGACACAAGTATAAATGGCCTGGATTTGGCCTTCTTAAATCCGCCCGACAGGATTCACTGTTATTAGGGGTACCAGTAACTCCTGGGACAGAGTTAACAGGGAATGCAGGTGGAACTTTGAGCTCCCCCTGAAAAATGGGGCATTAATGCGAAAATCAGTAAGTCTGGTTTCAAGTTCCCATTAATGATAGTAAGTCAAACAATTGAGTTGTTTAATGAGCTACCATAATAAAAGCTATGTACTCCCTCTCAAACTTAGCAATGGTGTTTAGAAGGCCAAGGTTATGGGGTCTTTTCTTGGGGTCCAAGGCAGTATGGGATTACTGAGCTGCAATACCAATAATGAAGATCATTTACCACTGGTGTCCTTGTGGCAGACTACTGTTCTCCTACTCTATGACCAAGAACTTTCCTTGAGTGTGCTGGAGTGGCAAGAATTGTTGTCCATTTTCAAAGGTCTCCATTTTCCAGCATCAGGGCTAAACCCCTGCCTCTCGTTCTGTATTTTGCTGTTGTTTTAGAGAAGATCAGGAGCTATGCATCACATAAATTATAATCACAATCACTAATCTATTTCAGTCAATAATGAGAGTTTGGCCTGATTTAAAGAGGTTTATTGGTTAAATCGTTTAGTAAATCATCCTTATTAGCTCACAAGTTAATTCATATTAATCTTGATCATCAATATATGAACAGAAATCAAAAATCAATATTAGTATATCAGATCTTATAATAAATGCATTAAAGCATATTCCATAAAGGAAGAAATCCCAATTCTAAGAATCAGAAGAAACTGGAGTCAGCCAGAACCCATAAAGAGTTTTAGTTCAAAAGTGTGAGATATAACCACAAAGCTTCAGCATTAAAGTCAGCTCGATAGATCAAAATAGATCAAAGCAGAACTTTCAATAAAGAGAGGTTCAAGAAACTCAGTAGAGTCTCAGAGCAATGTGACATAAAGTCTGGGTCTAGGTAAATGGAAAGTGGTAAGTGGAGTAATGGTAACCTTCTCTAACAACACACACTAATATAGGCATTTTATCAATGTTGCAGCTTTTGGTCTTCCTCCTCCTTCATCCAGCCAATCGTTTGATGCTTTCATGGGAATAGGAGCCCTACTCATCTTCTCACCAAAATACAATAGTCCACAGACAGCAATATTAGGTTTGCAACTAAGTTCTATCAATTCTAAGTTCATGTGGGTCATTCTCAAATTCAGGTCTACTTTCCCATGTTTAAACCACATTTCTAACCTTCTAATATCACGTTTCATAACAATGGTCTATGTAGAAGTTGAAACAACTTTATAACGAAAAGAAAACATTTAGCAAATCAACTATTCATTTTCTTTAAACATACTATGAACTCTTCACTACCCTAATAAAAGACCAATTCCTAATCATTTGTTAACAGTGAACTTTGTATAAGTAGAAAGATTATGTGGAAATATATAAAAACATTTATGTAACTATTATTTATTTTAAAAAATGTTCATGAAAAGGTAAAAAAAGAATCATTTAGCATGTCTAGTCAAGTCAACTTGTCAGGCAATGTTGATTTAGCCATTTGAAGCCAAGAAGAGTAAATATGGTTGAATACTACAATTTTTGCATTTAAACACTCTTGTTTTTCATTAAAACTTAAACTCTAATTTCTGCACATTATTAAAACTGTATTACTTTCTCACTATTTTTGAAATGCTTCTACAATTCCCCCTTTGATGGTTATCTAACCATTACATTTTCTTCACAAATGAATCTTTAGAGTTAACTTGAGTCTTTTCTCTTTCTTTTCAAACTCTCATATTGTTTTCCTTTCTTGTACTCTTCGCTGATATGATCATTTTGCTATTTCCCTCTCTATCTGTCTGTCTCTTTCTCTGATTTTTCTTTTATTAAAATAAAATCTACAACTTCTATAAAAAATCAAACAAGGTCAAAAAGCAACACCCTACTATTAATATTGGCACAAATATAGCTTTGATAATTCGATTTCCAGCTGTTGCAAACCAATTGCCAATAACAGAAACTCTTTTACCTAAATTTTCTAAAACAATAAGGGCCTGATTTTGGCGGTGACGCAGCAGTGGAAACCTGCCGCGTCACAGCTCCGTCAAAACTCACCGCCGCCCGCCTGCCAGGGCTGGCGGTCCCAGGGTGGTGCCTCATTCAAAGCCAGCAGTGCCTTTGAAAAAGGCACTGCAATGGAAACGCCTCAAAAAGGTTCCTGCACGGCATAGACTCGAAATTCCATGCCGTGCAGGAACTGTTGTGCATGCCCCCAGGAGGGCACATGTTATGCCCCCTGTGTGCATCCACAAGTGTAGGAGGCACAGGAGGCCATGACCGCCATTGCGGTGGTGGCTGGACCACCACCGCTGCACCCCCACAAGTCTGGTGGTTCTCGGACTGCCAGACTCGTAATTAGGGCCTAGGTGTCTCTAAGGGTTCTAATTCAGGTTTCAGGTCAGAAATGTTCTTCATGAATTCTAGAATTTTCTTACTTTCCTCAGGAATGTATGAACAACAATGCTGAATTTTCAGCATCTTGCAGACTCTGCCTTTCTCTGCAAGCAAAATGTCTATTGCTAGACGATTTTGTAAAACCATGGATCTAATAGCCACTAATTCTGTATTTACCACTAATAAAGCTCCTCCAGAAGTACTGGTTGCCAGTTTGTCCGCAACTGTTGAAAGCTTTCTAATTTTCCAATAGTTTGAAACAAATCCCTCTGTGGTATGATTGCTCCAAAAATGCCTCCAAATAGTTGGGTTCCATCACCTATGCTACATGTATGTCTGTGTGATGGTGTGATT
This sequence comes from Calotriton arnoldi, assembly GCA_963921515.1. NCBI lineage: Eukaryota > Metazoa > Chordata > Amphibia > Caudata > Salamandridae > Calotriton > Calotriton arnoldi. The sequence continues at coordinate 44,911 of CAWUFW010006817.1, forward strand.
ATTAAAGAATCTATACTATATACATGATACATCTTAGGAAACAGCAAAGCCAAATAGCAAATATCCTTCCAATCAGCTGGTAATTGAAAATATTCATCCTGTCCACAAACAAAATAAACTCCTGAAATGACTGTTTCTTCTCCCTGTAAAATCAGCCATGTACCTCCCATAATTTCAAATGTGTGTTCATAACTACTGATCCCCACATGTCTACTTCTACTTTGGGTTCTTCTTTTATAAACACATATTTTTCCTTTTCGTCTTTGGTCTAATTTTTAAAGTTTTTTTAAACATCTTCCTCTCTGTTTTTACTAGGTGAAATGTTTGTGCTCCTTCCCTCTAATGTCACGATGAACACTTTCTCTATGGGTCTCATTAAGCAGGTTAAATTAATTGTGCCTTGACACTATCTATATGCATGGATGGTTTATAATAATGCCAAGCCTTATCAATGTTTTTTGCCTGTGGGTGTAAATTCATGGTCTTCTGTATGGAGCCCTACAAAGAACCAAGTCATAATTTGAGTAAAAATATTCAAAGTGTTCTCTCCTATATACTAAGCTAAGCAAAATGCTACCTGTGATTGCATATAACAGAGGTATGTGGTGATCAGTCACCTCCTCTGCAGCCGATGAAGGTACCGGTGAAGGTAAGTGGGCACAGACATAACACACTTTTATGTCTAGTGCCTGTGTGTATTCTTGAACTAATCTACAAAAACGTTAATAGAGCAATCTTCTTTCATGTAGCTCACAAATGATGCCTTTAATGTTGTCTCATATATTGTGTGTGTGGATTTTACAGTTTCAAGTGCAGTTTAAGGTATAGATATAGGCTTCTCTATCTCTGGTATCAAATAAAACTGTATTAATGTTGTTATGATCACTAGCAGAGTTATTAATAAATGTAATACCCATAATAATCTTGCATTTAGCTTTATATAAAAAACAGGTTTGTCTGTGGTCGAATCATTTAGCAAAAATATATCAGCAACATTTCACAGTTTGTTTTTCAGATTGTCCTAAAGCAGCTTTTTGAGTTTTTCTTTTGCAATTTATTCTTTTTAGCTTTATTCACAACAGACTTTGTATAGTCCTCCCTAACCCTTCTCCATCTTCTTCTAAATCTGTTATCCCTACTCTTCTCCTGCAGCCTTGGGCCTACGGAGATCTTCTAAAAAAAATATTATTTCTGTCTTTTTACACTTTCTCATTTAACAATGTCTCTCAAACTTTTGTTTCTTTTCAGAAATATTTTCAAATAGCTTTTTCCGAAATGTGTTATTAGTGTAATGGCATAGGGGTTCAAACAGTTCTGATCTCAGATTAAGCAATTTTTCCACTGGCACATTTAACACCTGATTCGTATAGTATGTCCATTCAGGTGCTAATTACCTTCGACAAGTCACTCTTGCTCTTTTGAATCTTCTTGGTGTCTGCTGATCTTCATCTGTGCCACTTATACTGCTTGACTCTGTCTCGTCAGCAATTATGGCAGTATGCGATCAACCGACACTCGGTCACAGTTTCATTTGACCAATAATTCGGTGGCCATTCAGCATTGTGAATGACTCTTCTTGATCCAGTACTTGTTCCTTCACCCAGATCATCTGTTTGTTCCGGTGTTGTCTCAACTGTTTTCTTAGGTTGAGATCTTGTCTCTTCCTCTACTTCTTCAGAGACTTCAGTGCCACTTTGTGAAATCACAGGAACCTGAATTGGTGGGACTGTTTGTTGTTCTTCACCCCTCTATTCTCCTTGCTGTTGTGTCTCTTGTGGTATTGCTCCTTGCACTTGTTCAGCTTTGATGGTTCTGTCACCAGTGCTCTTGGTTCTGGCTCAATGAGCACTATCTCTTTGTATGGAATTCTTACTCTCCGAGTGTGCGATGCATGTACCCAGTTTGGTATTCCGGCACACTTAACAACAGTGTTCATGATACAAATCAACCACACTATAACCAGGAAGTATCTCAACCCGTTACAAACAGGCATCTCAATAAAGTCCATTTGCATTCAGTAAAAAGGACCACCTGATCTCCCTATGTGACTTAGGGCCTGATTAAGAGTTTGGCGGTCTGGAGCAGGCAGCCACCAAACCTGTAGTCTAGCCGCCAGCTCTATTCCGATTGCAATACAGGTTGGGAGGGCCTGTGGCAAAGGTCTCATGGCAGTGCCTTTCAAAAGCTTGTATGTGAGCCTTAGAAAGGCAGGGCTGTGGGACTTCAGGAGTGCTTTCCAGCACAGTCCATGCGGTGCTAGAACAGGGGGTGCATACAGACAGAGTGCACACCATGTGCCCTCATGCGTGATTCCTCTGGCCCAGAGGCAACAGGAGGCCCTGTAGGGCCCCCTTAGTTTCCTCACTGCCACACTTTTCATGGTGGGCTCACTGCCATGAAAACTGTAGCAGTGAGGAAACTAATAATATGCTTGGCGATGCCGCAGAAGCACCACCAGCACTTTGTGGGCCTTGGACCACTGCAGGACTGCCAGGGATGGTAGATCCCTGGTTGTAGCAGCAGTCCTAGGGTGGTCCAACTGCTCAGCTCGTAATATGGCAGTCAGACTGACGATGCGGGCAAACCCAGAATTAGGCCCTTGGTGTTACTGGTGTTCTTTTCCCTATGTTCATCTGTTGACATGTCACACAGCGATGGTACAATTCTGCTATAGGCATCCAAAATCTGGGATTAAACCAATTCTACCTGAATAATCTCACCATTGTATCTCTTTCTAGATGTGTTGGACCATGAAAATATCATGTCATAGGACACAACAAACTGTCTGGTAACAATGGTCTTCTATCTGCTGACATCCAAATGTCATTTGCGTTTTTCTCACATCCTGCTGTGATGCAACCCTGCTGTTCTGAAACATCTTGAAATGTTTTAAGCTCTTCCTGTGTATCACCTACTGACAAGAACATTGAGAAAACAGTGTCCTCTTCAGATTCATTTAGGTAAACCCAGTTAAATGTGCTGGCCACAACTGCACAATACCGAGCAACTTCACCTGCAAATCTGTTCCCAACTGTGATGCATCCATTGACACTCCTGTGAGCTGCAGATTTAACAACCAAAACATCTGTTGGTAATTGCAGTGCTTCGAGCAATATCCATACATGTTCCCGATTCCTTATGGGTGTTCTAGAAGAGGTCATTAAATCTCTTTGTGACCATAACTGTCCAAAGTCATGGACAACCCCAAAGCCATATTGACTGTGTGTAAATACAGTCACTCTCAATTGGGCTGTTAGCCTGGAAGGTCTTGTAAGGACAATCAATTCTGCAACTTGTGATGAGGTAACAGCTCAAAGCAATGACATTTCTACAATTTCTTGAATTGTGCAGACATTGTAAACTGCTCTCAAGGTAACTTTGTTGTTTCTCAGACATGAGCCATCAACAAAAATGACATAATGACATAATCAGGCCAAAAAGGTTCATCTTTTATATCTGGGTTTGGCTTGGTGCATACATCTGTAATGTCTAGACAATCATGCTCAACTTCCTCTACATTGAAATTCTAATGTACAGGTAATGGAGCTGATGTATTTAAAATCTGACAGCGTTTTAAAACAATGTTTTCAGCAGCCTGAATCTGCCGTTCATAGTTTGAGAGTCTACTATTTTCCATGAACAATACATAACTGTTAAAGGATCTCACATCACTATGTTTTCACATCTTTTGATATTGACTCCAACTATAGCCACTGATTTACTGCAGCCAGACAGTCCTGTGGCTACAGGATCAAGGGTAGTTGAAAAATAAGTCACAGGTCTTTGTGAATCTCCAAGCATATGAGTAAGCATTGAGAGAGCACAGCCCTCACTCTCACTGCAAAACAATGTGGACATCTTACTGTAATCTGGAATTCCTAGTGATGGGCCATGACAGAGACTTTTTCTCAGCTCTCGAAAAGCTTTTAAGCACTCCTTGTCCCATGGAAACGGATCAGGCACATCTTTGTGGGTCAACCTCAGTAAAGGCTTAACAACTAATGAAAGCTTTTGGTATCAAGGTATTTAATTGGCTCAAGATAAATCAGTTGAAGTGGAATCCAGATAAAACAGAAGTCATGTTCTTTGTACAACCTGAAACTTATAATTGGAGTGCTTGGTGGCCAAAGGACTTGTCACCTCGGCCTTCAGCCAAGGAGAAAGTCAAAAACCTGGGCATTGTCATCGACAATGCTCTCTCCATGCGTTCACAGATCTAAACTTTAACAGGCGCCTGTTTTGCCATGCTCCACATGCTGAAAAAATTCCTGCCACTACTATCAATGGACAGTAGGAAGATTGTGGTTCAAGCCTTGGTGACATCAAAACTAGACTATGTCAACTGTTTGTACCTTGGCTTGCCCAACTGTCTTGTCCAGCACCTGCAAGTGGTGCAAAATGCGGCAGCCAGAGCAATTGTGAGACCAGAACCCAGGTCTAGTATGACCCCATCTTAAGGTCCTTGCACTGGCTGTGCATGAAGGAAAGGATCAATTTTAATGCTTTGGTGATTTTTTTCAAAGCCTTTTGTGGCATAGGAGCCAGCTAGCTAAACAAACGCGTAATCCGCTATATTCCTACTAGATCCTTATGATCTTCAGATGCAAATCTTGCCCTCATTCCCAAAATACTCCTAGCACGTATGGGGGGGGAGATCTTTTAGACACCTTGGCACACAGATCTGGAACAGCCTACCAGAATCTCTGAGAATAACTACAGACCTGCTAACTTTCAGGAAGAATCTTAAAATCTGGCTTTTTAAAAACTAGCTCTCCCTCAGCAATGCGCCACCTCCCGCCTCCTTGCGCCAGGACACTCTAGCTTGAGTAGCTGTGCGCTATATCAAATGCGATCATATCATATCATATCATATCCACTGTCTACAGTAGCCAACCATTCCCAAAAACATTCTGATTTATTTCTGTGTTCTGACTGGATTCATCGAATGGATAGTCTCAACTCTCTAGTGACACTTTTCTTGTTCCTTTCTCAATGATATGTCCCAAGTATTGGACTTCTTTTTGACAATACTACATTCTCAGCCAATCGTATCCTGTCTGCAAGCTTCCCGCTTATCTGATTCCACAAGTAGGTCATCAATTTACTGGGTGAGAACTGAACTGTAAGGCATCTGCAGAGATTCCATATTCAAAGTCAAAGTCAAATCAACTTTATTCGGTCGTATTAAAATAGACCACAAAAGTAAGATACAAAGACAATACATAATGAGATAAAACTTGGAAAATTTAAGCAACACCCAAAAAAGGAAATCAAGGAGCAGAGAAGGTACAGACACCAAGTTCATTACATGGTGCAGTGCTGCAGAGATAAAACATCTGCCATTAAAATTCTAGAAATACAAAGATTAAAATGCAACATGATAAAACATCTGCCTTTAAAGTGTTGAAAATACAAGGAATAAAATGCAACACAGCAATAAAAATTATTTGATCAATAAGGAAAGGAAGATTAAAGTGAGTCTAAAGCTGCGATGCAGAGGTGTCCCTCTTAAGTACAGATCTACCCATGTGATTTCCTTGCCTTGAGCTGAGCACCAGACTCAAAAAGTCTTCTTGAGAACCATAGACCTGTAAGCAGAGTAAAAGGTGCAGAAAAACGTTATGTGTAAAGTGCTTTGTGCTGACACCTGATCGCAAGGGCAAGGTACAAGGTTAGGTGACCAGTCATTACACTGAGAAGTTACCAGTCTATGAAATATGTTAAGGCAAAACCTGAGTGCTGATAGTGCTGTGATTCATACAATAGGTATGGTTGAATGCTCCTAGAAGGGTCAAGCTGCAGATAGCGGGTGACAGAGGGGAGTGCGCCCATCTCCCAAAATGTGTGGCATGTATCCCTGAGTGTTCTTTTAGGTATTGTAGGCAGGAATCCTAAAAGGTTTTCAAATAAGTCCCACCTGCCCATGACCACTGCCATGTTCCTAATACCCCTCAACCAGGGAATATCTAGGGACTGTGAGAGGGACAGGCAGTCCTTGATTAGCAATCAGTTTAAGGAGATGACCTCATTGACCCAGATCCTACACCATAATAGCAGCAGTGGGTTCTTAAAATATCCTCGAGATGGGTAAGCCGTAGCTTCCTATGTGTGGTGAAAGAGGTGATGGACAGTGGTAAGCCCAGTAGGCAACATGTACATTTATTTTCCGTAATCTGTAGTGGTGATAATGCCTGAAAGCCCCAGACCTCTGCACCGTAGGTAGCCAACCCTACGCACTTAGCACGATAAATAGTTGGCATGTGTGCAAACGACCTTTTTACCAGTTGAAAAAGATTCACAGAACTGTATTCATTTGCAAAACAGATTAAACTTCATCATCAGCTGGTTAATGTTGCTGCCAAATACATCATGGGAAAAATTAATTGAAGGGTTCCCTTCATAATCAATAATGCCACACGCATCATTAAGGTCAGAGGGGCAGAGATGAACTTTGAAGTCACCGCCCCAGATCATACCCAACTCCTTGCCAGCTCTAGAGTTGAGATAGTGAGGATCATGGTCCAATTTTGACAGGATACTTCACTCACATGCCCACAAGCCAACATCCTGATACTTTTCAAGAACTGGTTAAAAATGGACTGGCTCTCTTTTTACACTTATGGAACTCGGCACCATACAAAAACAATGTCTCTGAACACAAAGGGGAACAAGAACTGGCTGCCCTCATGCAATGGAACAGAAAAAAAAGCCTGACACAAGTCCACGACAGTGAACCATTCTGTGGTGCATGGAATTTGGAAAATTATGGTGGTTAGATTTGCTACCACAGGACAATACAAAAACAACAATATTCTCATGTCTGATTTTACCATCACGTTTCTGTAAACCCAGGATCAGAGAGTTGCAAGGGTTTCCAACAATTTCTATTAAAATCCCTTTTATTAACTCATATTTCTGGGTTCAGGGTTCTTTTTAAATCAGGAGGTTAGTCTTCAAGTGTCCTATCTGAATACAATGCTACAGCTGTTTCTTGTTGGGCCATTTTAAATTCAACATCTTCATCATGAGTCTGGAACTCGACTGTTTTAACAGTGGAATGTGTCATCCCGATGTTGCTAAAAAATTATACTTGGTGGCCATTAAATTCTCATTCTACAGATTGTCCACTCTGGTCTACCTCCAAGAATGCACTTAGCACGCAATCTTCCTACCCCTTCAGTGTCATTGGGAACTATCGGAGCCAAAACCTTCACTGTCTCGTATTGGGAACTGTACAAATGGATTCTGATTCTGGTTCTGAAATGCGTTTAGATTTGCCTTGGGCATCTGATTCATTAAAATCTAGGATTTCCCATATTCTGTCGGAGAATCGGGACTTGTGGAACCTGCATAATTGAAACCTGTTTCTGAATTGGCACTTGCATTTGCTGAACTGGTGCATTCTGCATCTGCATCTGATTTCCTCCTTGCATTTGACCATTACCACTCATTCTGTATGGATTAAGTCTACACTCCCTCTTCCAATCCCTAATCGTATTACAGAAGTGACATGGTCTTATTATAGAAGTGACATGGTGTCATTTTCTTCAGCGATGCATTATCTGCACCAGAATTTGGATCAAGCAGAACATGTCTGCCCTGTGTGACACCAAAGCCTCCTTGAACACCTTGATTCTGCATTCCAACTCCTTGCATTCCACCCTGATTTCCTGCAAACCCTTTCTGAGCAAACTTTGTCTTGGCTAACATGAACTTCTCCGTAAGCTTTTTCTGTTTCATCTCTTATTCATCAATATCTGATCCAACAATTTTATCTGCTGGCAAATCACACTCTGTTGTGTATGCATATTGATCTCTGGTCTTAACCCAAAAACAAACTGAGACACAAAACATCCTATATCACTGAGCTAGGGATATTCCAATCCACTGTGTTGTTGAAACACCTGAAGCACTCTCTCATATTAATCATGCACTGATTCCTTTGGATCTTTTGGTTTGGAGGAACCTTGTCTTTCAGAAATGTAATCACTGCATCATATTTCTCCTAACTACAGGAGATGGTGCATTAGTGCGGGCATCTCTCGTTGGTACTGCACGCGGCCATTACACAGCAACTTTACATTTGGCAAACAAATCACTTGCCACTGCAATATCAAAGAACATACTCAACTCCATCCACAGCACTTTTGACATTTTAAAAAATCTGTCAACTTGAATGTACCACTATACAGGCTTATCTCTCAATTTTGGGAAATTATTCGTAAATGCCGCAAGATCTCCTCTACTCCAAAGTACATGAACATACCCTACTCTTGGTATTTTTTCTCCACAGAAAAGCTGAAGCCCTCCTTCATTTGTTGATGGCTTATTATTTTCCTCTACTGCCTCTAATTGTTTCTTTTTCTTTTCATTCTTCTTTGCCTGTTTGCTCTCTAATTTATCAAATTCATTCTGTCTATGAACGTGTTTTACTAACTCAGTGAGGTGTAATTGTATTCCTAAAGAATGCATTGTCTCAATAGCTTCATCATCCAATTGTACCCTCGATCGTTTCTGAAAAGGAATACTGTTTGAAAGATCGACCCTATATTTTCTGGCTAATTCTGTAAATTTATCTTGAGTAGTGGCTGCACGTCTAGTCATTTCTTTGCTGAAGTATATAAGCTCTTTTTCTTGGTGCTGATTCACATGCCCCAGATCTAAACATCCTCTGATTATTTCTTTTAATTCTATTTTTAATCTCGGGACATTTAATGGTCTCTCCTTCTCTGTCTGCTGAGCAATAGGAACCTGACTTTCTGTCTTTTTATTCTCTGCCATTTCTTCAAACAATGGGGGAAAAATCCCATCTTCAAACAGGTTGGTCTCACCCTGGGTTACTGGTGTTGTAAAGACAATTCTTCTCCCTTCTCTCACTGATTGAACTGGTTACAGTGGTGTCGAAGCAACAATCTGAATTCTGTGATGCTGGTGTTGCTCGAATGTGAATTTACCTTTGAAAAAAGGCATTTGGCAAAATAGGAACGGTTGGTTTAATCAAACACTACATCAGAGAGCACAATTACAGACTCAAGTTCTGGGGACTGTCTCAAAGTAAAATCGTTTTGAACGTCTCTTTATACATTTCTCTAAGCATCATAAAACAATTAATGGATCCTGTTTTGGGAGTGGAATGTGGGCCTAGTCATGAAGCCATAAATTCCTTCGACCTGATGACAAATGCAGGTGGGTCTCGACCTTGCTTGGACACAATGAGGGCCAGTGGGTAGCGTGTCCAGATGTCTGGCATGAAGAGCTCATGATCAATGCTTGTCTTGTGTGTGCTGTGTCCTGATTGGCTGAGTATTCCTAACTTCATGTGGCATCTAACCTTATGTTGTTTGGGAATGTGCGCCTCTCCCACCATGTGCGTTTTATTGGGGCCAATCTTCCAGGACCATTGTGGTGTTGCTGCCTATCTGTTGAGCTAATCTGGGTTGTTCTTGTTTGCAGGTTTGTCCTGCTGGTTACGTGCCACCCCATCTGTGATCTGTCAATCAGTAGCCTGAGGCCTACGGCACCCGGCCTGCCAACCCCAGTATTTCTGACTTGGGATTGCTGGAGAGGTCATATTGGGTTATTTCAACAACAATGGTTTGATTTTGTTTCTGTACAAACACGTATCATTACGTACATCTACTTCAATATTTCCTTTGGGATAAACCCTGTCACAGGAGCTCCTTGAATGGCTCCTTGAACGACTTCATATGGGACAGCATTAATTGCAACAGTCGTTGTGCAAATCTACAATGGCTGTGCAGTTATAACTATAGCAACAGGTGCTAGTATAGTCACAATAGAAGCAGTAATACCATGAGGCATCACTGTAGGAACATTCTCAATTTGCGTAGGCACAACATTAGATATAATGTGTCATCTGTAATGATGTTTCAATTTGAATTTTATTCAGGTTAACATGGGCTGTAGCCACTGTTGCATTAGATGTCGAAATACTCTCAGCATTTGTTACAGGGGACACATAAGGTAGTGGACACGTGGCTATCCATGCATCCAGAATTTCAGCCTCTGAGTCACTCTTGGTATCTGATTTCTTTGCAGCACCCTCATCATCTGTTCCCTGTGTCTTATTCTTTTTGAACTTCTGAGGTTTTTCAGTAGTAATAGCTGGATACAGTCTAGTCACTTCGACTATAGCTTTCCTCTATTTTTGTTGTTCATCATCCCATCGAGCATCTGCATAAATAAGCTTTGCTCTTTTAGTTTTATTCTGGTATTTTTCTCCCTCTCCTTAGCATGTGCTGTTTTCTCCCAAATATTTACTGCTTCGGATTGTGTGGATCTAGGTGGTGGCTTCATCTTGTATAGTTTTTCTCTCAATCTTTCAATTATTCTAAATTCAAATGTACCATATCTTGGAAACGTCAAATGACCTTAATTTTCAGTGATCTCGAACAATTGACAAAGCCACAAGCATGTACACAACCCCATATTTGTTGTCATATAATGTGCTGGTGTACCCTTGGAAGGCATCTCTTCACCTTCCTCTACCAGAATTGTTACATCACCTCTCCCAAAATTCTTAAAACCTTTAAAACAATTCATGATTTTGAATTATTAAAAAAAGCAGGCAACACAATTTAGATTTCCAAATGTTTTGATTCTATCCTGTGAACATCATATTTCTTTTCTCCAATCCTGTGACAGCTCTAATACTTGAAGTCTCATTAACCAATCTCAATGTGGAACTTACACAGCAATTGACCTATAGCAGCACAGCACTCTGTGTCATCAACAAGCAATAACAGTGCAATAGTAAACCAACCAACCAATCGCAGTGCGGCACAATATGACGTATGATCTCACTCTTTGCAGCAGCTCTTCCTCCTGTACACTTTCTCTTGTACACACAATTCTACAACTTTATGTAAAGTAAATAAACAAATCTTTGTCTGCTCCATTAAAGAAGACAAAAGTAATTCAACAATCGGATTATTAAGGTTTTAACTCCACCCGACTTTTTTACACAACAGGATTTTTATACTCACTTGAAATATCTACCAGCAGGAAATCATCCTAATCAATGTAGCTTCACCTTGTACACAATTAGGTTCTGCCAACACCAATCAATATTAGTACATTCACAACAATTTGTTATAATCCCTACCTCGATTGTATAGTTGACTATACCTCAAGATTTACACCACTAATTTTCAGCAAACAAGAAAATCATAAAGTGTATTCTACACTTATCTCAATATTCCGGAATCTTTGACTACTTTGGAGTCTGACAATCTCTTCAACTTCTTCACAATAAGCACATATACATTACCAATTCAGCCAACACTTTTCAGTACCAGGTGAGAAGATCAACAACAACAACTGTGATGCATGACCCTCTTAATACTCATTCCTCCAATACAGCAACCACCTCTGAAACCACACCTTGTCAGTCTTCAGATTTTGGGCTTCGGGCAGTAGGACTGGGGCATTACTCTAACTTGGGGTCATTATTTATAGCTCCTCTTCTTATGACACAAACCATCTTTTGGTACCAAGTTTGCTGGAGCGGCAGGTATTGTTCTCAATTTAAATGGTCTCAGTATACTAGCTGAACCCTCCGCCAATTGTTCTGTATTTTGCAATGGATCTTTGCTGCTGTTTTAGAGAAGATCAAGACCTAGGCATTATATAAATTATAATCCCAATCACTGATCTATTTCAGTCAATAATGAGAGGTTGGTATGAGTTAAAGGATGTTTTTAATTATATCTTTTACTAAATCATCTTTATACGATCATAATTTATTTTCTATTAATCTCGATCATCAATATGTGAACATTAATCGAAAATCAATATTAGTCAATCAGATCGTATAATAGATGCAATAAAGCGCGCTCCATAAAGGAAAAAAATCCCTATTCTAGGAATCAGAACAAACTGGAGTCAGTCAAAACCCATAAAGAGTTCTAGTTCAGAAGAGTGAGATATAAGCATAAAGCTTCAGCATTAAAGTCAGCTCAATAGATCAAAATATATCAAAGCAGAACGTCCCATAAAGAGAAGTAAACGAAACTCAGTAGAGTCTCAGAGGAATGTGACATAAAGTCTGGGTCTGGTAAAAAGGAAAGTGGGACGTGGAGTAATAGTAACCTACTCTAGGAACACGTACTAATATAGGCACCACATTTTATCAACGGTGAAGCTTTTGGTCTTCCTCCTCCTTCATTCAGCTGATCACCGTTCATGCTTTCATGGGAACATGATCCCTCCTCATCTTCTCAACGGAATACAATAGTCCACAGACAGCAATATTAGGTTTGCAACTAAGTTCTATCAATTCTAAGTTCACATGTGTCATTCTACAATTCAGGTATACTTTCCCACATTTAAACTACATTTCTAACTTTCTAATTTCAAGTTACTTAACAATGGTATGTGTGCAAGTCAAATATCATTATAACAGAAAGAAAACATTTGGCACAGCAACCATTCATTTTCTTTAAAACTGCTGCATCTTCATTTGTCAACTCTTCATTACCCCATTAAAAGACAAATCTTTAATCATTTGTTAACAGAGATCTTTTTATAAGTAGGATCATTCTGTGGAAATATATGAAAACATTTGTGCAACTATTATTTATTTAAAAAAAATGTTCATGGAAAGGTCAAGAAATAAACAGTTTGTTATGTACCTTGCAGTGATTTACCTCCAGTAACTGATGAAACAATATTTGTGTGGTTTCGATGCACCTGGTATAAAACCTGTACAGACACTCTGATCGGACCCACCACCCACAAAACAAAGTGCCCACCACACTTTCCAAAATTGACAAGCAAAACTGTACTCTTTAGGGGACTTTGGTTGTCTCCCATGAGATGACTGGTATCCAGTAAACAATGCCTAGTATGAGGGGCACAATAACTGGACTCCACAGTCCAGAGTCCACTGGGCTACCCTGCCGTATGATTTCCACTTTCTCAGTAGGAACTGTATGTTGGTTTGGAAAATATAAACATTGGGATGGTGTTAGGCTGATTCCAAACACCCCCTCAGGATATGTTGGCCGATAGTCCTGCTAGCTCACAGTGCTCCCACTAGTACCCCTAAACATAGAAGGGTGACCAATGATCTGGGTAACCTTAGAATATGACAACCCTGACTCCCCAAGGAAATTGTGGTAACAGATCTAAAACCTTTTCACTCAGTCAGTCGTTCCAACTCAGGTAGATACACTAGAAATATAAGATCGTTTCAATGTTTATTGAACCATTGTGATTCTTGTATAGAATATGTGCGCTGCAATGATTAATAGATAGAAGCAAATGAATGTGATTAGCAATAGGAGGTCAGTGAAAAGAATTAATAATTCCACCATTGTGCTAAAGCAGTACATAAATGCAGGTATATAGTGTGTATAGTGTACTCATACTATGCGTTCCCTAACCTAGATGTCTAGGGTGGGTTTTCTGCCAAGAATTCCTTACTGGATGATCTATCTCCCTATTACCTGAAGGTAATTGTACGCCAGTCCCTGTCTTGGTCACAAGTTGGACATCCCTCCCCGCAGAGGGTAAACAGGAATCAGCTGGGCTGAGTCTCCGACAACAGCGACGACCTTGCAATGACAGCAGAATGCTCCTCTGGTTTGACACAGAAATACGTGTGTATTTATAACAACACCACAGGGTACCAAGATGTTTGCAGTCAATGCCAATGCACAGGTTTGTTGACCTTCGGATAGGCAAGAGTACCATTAGGCGGGCCCATGGACTGCAATAATACCCTATAAATCCAAGGTCTAGGATCTTGGCCACTACTGCACTTTTCAGAAGTCTTGTATGTCATACTTTTAATAGGCAGACATTCCTGAGTGTCACTGCAATGGGTGTCATCCCTGGGGTCACTGAAAACAGGTGGGAAAAACAGGTCAATACTGCTTTGCACTCAACTTGCAGTTATGCAGGTGTCAGATCGGAGGGACATTTGTCTTCTTCCACTGAGCAATCTTTTTCTTCAGCTTGTAGCATGCCTTGAAGGGCCTCACTATCCTCCTCAACCTCATCTGTGGCTGCCAGCAGTACCACAAATATTCCCTGTGGTTTTATGGTTTCAGCCTATTGACGTGATTACCACTGTGAGACTTTCTCTGGGGCACTGTTATAAGCCTGGTAGTTGATATCTTCTTGACTGCTTTTTAGGGGCCACTCCATTCTCCACATGTGCACAAGGGCAAAGGCACTTCATGATCATGACTTCCTGCCTCTACTGTTTGTCTTCTGGTATACAGAGAGTGTTCTAAAGCAGTTTTCAAGAATGTCTCTCAGTGTTTGCAAACTCTGTGAGCTAAATTAGCATTCAGCCTCTTTCTTAGAGCTCTGTGACCTTTACAGACAGCCGCCACAGCGACAAAGCATAGGGATTTAATATAAGTGGTGTGACTGTAATTAGGCTTAGTCTTCCTTCTGGCTTCAAATGCCCTGGTAAAAACAACAAATGATGGACAGAATGCAGAACAATGTCATACATTCACCCCAATACAGAGATCTGGGCCTAAATCCACCATTTTTTTGCTCACCATGCCATTCCAGTTTGAACCCAGCCATATGCAAATCAGTCTTGACCATGTGCCCAATGGGAACAGTCCAGCCCGAACTGCCAGGCCAGGTCCTCCCTGGACTGGAAACAAGCATCCTAGGACCAGTTTCGGGGTTTGTGTTTGCTTCAAATGCCCTGGTAGCCATCAACCAGCAAGATGTCAAACTTAATGCACCACTATAGTACTGTGCGGTCCTCTGATTTACTGTATTATATTTTGTGTAAGATCTTTCAATAACCTCTGTGAATGTACAATGCTTGTATCTAACCAATTAGACCTTCTCATCTGTACTTTTAGAAAAGGGTATAGTGTTCACTGCTGCTTAAAGTCTCTGAACATTTTGCTTTGTTCCACTTCACTGTTGACATTCATCGGGTCTATGGATCATATTTTGCTTCTAGCCCATATGGTTTTAGCCCATGTGCACACAGACATTTACCCCTGTGCAGAAACATTTCTTACTAGTGGCCTGATATGCAGTAAGTCCGTATGGTTTTAAGGTGATATACATTTTATTAAATATGATAACTTTAATTGTGTTTCTGGAATCTGGTCTCTAGTTCTTCTATCTCAGGTGTCAGTCCTGATTTTATTCTGAGCATTCTGGAGCTTTCAGTTTTGAAATACATTTAAAGTCCTAGAATCAAAGGCAGGTAGCAGAACTGAGGGGTATATTTAAAAGAGAAGTGAAGGAGCACGTTGTTAGACTTGCTGGCTTAACGCAGCGCTCTGCCACTTCTGAAACGCAGGGCTGCACTGTATTTACAAGAATACAGTGCAGCCCTGCTTTTCTCCCTGTGCTGGTGCTAAATTTAGCAGCCTAGCACCAACACAGGCACTCTTGCACCATAGTGCAAGGGTGCCTGCATTGAGGGGAAGGATTGTTTATGTTCAGGAAGGTGTCTCTTCCTGCACATAAACAATCTGAAATGGCGTTTTGTGCAGCCCACATAGAAGTTTCAAATTGTCATTTTTTTAATGATTGTTTATGTGCAGGAAGGAACACCTTCCTGCACATAAACAATCAATGGCATTTTGCTGCATAACGTAGCATACATAGAAACAGCAAAAACAATGAGAAATAAAGCATTTCTCCTCTTTTCGCTAGAGTAAGACCAGGTTTTCCTTGGCCTTTATTTTGGCCCTGTGCCATATTTACGCCACCCTTGTAAATATGGGGCAGCATCAAAATGGAGCTCCCACCACAACACCCATTGCCCGCCCCTTTCACGCTAAGTATAGCGTGAAAGGGTGCCTTATTTATAAGGCAACGTTAAGCCACAGTATATGGCTTAAAACTGCCTTGTAAAAAAGGCAAAGTCCATATTGCCACAGGAGCGTCTCTAAAAGTGACATTCCTGTGGTGATAGGGGTTTGTAAATATGCCCCTCACGCTTGAGACCTTTGATGACGTAAGATACTGTTCAACCTTTAACTTGGCTGTTTTGTCAGGGGCTAAACACTGTGGCATAATACAAGCCCCCGCAGCCTCCGTGGAGCGGGGGGTCCCCCAAGCTCCAGGGAGCTCTCTCATCAAAAGTGCTAGCTGGTGGGCCAGGGAGGGGGGCCCCCTCTGTGTACTTTGCAGGGGGGGGCCCTCAAGTTTTGTTACACCACTGGGTAAACATTGTCACACGTGTGGCCGTTCTGAATATAAAAGTGAGTCGTGCCCACTTATGTTGTAAAGCAGAGGGGTGTTTGCACTGCCTTGCTTAAACGTGAAGGGGACAAAGACTCTGTGTGAGTTCATATGTTCTACTCTGATGTGCGAATGGATTGTATTTAAAAGAAGAGTGTTGGTATTGAATTTTAAAATCTATTTTTAAAAAAGGAAATCTTTAACCCTATCTTAGTGGTATACCTCACCAATTGTTTAGTACATTAAAGTTTTAGATAGGTTTCCAATAATTCCCAATTCTCAGACTTTCTTAAAATTGCAAAGACAAGGTCAAAAGATGTTGGACTATGAGTAGAGAATAACACATCTGTTGGCATGCCTCTGTCAAAGAAGGCTCCTTGTCATCGAAGGCCTGATTACAAAAAGTTAACAAAAGACACTCAAAAGGAACCTTAAAACCAGTGAGTCCACTATAATCCAATGTATTACCTATGGATGAAGGTCAGTTGTTTACAATCAGGTATTGGCTGTTCAAGAAAGCGGCATAGTCCTTCAGCTACAAAGTTGCAATAGGGTATGTAGCAAACTATTGATGTATAGACCAGTAAGGCAGCAAAATATTTATAAAGCCAAAATGCTAATGTTGTCAGTTGTCTGATTTTATGTGATCCTGTTCCTCTAGTAATTTATATGTGCTGAATTATTTTAGCCCTCCAGTCAGCAAAGACTCATTCATCCATACAGTAAAGAACATGAATTTCAAAAGCTGCTTCAAAATTCCTTCATACCAAAATATGATTCTCTGTCTGATGGTGTCCTATCTGAGGCCATATTGTGTCAGCCAGAGGACAATACCTGAGTGCCATCTACAAGGATCTGAGCTGAGCGGACTTGTGCGGGATGGACATGTTCTCATTGGTGGGATGTTTAATGTTCACACTGACATCCTTTACCAAGAAATTACCTTCACAGCAAGACCTGCACCAGTCACCTGCACAAGGTAAAGTATGCTTACTGTGGACTTATCCTTAGCATAGTTTTGTATGTTGAAATAAACCACCATTAGTTGAGCCTGTCTCAATGCATCATACATTAGTCCTATACCAGTCAGTTGTTTCCTGAGATAAGATTTTGTTTGATTTACCACTGTAAGAAAATAAATGGGTCACATTCTGGGTCTTCTTGAATGAGGTACAGCTAAAGAACGACTGACAAAACATGAGTCAATATGCTTTGATTGAACTTCCTTTAGGGATTTGCAAATGCAAATTACTGCATTTCAGCAAATACCACAGCCCGAATGTCCACCGTTTAATTTTGGCAGGACAAACCTCTCCAAATTTGCTCAGGAGAAATGCACAGTAAATAAAAAAACATGCAAGTTTTACTGCAGAAAGCCTCCAAAATATTTATTTTATTCCACATTTTGAAAGGTAAAACATGTAATAGGAGATAATTATCACACACATTGAATTCCAAACCCCAAGGTATCATTTTTTATTGGGCCTTGGTGTTTCCTTCTTTTACAAAGCCACTGCATCTAAAAAATCTCAGCAGTAAATAAACTTTGCAGAGAATGAAAATATAAATGCATTTTTCAACTTGTCTATGTTTGCCTAGTGTGCTATCTAGAGTATTGAGAAAAAACTTGCAGGTAAATGTTGCAGAGACAAAATCGATGACATTTTCATATGATAAATGTACACATTAGTAGTTTCTTCAGCTTCATATTTATTGGAAAAACTTCGATGAAAGTTCTTGTCGGAAAAAAGATGGTTAAGCTAGTGAAGGGGCCGGGCCCATACGTTCTAGATCTGTTCTAGAGTCACAATCCAATTGTTCTTTTTTGCAGCATGGAAGTGTAAAAGGGAGAAAATTCATTAAATCACAGCCAATTTGTCATTATTTGACTGGATACATAATAACTCACAGACAACTATATAAGGTTAGTTAATTTATTACAAAACCAAAAACAACTGGACATAGAGACGCCTCAACCCGAGTGTGTAGAAATACAAAGGAATTAGCATGAAGCCAAATCTTCGTATCCAATTCAAATGATGCAGCATAAACAACACTATCAGTTCAAGAAGAAGAATACAAAGAATCAGGAAACATGAGTCCAAGTTCCCCTGCATCGAAGGTTGGTGAATAAAAAGAATTAATTCTATCCCTACTCTATCACTAAGGTGACATCCCTACATAGCATAGCATTCCACGTAGAGAGGATAAAGGTGTCAGTGAGTGGAGTCTTCCTAAGAAGTCTCTCCACCATCAAATAGGTCTAGCAGCTTAAATCCACTATCGCAGAGGAAAGAGCTTGTTCTGTGATGCTCTCTCTCTCAAGGCAAAGAAGAAGTGGGCACTTTCCCTAATTCTAATATCCAATTATTAGCAGGTAACCCTCCCATAATGCACAGTTCATATCTGGTTCACAATAGACACAGTCATAAGAAGCCTTCCAATGTGTTCTTCTCTTGCAGACTTTGCAACATTTGTCCTTGGTTCTCAGGCCTTCTCCTGTGTAAAACCGTCTCCACCTCTTTCACCTTCAAGCCATGTAACTGTAACTTCTTCTCTCCCTTACCAGCTTCTAAAACAAAGACATTACTTTTCCCTAATAAAATAACTTTTCCACCTGCAAGGCAAATGGGAGAAAGAACAGATTCCACAGCGCACATGAAATTCACAATACTAATTCTAATGAGAGAGTTTTCAGGGACCTGCATTTCAGGCCTACAAATTTAAGCTA
Organism: Calotriton arnoldi; assembly: GCA_963921515.1. Taxonomy (NCBI): domain Eukaryota; kingdom Metazoa; phylum Chordata; class Amphibia; order Caudata; family Salamandridae; genus Calotriton; species Calotriton arnoldi. The sequence goes on from CAWUFW010006817.1 coordinate 63,839, forward strand.
ACATAAGAAAGACATCATACAAGCTGTATGAATTCACATAATATTAATGCAAAATCGGTAAATACATAAACCTACTTATGAAATAACGAAATCAATAAAACATTTTTAATACGCAAATAAGTGTCAATCACACAACACAAGTTCTTCATGTTAATGGCTTCTGCTAATTACATTCATTTTCTAAGTTGATTCTCTATGTTACATGCCAGCAGCCTAAAATACATCACCTTTATGTTAATACATTTCAAATGCTAACACTTCATACTAATATGATTTCAGAATTATATGTAGGTGCTTTCTACACGTGATTATAGTGCATTTCTACAATTTCAAATGAGATATCCGCTACATCACTAGGGAGAGGGAGTCTGCAATCTCAGTGTGACCTGAAATGAAAAAAAAATATATGCCTGATGTACAAAATGATTTAGCATACATAAACCATAAGTTTACCAGAGCTGCATCTGCTAAATCACTTTTCTGATCTTGTAACCTCAATATGTGATTCAAAAATGTTTCTGAATCTCAAAATGGGTTGAAAAACCCATTCCGAATTGCAATTTAGATGATGCTGTTCAGGGTGTTCCTTCCAAATTGCAAGTCACTCAATTAAATTTTACAAAATGAAAACTTTTATTTTCTTTTTAAAGCTGCTGCTTTCAAATAAGAAAAGGTTTTCTATTTTGGAAAGCAATCAGAAGGGTTGTGGTCTCATGTCACTTACACACCACCCTCAATGTTATTGTATCCAAAAACAGGTGGCCACAAATTGCAACCGAAGTATTGATACTAATTAAGTAGATTGTTCTGCAATCACATGTGATTTAGTATTTTGTGAACTGACCTCCCTATTTGTACATAGGTGGGTTTGCAAAATCAGACTGCATTCTCAAAAAAGTCAGTGTGTGATTTGCCACCATCTTTTAGAAATGCAATCCTTGTACATCAGGCCGTTAGTACTTTATATGATACCAAACTGAAGATAATCGTGTGCAGGGTTCAGAAGCTATTTCAGAAACACAACAATAGTTCCCTAGAAAATAATACAAATTAATAATTCTATGCGTCGTGCAGCAGAGGCGATGCAAGAAGATACATTGTGGAGCAGCAGTTCTGGGGAGCTGCGAAGTGCAATGCAGTGTCCTTGAATGGAGATGCGTCCCAGGAAAAGCACCAGGATGTGGTCAGCTACATGCTGGCACTCGGTTTGGTTAACTTGGCCCTAGGGAATCTCCAAGGCCAAGAGGTCACTTAATAGTCAAGGATACGCATGTGGCAATGAGAAAAGTCCACAAGAGTTCCCAACCTTAACCCTTCCTTAATCCTCATTATCTTCATCACACTAAAAAAAAATCTTGAAATGATCCATAACATAATGAGAGACAGCACCATTATTGAATCAATTCACCCTCTCTCAGGAACTACTACTGAACCTTGCAGTGTGCTTGGAAATTTTTCTTGAAAGCTGTGAGATTAATAGGCACCGCCATGGGAACCCGAAAGGACAGCCTGCCAGACCACAAGATTACTCTTAATCTGGCATTCAGTCGGCTGTCGTGTTTGGTGGTCCTGGAGTGGGGTGCTGGCATGGGGGCCCGCTCCAGGACCGCCAAACCCGTAATCAGGCCCAAAGTTCTGGCCACAGCTCAGTTCAATGCAATGCAATGCAAATATAACTTTTAGCAAATCTTTAACAAAAAAATAAAGCAGTTGATGGAAATAGAATTCAAGGTGTTCAAGGAGAATTGTAGCAGCAATTAAGCATACTAATATTTAAATAAAAACGATTGCAAATTAAGATCAAAAGTGAACAAGTCTGAATGTAAAATTCAAATTGGCCAATGCAGAGTTATTGAAGGATTTGTGAGGCAAAGAAGAAGGTTTTTGGACATTTGGTTGTATGGCATAGTATTGATGAAAAAATCATTGTCTAAAATATCTATTCTGCTCTAAATATCGATACAAAATAAACACTCCTTTGGGCATAGATTTTTTAATATTTACTTCAATGGGGTAATGGAACTAAATGATATTTAGAACACAATATTTTTGTCAGATGATGTTTTGGCCATGATATTCTAATACCATTCTGGACAATTATCAACATAGGGCTGGATTTATAGTTTACAGGAAGGATTACTCCATCATAAACATTAACAGATATCTTGCCTACCTTATTAAAAGTGCCAAAGGATATAATGCACTTATGAAAAGGCAGATGGTCTGTAAATCAGGCTCTTCATTTTATCAGGCTCTACATATGTTGAATAGAGGTCATTTAAAGACAAAAATCAAGAGCAATATGAATAGCAGAAACAATGAAAGGAATAAGACCGCTATGGTATTTTGCGAACCGACCTATGTATTAATAGGTTGGTTTGCAAAAAACAAATCATAGTGGTTGACAATTTGACCTACCTCATAAATATTAATGAAGGAGGTCACAAATTGTGACTCAGTACGATTCAACATTACAGCAGACCATCACAACAGACCACCATGTATGTGATTGCTTTTTAATAAAGCTAACTTTTTTTTATATTGAGTTCATTTTCCTTAACTGAAACTGAACTGCATTTAAAAAGAGAAGCTTCTTTTGTTTTTTGTTTAAGACGAGGCAGTCATCCCATGGACTAATGTCGCTGCCTATACAAGTTATTTTTTTTAATTCATGAAGAAAAAAGGGGTCTCAAAGGGACTCCTTTCTTTTTCCAAATGTTACCATTTCCTTTGAGGTGTCAGTAAAATATTAGTGTTTTGTGGTCAGATTTCGGTTGCAAAACAGTGGTAAACAACATACCAATTCGGTATATGGAAGGGATGCCTACAACACACCCTTTCCAAATACCAAGTTGGTGCCCATTTCTAAAAACATTTCGTGATTCAGAAGCACTTTCGGAATCACTAAATGCATTATTAAATAGAAAAAAGGGATTTAGCTTTCACACATACCCTCTGAATTATAGATTTGAAGGGTTGAAAAATGCTAAAACATTTGGACATTTGGCGAATAATTATTATAAGAAATATAAAAAATTAACCAATTTGTAATAATAATAATAAATAAATCTTTATTCGAAAGTAAACGAAACCATAAAAGATAAAAAGAGACATTCCAGAAAAAGAACAACATCATGGTTATGAATAATTTTTCACCAAATTGCAAAGTTCAAGCAGCTGTCAGACATATCTTGATCTAAAAACAGCCCTCAGGAAAATCGTGACAACAAAAAGGATGTGATCGTTGGGCAAAAGCTGTAAATACATAAGTGCAATACGGGCTTGTCTAAATTTCATAGCTTTTTGAAACAATCTCCTGGGATAGCTAAAATATTTGCATAAGAGGACAAAATGTTTCTTGTGGAGACCTAGCATCGCAGCCACAGGACCCTCTCACGTTTGCAGGTAAAAAAATAGGTAGGGACTCCAGGAGGTAATGGAGATGATTAAATCTGAATTGGGTTACTAAAAATCTATCAGAAGCGCTTGTAATGGTCAATAAGTATTTCTCCATTCCCTGCACTGATTTTAGCATGACGTGCCCTCTCACAGCTGGTTTCATGAGTTCAGTATTTTCCTGCTGGGTAATGGCATGTTTAAAAAACAGCTCCTTTACCATACTCATGTCCTGAGGCCTCAGTATGTCACATTTAGGAAAAACATTTGCCCTGCTCAAGGTCTCCTTTACATACCGTAACCAGGGGATTTTAAATGCGTGATCTAATGACAAACAGTCTAAAATGATCGAGCGGTTAAACTCGGCCTCATCTGAAGGAGGGAGTGCCTTGTGGGACCTTCAAGATTCACCTCACAAACTTTTTGGAGCAAGCTGTAGCAAGCTGTAGCTTATTAGCCACATTATACCACCAAAACTTGCTATTGTATAGGACCTTGGAGATGCATATAGACTGGTATAACTTTAAAATCACCCCAGGGGACCAAGAACCCAATCTGTGGACATAGTTGGCAATAGCTCCCATAGCTTTATTCATATCGCCCAATTTTCCCTCCATTAGTTGTTTCCAGTTACGTTTTGCGTCAAATAATAATTCCCAGGTAGGGGAAACCCAGAAAATTAACAAGAATATGGACTCCCGCCTTAAATGTTTTCGACCAAATCGCCCAATATGTAAGATAAAATAGCCTTTTCTTGTACCTATAAAAATATACAAACACCATAAACAGTTGGTAAAATACTCAATAAATAAACAAACAGAAGACCAAAAAATTAACATTGCCACCAAATAACATAAATAAATAAAGTAAAAGAAGACTTAAAATGCCGTACCTGAAGTTCTTGTCAGTGAAATGATGATACTAAAGTACAAATTATGCAAATTTTAGCACATATTAGACAATGTTAGGCATTGGGGGGGAGTAAACTTTACTATTCCTACTCCAAACTTTACCTCATTATGGAAAGTTTTGGACTTTGGGGATTTTAGGTTTGCTATTCCCTGTCCATACTTAACCACACTGGAGAAAGTATTAGACTTTGGAGGGTTTAACTTTACCATGCCTACTCCGAATTGAGCCACAATCAGGAAAGTGTTGAACTTTGGGAGCCGCACATTTACAATTCCCATTCCAAAAGTAACCAAATTGTAGAAAGTGTTGGCCTTTGGGTGGATCAGATATACTATTCATATTCCAAGTGTAACTACATTGTGGAAAGTGTTGGAATTTGGGGGATCTGAATTAAAATTGCCACTCCCAAATTGTCCACACTGGGAAATGTGCTGGACTTTGGGGGCTCAAAGTTACCATTCCCTCTGCAAACTTAACCACATTGTGGACAGTGTTAGACCATTGTGGGGGATGGGCAAAGGTTGCTATTCCTGTTCCAAACTTTAGCACATTGTGGAATGTGTTGGACTTTGAGGGGTTAAATTTACTATACCCGCTCAAAACCTAATCACAATGGGAAAATTGTAGGACTGGGGCGGCAGATTTGTATTCCTATTACAAACTTAACCACATTGGATTTTAAAATGTACAAGTCTGAGCCTGAGAAGTTGTTTATTTGGGGATGTAACCTCATAAAACATACTTACAACTACTACATTCAGTGAGTATTTAAGATAAAACTCATATTACAATTAAAATATGAACTGTCCTTTTTATTTTCATAAAAATCAGCTAAATCCCTGCCTTAAAGCTGTAAACAGGAGGGGTGAGCCGTTTTTTTATAATGACTCATTTACTAAGATGCTTACTAATTTGTCTTGAGTTAAGTATCTATACTAGTATCTGATTTAGGAATCATGAGGACCTGCCACTATTGCCTTGACCCCAAAATACGCCAGACTGGGATAATCCATTTCTTAAAGGTACTCTGTATGGAGGACGGAAAATAAGAAAACGGTCCTCTGTATCTGAACCACCTTTGCACGCTTGGCAGCTTTCATTGCTAGGTGTGTTTTTGTCCATTTCACAGTAAATTATTTCAGCAGCAGTGTTAGCAGTCTGAAGTGTATATACAGATTTTTTGCACCACATAGCAAAACATTATCCATGTTTTCTTTGAATTTTTGGACATTTTATGTAACAATAAAACCTTTTCAATCATTCCCCCTTGTGTGACTGACTTGCACCATTCATTTTTAAGGTATGCCAAGTGGGTATAATTAATGCCATTCATACCAGAAGAAAGACTAGTACTACGATTGTCCCATAGATCGTTCAAATTCAGCAGTTTGAATCGTGTTTTAATATTCTTCAACCATGGAGTAGCTCATGATCTGTCCAGGGATGTAAGTTCTGTTAAAGATTTTCAATAACCCTCCCGGTTCCTCTACAGACCAGACTTATATCCAATAGAGTAACATCATTAACTTTGCTGCAACCATACCTTATTTAAAGCAAGATCAAAATGCAATGGGAGTAGTGGAGCACTCTCTGGGAGTGTAAATAGAGACATTAAAATACATTTTCAGATGTGGTCAGTGAGGAGAGGCTAACATAGCCCCAAAGGTCTAGCTGTAAAGGATGGTTCTTAAGCATTTAGCTTGATAAACCTGCAGTAGTGGCCTCAATGGGCTTGTAGTAGTAGATGAAATGTACATTCGATTTACAGTAGCAGCTCAATGTGACAGAATCATTTTGCTTTTACTAATTAGTGGGACCCAAGAAGAGGTGTCAGATAACTTCACTTCCAAATAATCAAACATTTTTACCCTCTGAAGGCCTGTCTTGCCCAATTCACATGGACATAAAAATGCAATACGGGTTATTTGCCATATACTTAGATTTTTGCAAATTAATTTTTAGGACCAGATCGAGATAAAAGGTTGCAAATTTACTTAAAAGTGCCATGAGAGTTCTAGAAATTAAGAAAGTATCCTCTGTAAACATTAAAGTAGGTGTCCCCTCTCCATCTGCCTTAGGAGTGTCATTCTGACAACCTGCTAAATAATCAATATCCCTATTAATATAAAGTGAAAAAGACACAACCCTATTGCATTTCTCTTTTGACTGGGATGCAATTAGTTAGCTCACCACCCATGCCCCACTTCACTTGAGTGTATGTGTCAGTATGTAAACTAATCAACAGTGTTAACTTGAAATCAGGAATACCATATAATATCTGTGTCTCCCACAGTAAAGTTCTAGGGAGCAGGTCAAATGCAGCCCAAATTTCCACAAAGTCTACATAGAGATGGTTGTTCCTTAGGGACAGGTTTAGAACCTGAACACCTGTCGTCTGTACTTACTCTGGCTCTGGACAGTTAAAATATGTTTCTCTTTCATGCTTTCCAGCAGCTTTATCAACACCTGCTAGCAGAAAATCTTCTGCAGGCCATCTAAAAAGCTTATAGGCCTATAGTTTGCAGGATTCTTTTTGCAGTCTTTTTAAATGGGTATCATTTCTGCCCCTTCCATGATTCAGGAATTTTGTCTCTTAGTGCTATAGCATTTTTGAGAAAACATTGATGTAAGGGATCCAGATTGAAAAATCTATATGGATCTGGAACTTTCACTTGCTTGAAGGTCCAACCTGCTTCCTCTGAACTTTTTAAGGAAATTGACAGAATTTGAATAAGGTAATCTAACCTAAGTATCCAAAATAAATAAAATGTTGGATTCTGAGTAGAAGTAAAGTGATTCTCTTAATCCTTCTATGCGACATGAAATTCCATTTGGTTTTTCATTTTTAAGCTGCCTTTGCAATAACATGCCAGAAGAACGTATTGTTGTTGCCCTTAAGTGCAGCAAACAGGTCTGACCAGTTATCATTCTCCCAGTACCTCTGGCAATGGGCTAATAAAGATGTATGCACCCTCCTGGCTGTGGGAATTTCAACAGAATATGATGATTTTATTGCAATTAGAAAGATTGACCTAGTGTTTTTGCAGGTTTGATTTAAATAAGATGTTCTCTTATATTTTTGGCAACTGTAATATGCTCCATAATAAAATAAGTTTTTAATTGACCAAACAATTTAGAGTGAATATTAGATATAGGTATCTCATCTGTAAGTGTAAACTCATATTGCTCAATAGCTGACAAGAATATTGTATAGAGAACACCAAGTATATTATGGTCCATGATGATAATGGGTCACCTAACATTTCTTCAATTGTTCGAGATCAGCGGCAGAGTGACCTCTGAAGTGGATCCATATTTGACAATGCCAAATTCTGGCCCCCGTAGCATAAGTGATAAAGCATGGTGATCACTGTTAGAACCATAGATAACTATCTTATCATTCATGCATCCCATAAATATACATCGATTAAAATGAAATCAATTTTACTACCACTAATACCCCTCTTGAATGTGATGGCCCCATGCCTAACTGATGGGCATCATCAATTACATGCCTGTACTCCCAAGTTAAACTAAGTGCCATTAATTGAAGCACAACTGCAGACCAGTGTCTGATCGGAGGGATTTCCAGTAAGGTAATTTCCCTCTCTTCATCCTCTTGCTCAGTTGGAATATGCAAACTATTCAGAGGCTCATGGGTTCTGTTAACATACTCTGCAATAATCATTGGACACTCAGGAGTGAAACTGTTTAAGAAAGTCTCCAGCTGTTGCAGGGATGGGGATTCTAGTCTGACCAGACACCTGGGGGTCGAATTAACAAAATTCCAAGTATATCTAGCGATTAGATTTGTAACTTTTTTAGGCAACATTTAAGTGTAGTATTTACTCAGACTGCAAGTTCACCAGATGGTTTTCCAGCTTTAGAGGGGATAGCTTGAACATAAAATGACAAATATCCAGAGGGATATAAAGGGTCCAATGCCCATTTCTCTTGGACAGTACGTACATCACAGTCATCCAAAAAATTCATTCAAACTGGGTCATTTAAATTCCATGACAACAATTTTAAGTTGTGCATTGTCTTGCTCATTTCATTGCCTATAGGACTTAGTTTAAGTTGGTTATTACCCATTTTGGAGTTGTCTGTAGTATTGATATGTATAAGACTGTCATCATCATTCACCTCTCTGCTTGGGTTAATTTATGTTGGAATTGGGATGAGCAGTCATAGAATTCATTAAGTAACTTTTTTCTCTCGTTCCATAGCCAACGAATTGGCTGAGTAGCTTCACTATAAGTCAGTCTACATTTAGAAGAGCTGCATTGTTTACTTGCAGTGAGGGGGAGCTGCTCCAGTTAATTTTAGAAAGTAATAAGGGAGAAGCAAAGGACTGTAAAACGTGCCCTTGCAGTGGTTTATACTTCAGTTGGATTCCAGATCCATGAGGAGGAAAGATCCTATGATCTAATACCACCAGATTGTCTACTAGTCGTATGTTTACTAGACTCAAAATGATATAATCTTACATGTTATTGGGCACCTAACACTTTTTTCAAAAGTTGCGTCTTCATTGATTACCAACCCTCATTTTCAATTATTTTATATTCAGTGTTGACCTTGTTTTTTAAGGAATCATTGTCCTCACTGACATTGGGTTTTAGTTTAGGAAGCATTGTCATATATACTACCCTAGGTTGGACTGGAGGTTGGTAATCTCGAGAGTCATCATAGTTCGTACGTGATCTAAACCTGGTCCCTTCTCATATGTTAATGTTTACCACTTGCTTGCAGTGTCTGTTGGCTCTCTTGTGGGGTTTGCATCCTGCCCCATATTATGGATAAAGCCCTGAACTGAGGATTTAGGTATGGGAGCCATATGCCTATACCCTTGTGGACCTGATAATACATTTTCTCAATTGGCTAATGTTTCCACCACCCTCATTACCTGTATTCTGGGAGATTGGGAAATTAGTAGATGGGTTATGTGGCAAGCGATGCCTGAATTTATGAGGGAATGCCCTTGTTCGTTGTTAGGTTTAGTGTATCACCAGTCATACTAATAAACAACTCATCCTACTGTGTTGGAACATTTTATATTAGGGCTACAATTACAGCTTTAAATTCACTAATTTCCTTTTTCATCCCCTCAAGCACAGGTAGTATACTTTTGGAGAGCTGTGCTAGAGCAGGAGATGTTGTTTGTGAGTCTGTATCTGATTTCTCCCATTCTGACTCCTCGTAGTAATCTCCTCCCCAATAGCAAGCAGTGAGTACCTACTTTGGCAAATAAAGTTTGGTACTAGATGAGAGGAAATCTCTTCATTATCCGTTGTTTGGTATTTCTGAGTTACACCATTATCTTATCAATAAATTGAAGCTTTGTTTCCTACCGGATGGTTTTCAGCTAGTACTATTCCGATTTGTGTTTAGCAAAGATTCAACCTCTACAATTAGCTCACCAATTTCATTTAGAGTACAATTGCTGCTGTGTGCCTTGCCAGCTTTTCCTTTACTACGATGTACTGTATCAATATGTGATTCAGTTGAAGCTAACCTGTCCAACATAGGCTACAAACAATTAGTGCCTCTAGATGCGACAATACATAAAACAAAAATACAATATTCACCCCCTCACATTCAATTTCAATAGGTATTCCTTGGCCTTCTACTAATCAATTGCAGAGTGCATTTAAGGATTAGTGTAGAGGAAAGGGGAAGATAGCAAGATTTTAAAGCAGAACCTGGTGATGACAGCCAAATAGGGGCCATCCCTTGGCCTGGGCTTCACCAGTGCATGTCCCACGTGGTAAGAGAGATGCAAGCTCTTTATAGTGTTAGGCCAATCAACAGTACTACTTCTCCTTGTCCCCCTCCAGTTGCTACATGGACTTCTGGGCCCTATAGCCCCTTTGATTGACAGGATAATATTGCATGTAAAGGGAGACATGGAAGACCTTTATAGTGCTTGGCCAATCAACAGTGCCTCATCTCCTCTGCCCTCTCCAGTTGTTGTATAGAATTCTGGGTCCTGAAATCCCTCTGCTTGACAGGATAACATAAATATTTACTACTGTCACAAAACTATTACAGACATTAGACTAAAATAATACATAGCAAGAAGTCATTTCAATTATCCCAAATAACGAAACCAGATAAAATAAATATGATAAACTGGGAGTTTGGAAGCAGCACAAACATTTACACTTATTCACCATACATTTATAATTTATATGTATAATAAATTTATAAAATCTAAAACATATTAATTAAAGAAGTAACTTCCAATAAAGAACACAACTTACAAAAACACCATCACTTAAAGCCAAAAAAGTATTACAAATGAAGAAATATATTTATTTAAATTAAAGATAAAAATTAAAAAATTAAACTATTTAAAATGGCAAGGAAAGAATTTTGTTATAACATTGTATTCATGAAAACATACCTATCCCATATTTATAAAATATATCAAATATTATAGTGAGAACTACAAAAAATAAAAGCATTACATATAAAAATGTACATTTTAAATAACTAAAAGTAAAATAAAAAATGCATATATCTTTTGATGCCATATTTTTTTTTCAAAAAGTAAATGTAATGAAAAGTTCACACAACAATTTAAAACACTAAAAATACATTTTTCATTCACTATTCACCCTATTCCTCTATAAATGCAAGCTCCCACTCCCAAAAGTATTATACAAACATTTATAAAAAAATACAGTATATTGAAGCAAAAATAAGATCCCAAAAATACACTTTAAAAGTAAATTACAGCACAAAAACACAAAAATATAAAAAAATAGTAAAAATTGGTATTATCTCACATCACAATATTTAAGACACAATATTTGTGTCTCACAATAAATTCTTTAGACAATATTTTGTCAGAACGCTATACTGCAGTGGCATGGCTAATATAGGACTTTGGTAAAGACATATACACATTTTCTCAGGTTTTCTGATCTTTTCTGGGCATGTCAGGAGCCAGTCTGCTCTGGAGATGAGATGAAGATTGCCTGTAAGTCAATGAGAACATGATTTCAATAGCTGAGGGTATTTGAAAGTATCCAGAATGTCAGACTTTGCACAGGAATAATGGCCATGTTGTCTACATATTTTTCACCATCACAAAACTTCCTCCCCTGCATCTTATTCTGTTTTTTGAGTGTGTTCCTTTTCTATCCCAACCCAGCAAAAGCACTTTCTTCAACTCTTTACATGACTAAAACTACATATGTTTCCTCTGTTGGAAGTACTTAAAATGTTTGCTTAACATTTGGATTGTGTGTAGTTTTCACAAAGCTCTACAGGTGAAACCACCTCACCTGTTGCTAAATTTTAAAACACAAAAGTTCACAAGTGTTCTGAAGAATTTGTGTGCTCAAATTCAATTTGTGATTTTAGAACCCTACACAGTCATGAAAATGTGAATCACAAATCTGACTTTACATTTGCAAATGATGTTGAACTTTGGTGTGCAAAATAATTTTAAACAATCGAGCCAATTGATAGCAATCTGGAACTCATGGAGGCAAAACCCGTGTTCTGTGACATCAGAACCCCACAAGAACCTTGGTGCAGCATAACACATTATACATAAAGATATGCTTTGGCTATTAGATAATGGCTATTGTACCTTTTATAATTCAAAGCAGCCAAAGTAGATGAACAAGTATTCCGTCACTTCAATAACATTATGTTAATGTCCTCTAAAGTTGCAAGCAAATAGGCATTTGCTTGTTTTGTGGATGTTCAAATATGTGTCCTATTCCAGCAGTAAATATTTGATGTTTGCTAGATCAAACAAGCAAAAAAACATCTGTTCAAAAATGATGGTGTCAAAAAGGTTTAGTAAACACTGGAAAAAAATCAATTTATTAACTGTATCAGAAAATATATTGTAATCTGGACCTAGGGTAAAAGTGTTGATTGAGTGGTGCACAATAATGTTTCCAGAGCACCAGACTGCTATCAATGGACCCGATTCTTAAACAATTTTATAGATCAAAGTTTAGCTTGGGTAACCAAAAACACCATTTGCAATGGTAAAATCCAATTTCTGATTTACATTATTGGTCATTGGTCCATTTTATCCATGCTGGTGGAATTTGTGTGTTTTCAAATGAGGCACTAGGGGGCCTATTACGATGGCGGTCGGGAAACCTCCCCGACCGCCATGGTACCGGGAAAAGACCGCCTGCATGTACCGCGACATCACCGCCGGTCGAATTACGATGACCCGCTGTTGAAATCCGACCACGGTGGTCGGATCGCGGGCATTAACATTGCAGCGGTTGCTGCTGCCCACAGCACCGCCGCGATGCCGAAAGGAGCATGTCCTGCATTTCCCTGCACTGCGTGGCAGGCACTGCACAGTGCCTGCCACCTGGTACAGGGAAATGTAGGGGGGGACCATGGGTACCCCCCCAGTGCACCCACACCCCCCCAACACATTGGGGGCCCGCAACCAGCCCCCAGAAGACAATCACCGCATGCCTTTCAATGGCGGTCTGACCGCTGAGGAAAGGCTGGCTACCGCCGGCATCATAATCCTGCCGGTGGAGCCTGCTCTGCAATGCCACCATTATCCCGGTCCTGCTCCGTCCGCCAGGCAGGAGTGCGGATGGCAACCGGCGGTAAAGCGGCGGTCGGAATTTACCACCGCCGCGGTCACCACCGCCATCCTAATGTGACCGGCGGTTTTCCTGGTTGCAATGGCGGGCGGATGTCCACCGCCGGTACGGCGGGCGCCACCGCCGGCCCGGCGGTGGACATCCGACCGCCATCATAATAGACCCCTAGGTGAGGTGGTCATTGTTGCATTATGTTACCTGTAACTGTTCGTGAATACCCACACATTCCCGAGTTTATAAGTATTTCCCATCAGTATTTAGGTAGTTCCAACCCTTGAAAACGCTTGCCGAGTTACTACTGTAAAGAACAAAAGTAAGTCCATTTATGGTTTGGAAGGGGCAGGTATACCTCTGAAATAGATTTTGACATAGGGGGAGAGACTTCTCAACAGGGAAACATTTTTGAAACTCTACTCTTATCACAGATCAACAGGCGGAAATGCCTATACATTCAAGGAATCATGGAATATGATATCAGGATGAAGAGACATACTCATGGAAATCTTTAAAAAGTTCTGAAAATTCATATTCAGGCATTTCAGGAATCAGGTCTAAGGAGTCTGCATGCAGCTTTTTAAATCTTGGTGTTCCTGAAGCATTTAATAGCATATCATTGACAAGTGTAAAAGGTCCATTGTCAATCATTTATTGTGAATGCACACCAGAAACCATTATGGCTTTTAAACCTTATATAACAAACTCTTTTGTATGGGCTTATCTGAAACTGAGCTTCCAACAATTTTACAGGTTTGGTTTGCTGAACTACCAGTGGCTCCAGGCCATGGTTTTTGCCATTGAAGAGATCAATGGAAACCCTGACATATTGCCAAACATCACACTAGGTTTCCGCATCTATGATTCCTGCTTGATGAGACAACGAGCTCTGGAGGGGACTTTCTGGTTCCTGACAGGGCCAGGATGGCCTGTCCCAAACTACCGATGTCTGGAGAATAATGCTGTAGCAGCCGTAGTTGGAGATGCAGGGTCCTCTTGTTCCATCGACATGTCCCGTATCTTGGGTCTATATCAACTACCACAGGTATGAATTGGCATTATAGTTTCTCACTAAAGGAATGTGACATATAAAGACACTTCATGGGTGACCACTAAACATCTGGTGTGATTCAGTGAGACATTAGTGAGAGTGGTTAAACTAGAGGGAATGGTGTCACATGATGAAGGGTCACATGCCCCTGGATATGAATCAAAGTGAATGTGCCCAAAGGCTGATAGATACCAGATTCAGTAGCAGGGCAATTGGTAAACTTAATCAGGGCTAGCAACATATACTAGTGTCTAAAGAAACTAAGTTTCTGGGCACTCATAAAATAGTCAGGAATAGACCCACTCCTTAAGCAAGACACATTGTAAGGAATGTTTGAAAATGTGTCCTTTTCTCCCTTGATAACGCACTAAATGAAATGCCATAAATAAAATAATTTATTGATATCCACTATGGTAACACCCGATAATCCATGAAGAATATAATTTGAAATGTACATAATAGACCAATTTAACCAAAGACAGAAGGTTAACAAGATAAAGGCCTAAGTTAGAGTTCGATGCCTCCATCATGAATGTGATGGATATCCTGTCTGCCTTAATACAAGTTCAATAATTTCTCTGGCACTTACATTAAGGCAGAAGGGATATATATAATGATAACAGAAATGAAATTAACCTCTTAATCAATGGAAAATTAGAACATAAATCAATCCTATAATAAATGGACATACCATAAATCATTCTGTCTGCCTTATTACTAGTTCATTCAATTCTTTGGCACTTATAATAATGCAGAAGGGCTATCTATCATGATAACAGAATTTAAATGAACGTCTTAATCTAAGGAAAAATAGATGATAAATCAACCTCATAATGAATGGACATCATCCTCTTACTATGGATAAACAGAAGTTAAATCAATCTCTTAATCCAATGACACACAGATGATAAATCAACTTCCTAATCAATGGATAGACTTAAGATAAATCAATCTTTTAATCCCCAGATAAAAAAAGACAAATCATCCTTTTAATAAAAGGATAAAAGGATGATAAAGGCAAAATTGCTTTCAAAAGTACCCTCAAGTACTTTGCTTACCATGTTATCCTTTTTCATCTACATGATATATGATAATCAAGCTGTGGCTCTCAAACCTTTAACAGACGTAAACAGCACCAGTCTGATAGTTTGTATTGTAATTCCACTCCAAACCTTCCTCCATTCTATACAAGTAGACTCTATATTCCCACCACCAAAAGTGCCAGAGGTTAGCAAACCTTTGTGCTATACACAATATAAAGACAGTAGCACATACCACTTCCCTGCATTTTTCTGTTGAAAGATTGCAAAGTTCTCATTGTAATCATAAATGACTGTTTTTGTTCTCTAAATAGTGACTTCAATGATGAAATACTATTCATTTGTAATCTGGTTCATTTACTGGCGCCAACATTTCTCCTCTGTACCAGTTTTCATCATGTTTTCTAGCTCTGTCAAAGACAATGCATTTTCAACTGATGAGATTAACAACTAGGATTGGGTGCACGGTATTTGCAAAGCCTCTCAAATTGTGTTCCATTCCAACTGAAAATAATGACAAGAGCACAGTTTCAATGGCTGTTAACAACTAGGGGTACATGATCAGTCTTCTGTTTAACACCAAAGTTTGTAAACATGTATATATCCATCAGGCTGACTAATGCAGCACACACTGACCCATATGTTGGAATATAAAAGCTGGAAACGTTTAAAAAGTGGGAGGTGTATCCTAAAGTTGTACATTCTTGCCACAATAGCCTGCAATCATTTTTTTTTTCCAAACACTGACTTTAAAGGTTGATGAATTTGCCAGAGTGGATTTTGCTTCCATGGCATTTTCAGTGAAATTAACTATATCTGCTGAGTCATGCACTGCTCAGTGGGTTAGCCAGAACACATTTGCAGTAAGTGGGATCATTGCATTATCATGTGTTCATGAGAGGATATGGGGATATGCAGCCTTATGGAACATAAAGTTATTAAGATCAATTCAGTCTCCGCTTTGAAGACAGGAACAAGCAAAATCTCTCATACTGATTGCTGCTGTGGATACATAATTTAACACTTTGTCCCAGAAAATGGAGAACCTTGAGATTAGCCACATAAGACAGGTATGGAGAAGGAATTGCAATATGACAGAATGGTCCATGGAGTCAGAGGCAGATGAAAAATCTGATGATTTTATGGATGCAGGTATTTCTTTGTTGCATACATCCAATGCCATTTGTCTTGAAGCCTAATTGGCATCAGCTACAAAATCATTATCTAATAGGAAGCACTGAATTTTGGTGGAAGCTTGAGCACCCATTATCTTTGCAGCATTTGGGAAGCCAGCTGCTGATCAATAGTTTTGTGTATCTTTATAATCTGTCAAAGCAATTTATAAATTGGCCCAGCCACTGTTATTTTGTATCTGGAAAATGAACATGGTGTACAAATGAGCTTATGACCTTTTGAAGGGATTCAGCCATATCTGTAATTTTATTCTCCACTACATTCACAGACTGATATTCTCTGAAGATTCTTAAACCTTTACAACCTGAAGAACAATACATGTGGACAAGAGAAATGTACCTCCTCTTTGTAGATGTTAGCAATTTGTGTGCCACACAAGTGATCAGATTTAGGTCAAGAAGATTGGCTACATAGCTGGTACTAATGTTATATCTAGCTTCTAAATTATATATAAGTCACCCTGTACATGGCATTGCGATTTCAAGACATGCAAACCTCTTAAAGTATATCAGAAGTACCAATAGCCAAAGATGCAAACTTTGCTCATCCCTCAAATGTATTAGGGCATAATAAAGACATTGTAACCAAAGTACAAAATGAGGCTTCACATCCAATCTCTGCGTAGATAGTATTAGTGATTTCATTCTTCCAACCATGAAGGCCTGTTTATCCCATTTAGGTGCTAATTATTAGAGGGATACTTCTATAATGTTGGGAGGCAAAAAGGAAATTTACAACAAATGAAGATTCCATACATTTTTCAGCTATACATTGGATTATCTCTCCAAAACCATAAAAACAGAAACAATGAATATTAAAAAATATAATAAAACAAGGACAACACTTTTTTTCCAAGGGTAGAATTCTAAGTTGCTACTGTAGTTGTGGGAGAGAGAGGGTGAAGGTGAATTTATTTGAGAAGAACTCTCCTGAATTAATTAGGACTTCATTAATAGGGGTTATTAGGATAATTTGGGAAAAATGTATTGCTGAGAGCCACAATTGTTTTCATTAATGTAGAAATTCCATCAAGAACAGACTTCTGGCTAATTCTCTTTACTGTGAAAAAACAATTTTCGCTTTCTTGACTAAAAGCCACAAAGTTATAGCTTGAAGATAATTTTGTTTATTATCTTATCAGGAATTTTTAATTGAATCCTTTAACTGAAAACGTTTTTTGCAGCTAGTACAGCAAATCATAATAAAACAGAATTCAGCCCTGCAGATTTCTATTAGTCAACATTTAGTTATTAGACTATTTATACACTAGCTTTCTTCCATCAAATATCACATTTGTCATGCTCCCTCAAAGTAGTTGAAATGTTGTCTTTCTGTGTGTTTATTCATTTAACAATATTTTGTCACTATAACTGCAGTTTCTGATGAATATTTTACTGTTACTTCTGTATACTGACTAGCGAAGTGTTACTGTTCTGCTAAACAGCAATGATGTCCCTCAGTCTAAGCTACTGATCAATTTATTAGAAAGGGCTCATTTCAGCAAGAAGATTGGTACAGTTGTCTGCCCTGTCATCAGGAACAAAGACTGCACACAGCGACCCTGATGCTCATTAAGCAAGAATTCTCATATTTGCATTCTTCATGTCAATGCCCATAATGTTTTAATGTATTGATTAATAGTGATCAATAGTTGTTATTGGCACCATGTTTATACACAGATGAAGATACAGAATTCAGCAGGGCACAGGCAGTGCATCATCAATACCAAAAGACTAGCATATAACTGAATAGATATGATGGAAGAATCAGAACAAATCAAAACCATTTCAGTGAGCATCAGTTACCTCATCAGTATTCTGATTGTTTTTGATTCTCAGCAACACATCTCTGGAGTGTTTTGGGAACAATAGACGTAAAACTAAGAATTTAATTGAAAATCAATAATGTGATGGAGGAGCGAAAGGGTGTGATTGTGATTCATCTCCCCCATAAACTATTTATGATAGAGATGAGAGGAGTGTTGAAAACCCTTGAAAGACTCTGCTTTACTTTCCATACTCTCAATCTTACTTTCACAGATCAGTTATTTTTCATCCAGTCCCCTTCTGAGTGACCGAACTCAGTTTCCTTCCTTTTTTCGCACAATCCCTAGTGATGATTTCCAGTCCCGTGGTCTGGCACAGATGCTGATACATTTCGGATGGACTTGGGTGGGCCTCCTCGCAGAGGATAATGACTACGGTCAACATGGTGTGCAAATACTACAAGAAGAACTCACCAGAGCTGGAGCATGTGTGGCCTTCTCTGAGAACATCATCACCAGCAGAGCTTACAATAATGCCTATCATGTTGTACAAACTATCAAACACTCAACAGCTATTGCCATAGTCTTTTTCTGCAATGATCCTGCTATGGCTGTTGTTCTTGATGAGATTGTCAGGCAGAATGTGACGGGTAAAATCTGGATTGCAAGTGAGTCGTGGTCAACATCACTTCTGATATCTACAGAAAAGTACTCAGAAATCCTCAAGGGTACCATTGGGTTTGCAATTCATAGGAGAGAGATGCCAGGATTTAAAGAACACCTCAACGGTTTGAAACCATCAAGATCTCCAGATGATATCCTACTTAGAAACTTTTGGGCAAAAGCTTTTGAATGCAAGTGGCTGAATGGGGAAAGGCTTCAGGGTTCCTTGGAAAATGTAACTCGGCAATGTACAGGAGAAGAGAACCTGGATTCCCGTAAGACTGGTTATTATGATGCTAACAACCTAGGGGGAGCATACAGTGCCTACAATGCTGTCTATGCCATTGCACTGGCTTTACAGGATTTAATGTCCTGCAGAATGGGACAGGGCCCCTTCCATCTGGGAAGATGTGCAAACATCATGGATTTTCAGCCTTGGCAGGTAAGAACTTCTTCCTACATTCACTTTAAAGGAATCTTTTATTGAATATCATTTTAAGCTGTACAGTGTAAAATAGGGTTACGAATACTAGTGGTCAAGTGAGGACTAAAAATCGAACATTGAGTACAGTTTTAAGAGTGAAAGGGAAGTTGAATAGAGATGAGGAACGAAAAACAAAATGCCTATGATAGATTCTAGATTACTTTATTGTGCCAACTAATACAAATTGGCACGATAGACACAAGATTAAAACAGAGAACATTATGTAAAATACAAATGATTCAAACCCTATGACAATAAAAAAAATAAAACCATGAAAACATTAGGCATAAAGTTCTGAACTTGTGCGCATGAACAGCCCACTTAGTTTTCATGCTGGGTTCTCCAACTTTTTTATGGCAATGTGGAAGATGCTTACGAATTTGCCAAACTGTGATTCATCCATCGGAATGTTAGTACTCAGGGCCTGATTTATATATTGTCAGAAAGGGTAGTCCATTGGAATGGCGACTGAGTACCCTCTCCACTGATATAGTGGTCCACTCACTAAATTTTATTACGGGCTGACCTTAAGTGTGCCACAGTGGAGACTACTCTGTCTCCTCCATGGCAACATTTCTCCAACCTCTATGGGGAGTAAGGGCCGACGAAGAAATGGCTACATGTTTGTCCACCCAATTGAGATGGGCGGAGATGTAGTCTTTCTTTACTGTTTGTTACCGCCAGGTCATCTTAGCCCTGGTGATCTCCCGTTTGGACTATGCCAACTCTTTATACTGTGGCATTCCTTCTTACCAACTTAGACGTCTTCAGTTGGTTCAAAACCAAGCTGCCAGACTCATTTTTCATCAACCCAAATGGCAGCATGTGACTCCCATAATGAAAAATTTACACTGGCTTCCCGTGGCCAAAAGGTGTGCTTTTAAGCTGGGTTGCACCATTTTTAAAGCTCTTCATGGTTGCAGCCCTGCTTTTATCTCGTCTATGATTTCAAGATATAGCCCCTCCCGGGATTTGCGTTCTTCTCATCAAAATTTGTTGACCATTCCTTCTTTTAAACGCAAAAAGCTTGGAGGCCTTAGATTTTCTGTCCTAGGCCCCCAGTTTTGGAACTCTCTCCCCGTGGAGATTAGACTGACCCTTACCTACGCACAGTTCAGAAAAATGCTGAAGACCCGTTTGTTTGTTCAATCATTTAACATCTAACCTCAGTTTTCTGCAACCTTCTTTCTGCCTCTTTAGCGCCATGAAACCGCATGGTGTACGTGCGCTATACAAGAACTTTTAACATAACATAACATAACATAACAAGGAACAATAAAATCATTATAATGCCCCCCTCTGCCATGAGAGAAGACTCCCAATTCTGTGACAGTCCAACCCACAACAAGGGAGAGATATTAGACCTCATCATAGCGAAAACGAACACTGTATCACTAGAATCCATCACCCCATGTGACTGGACTGATCATTACAGCATTCTCTTCTCCATCAATATTGAGGTAATTCCTAAAAGGGGCCAACCCACAAAAACAAAACAATGGAAAAGGAATATACAAAATATTAACCCCATTGCTCTGGTGAACCGTTGCAACTATGCCCTGATCCCCAAGACAGACATGGTTGACGTTCATGACCTCACAGTCTTTTACAATTCCACTATGCTTGAAATTCTTGACTCTACAGCGCCCCTCCAAGAAAAAAACGTTTCCTCCAAAATCTCCAAACCATTGTTCACTGAGAACCTGAACTCTGATAGGCGCAAGCTAAGATCAGCTGAGCGACTCTGGAAATCAGCACCCTCTGCTGATCACCTATATCACCTTAGAGCAATGAGGAATTCATACAACAGGAAGATCCTAAAAGCCAAGGCAGACTTTTTCAGAACCCAGCTGAACCAAGCCATTAACCGCCCCAAAAAACTATTCGAAATCGTCAAACAACACGCGCGCAACACGCCTAACCCTATGGAACTAAACGATTCGGCTACACCGAACTGCGATGAGCTTGCCAACTTCTTCCTAGAACTCGACATCCAATTTAAAAAGGCCCTTCCACAACCTATTGCTCATGATACTAAATTCTACTCTCAGATCAAGGTCCATTTTAGTTCCCAGACGGAAACCCCAAAAAACAATGCCTCTTGGCACACCTTCTCGCCCATCCCTGAACAAGAAATCTATAACACTCTTCTAGCTATTAACCCCTCCAATCACTTCTCTGAGCCCCTACCTCCTTCTTTATTCAAAATGAAAAAAACCTCTATTCTACCCCTTTGGTCAAAGATTGTAAACGCCTCTCTGAGACAAGGCGCCATACCGGATTGTCTTAAAGTAGGGCAGGTCACACCTATACTAAAGAAATCCGACTCCCTCTCCTCAGATCTCAACAACTACCGCCCTATATCCAACATCCCCACTTTGGCGAAATTGCTGGAAAAATGTGTACAAATACAATTATGTAACCACATCGAAAACTTCAACCTCCTAGACAAACACCAATCCGGCTTCCATCAAGGTCACAGCACGGAATCTGCACTCACCCACATAATGGATGACATAGTAAAAATGCTAGACCACAACGAATCATGCCTAATGATACTTCTTGACCTATCCTCCCCTTTCGATACGGTTAAGCATGACAATCTATTGTCCCTACTGGAACGAAGGATGGGCCTTACTGGCCCAGTGTTACAATGGTTCACCTCCTTCCTAAATAACAGAACACAAAGAATCAAGATGAAGCAGTCACTCTCTCAACCCACCATTGTCACCATAGCGGTTCCACAGGGCTCAGCACTCTCACCCATTATTTTTAATCTACTCATGGAGCCCCTGGCAAATGCATTGAACTCTGCGAACATTCTATATCACCTGTATGCGGACGACACCCAACTGTATATGAAAATCTCATCACCAGAAGACTTCATCTCCCTCAACTCTATTCTACAGAATACTCAAAGCTGGCTCACTGGCAACCACCTCATGCTTAACACCAAAAAAACGGAATTCCTCCTCATCTCCCCACCCAATCACACACCCAAGATAGACTTATGGTTGAAACATCTAACTTCCTTTGACTGTGCTCCCCACATCATTGACTCCACGAAATCCTTGGGAGTCACCATAGACAAACACCTGAACATGCAGGCGCAAATCTCTAATGCCACCAAGGGAGCTAATCACCAGATGAGTATACTAAGGAAACTTAAACCCTTCCTCCCACAGACCAACTTAAATATGGCGGTGCAAGCCCTAGTGCTACCAAGATTGGACTATGGAAGCACCACTCTATGCGGCCTCCCCAAATACAAGCTGGCCCCGCTGAGGGCCTCGCTTAATGCTGCGGCCAGACTAGTCTCAGGAAAAAAAAGAAATTGCCGCATTTCCCTGACCTTGAAAGCTCTGAACTGGCTGCCCTACGAGGCAAGAATACATCTAAAGATCGCCTGCATGACTCATAAAGCCCTACATAGCAACAACCCAAGGTACTTAGTACAAAAGCTAGAGCGATCGGGAGTATGCAGACAATTGCGAAGTATGAGCTCTCTACTACTGAAACCAGAAGCCTTCCATAAAAAGAGAACTGGTTGCAGAGCTTTTTCAGGGATCGCACCGAAGATCTGGAACTCCCTACCTCCAGTGGTACGTGGAATCTCTTCCTTCACCTCCTTCAAAAAAGAAGTAAAAATGCTTCTAATGAACAAATCCACCTCCTAAGACTCTAATTCGATGTTGACTATGAGTCACCTATGCCATCCATATACTACTGTCTACCTCTTTTGTTTTAAATGACAAATACCGAATGTATGTATACTACCTCAACCACCTAAAGTGTAATACTGTGTATTGTGAAGCGCTTCGATTCCCTCGTGGATCATTCTTTGTTGACTAGTAGTCACCTATGCTACTCATATATTATTATCTACCTCTTTTGTACTGAATGACGAATACCGAATGTATGTATACTACCCCAACCATTTAATGTTTAATAACTGTATATTGTAAAGCGCTCTGATACCTTCGTGGGTCACGTTCGCGCTATATAAAACTTTATAAATAAATTAAATAAATAAATGGCAAGGGGAGCATTATATATTATTATTTTTTTTTTAAACAAATCCTGTTTCAGGATTTCCTTTTTTAAAAAGTAAATGAAATACTCTGTGCTACAGGGCTGCATTCTGCTGATTTACCCCTGTAGCAGAGAGTAAAATGCATTGACAGGAACCACCTGCCTGGTGGTCATTTATAAATCTGGAGGGCGGTCCTTCCACCAGGGCAATGGAGTAATTTACTCAGTTGCCCTAGTGGACCCACGGGCCGTCCTCCAGGATTTAAATCAGGCCTATAGACAGTAGGGCCATGTTTTTTAGCAAGTTGAAATTCTCTGATTTAGAAACATTGGCTTCTGTAAACAGCGGAGTGTGGTTAAAAATGCTATAATTGCAGAACCAACAACTCTAGAGATCAAGCTGGTTTGCCCAGATAGATCTGTTCTCATTGATTGTCAAAACTATTAAGCATGCACATAGTATTAGAATTTGACAGGTTCTGCTCTTGGATATGGCTGCATCTTGGTCATGTCGTAGGAGCTGGCGATTAGGTGGGCATCAGGTGCATCCCAAAACATCTACAAGACTGCTTTTTGAGATTTGGCCAGCACCTATTTTTTAAGAGTTGTTTTAATGGCCTGGGGTGTAGGAGACATTGTAGTTACTATCTACAGGCTAACCATTAGGTTATATCTGCGTTTCTTACTTGTGATTCACAGGGGTTGTTTGGGACCCTAAAAATCTCATACAGGGTTTTCTTTGGGGTTCTTGAGTCGATGGGGGAAAACAGTGGTAGTATTTGATGAATGACGCCCTGCATTCCAGATCTTGTCTGGTCAGTCTAAACTCAAGATGTAGCAGCGATTGCCATGTGTAGTTTGATAAATTAAAATTCGCCTATAGGCAATACTTTGAAAATTGTCTAAGGCAACAGATAATATCCCTGGGTAGACTTGATGGCCATAAGAAATGGTTTAGTAACATGTGACAATGTCTCAAAGGGAATCAATGAGGGGGATTTGATTCAAACTGTAAATTAATTACAATACAGGCATTAAATACTGGTAAACAGTCCCAGGAACATGATTGAATGCAATTATATTGGCAGCGAAGATGTACAAATTAGACTTCACAAATCATAATGCAACATCAACCATGCTTTAAAGTTGTAACGAAAAGTTAAACACTTTGTGCTTGTGAAGTAATAATAACATGGCACAAGTGCAACAAGTGAAGGAAATAAAGAAAGCAACAGCGTATTAGACAAGAATTTAAAACTAAGTTATGCATGAGTTAATACATTTATGGAAAAATCTATAAAGTTATGTCATAATTAAAAGTCCAAATTTAGCTTCTGCAAGTCAACGGCATTTCAACCTTAATGACTGGAGGTCATCATCAGGACATAGACAACACAACGTTGGGTGACAGATGCCTAACGGGTGAAAATGAAAAATTATATAAAAACTGAAGTACCAGGTGAAGCAGGTACAAAGAATAGTTCAGGGACTAATAAAAACGTTCCTGGAATGCTTCATAGGTACCTATAGGAGAAGAGAAGACAAAAAGAAGGAGTAACGTTAGCCACTAACATCAATTAAGGAGGCCCTTAGCAGGTAAACTAGAAGGTGGTTGTTAACACATTAGAAATGATTGGCTATAGCTTTGCTCGTATGACTCTTATCATTGTTTCAGTCAGGGCGATGTAAATGGGTGTTATATTTACAGTAAGCAAGTATGGCTGCTCGTGCTTTTCTTGTAAGATGCTATGATTGTATACATAGTTACACAAAAAGATGATGGACAGAATGCTGAACATTGTCAAACACTCACCCCCAGTCACAGACTAGGTTAAATCCATCATTTTGTTTGGTCAGCATGTCACCATGCTAGCCCATTTTGGACCCAGGCATATGCAAATCAGTTTTGACCCTGCTCCCCATTGGAACAGTCCAGCACGAACTGCTAGGCCAGGTCCTCCCTGGACCAGAAAAACAAGAATCCTGGGATCGGTTTTGGTGTATCACCCCGCATCAGCCAGGCTAGCTTGAATCCAGTGGCCTAGAAAGCACGGAACCCACATCTGCACATACCCTTCTCACTTAAGGAGATTATAGCAACACAAAAAGATGACGGACGGAATGCTGAACATCGTCAAACATTCACCCCTAGGCACAGATCTGGGTTAATTCCATCTTTTTTTGGTCACCATGCCACCCCAGTTTGGACCTAGCCGTATGCAAATCAGTCTTGACCCTGCTCCCCATGGGGACAGTCCAGCCTGAACTGCCAGGCCAGGTCCTCCCTTCACCAGAACACAAGCATCCTGGGACTGGTTTTGTGGTATCATCCCTCATCAATATGAAAATTAAAGTTGTGCTGTTCCTGAATGATCTAGAATTTAGCAATGTACAAAGGACAGTAGGCTACAGAGTCAAAAAGAGATGGGAATCCATTTCTTTGGAATGTAATGCCCTCACACACCCCGTTGGGTGTCATGCTTCATCATCGGGCTGCTCCTCGTCTGGCCGGCGCTGCAATGCCTGACGGGCTCCCGATGAGGGGCACTTTGGCGGAGATCTTTTTCCAAATAGCCGTTTGGGACTGGTTTTGTGGTATCATCCCTCATCAGCCAGGCTAGCTTGAATCGAGTGGCATAGTGATCCCGAGTGATCAAATCATCAGCATACTGAAGAACGGGAAGTCTGTGAGAACCGATCCATAGAATGTTTTGGTCCACACCTTCAAATGTGGATGAGTAGTCTATTAAGCAGGTGAAAAGGGGAGGACTAAAGGCCTGAGAGGTGCAGTGTACCGAATAAGATAAAGCAACTGTGTTATCTATTGTTGATGATTTTTGCCTAAATCCAGTTTGATAGTAAGGCACTAGGTTTTATTCTATGGCCCATGCCTCAAGTTTGTGCAATAGGACTTTGGCATAGGCTTTGGCCTCTACGCTTAACAAAGCAATTAGTTCAGTTGATCAGTGTAAGGGCCTTTTTGGTGAATGAGATGTAATATGGACCCTCTCCAGGAGGGTGGAATTCAAGCCATTTGAAAACATTGATGGTAGAGTGAACTAAGAAGGATGTTGGCCTAAAATTCTTTGTCCACCTAAATATTGACTCAGGTATGCCATAAGGTCCTGGCGCCCCATTCTCTCTAATGGCTTTTTTAATATTACCGGCAGATGTATAACTGAGCATGGTCTCACTTTGGTTAAGACAGTTATTTAGCAGGTTATTCAGGTTCTCACACACACACACTTGCTCCACTCAGAATCCCCACAGAAGAGCTGCTTGACCCCTAGGAAGTGTTGTCAAAAGTGCTTGTAAGAGTACTGTAATCTGTTTTGGGTGTCTTATTCTTGTATCTTCTCCTTTTTGTTCATTATATAAGCCCGCAACATGGGTAATCCTTTTTTCCATGCACACTCTGTTCTCCCGTAGGCAGGCTTCGTTATATTATTTGTTGATGTATTGACAAAATATTATCTGGTTGAGCAGGCTTAACAGGATGTGTACATGTAGCCATTCAGCTTCTAGACATTTAGCATTGTCTGTCCATAGTAGCCTACGATGCAGATTCCTTAAAGCATATGCCCTTTATTGCTGCACCATTTAGTGTCTGTTTTTGTTATATTCTCCGAAGGCTTATCTTAGCCCCCGGGTGCTTTTCCGTATGTCAGATGTGTACCATGGATTTTTGACAAAGCCCAGGTGTGTTTGATTTTGTGGAGTGATTGTCAGTCTGACTTTTAGAGTTTGGTAGACGGATTCTGTGGTGTTGTCCCAGGCAGACAATGGAGTAGACCCTGGGGCAGAATTGGTCTGACTTTTAGGCCACCAGATGGACAATTTCCGGCTAAACCAATCTGATTCCATTTGAGCCTTCTGATTAATTCAAAGTTCTCTTCACCTTGTGTAAAGCCCACAGCTTTCGTCTGTTTAGCTACCCGGGCAAATAGCTGAAGGCACATTCTCTGTTGAAGGTGGTCCCTTTACTGTTAATTCTTCATTTCCTTGTATGTGTTGTGTATTGCTCTACGCAGAAAGGTATAGTCCAGGGTCGAGCTACCCCTGAATGTGATTGAGAATGTAGTGCTGTGGCTTACAAGGCAGTGTAGCAAGTTCAGGAGGGAAGGTTGTCAGTAAATAGGAGGTCAGTCATCATTCCCCCAGGGGTGGCCTTTAGGATTGTTTGCAGGTCAATTGATTGCTGCTGGCCAAGATATGGCAGATTGAAGTCTCTAGTTAGAATAACCACAAAAGTTGAGTATTTACAAAGGAGTTCATCCAGGGTGTCACAATAGTCTTCTACTCTTGTTTTCCTGTTAGTCCTGTGTAAGTTTAGGTAGACATTGATCAATAGAATAAATCTTAGTCTACCACTGATATAACACCTGTTAATTGTAATGGCTTGTAGAGCTGGGCGATTGATGTCAACTTCTCTCAGTTCCAGGTTCACAGTTGTAATGACA
This sequence comes from Calotriton arnoldi, assembly GCA_963921515.1. NCBI lineage: Eukaryota > Metazoa > Chordata > Amphibia > Caudata > Salamandridae > Calotriton > Calotriton arnoldi. The sequence continues at coordinate 91,433 of CAWUFW010006817.1, forward strand.
TATATAGACATTCCTCCTGATGTGCGCCCAAAAGGTTTTGTCTTTGTTGCCAGTTTCTGTTTATCTTGGAAACCTACTAGCGGAATAGCGTCTACCGCCCAAGTTTCCTGCAAGCATATGACGTCATCCTTTAATATAAACTGGCATCCTACTGGCTAAGTAAGAATTCGGAGAAGGCCGACAACAGTCCACAATATTAATATGATCTAAGGTTTCTGAGGCTTAGCCCTCCCCTGTAAGTGTGTAATTGTAGAGGACTGTGTTGCCACTGTTTCTCCGTGCTTTAAAGAAGTACCCAAGAATATGTCTTAGATGTGTCCTGCAGCATTGCCATCTCCAGTCTTGGTCTTTTCCCTGTGAGAACTATGCGCTTACCTTGATGTTTTTTTTTACAGAAGATGACCCGAATATGGGCATTTTTATGTCCGTAGCTCTATGTGAACTCTTTACGATGCTTATAGGTTAAAGCACTTTAGGGTTCGAGTACCTGAGGAGATCTAAAATAAGGGTATTTCACCAGCTAAGTTGCACATAATTTAATGCCTCATTGCTTGAATAGTGTGCCGTCTTTAAAAACATGCATCATATGCAGTGAATCTCCAAGTCACTTTTGTTTCTTCTAGTAGAGGGGAGTGATGTGTTCAAATTGAACTCTATTTATGTCTTCAGATTATAAGTGCTTTAAGGAGGGGGTGTGCTGGAGTATATTCAGAATGTTTTCCCAATTTATTATGCCATGTTGTTTCCCCATGAAATGCATAGAGAGTGAAAGATAAGTTGAGTCGCGTTACTTACATAGCCCTCCACACTCGGGCCCAAGCCGTTTGGGGGCCCTACTATCCATTGAAGAAGTCTCGGTTACTCTGAGAGTACTATTGCCCTATCTGGTAGTCAGTTTATAGAACATTCTCAGTTGTTCCTGAGGGCAGACGACTGATCGTTCCAGAAATTTACGGGTAGGCGTTGTATTGTTGGGACAGTGGTGGCTGTTCTGGTGTCTGGAGATATTTGTAATTGTTGATTTAAAGTGGGTCCCATCCCTTGTTGACCATCCAACAAGACCCAAGATGACTGGTAATTGTGATCTGTCTGAGAACCTGTATGGTCCTGAATGTTGACTTTATCCATCATTTGCGACAGTTTGCATTTTGTCATGATTCTGCGTATTTGTTCAAGATTTATGATCTCTTTGTGCATCTCGTCGTGTACTGATTTGGGTTGTTTCAGGCGTCTGGTCTATAGATGTTTGAGGGTTATCAGGGACCATTTGCCACTTAGGATTTAGGTTATTTATTGTTCCTAAGCCTGTGATTCTGTCGCTAATGATAGATTCAGTTGTACGTTCCGCCTCTTTTTGTGGAGTGCGAAATAGTGGAAAGTTTTTCAATTGAACAAGGGCGTTTTGATTTACCATGTCAGCTGACCTTTGTATAAGCAACTTACGTAAGTTTTTAATGGATTTCCTTTATTTTTCTTAATTCTTTTTCTTTTTTTCATTTTAAGTACTTTGAAAGCTTTATTCATGGCTGTGCATAGCTAAATTAGACAGTTGATACCCAGCGCCAGGCCCAGTTTGGCCCCACGCATCAGGTATCTTGATCCAAAAAAACTCAGAATCAACCGTGTGCACTTTCTTGGCCTCCAAGGTATTGGAGTCTGTTTTGTTGTAGTGAAAACAATATCATTAGAGAGCAATGAGTTTCTTCTCAGGCCACAAAAATATATGTTCTGCCTACAGGTATAGTTGCATGGTGATGATGCTAACTTTGATGTGAATGATTGAATGTTTATATGACTACATCATATTAGCTCCAACACACTTGATGCATACAAGCACACAACTTGCATTCACGGGCAATACAGAGTACCATATATCTCCAGTAGGGTTATTAATTCTCACCTTATCTTCAAAGTACAAACTATAAACAAAATACCCCTTAAAATATTTCCAGCATTCATACTTCTGTCTTTCTTACACCCTATAGCTTCACCTTTATGTCAAGAAGGTTCATTTTCAGAACAATGTTGGAGAAAAGATATTTTTTGATAAAAGTGGCAGCATCCCTGCGCAGTATGATATTGTTAACTGGCAGTGTTGCTTGATGGGAACACTGAAGTACGTTAAGGTGGGTGGGTATGACTCTAGTTCCCCCCACGAAAAACACCTCTTCATCAACAGTAGTGTCATCCAGTGGACTACAGGAGTGCCAAAGGTAAGATACGGATTTTTTTAAAGAGAAATGTGGGTTATTTATATAAATGTAGAGGCATAGTTGAGTGCTACAGACAGAAGGCAATTAACTCTTTCCCAGGATGAATACAGTAAATGGAAAATACCAAGTGGTCTTGGGTGCAAGCATTAATCTGAGTTAGCTACTTCTTTATGTATAGAACATGATTTCAATTTTAGGTGATGTGTCTGATTTTGTAGTTAATCAATGTGGCTAGAATCTAGGGCCTATTCACAAAGCATTTTGGAATGGATAAAACCTACTCTTGTAGTTCTCCTCGATAAAGTCTTGCATCTGTTTTTGAATTAGCCTCAAAATGTCTAAAATAGGAATATTGATATACAAGTAGTAATAATGGTAAGGACTGTGGCCTCTCTGCACTATTACTAATAGGAATTTGAATATTTCGAGGCCAATTCACAAACACATATAAGAGTACATAAAAGAGTACTACAAGGAACATTTTTATGTACTTCAAAAATATTTTTGGGAAAAGGTCCACTATTGAATGCATCTCTCCACGTCAGGGATTATGATTTGTAGATCCTGAGGATGAAATTGAACCTCACCTTTTCAAAATAAATGGAAAACCATAGATGCACCCTTTAGGCTTCAGCTGGTCACTGATACCTATACCAATGTGGGTTGCATCAGTAATTGAAAAAGTCAGATTCTCCAATCACCTCAAGACACAACTTTAGTAAAGAAAGGACACCAGTATTGTTACACATCTCAATAGGTGTTACTGAGAAATTGTCCAAAAACATGAATAGCTATTTATGTCATAGTAAATAAAACAACACATTGTTTTTTCCTAATAATTAGTTATTTTTAAACATATTTTAACAATCCAATGCCATTAATACTATATTATTTTTATGAAAGGTCCCAGTCTCAGTGTGCAGTCCCAGCTGCCCCACTGGTTACAGGAAAGTGCCTGAAGAAGGAGAGCCTGTCTGCTGCTTCCAGTGTGCCCCATGTCCTCAAGGAGAGATTTCCACTATTATTGGTAATTGTCATTGTTGCATTTCCAAATACCTCTTATAAAAATATTGTTTGACATGCATAGTGTGTCCTAAGAATCATATAACATTTTAAATCATTGTCCCATTTAGTTTAAACTTACTGTTAATAACTCCAATGGGAAATATTTTTGTAAACAAATTTAGGACATAATATTTGTGTCAGACGATATTATGACTTCAATATTTTAGTATGATTGTACAACTGATTAGGGGCCTCAGAATATTCTGGTACGAGAACATCGAGGACACAATATTGACGGGTAAAGTATTGAAAGATAAGTGCATATAAGAAAGTATATATTTACTATTCCTAACTCCACATCTATGTGCCTTGAAGATTTATGTACCACATACATACAAGACCTACTTACGTGTTGATATTTTGTCTACAATATTGTATCCCATCGATATTCTGGGATCAATAGTCAGGGTTCACAGATTTTGATACCATATCAATTGTCTTAGTATTTCAGAAGTACTGGGTAATAATTTTATTCTAAGACATTGAGTAATTTGTGATAACTATAGTAAATATTATATCTTTCTTTCAGACTCTGTTGAGTGTTTCAAGTGTCCATGGGATTCTTGGCCGAATGTAGGACAGAATCATTGTGCCCGGAAGAAGATTGAATTTCTCTCATATGAAGAGCCTTTAGGAGCAAGCTTAACAATACTTTGCATTTTCTTCTCATGTTTATCTGTTACCATTCTAGGGCTCTTTTTACATTCCAGAAATACCCCTATCGTCAAAGCAAACAACCGCTCGCTCAGCTACCTTCTGCTTCTCTCCCTAACCTTGTGCTTTCTGAGCTCACTGGCTTTCATTGGCTATCCCACACCAGAGAAATGCCTTCTCCGTCAAGTTGCCTTTGGCATAACATTTGCTCTTTGTGTTTCTTGCATCTTAGCCAAAACCATCATGGTGGTTATTGCCTTCAGTGCAACCAAACCCAACAGTGACTTTAGGAAATGGATGGGACCCCAACTTTCATATATTCTGATCAGTGCCTGCACATTTGTTCAGGCTCTTATTTGCATCTTTTGGCTAATTCTTCATCCTCCTTTCTCGGACTACAATCTCTTTACTGAACCTGGCAAAATAATAGTTGAATGCAACGAGGGATCTCCCATTGCTTTCTGGTGCATCCTTGGATATCTTGGAGTCCTAGCAACAATTTGTTTTCTAGTGGCTTTCTTGGCAAGAAAACTGCCCGACTGCTTCAATGAGGCCCAATTTATCACTTTCAGCATGCTTGCCTTCCTCAGTGTTTGGCTTTCTTTTATTCCAGCCTACCTCAGCACTCATGGAAAGTACATGGTAGCCATGGAAGTTTTTGCCATTATGTCTTCGACTTTTGCATTGATGTCTTGCATATTTTTCCCAAAGTGTTACATCATCCTGTTGGAACCAAAACATAATTCAAAGACACTTTTAATCAGGAAAAAATCGACCATAGATTAATGACGAAGATGCATCTATAGTCCATCCCCCTTGACATTAATCTGTGTATGTGTTATATGTATGTCTTTTCTAGAATTTCTTTTTCAAGATACACTGACTTTGACTTACTGAAGCTTCGAACTGTATAACAACATTATCCCTTGCTTTCTAGACAGCCTAACATACTGTCTACAGTACATTGACGTTTCATACACCTTCCCAGAAACCTATCCATGTCTTCCAACCTATTGGAAATTTAGAGTTAATAGTCTGACTTCTATGGCAGTAACAAAAGAATACTTTTATTTTATTTTATTTGTTAAAATCATAAAAGGGTGGAACATACCACCATGTGGTAGACAACGTCATATAAAAGTGAAACATACCCCGTGTGCTGGGCAGCATTACACAAATGTACATGATGAATAAAAACAGAAAGACAGTTTAAAAAGGTGGAACATGCCCCTGTGTGCTGGGCGACATTACGCAGGTGTACATGGTGAATAAAAACAGAAAAACAGTTTTAAAAAGAGAACTTCTATGGCAGTAAGCACTTTTGTTCGCTATGTACCAAGATGCTGAATAAACAGTACCATTTCAGAAGAGAATCTTTTGAGAACCTGGCCTCATGCTGTATTTGTGATATTAGGTTGCTGGCTGTGACTCACAAACTCACCTTTGACACACTTGTTGAAAGAACTCAGGGAAGGAGGAGGTTTTTTCAAAGCTTTACTTTTCTTCTTTTAGTTGCAGAATGCTTGCACATTTTATGGAACTTTAATACTCATGGTCTAGTCTCATTTTCCTACTGTACCAGTTATGTCATGTTATGCGAATTTGTAAAGCACCGCTAATCACCTGTGAGGGTATCCAGGCACTGAGACTTCTGGTCCAGTTTAAGCGAGCAGCCGGTGCGCCACCCGCTACAAGCGAGTTGCATTAATGTCTTGTTATTTCCAAAATACTTAGGTTAGTGAGTTATGTATAAAATGATCATTAAGGCTATACCTGAGTGAGCGACCACCCTGGTGTCCCACGGTGCCCGCTATCTGCCGGATCACTAAGTTCAGTATTGGGTTTTTCAACATTGTTGAAATGAATTGACAATGGCTCACAGCGTGGAGAAAATAAAGGCACCGGACTTTTGTGTAAGACGAATATCTATTCAGCAAATATAATATTAACTGAAACAAATGCATAACTAATCATGTTGAAACCACTAAATTCAGTAGTTGCATGAAAGTGCTTTAAGCCCTGCCCACCCTCCACCACGAGTTAGACTAGTGCTGCGCTAACGCACTAGTGAGATCAGCTGTGAGGAGACAGACTGCGTGACTGCAATTCTCAGTATGCTGGTGCGCAGTCATGACAGTCGTGCAGACAGGCTAAGCTCAGAAGACGAATCTATCTCATTCATGACGCGACGTGTGCCAGCAAATAGTACTATCAGTGCAACGCAGATTATAGCAAGTTCAAACACTTACTTTCTGTGAGCCTGCACCGCTCACCGCAAAACCCAGGCAGGCCCCACGTGGCCGTCCCGCTGCAGCTGGAGGAGACATACTCCTGCGGCACAGCAACGCCCCCGACGTGCTTTCTGCTGCCATACAACTGCTTCACTGTGAACTCACTGGTGAGAGACAGAACCCCTGCAGCAGCGAGATCATACTGCCACGGCAAAAGCTTCGACCTCTTCACAGGTTGCCAGCAGGCGCACGATGGCTGTCAACTGTGAGGGTGAGATAGGCTGAGCCTGAGGGTCGTGCGTCCTGCTAGGAATAAAAAATGTGCTAGCATTCGCGCCAAGAATTTTCAATTCTATTAAGGACATGGAGGCGAGGATTATGCTTTCTCTTTCTTCACTGTTTATTTTTACAGCAGCCAACGAAAAACAATTAAACACTTTTAATAACTACATTTCCCATGTTGCATTGGGACAGTCCAATAACCATAGAGACTATGCCCTATATATGTAACGTCATGCATTAGCACTTCCTCTTTCTTTACCTTGAATGAGTATTGTCCAATTAAACCAAACTTATGTCCATGAGAAGAACTTGTAGAAATGCAGAACACCAGTCTTCATGCCAGAACCGTCAGCATCCATGTAGGTGAAGGATGCCCAGCGCGCCAACCAAACTTGCAAGCATTGCGATGTTCATTGATCGCCTTTCTGCTCCGCCCCTGAAACAGAAATTCACAATCGGAATACCGTGATAAGGAGAAAAAAATCAGGGCGGGTAATAAAACAATCATGAATATGAAATAAATTACATTGGGCAGGATAATCCTCGCCTCCGTGTCCTTAATAGAATTGAAAATTCTTGGTGCAAATGCAAGCAAATTTTATATTCTATTACAGGACCGGAGGCTTCAGATTATGCTAGTTCAACGCTTTACCAATACAACAGAAGCAATATCGCCCACAGGTTTGTTATAAAACTGTTTAAAGGTAGAGTCAGATGACCAATCAGCTGCTTTCATTATATCCTGTAAACTGGTGCCTAACATATAAGACTTAGAGGCCATAGTGCCCCTTACTGAATGAGCTCCAAAGATCTCAGTGTCAATACCAGCCTCCTGCATTATATACCTTAGCCATCTAGCAATAGTCGCAGACGTAACAGGCTTAAACGGTTTCTGCAAAGCAATTAGCAACCTTGAACAACCAACCGGTCTAAGCGTTTGTGTACATTGTTCATAAGCTTTCAAGCATTTTACAACACACAATTTAATGTTAACAGGAAATGCATGATAATCAATGGAACGTGAAAACGTTTTTGTCCGAGCAGAAATTGTAAAAGAGACCCCTTCCGGGGAAAACACTCTACCTGTTAGGTCTAGTACTCTGATATCAGAGACTCGCCGACAAGCTGACAAACAAAGGAGCATGGCTAGTTTTGCAGACAACTGCTTTCTTGAAAGTTCCTCATTATGAGGCCAGCTATCAAAGAGAGCTAATACCTTAGAAACATCCCACAAAGCCGAATACTTAGCCTTAGGAGTATTTACCACTCGTATGCCTTTGAGAAGTTTGCTGATCACCGGGTGCATACCTACCGGTTTACCGTCGATTTGCGTATGACCCGCCGAGATAGCGGACCTAAAGTTGTTAACCGATCTGTAAGAGAGCCCTTCGGAAGCTTTCTTGGATAAAAAATGTACAATCTGTGAGAGACCTGCCTCCACGGGATCCACCTGTTTCTCCAGGCACCAACCCAACCATGCTCGCCATGCTGAAGAGTATCGTTTCCTGGTAGAGGGAGCCCAGGCTTGCTGGATGAAACCTGAAGCCTCTGTTGAAAGGCCTGGCAATGACCACTGTTGCCGGAAAGCCTCCAGGCCATCAGGGACAGCTGCCCCGCCAGAACTAAGGGATGCAATTCCCCCTGAGGGCCCTGGAGCATCGTCCGAGACCATGGCAGGAGAAGCGGCAAATCGCAGGTTAACTCCAGAAGAACTGGGAACCATGGTTGTGACTTCCAAACCGGTGTAACTAGAACCAGCTCCGTCTGCTGCAGGGCAATCTGGTTCGCTACTCTGGGAATCAGAGTGAATGGAGGAAATGCATAATTCAGTGACCTCGACCAATCCTGTGTGAACGCATCCGTGGCCTTCGCCAGAGGGTCCGTCCTCCAACTGAAATACGCCTCTAATTGGCGATTGAGCCTGGAGGCAAACAGGTCTATTATGCAAGGTCCCCAAGTCTCCTGAATCACCTGAAAAAGTGAGGGGTGCAGCTGCCAGTCGCTGTAGTCCCTCAGGTGACGGGAGTTCCAGTCTGCTATTGCATTGCACTGCCCCGGAAGGTACTCCGCTATCACCGTAAGTTGGTTGGCCAGGCAGTAATGCCAAAAGTCCTTGGCCATCTCCGCTAACATCGGTGATCTCGTCCCCCCTAACTTGTTTATGTACCTCACCGCCGATATGTAGTCCATTCTCAAAAGAATGCAACAAGACACCTTCTTGGGTGAGAGGGAGCGGATCGCGAAGGATCCCGCCAGAAGCTCGAGGCAGTTGATATGTAATGCTAATTCTTGGAGAGACCATCTGCCCCCCGTGGTTATCTTGCCGCATCTCGCCCCCCAGCCCCACCGGCTGGCATCGGACTCTATCACCACTTCCGGGCGAGATCCGAATATCGCTCGACCATTCCAAGCATCTACGTGCGACAGCCACCAATTGAGTTCCTCCTTCACCTCGTCCGTGAGGGGAACCTGATCGGAGTAGGCAAGGCCTTCCCGCAAGTGTTGGTTCTTCAAGTGTTGCAAGGCTCGGTAATGCAACGGTCCCGGGAAGATTGCTTGAATGGAGGATGCAAGCAGCCCCACCAGGCGAGCAATGGCTCGCAGCGACATCACCTGCTTGGTCAACGTCTTCTTTAGCTCCTTCTTCAGATCCCTCAACTTGGTCTTGGGGAGCTGAAGCTGAGCCGTCTGGGAGTTGATTACGAAACCCAGAAACTCTATTGATTGAGTGGGGAGTAGGACAGACTTGGTCGAGTTGATTACAAACCCCAGATTTTCCAAAAGCTGCATCGTGATCTGAAGGTGTTGTGATGCTAGGGTAACTGACGGTCCCATGATGAGTATGTCGTCCAGATAAATTATGAGGCGAATACCCTGCTCTCTGAGATGAGCGGTCACCGGCTTCATCAACTTGGTGAAGCACCAAGGCGCCGAGGAAAGACCGAAAGGAAGGACCAAATATTCCAACCACCGGTCCCGCCACCGGAACTGTAAGAAACGCCGGTGGGGAGGAAAGATTGGTACCGTTAGATAGGCGTCCTTGAGGTCCAACTGGACCATCCAATCCCCTGTCGTAAAAGATCTGTCAATAGGTGTATTCCCTCCATTTTGAAATGTCTGTAGAGGACAAAGTGATTGAACCCCTTCAGATTTAGTACCAGTCTGTAACCACCGCCCCTTTTCTGTACCAGGAAAACATTGCTGCAGAAGCCCTCGGTTTTGTTGTCGCAGTAGGCCACCACGTGCTTCTCTAGCAATTCTGCAATTTTGTGCTCTATAAAAGTTTGCTCTAGTTGGGAAAACACCGACGGGCGGTATAAAGGCTTGCGTGGGGGACTGGAAGAACTCTATTTGAAACCCTTGGACGGTTTGTAAGACCCAGGCATCCCTTGTAATTTGAGCCCAATTGTGTATGAAATGAGCGATGCGACCCCCCAGAGGATAGGAAAGAGGAGCAAGAGCTCTTACCTGAAGTGACCTGAGGCTGGAAGTTTCCTCTTTGGCCGCCTCGATGGTATCTGCGCCGAGAGAATTGTCTAGTCGGGTAGAAGGTATCCCCTCTGGTAGGGTCCTGCCAATCCCCTCTACCGCGACCGTAGCTGCCTCTGGAAGGGCCCTGATAGTACTTGCGGCCTGGCGAGCGGCCCCGACCTCGCCCGGCCCGTCCAAAAAGGCCTTGCTGAAAGACTCGTTTGATGTTTGACTGAGCCTTGTCCAATGTAGTGAAGGTGCCCACGTACTTGGACACGTCCTTGATGAACTTGTCGCCGAAAAGGAGCCCTGCTGCTAAAGGACCAGGTTCCGCGGACGCTAACTCTGTAAGGTTGCTGTCCATTCGCATGAGCAAGGATTTTCTCCTCTCTGCGGAGATGGCGCAGTTTGCATTTCCCATGAAACAAATAGCGCGCTGCGCCCATCCTGCCAAAATGTCCGGATTGATGGGAGACCCAGTGTCCTTGGCCACCAAGGCCATCTTGAGAATCTTTGCTAAAGGCCCTGTGACGTCCAAGAGCTTATCTTGGCATCCACGCCAAGCTCGATCGATGCCCTTCTTAGGGTCTTTGGCGAATTTTTTGAGAAACGCCAACATGTTGGGGTCAATGTCCGGGGTCTCCGCAACCCTATCAGGAATATCTGGTCGCGGACATTCCGACCTGAGCCTGCTGCGCACCTCCTTATCAAAATGGTTCCTCAGATTCTGGTGAAAATAATCAGCCACCTCTGGGGGTGGAGCCCAATCGGAGGACCTTGGATAAACAATGTCCAGGGGATTAAAATCGAAGGGGGATGAGGCCTGGAGGGAGACAGCCTGCGGCTCTAGATGCGCCCTCTTCACTTTCTTCTTTCTAGGAGGAGAGGTAGTGTCGGTAGAGTCAGTAGAGTCGGTGTCAGTAGTAGTAGGGTCGGTATCGTAGGCTACGATGGGCGCTGAAGGAAGGGTTGTGGGCGCCGAATACTGGTGATCCCCTGATTTAGGTGGGGGAAGGTGAGCCAAGGCCTGCGCGTGCGGCCAGTTAGATGACTTGGCCTTAGATTGAGTCGCTCCGTCAGAAGGGCGCTGTGAGGGACCTGGGGCTTCAGCAGCTTGAAAACCATGCCTTTTAGCAAAACTTTCCAGTTGCGCAGTAATGGGTTTTAGGGCATTCGCCAGAGCCTGATTCACCGTCTGGGGAACCGCCGCCTCAATGGCCCTGTTCACAGACTGTTGAACGGACGCATCCAGGGCATCCACCAAGGTGTCCTCAAGTAAGGGGCCATGCTCTTCTTCATAAAACCCATACTCCTCCTCCTTAAATGTGGCCCACTCCTGCATCTTGAGATGCTTTGCGCAATGACTTACTGTAAATGGTTGGTAAGAGGCCAAGTTTGAGTTCCAGAGGAATTCAATAAAGGGGGAGCCACCCTTCGTGCACCAAATATATGTAATAGTAATCTCCTCAGCCCAGCTGTAATCAGAATTATTCCAGCCCAAAGGGCATAAATGAGCCAGCAATTATTGAGCCTGCACCCGGCTAGGGCCTTCACTTTTCTTCCAGCCTGGAAAAGGGCGTCCGTCTACACAGGGAAAGCACTTTCCTCTCCCGTGTAAAGCTCCGTTCAAATTTAGCGCGGAGCGAGGAGGAACGGTAATTGGGCGTTGCGTAGCCCAAAAGGAGCCCAAAGGAAGCCCAATTGGAGCCCACTTGGCTACGCGACGCGAGGCTCAAATAACTTTCGCGGGCCCGATGAGGGAAGGCTCCACGTTGCTGAGGAGATGCTGAAAGTGTCGGAAAAACAATTGCGGGTCAACTGGTTCGGTGGAGGTGAGCAGCGAAGCGGAAGTACGCGTAAATCGCGCTCGCCTCCCCCCACCGTGAAAATTGCAGAATGCGGTCTCCGCGTGAAAGCGGCACAGAATAAGGTACGCTAAGCAATTAGGCACAACCAATACCACAAGTATGTAAACATTCAAATATTATCACAAATACACAAATATTCCATACCCTGACACAATAAAGTGAAAAGTGAAAAGGAAAAAGACACTTAACTCGGCTGCAAGCAGCAAAGAAAGAGGAAGTGCTAATGGATGACGTTACATATATAGGGCATAGTCTCTATGGTTATTGGACTGTCCCAGTGCAACATAGGAAATGTAGTTATTAAAAGTGTTTAATTGTTTTTCATTGGCTGCTGTAAAAATAAACAGTGAAGAAAGGGAAAACATAATCTGAAGCCTCCGGTCCTGTAATAGAATTAACAAATAAATGCCCGCGCCGCGGCGAAAGAAGGACGGACCTGCCTATTTAAATGAGTCTGAGAAATTCAGACTCACACTCTTGTCTCCATAGTAGCCAGCCATTGGGCAGTGACAGACTCCTCCTGATGTCACTAGCTGCGTGGTATGTTGTGTGTTACATTGTAACACACTAGTAGAAGCTAGCAAGCAGATGAGCCAGTTCCTGCCGGGAGCAGCGTGCAGACACTGCAGCTTTTGGTGCATTATAGCGCCTCTCGGCTGTTAGCACCGCACGGCTTGACAGCCGAGAGGCGCTATAATGCTTGAGTCTGCATTTCAGTGCGGTGATGCGGACCACCACACTGAAATGCGTTAAACTAATGCCTGATGCGTGGTACTTGGCAGCGCTGATTCTTATCTCTTTTTTATTTTGAGAACTGCAGTGCTGAGTCTTGAAATTAAGGGGCATATTCTCAAGGAGCCATCGCCGATTTATCGGCACTTTAGCGCCGCAAAAGTGGCGATAGACTTATCACCCTATTCACAAGCTGGTGCAAACTGCAGACATCGCCAGTTTTCCTGCGATAGCTGCCGCAAAACACATCGCCACGGATGAGAGCGACAACTAACGCTAAAGATATGCAGAGTAGGCGTTCCCGTGAAAAAACACACGAAAACACCACTTCGCGATATTCTCAACGACCAGTCAGATCTGCGATGCGATCCGAAAACAGGCGATAAGGCGCGTTAGCAGCAGGGATTCATCACCTGCCTTTTACTGGTGTTAAGCAGGACGACAACCTGCAGTATGAAAGGGAGCCCAGCCTAGAGCCACATCTGAAGACCAACAGATGCCATGGAGACAATGATCATGCAGCTGGAGACCCAAGAGGGCCACAACACCCACCACAACCAACCCCCGGACCCTCCCCCCCAGGTCATGAAGTCCAGTAGTCAACGGTAGTGGAAAAACAGAACTTTATTACAAATACATAAACAACAAGGCGCTCAGCCAACGTGTTACATTCCCAACGGGGAACTTCACCAGGGCAATGTGTGGATCCAATAAACTGCAAATGCTGCGGGAACTCCCCAATACCATTCCATATCCTGAAATCAGTAGTCAGAAACCTGTTGGAGAAATGGTGACAATGGTCAAGCGTCCTCATAGTCACAAACGTAATCTGGTACAGTGTATTGCACTTGGACAAACCGGAATGCATACAGGTATGATGAATCCAGTCCAAATATACTGTAACAGAAGTCCGTGTGCTTGTAACCTCCGCAGGAAAGAAAAGGAAGGTTACGACCACACAAACATCTGTTACGGTCTCATTATGCAGTATTCATCATACCTGTAAACATCATGGTTTGTATCATCTTGATACCCCTGCACCTTCACTTCCCCCACGCTGTGCATGAACAGCTGGAGACCATGCAAGGGAATTACGCCATAGCTGCCTTACCGCACGTGTCGGGGGCAATTAACTGTACACATGTACCACTTGTGCCCCCTGCCGACCCTGCACACAATTACCGCGACAGAAAGCACACGCATTCCATCAATGTGCAGGCAATAGTGGACCACCGGGGACAGTTCACCAATGTCGTCGCCAACTTCACAGGCAGTGTGCATGATACATACATCTTCCGACAGTCCATCATCAACCATCGCTTCCAGGATGGCACCTATGGCAATGCAATGCTCATTGGTAAGTACTAACTGAACACACCACACACCTCAACTCCACAATCACACAACTCACAACTATGGGAGAGCACACGTAACATAATCACATACAACATGCCAACCAACATACCCAACTACCGGACACGACAACACAAGTAACCGTGGTAACAGGGGCCAGACATGTAGACAAACCATCCACAAAGGCAGAGACCCTCTGCCACACAATTGCAGAATGTGGGGAGAGGTGGGAACCAAGAATGTGCGAAGGAGGCAAGTGACCCAGCAATAAGAAAGGACACAATGCCAAGTGTGGCGGAGATGTGCTGGACAGACTGCAGTATGCAGAGCACAGACATGTCCATGTGGACATCTACTGCTGGTGTTTGCAGTGTAGTGGACAGTGGACGCAAACAGGTTACCCCAGGCAGTGTGGAAGACCTTGAACATGTAGCCATATGGTCCCCCCCTGTAAGCCTGAGCGGAGCGGCCTTGGCCGGTGTATGTCGCGAATGAATAGCCCGGGGCCCTGGGCGTGCTCCAGTTCCGGGATGGCCACCATAGTAACTACTGCGTGTGTCTCTGTGTCCGCCATATCGTGACCATAGGCCTACACACACGTGCCCGACCACATTCAACGGCCGTATTCACACTGGAGACGAGGTGACTACATCCCAAGCCAACCCGCGCACATCTCGTCAGCGCATGCAGGGTCATGTCTGCCAGGGCGGTGCCCCCCACCCAGCCACGAGGCCGCCGCCATGACCGGTGGTGCCTGCGCAATCCTGTGTGCCTGCTGCACTCCAGCCCTGGTCCCCAGACCGGTCCGCCGCCCACCGATGACTGCACGCCCCTGCGCACCCAGGCCTCAATGCTCACCGGCGTGTCTCCAAGAGGGCCCTCCACGTGCTGGTGCAACCTCCTCAGCCGATCGTTGGATTCCGCGCCACAGGCCCCCAGCACACCCTGCGGCACCGCACTGCAGAGTCATGTGTGTGCTGACTGCTGCCTGCGCGTACACTGCGGTCCAGCAGGGGTCACAATTCAAATTGAGTCTTGATTTGCTGGACGCCGTATTGAGGCCAATGCATCATCGCAGGCTGCACACCCGCTCAGCTCTTCAGGTGGGCATAACTCTGTGCACCGCAAGTCATCACCACGTGGCCGTAGGCCTGTGCCGGACGCAGGCCATTGGGTGCCACTAACTCAGTGCAACGCAAGTCATTGCCACGTGGCGGTAGGGGCGTGCCGGACGCAGGCCATCTGGTGCCACTAACTCAGTGCAACGCAAGTCACGGACCCTTTATGATTGAGATCCATGGATGTGGACGCCATCATGTCACCTCCGGCAGTGGGGGATGTGCTGTGGTGGGCCCCTTTTATTGGCAGGGTCACATGTCCCGTGACGCTTGTGCTGGATGGGTGTGGTGTGGGTGTAAACCAGCCCTCAGGGAGTGGCTGTGGCATGCTGACAACTAGACCAGTGACCAGCAGATCACTACAGGGAAGACCTGGGACATGTAGCAGTGTCGTCACCCCCTGTGAGTGTAAGCGGAGTGGGCAGGGCTGGCGTATGCCAGTCCAGCGTAGGGGTGTGAACAATGAGCCCGGGGCTCTGGGCGTGGTTCAGTTCTGGCCTACACAAGGAAGTAACCAATGCGTGTGTCTCCGTTGTAGTGTCTGCACCACCCGGACCGCAATCGGCAATGTTGCACCCTGTGACCCAAGCCCCACAACATGTGCAAAATGCACGTGAGGGGGAATCAGTGACCCTACATTCATCCATACTGTCATACTTGAAGGATCATAGACATGACACATCTGTGTGAATTTGAATGTTTTATTCACATTCAGTGGAGTGTTGCAGCTGGAGCAGTACAGGGCCATGCACACCCCACTTGACATTGTTGCCCTGTGGAGGGCCAGCCAGAGTCCATTAGGGAAGGACAAATTCATCGGAAGAGGAAGAGTTCAGTTCACAGTCTGATTGCTGTGTCATTGGTAAGCAAACAGAATATGGCAGTCCATGTCGAGGTCCAAGGTGAGTGCCGCAGAGTGTATCGGGGGACAGTGGAAGGTGATGATGCAAAGGGCCGAACCAAGCTGAAACAGGCCATATGGCGGAGATGAATGCTACCGCTTCCTCATTACCACAACCGCAGTCTCATCCACATCATCGTCCTCTGATGTGTGATGTGCCTCACCTGTGGGTGGTGGTGTTTCGGCTGCAGAATTGTGTGGCACTGACACATCAGGGGCCGGAGGTGGATTGTCAGCCGCACTGTGTGGCAGTGACACATCAGGTGCCGGAGGTGGAATGTCTGCCGCACCGTGGGGCACTGACACATCAGGGGGCGGAGATGTGGATGGTGTAGGAGCAGCAGCATTCATCTGCACCAGGCCTTGTGGCAGCAATGCCATGATGAGGATCTGCAGGGCATGGAAGATCCCAGCTACATCTTGCTGATGTGCAGCCGTGGCAGCCATCCTTTCCGCCTCCATCCGCACCATGTCCTCCATGAGCCTCCGCATGTGTCCCAACTCCTGGCTGAGATCGCTGGAGCCACTCTGACTAGACAGGTGTTCTTGTCTCTGAGTCATGACTCCAGCGATGTCAGCCATGGCTCGTTGGAGACCATGGAGTGGATTGTGGGTGTCTGTTAGGGACTGTAAGTGGTTCCTGATGGGATGTAGACACCCATGGATGGCATCTAGTTTGGCTGCCATGAGGTCGAACCCCACCCGCACCTGCTCAGCCATCTCCTTCTGGCCCTCCAACACACGGCGTTGAAATGCCATGTGTTGGTCGCGGGGATCCTGGGAGACAGCCAGGGTGGTGGTTGCTTCCTGCTGTGTGGTCTGTGCAGGGGGTGGGGTCTCCTCGATGCAGCTGGGCTGCCCTGCTCCTGGGGGTGGGGTGCGGAAGCTGTCCATGAGCTCTTGGAGGGCATCGGTGTCGAAGGTGGGGAGGTCCTCCTCGTCATCAGTGAGGAGGTGTTCGGTCTGCTCTGCAGGAGGTGATGATTCTCCCTCTGCAATGTAAAGGGGAGATGCAGTTTAACAGTGTGTTCCATGTATGTTCACGCATTGGCCAAGTTTCCAAACAGACTGCATGACAATGTACATTGTGACTGTTTAGGAGGAGCTGCCTATTTGAAGCAGGACAGTGGACATTTGTGCACCATCAGGGATGTGGGATTGTACTTGTCCATTATCATGTCACAGTTTCCTGCTATGCCAAATGTGATTGGCCAGTTTCTACACACAAGCGGCAGCAGTTGTGTCCTCTGTTCTGTTGTGAATGTGTTGCAGTTTGTACCACATTGTTGTCAATGTTGATGTGCTCTGATTCTTGTGTGTGTGCTGCATTGTGGGAGAGTCGCCCCTGCAGCTCAGACTTTGCTTGGCCTTCTCCCTTTCAGGCGGTGTGCCTTTGACTTCTGTGCTTATGCAGTGCTGAGATGTTGCATACTTGGGTAAATTGGGCTCTTGGTGGGAGTTGGGACTCTTGGGCATGGTTTGTCCGCAGATGTCTTGTTGCCGTCAGGGGTTGTTTGTGCACGTGGATGTGTCAGTGTGTGACCTGCTCCTTTCTGATGTGGACCACACTCAGCCACTCGGTGTCGTGGGGTGCAACATGTCATGATGAGTGGCCTGCAGACATGCTCATCGTCATGCAGTGTCACTTGCATTGTCAGTGGGGCTCACGGATCCTCAGCTTTGCTGGGTTCAGCACATGTGCATGGGTTTGTTTTGAGATTGGTGATGTGTGGGGAGGGTCCCCTCTGGGCACATTGTGGACGGGGGACTACTTGCTGTTTCTATGTGTGCTGCAGTATGGCAAGGAGATCAGGGACATGATCCAGAGTCATTGTGGTTGTGCAGTGTGTTATACTTCATTGTGCATGTGTGCCATTGTGCCCATCTCCCCCCGTCCCCCCAGTCCCTGGTGGTTACTCACCCTGTTGCTGTTGTGTCAGGTCATGTTGAGCAGTGTCCGATCCCCCGACTCCTGCCACCGTCTCCACACTGATGACTGTGGACACCATTTCCTCCATCTCATCCAGCTCCTCCTGTGGCGCAGGACTTCCACCATCAGTCTGCATTGCTGCTTTGCAGTTGTTTGCGAGTTTCAGCTTGGTTTTGCGCTTCACATCATTCCAGCGCCTCTTGAGCTCTTCCATTGTCCTCCTCAGCACTCCGACTACATTCACCTTGTCCAGGATGGACTGCCATATTGTATTTTTAGTTGCCAATGACACAGTGGAGGTGACGAACAGTTGTTGATGGTGTTCTACCACCTCCGTTATCAGGATCCTGTTTTCCTGCGGACTGAACCGCGTCTTCCTCTTCTTCTTCTCCTTGCCTTTCCCTGACCCCGAGGTCCCAGGCTGGTCCTCTGTGGGGCTTGTGGGTTTCGGGTTGTCCTCTGTACTTGCTCCGGCTACCTCCATTGTGCTTCGCAGTTGTTATGGTTTTTTTTTCCGTTTTTTTTGCAGCTTTTATGGTGATTTTTCCCGCCTGACGTGGGAATTGCAAGCCTGACGCTGCTTGTCGCCGATTTTTCTATCGCGGTTTGGCACCTCGCAACTTTTTTCACGTTCGGGTTTCCTTTTTTATCGCCGTCGCGGTAGTTGTATCGTGGACATTTGAGATGTTATCGGGAAACTATCGCATGTTACCCCAATGTTGAGAATACGACGTTGACACAGAGTTATTTTCCCGCGATAGACGGCGATATGAAAAATTGCGTTAGCCTATTTTGCCGATGTTTATCGCACATTCTTTAGAATATCCCCCTAAGCCTTTTCTTATGCCGTTCTTTGTGTTAAATTGAATTAATAAATTAATGCCTAGTCCATCTACGAATGTTACATCCATGCACTGTATAGAAAATCTTAAGGTGATAAATGATTATACCCCCGATTTTAGTAATAATTTGGGAATTGGGGCAGAAAGGATTTCACTATCAACTAATGATCTAGCTTAAATGCCTTCTAAGATGTTTGGTGGAGAAATTTATAAATTTCAGTATTTTTTGGTGCAATGTCGACTAACTTTTTGGGTAAATCCAACCATTTTGCTCACAATACTTCAAAGACATCCTATTTAACTAAGATTGCACTCACATGGGTAGCATCTCTAATTATGAATCATAGTCTTTGGGTGAATAATTCCCTCTCTTGATTTGCTCCCTTTTTATAAACCCATTACTCCAGGGTTCTCCAATGTCGGTCCTGGAGCGTCGGATTTATATAAATGTGGATATGCTGAAAATCTGGCATGGATCTGGCCCTCCAAGACAGACATTGGAGGACCCTGCATTACTCCCTCTTCCACTTTACTCCCTTTTTTTCCAGCCCTCTTACTCCCCTCCCTATTTTATTCCTGCTTGAAAAAGAAACCCTTACTGCCACTCCTGCAATACTCTATTTATTCAAAACACTTACTCCCTGTCCTTAATTACTCCCATTTTATTTACAAACCCTTTAGTTCCCCTCCCACTTTACTCTTTTTTACAATTCTATTACTCCCCCTTCCACTTTACTCCTTTTTCCAAACCACTTATTCCCCCTTCTACTTTTCTCCTCTGCTACTTCTCTTTTTTTTCCAAATCTCTTATTATTGCTCTTTTCCCATCAACAACTGCTGAGTCCTGTTGTCCTTCTAAATGAGCACTTTCTAAGAAACATTGGGGCATATTTAGAACAAAATGGCGCAGTGCTGCAAGCAATTTAGCTGCTCTGCGTCTTTTAAAAAATGCTGGGATGCACCGTTTTTACAAGAATATGGCACATCCCTGTGTTTTCCCTTGCGCCTGCACTAAAAAAGCTGCAAGGTGCAAGAGTGCCTGCATTGCAGGGCTGATTGTGCTTGTGAAGGAAAGGACACCTTCCTGCACAAAAGCAATCATTAATGGCATTTTGTTACATGTATGTGTGCTGCAAAATGCAGCAAACATAGAAAGAGCAAAAACCGAGGACAAATAAAAGTATTACTACTCGTTGCGCCACTCTAACACTTCGTTTTAAAAAGCATTCGTTTTTGGCGCTTTCTCAGATTTACAGAACCTTGTAAATCTGAGGCAGTGTCAAAAAACAATGGGTGTTGTGTGAGAATGCCTACAGCAACACCCATTGCCTGCCCCTTTGCCACAGAAAACTGCGTTGAGGAGGGCCATATTTACTAGGGGGTGTTAAGCCGCATACGTAAATATGGAGCAGAGCATTGCGCCACCAGAGCAATTGGAAAACGTGACGCCCCATTATATTTTCGTGGAGTTGGTATTTCGTCATTTTAACTTTTCTCTAAAATTGTTTAGTCTGCCTGCTTATGTCAGGGTGACTTTCTTCATTTTAGAAATTTGTCAAAATGATGGATTTCCCAGAAAAAGCCCACCAACTAGAGTGAAGGGGTTAGAAGGGTATGGATTCCAAAAACCTCTGAACGCAGTGAGTCTTTGGATCAATCTGAGGAACCGATGCAGATCAGCAAGGCATTAAAGACTCTAAAAGCAGAGGAGAAAACCTGGAGAAGAAAGATAGGACTTTGCTATACAATAGAAACATGGGTCACTTCATTAAAATATGTCCGTAGATGTCTTCGCTTATCCCTGAGAAACAGACATGGGATGAGCTTGAGTATCACTGAATTGTCTGCTGTGAAAAGAGCGGACTGTTTACTGCAGTTACTGGTCACCACTCACATAGGCACCTTTTCTTTATATGCTCTAGTGGATTCCAGGGCTTCCATATGTTTTATGAAAAATCGGTTTCAGGAAGAGGCTCGGATTCCTCTCTCTGAGAAATGGGTAAAAGACGAAATTCAAGAAATTGATGGAACTGCCTTGACCTATGAAGCTGTAAACAAGAGAACTTGCGGCTATAGATGGCCACCATTCCCCTCCGTTGTTTAGGAACAACATGGTTGAGGCAGCACAGTCCACATATTAATTTGGAAAGGCAAAAGGTTTCCTTTTCTCCATCATTCCATGCAGAGCCACCTAAAGAGGAAAATACAGTTCTTGTCATGCTTTGATCTGCAACCATCAACTCCAGCAATGCAAGGAAAGACCAACATCGAAGACCTTGTAATACTGACCCAATACAAACAATATTCCACTACCTCCTCATAGAAATTTGCCAGAATGACCTCACTGTTAGAGAATCTACTACACAGAGCAGAATCCATGTGCTGACAGAGAAGGAAGATGGCAGTACTTGAAAGAGAATTTGGAAAAAGTATTTATCTCACACACCACTTGTCCAGTTAGAGCACTCATCAATTTTGTAGCAAACTTGAGCAGTGAATACAAGCTTTGTATTGGCTACAGTGAAGTGAAAGTCTCCTCCCTGGCTGCAGAGCTGTGCTCGTGCCCGCCCACAGGTTACTGATGCCGTGCCTCTTCAGCAGTGCCTACGCCAGAGCCGACATTGATGGCTGCTTTTCAGCTACTCTGTTCTACGCTCCATGCTGTGAATTTTTCTTCCAGGCTACCACCCTAAGGGCGCAGCTTCAGTTTTAGCCTCCTGCACTGATATCGCTGAGTCATGGCTAATGTTGGCAGGGCCTTGACTCCATCTTATCAGACGCCTGGGATTCAATTGGACTCCTAAACATGTGCGCTTAAGTTGTTTTGCGGCAGTCCAGCTGTACTCCATTTCCTTTTCTGCTTCCTGCTGCTGCCTGCTCTTGTTCATTGGAGGGGGGTGCAGAGTTATTTTTTTACAGCTAAGGCGAAATACAGCAAATAATCAGCTGGCTGCATTTGGCTGACTATTTTTGTGCAGGAGTGGTTAGTACATTTGGAGGGGACTACAGAACGGAAGGTAGCTTGTATGCACTACTGGGACCATTTGGTATAGACGCTACTTCGGGTGTACTCCACCTGTCTTCTGTAATTCATGAACTTTCTATACATCTGACGCTCTATATTGTATATTATATCATCTGTTACAGGTAATTCCCAATAGTGGCAAGTATATATATAAAAAACGTTTTGTGCATGCAAATCGCATGCCCACAATAGAAACCACACGTTAGTCACGTCAATGGGGGAGTGACCTCTTTACTAACCCACTCTGACGAAAGCCGAGGACCTCACATAGGCCAGTAGAACAGGGCTGAAACATGTTGGTGTTATAGGGCCATAGGACCATCACATCCTTACATCCTCATAGTATTCTAATTTTAAACTTCCCTCCCACCCTACTAATAAAGGATACTTTTGGAGTGGGTGAGGAATTTTGTCTTTAAAGTTACACTTAATCTTCATAAGAGCTCCCTGAAATACGGTCGAGCTCACCTTGACCTTTAGGAGTCAGGGTGAACCCAATGATGAAGCATGCCACAACTATAGTGGGTGGGGTTTATATAAAAAAAAAGGGTCACTTTTCCCTTCTCACCCCTATAGTGGGTGTGTCATTTTGCGGCTTACCACTGGTCCTATCTAAGCCAGTTTTGCTCCAGAAGGAACACCTTTATGTTCTGTAGTATATAATAGGGAGGCTGTATCCCTTCATCCTCTTTCTAGAGGCTCTCTCTACCCTTTAGGGGCTGTAGGTCTACCCCTCTCCCCCTTATATTGTTCTATACATTTGGAGGGGACATCATGGTGCCCAGTTCCCACCGGGAGCCAGGGCTTCTTGGCCGTGCGACGGGACGTATACCCAGACAATAGTGGCTTATCTGCCCCTCTCTTCTGCAGTTCATTAAGGGCGATTGCATCAGTGACCAGCAGTGACCAGCAGATCAAGAGTTCCTATAAAACTGAGAGACATTGAGAGAAAAGGACATCTTTTGTGGGTGCTGGGGGGGGGCTGTAAGCCATACGGAGGAGGTAAGTCTTCTATAGATGTTGCAGCTTTCTTCCGTGTGAACTGTTGGTTTTAGCATTACTAATATTTCACTAGTACTTCACCTTTGCCAACCGACCTCCCACCATCATCCATTCGCCATCTTCGGATTTGGCTTCTGCCTGACTGCCTGTCCCTCCCCATGCAAATTCACTCCTGCAACTCCAGTGTGTGTTTATCCACACAGTACATTGTGGAACTCTGTTGCATTATGTTTTGTGGTGAATTAGCTGCCAAACTATTTTTCTCAAACAATTTTTTTCAATAATCTATCACAAAATCTATTTGGCCCTAGGCACTAATGAGACCACTAGGCATACTGGGATTACTGGGACTACCGGGACTGGACTAGCCGGAAGCTGCCAACCTCCACTAATGGTTCCGCAGTGCCCCTACAGAAAGATCAGCTCTCTATACCCTCACTTAATCTGCACTATACCCTTTATCTACAACTGTATTTATGGTGTTCTGTCATTTTTACAAGATATTGGGTATTTGTGAGTTGGTGTGTATCTTGGGTGCGTTCTCTGTCCAGAAATGGGAAAGCGTAAAATTGGACGTACTGACACTAAGACATCTAAGATATTCAGGCCTATCTTTTCCTACAGTTCCCCTATTACAGTCACTACAACAAACAATGTTTTTTTAGTTCAGGCAGTGGGGGTAATATCGATGAAAAGACTGAATTGGCAGAAAAGACGCTTGCTACTCATAGGTGAAGCAGAGCAGCTTTCCTCCAGGTTCGCTCCGGCTTTGGCTGCTGCAGCTTCCTTGGACAAGCATGCTGATGTTGACCCTCCAGCATCTGTGGGTGTTCTCCAGATGGCCCAATATCCCCAATCCCCTTATCAGTCTGTGGCTCTTGCAGCTAAACATAAAAAAAGTCTCCCAGACCCAAGTGATGAGAAGGAAATTGCCCAGCTCCCTGTCATGTCCCTGGTTAGTGCAGGAGTGGAATTTATCCCAACCAGTCAGACTGTTCTTGTAGAGTTGCTGTATTCTAGGTTCTCCCCTATTTTAGATACTAGGCTACATTCCATCCATGCTCACGTAAACTCAGTTGAAACCACTCAAGACTCAAGGGCTCTCAATTAAGGTAGTGCATAGAAGGTCAAATTGAAGAATAAGGGGGGCTAAAACTAATGACCTTTATTGAGGCCATCCCAGTACCCAGCCTTCCCTTGCTGGGGGGCTATTTGTCCTGGGGGGCGGCCATGAGAGGTGAAGCCTCTTTTGGCTCCTCATGCCCTAGAATCCCAAGAACAGCTACAAAATGAGGTCACCCACTGGCTTCATTGAAATGTAAGGTGCAATACTGGTCTATTTGATGATATTTCTTGGTGCGAACGGTGAGTTGCGTTGATCCACTATCAAAAAACTACTCTGGTGATTGAGTTATTGTCAATTTTAGGAACCCGTACATTCACAAGATGCTTTTGCATAATTTCCAGTAATCTTCTATTTAGTCAGGTCAAGTGAAGCTCCTGCCTTTGGGTTACTTTTACAGACACTAGAACCTGGTATCACAATTTTTTTCACGAGGGCCACTTGCCATTAATGCCCCCTACCCGTCACAAATGCTATTCACTTCTCGCCATTGACGGAACTTCAAGAGAATGGTTGACTCTTACCCATTTCATCTACCCCGTATGGTCTTAGGCATCCTAACTAAAACTATCCATCTATCATGCTTGAGGAGATTCTGGAAATGGCAGAGCAGCCAGTTAACTCTAAAAGTCATCAAACCATTGTTACTTTACAGCCGAAAGGGACGGACGCAGGCATGATCTCTTCCATCAACCCTCACCATTCCAGAGACATTGTGTCCATTGTCTGCTGGAAAGTTGCTGGATTTAAATCCAAAATGAATGATAATGATTGGTTGAACTTTATTGATGAGTGTCACTTATGCATGTTCCAAAAGACATGGGCCATAGACAATGTTTTCAGGATTGTTTTTCACAGTTTTTTCATTTCTACTGTTCCTTCAGCGACTTGGAGAGCCTCTGGAGGTCTTGTGGTATGGATAAAAATCTCCTTATGGTGTTCTGTAAGAGAGCTACAGAGGGTTCACATGACATCGAGGGACTGAGGGGCCCATCTAACAGGGGTATGACCCTTCTTATAGTTTACATCTATAATAGAGATTCCAATCCTCAAACAAAATCTGTCACACTTCAACTACTTAACATCCTCCTGACTACCTACTCTATTTCCACTATCTTCTAGTCACAGGTGATTTTAACCTAACATATGAACTATTTTCAGTGGCAGGTGACCCAGCCAAAGGCGAGGATGCACTGTGGTGTATACCACATCTAACAGCTCTACCCAGGATGCACTTGAGAAGGAAGGCTTTCTAAATGATCAATATAACACTCACTCATGGCCTACATGTGTACAATGCCTGCTGCCCATCTGACACCCATGCTTGCCTGGCCTCTAGTGGCAAAAATAGACTACATCCTTTTGGACTTAAGAGTTTGGAGTCTGGACCTTTACAGCTCGGAGCCCAAAATCTTTGTGCCCTATATAAACCTATTTACAACACCATAGCTTCTGCTGCTCCAATTCCTTCCCTTTGGAAGGGAGCAGAGATAATCCCCATTTTCAAAAAAGGCGGTAGCAACTTACCAGGAAACTATCGCCTCTTGGATAATATCAAAAAGATCTTTTCTAAGCAAGTACTAGATAAGCTAAGCAATTGGATTAAGGAAAACAATATCTCATATCACTTGCAAGAAGGCTTCAGGGAGAAAATAGGATCCGTTGACCAGGTGTTCAGATTCAATATGATCCAGTGGAATACGGTAGACATTGGTATTGAATCTTAATGTTGCCTTTGTTGATCTAAGAGCTGCGTCCGATCTGGTTCCAAGGAGGAAGCTGTGGAAAGTCTTTGGCAATTTGGGACTCCCAGCAAATCTATTAAAACTCCTAAATCATATCCATGAACAAAACTTTGCTCAGATCAGGTGGGGCACAAAGGGCGAGCTCACAGCCAAAATCAGGTTTGACAAAGGTGTTCACCAGGGGTGTGTTTTGCCCTTACTTTCACTCTCATTTATACTTCCAGCACATTGTGGTCATTTTTGCCATTTGTCCGCTCATGCGCAGTTAACGATTCTGCATGTGCGGACAAAGGTTGTACGATATTAAAAGAAAACCACATCTTCAGAGGGAGATCCGGTCTTCTGACATGTTTATTTTTGCTTCTACAAGTGCTGAGTTGATGGATACTGGCCATGACCAGCGCAGTTCCCTAGAAACATGCAATTGTGCATGCTCCAGATTTAATTTATTAGTTAGGTCGAGCCTAGGCAGCATGCATGTGCTGTTTACTAGACCTTCTGTGATCACTATACGGAGTGTAATCCTGCCTGCTGCTTACCATTCATTTACTCCTGAGTCGGTCTTCTTTGGTGACTCCTCATTGGTTGGCACGCACGATACATCACTTCCATTTTTCGCTCAGGAGCACCGGCCAACTATAGTTTCCTTATGCTGTAGGTGTTTGTATGTTCCTTTTGGGACTACTTCAAGAAAGCAAAAGTGTTGAAGCTTGCAAACATAAGTGAGTGAATCACAAACACAGTTCAGCCGACTTGTTGGCAGCATCCACCCTGCATTCTAGGCTGGTGGTGAAATCTTTGCTATTTGACTATTTGCATGAATGCTGAACTGTTTTTTTGCATGATTCGTAAAATGTACCGTGGCGGTCCTCACATTTTCTTTTCTTTTTTCGATTTCCTCCTGCGCATCTCTGAGATTTCACACACCACATCCAGTGGCCAGTCCCAGCCCCTGCATGCCCCTCGCAAATCCAGGGCAGCTCAGACCTACATGCTGCGCCTCACTCTCCCTTCCCTGTTATGAGCAGGCTCAGGGACACCGGCACTCCACAGGCATCGTTGTTGTGAATCTGGTGGAGAGCAGAGACCATGTCAGTGGAATCCAGGCAGAACACACCGAAAGCAGCAGCAACAACTCTCTGATGGCAGCTACCACGCTGCCAGCAAGCTATTCTATTTTGACCTGCTTTATTTGTAATCCCTCTTTAGAAACACTTGTGTCCTTCCTCAGTGTGTGTCTGCACTGTGCGCAGCCGGAAGATGCAGGCTGTCTGCCACTTCCTCGCTCTCCGCTGCCTGACAGCAGCTCTACTGTGGACGCTGACTTGTCCACCCCCACACCACCTTTTCAAACTTCCCCCTCAATTTACATGCATCACATATTCATCAGTCTGTCATCTGTTTGCACTCATTTTTATGCATCTACTCCACTCCAAACCAAAACACATGGGTAAAAGACATTGTCATTTACAATGCCTATTGCTCTAACTCTTGCAAATGTGAGACCTATTGCATTGTAAATGCTTGTTTGTTTGGGTACAGATGAGGAATAAGAATGTCTCCCGTTCCTGTCATGCCCCACACACCTTTAGGGGCAGTGGCAGTACTATATTTTTGCTGCTGCGGTTGCGCCCCATTCAAAATATCGCTCTTCGAAACAGAACTCAAAATGTAACAAAAAATAATTGTTATAAAGTCCCTTTTTTGGCACTTATATTGTTTACAACACTGTCATCTAGTGCTGTTATCTTGCTCACCTACTCATAAATTAGAATAACGTAACCTTCAAAAGTAAAACCACCATCTCAAACCAGGCAGAATAAAAATACATTCCTCTGACAAGCAGTGACAGCTTCCAGAAAGTAAAATTAAGAGGTTGAAGGATGAATGCGCATAATAAGAGTGGAATAAAAACAGTGCTTTTAATGCACATTTGCATAAACATTCACCCCAAAACAATGCAATACCTGGGCAGCTTTCACCGTCCACTTTCCCCTGGTGCAGATGGGTTATAAATATTAAGAAAAAGTGCGAAGCCCTAACACAATTTTTCCTTATATTTTCATTGCGTTTTCCGCATTCTGCTCAAATATAAACAGATTAGCGTGGACGGAGCTGCATGCCAGAGGCGCCTTGAGACCCTCACGGGTGAGTAGCGCGCTTACAATTCCCTGATTGATTGATTGAGAGGTTGGATTTGTTCCATCTCACAGCATTCACTGCTGAGAGAATCCTTTGTGGATCAATGAGCTATTTGTGAAAAGCTCTATTTAAGGCCTAACACTTGTAGCGCCTTATTACTTTGTATAAGATATCCCACTTGGATTATTTTCTTACTTACGAGGTCCTCAATGAGGTAGGTCCCTTCTTAACTCTGGATACACATGGCCCATTATCTCACATATCTATCAGCAAGAAATGAGGAAATATACTTGAGTATATTGAAGAATTGTAAACGGACGCCCAATTGAATATTTATGTGTTTTCTGTATATTGTCATGGTTTTTTTATTATGTTGCATGTGAAGCACACTTTGTATGGCACTACTTCATGATATTTATGTCACACAACAGTCCTATGTTTGTTGCTGTTTTTTGATATGTAACGTTTATGTTGCTCGACGATGTATGAATAATAATATATCGCACTACGTACGTTCATTTTGTGGCATGATTGAGTAATTTCCTTGATTTGTCAAGATATATGTCTTACTCCATTCATTGATATTTCCTAGTTTCCCAGGACATAAATGATCTAAAAGAAATTATACACTTCCCTACAGAACCAATCGTTCGTATATACAAGTGTAAACACGGCAGATTGTTTCTTCATTTCATCAATGGCTGTATAAAGGTTTTGTCTGGTTGAAAAAATGATGCCCCAAGACTAGCTGGTGAGAAGATCTCAGCCTTCTTCTTTAGGAGCTTTAGGAGGCCTTGAGGTTGGGGTAGGAACACCTCGAGAAAGTCACGGAATTTGACTATCTAGATATTAGGTTATCAGACTGTAAGTCATGGCTGGTGCAAATAACAAAAAAGTTCCCTTCTTATAAAACTCAGGGCTGCAGCTGTTCTTAGGTTTGCAAACTGCACTTCTGCTTTTCCAATTCCCCCTGCAATAGAAATTTATAAAGCTCAAACGATTAATGCTGTTCTTTATGGAGCTGAACTTTTGGGCCATCGTGACATCTCAAGCCTGAAGACTGAAGGAAACAAATTCATCAATCAATCAATCAATCAGGAGTTTGTTAAGCGCGACTACTCACCCGTAAGGGTCTCAAGGCGCTATGGGGGGGCAGGTGCAGGATCCATTCCATCAAGGAGGGGGTCTGTCGAAGAGCGAAGTTTTGAGGTTTTGAGGTTTCTTGCGAATATGGGGAGCGATGTTGTCTGTCTGAGGTGGAGCGGAAGGGTGTTCCAGGCTTTGGCTGTGAGGAAGGAGAAGGAGCGGCCTCCCGATCTGGTCTTTCTGGTGCGGGGGACTATGGTGTAGGAGAGCTGGGCTGATCGTAGGGTCCTTTGGGGTGCGTGGAATTTGAGTCGGCTGTTTAGGTATGCTGGTCCGGTGCCATGGAGGGCCTTGTGTGCGTGGGTGAGTATCTTGAAGGTGATTCTCGCCTCAACGGGGAGACAGTGGAGTGTGCGCAGGTGCTGGGAGATGTGGCAGTGTCTTGGCATGTTGAGGACCAGTCTTGTGGCGGCGTTCTGGATGTTCTGTAGCTTGCGGGTGAGGTTTTTGTTTATTCTGGCGTAGAGTGCGTTGCCTTAGTTGAGTCTGCTGGTGACCAGGGCGTGAGTGACGGTCTTTCTGTGTTCGAGGGGGATCCATTTGAAGGTCTTACGAAGGAGGCGGAGGGTGTGGAAGCAGGAAGACGAGATGGAGTTGATCTAGCGGTCCATTTTGAGCTCGGAGTCTAGGATGATTCCCAGGTTGCGTGCGTGGTCCGTGGGGGTTGGCGGGTTTCCGAGGGCGGGGGGCCACCAGGTGTTGCTCCAGGCATCGGGGTTTGGGCCGATGATGAGTACTTCTGTTTTGTTGGTGTTTAGTTGTAGGCAGCTGTTTTTCATCCATTTGGCGACGGCTTCCATGCCTTCTCGAAAGTTGTGTCTGACGGTGTTGGGTTCGTTGGATAGGGAGAGGATGAGTTGGGTGTCGTCTGCGTATGACACAATGTTGAGTCCGTAGGCTCCGACGATGGGGGCGAGCGGAGCCATGTAGACGTTGAAGAGCATCGGGCTGAGGGAGGAGCCCTGGGGGACTCCGCAGGTGGTCGGTGTAGGGTCTGAGAGGAAAGGGGGGAGTCTGACCCGCTGCGTTCTGCCGGAGAGGAAGGAGCGGATCCAGTCGAGGGCCTTGTCCTGGATTCCTGCGTCGTGGAGTCTGCATATTAGGGTGCGGTGGGAGACTGTGTCGAACGCCACTGAGAGGTCGAGGAGGATGAGGGCTACTGTTTCTCCTTTGTCCAGTAGGGTGCGGATGTCGTCTGTTGTGGCAAGGAGGGCGGTTTCCGTACTGTGGTTTTTTCTGAAGCCGGATTGGGAGGAGTCGAGAATGTTGTGCTCTTCAATGAATGTGGCGAGTTGGCTGTTGATGGATTTCTCGATGACTTTCGCTGGGAACAGGAGCAGGGAGATGGGTCTGTAGTTTTTGAGGTTGGTGGGGTCCGCCGAGGGTTTCTTCAGGAGGGAGTTGATCTCGGCGTGTTTCCAGTCGTCGGGGAACAAGGCGTTCGCCAGGGAGCGGTTGATGGTGTGGCGGAGCATGGGTGCGATGGTGTCTGCGGCTCTGTTGAAGATGTGATGGGGGCAGGGGTCCGTGGGGGTCCCTGAGTGGATTGACTTCATTGTCTTCAGTGTGTCTTCGGTGGTGAGGGCTGTCCAGTTGTCAATCGCTGGTTTCCGGGTGTCTGGGGTGGTTGGTGAGGGTTCAGTGTGTTGGTTGTCTTCGTCAAAGTTGTCGCAGATGCTCTTAATTTTGTGGTGGAAAAAGGTGCTGAGTTTGTCGCAGAGGTCTTGGGAGGGAGGGATGTCAGTAGACTCACTGGTGGGTTGGGCAAACTCCTTGATGATGTTGAAGAGTTCCTTGCTGTCGTGCACGTGGGTGGAGATTCTGACTTCGATCGCTTTTTTCCTCGTTTCTCTGATGAGTTGGTGGTGGGCTTTGGTAGCGGCTCTGAAGTTGTTGTGGGCTTCTGTGGATTTGGTGTTCCTCCAGGCTTTTTAGAGGCGGCGGCAAGTGCATCTGGACTCTCGAAGTTCGGTGGTGAACCATCTGGCTTTCTTGGCGCGGGTATTGTTGTTTTTCTTGAGGGGGGCTATGGTGTTAGCGTTATCCGCGATCCATCTGTGCAGGGTTCGGGCTGCGATGTTGGGGTCGTCGTTTTCCGTGATGGTTGGGGTAGAGTTGTTGAGTGAGGAGGTGAGCTGGTCATCGGTGATTTTGGTCCAGTTTCTTCGTGGGAGCAGGTGTTGGTGTCTGTGGATGGTAGGTGTTCTGAAGGTGAAGTGGACGCAACGATGGTCAGTCCATGGGAGTTCGGTGGTGTGGCTGAAAGTGATGGAGTTTCCTGTAGTGAAGAGGGGGTCAAGGGTGTGTCCTGCTGAGTGCGTGGACTCGGTCACGATCTGGCGAAGTCCAATGTTGTGGAGGTTGTCGAGGAGGGATGAGGTGTTGGGGTCCAGTTGGTTATCGAGGTGGAAGTTGAGGTCTCCCAGCAGGGTGTAGTTGGTGGATGCGATGGCCTGCGGGGAGATGATGTCCGTGATGGAGTTGGCGAAGGGTCCGCGGTGTCCAGGGGGTCGGTAGATGAGGGTTCCTCGGAGGGTGGCGGTGGGGCTGGCCAGTATCTTGAAGTGAAGGTGTTCCATCAGGTCTGTATGCTCGTCGGGGAGTGTGCTCAGGCGGAGGGTGGATTTGTGGACGATGGCGATTCCTCCTCCCGGGCAGGTGGGGCAGTCTTTCCTGGAGATCTTGTATCCTTGAGGGATGGCGATGGCGATGTCTGGTCCCGAGGTGGTGTTGGTCCAGGTTTCGGTGAAGAAAGCTACGTCCGGGGTGGTGCTGTCGAGGAGGTCCCAAATTTCGGTGGCGTGTTTGTGGAGGGATCGGACATTGAGGAGGATGCATTGCAGGGTCTTCGGTTCGGGTGTGTTCTTGCGGTCGGGTTGTGCTGGGTCCGTGTTCCTGACGGTGCTGTAGGTTTGTCGGCAGTGGTGACAGCTGAATGGTCCGTGGGTGTCTGCCGGCGAAGCTGGCTTGCAGTTGTTGTTGCGGCCTGGGTTGAGTGCATGGAGTGATGCTGGGCTGTAGCGTTGGCGGTGCAGAGGTCCAGTGTTCTTGGTGCTGGTCGCGGTCGGGTCGCGGACAGGCGCAGACGGGCTTGCCTTTGGCGCGCCAGTGGCGGGCCAGCGGCGCGCGGCCGCCATTAAGTAGGGGTCGGGGAGGGCTGGACAGCTGGGAGGCGGGAGCGGGGAGGTGAGCTGGATTGGGCAGGTCGCGCTGGTCGTGCTGGGGGGAGGGGCCGCGGGGGCAGCAGCGGCGGGGAAAGGAAACGGGCGGGAAAGGAAAGGAAGAGTAAAGGAGGCTAAAGGAGATAAAGTGGAATAAGGCGAAAAGGTAGAGACAGTGCAAAAAAGTGCAGAACAGAGAATAACAGAGGGAGAAAAAAACGAGTGAAAAACGGGGAGGAGAGCGGAGTGAGACAAAGGAGGCAGAGGAGGCTAAAGGAAATAGAGTGGAATAAGGAAAAAAGTTGAGAAAGTGCAAAAAAGTGCAGAACAGAGAATAACAGAGGGAGAAGAAAAAAAACGAGTGAAAAACGGAGGGAGAAGAAAAAAAACGAGTGAGAAAAATGGAGGGGAGGCAGAGCAGGACAAAGGAGGCAGAGGTCCACTGGACCACCAGGTATGAGGCGCAGGTGATCCTACGGGTGGAGGAGGGCCTCGAACACCAGCAACACTCGAGAGTGCAGGGGCTCGGGGGAGGCCTCACTTAATGGTGGAGCTGCGAGGGTGGGAGAGCAATTTCACTGACAATTAGTCAGTGGTCTTGCTCCATAAGGTCATTAGCGAAACTGATGAATAACAATGTTTGTCTTGCATCTTCTTGATGGATTTTGTCATCTAATCTAACAATAATGGTTGATTGAGTCATTGAATACCATCACTGTCAACAATGGATATCCTCTCCTCCTGATCTCCATCCTTCTTGCTCAGGCAAAAACTAGCTGAGAGCTTCCAAAACTTGATTTGCGAGTAGCATATCACCCACTGATAATTGGTGATTTCAAGCATTTAGGCCTTTATAAACCATCAACTGATTTCCAACACTACATAAATGATATTGTTCGAAACCTCTTAGTTACAACCACCTGTCAAAAGATACAGGTTAAAGTTTATAATCTATACTTTGACATTTTCTATGATCCAGCTACAATCCTGACAGTGAATATGGATTTTGGGGTTTAGTCAATGGAGGAACGTGCCAACTTACATTTCACATATGTTCCAGTTTTAAGAACCAAGTCCCCTACCTTGTGGACGCATGGTGTACTTAGATGTGACTTATTCATTTTTAAAAGCAGGGGTTCTCGCATGCCAAAAAGGGTTATTTTGACAGTTCTGACAACAGGTGTTCTGGCTGGTGCTGGCAAGTTATGCATGGTAGGCCCAAGTCAAGTTTTTTTAGTCCAACTCTGCTGATAACACAATAGGTGCTGCAAACCACTGGAGACATTTACCTTCCAGGCCCTGGATGCATTTTCTACACCATAAACTGGGGCCCTATAGGCAAATTAAATATGTCAATCAGGGGTTAGCCAATATTGACAAATTTAGGGGTCAGAGCACATACACAGGGCACTGGAGAGCAGCTCCCAAGTCTGTAGAGTCTAAAAACCAGCAATACAATTCAGTTTAAAATGGGGATGAATACACAAAAAAGGGCATTTTATCGCAATCACATTTACTATATCCAATCCAGACTTAGCCATTTGTTGGAAGTGTTGGATTTTACGGGGTGTTAGATTTGCTATACTATTCCTACGACAAACTTAGCCACATTGGGGAAAGGGTTGGACTTTGGGAGCTGTTCAAAATATTTTCCAGCTTCATAGTTTAACATATTAAAGAAATAAATACAATCTACAGAGTATTTGCTATTAACATTCCACATTTTAAAACATAATTTGAAATATTATAAACAATAAACATTTTTAAAAACAAAACTAAACCCAAATACTATAAAATCAAATTAAACTACAAAACCTAAATAAATGTGCATAAAATATTTTACAAAAAATAATGTAATACAAAACTAACTATATAAAAAAGCCATATAAAATAACAGCAATTGTTTTGTTTAACAAGTATTAAAGCCAATATATGAATCATTGACAATTTAACCAACAGCAATTTAATCAATCAACTTAAAAAAATGCAATTGTGAATACTCATATGTTTTAAATGTTTTAATATAAACAGTTAAAACATTATACTTAGCTCACTGTCCTTAAAAACACAAAAAATAGATACACAAGAAATATGGCATAGGGCAACGAACTGCAAAAAGATAAACCAAAAACCCATATTAGCATTATACTAAAAATATGTACAATGGTATTTAAAAAAACAATATTACATTAACAATATTAATGTCCAAATATATTTTTAATATTTTATTATGTTTCAACACTGAAATTACTGAAGTAGGGAAAGATATGAATTTTCACGTTCTGTCCCAAACTCATTTGGCAGAATCTAGTGTATTCAACTAAATATGATGTTTAAACATAATAATGAACCCTTTGAGTTAGCATAATGATCAAGTGGCCTGCAGAAATGCACAAAGCCTATATGAACAACCATATTTAGTTTAGATGGAAAAATTGAAAAGTCCTTCGCATGGTAATGGATGTGCACCCCTGCCCTGAGTGCCCCAACTGCACTGATGTCCAAATCCCTAATGCTGATATTTTTGTTGTCATAGGCAAACACGAATCATGTGTGTGCACCATGACATAGGCCTTGCGGTCTTCCTGAACCTGGAGGGGCATCAAAAAACACTACTCTCATACTGGTGAAAGGCTACTGCCTTTATCAGGAGTTAGGCAGCATAAGCGAGGTGGCGGCAGCATGCAGGGTTATTCATTTAAAGTTCTGCTGATGTGTGTGCAACTCACCCTCACCCTCCACCTGCATCAGTTTCGTGTCTAGTGCTGCACAGTGCACGTGTGGTGTATATGCGCTGGTAGTATGAGTGCCTCTGAATGGTGCAATACAGGGCCAATGCAATAATATGCAGTGTGTGCATGTTATATGCATGTGTTGGGTGTATGTTTGCTTGTGAGTGATACAATACATGAAGGATGTAGTTTTTTGCAGTGTGTGTATGTTATATGCATGTGCTGGCAGTATGTGTGCTATACATGGCAGACTCTGGGTTCCATTTTTAGAGACACAGGGCTGCATGGTGAAACATGAGGCGGTAGAGGAATACCCCAGACAGATTTGTGTATTGCTGCATTCTTGTATGCTGAGTGGGACACACTGGAGAGAGGTGAGAGCCAGGATCCCCAGTACACTTCAAAGGGTGTTCTTTGTTTTTGAGAGTGGTCACAAGGAAGGGGCTAGGGCACATCTCAGGAAGGAGATGGGGCTGATAACAGAATCAGAATGATTAAGGCTGAGGCCCTGGGCTAACTTTTTGATACCCATATCACTGTGGCTGACTTCCAGGTGTGATCTCCTAGTCTCTCCTATGGCCTATGTTGTGAGTTCAGCTTTGGAGCTGCTCATGCTGGAACAGACTGCTTTCAGTTGGAGGAGAGGGCAGAGGATTAGACACTTCAAAAGGAAGAAGACCCAAACAATAAGACTCAAAGACTGAGGCTCTAAATGACATTTGGAATCTGGAAATGTGCTATATGAAAGGGAGCTTGAGACCCCCATATATGTCCACTGTCAAGCAGCCAGTCGGGTTGTGTGCGGAGGAAAAGCTCTGAAAGACTTCTGCCTATGACCAGGACTGGGAGCCAAAGCCTGCTAGTCCCCCAGCTTCATGAGGGGAAATCACTCAGGGAATCCAAGACCATCTTCCCTGCACAAACGCCTTCCTGCTGGCCAAGACCAGTGTGCCCTGTGAGGAAGAGCATTGGAGGGAACAAAGTCCAATGGGGAATCCTGGTGAGGGGATCCCCATAGCAAGCTGTGAGGAGACAGCTGTTGCACCGATCAGGTCGTTGACTGTGTGCAGATGGGTCTCCTGGGGCCAGTGTCCAACTCGAAAGGAGGGTTGCATGGCCCCTGCGCAAAATGCCAGTCAGCGGCAGTTGGTGGGGCCTTTAAGATGTTGAAGCCATAGGGCCACATGCCCCTCCCCTAATTAAAATGTATTGTCCACGGGAAATGAGGTCCTCAAGGCCTCTAAGAGTCTCAGGGGAGGCATGCCCCCCCCCAATTTTTATAGCTGCCCGAGGGATGGGGTCCATTGGGCTTCTAAGAGGCTCAGGGAGGGTGGCCGCACAACACCAATCCCAAAATAAATATTGCCAACTCTCTGGGCACTGGCCTACTCCTGCAGCTGACCTGTGAAAACACACACTTTTTGACAGGAGAAAAATTCTAACCCACAAGGCAGTGGACATGGTATTTAAAAGTTAGTCATGTAGAACCTTTATATTTCCTTACAGTGATTATCAACCAAAAGCTATTTTCACAGTAGCAAGGCTGGCAAGAACATCAAGAAACACTATGAAGTGATAATAAATATTAATTCAGCTATCTCTGAATTGGGCCAAGCTAGAAATGTAATTAAAACAATATTTTTAATATTTAATAATGCCCAATTCAGTGGTGAAGTCAAATTTGTAATCCATATTACGGAAAAGTTAACTTTTTCCTGCCTGAAGTGCCTGGGGGCTAATTTACATTAGCTCTCTAGCAGTGGCTCAGTGAGTACTTAGCACAGATGAGGTGTGATTACTGCCCCCAGAACAGAGATACTGGCTTGGGAGTGGGGAGGTGTTTTCTCTTCCCTTGGCAGGAAGACCCTGTCACCAACAAATGTTAGGTGACACCTGGAAAGGACCCAGATTTTGCCCTCCCATTCAGGCAGGTGCCAAACTTGGTCTGAAGTGGTCAGCGAAGAGGGTTCATTACCCTAGCCACATCAGTGGGTGGGCACATAGACTCTGTACAAGCAGAGAAGGATTTCTCCTTGTTGGATTTTAGGAGTGTGGGCACTGTAGGGTTGTTGGCAGTAGGGAAAGAAGAACTGCTGCAAAGGTAAATGGGATTCTTCTTGGACATTTTTACCCAAATGCTTAAGGAGGGGCTGGGAATCACCCCCACCCGACTAGCTAGTGGCTCCCCCATGACATTTTCTGGACCTGTGGAACAACAGAAGAGGACCAGCTGTGCTGTCTGTGATCTGAGAGGAGCAGTGAAGAACTAGATCTGCTGCCCCTTTGATGGACCACAAAGAAGTGGACTCCAAGGGTCAGTTGGTTGAGCGTGTATGTGGATACAGGGCTACCAAAATCTGTAAGAGGCCTTTTCCTGAAGTCCCCAACTGAGAAGTACCAACAGGACCTGACCTGACTCCTAGTTGTGGCCTCTGCTGAAGTGAGCTTTGACTTCTTATTGCTGCCCCTGGGGTCCTAGGATTGTTGGCTGTGTCTAACTAGGACTTCTCCTTCTACTCCTGCAAACCTAGGACCAACTTGTGACCTCCCTGGGCTAAGAAATTAGGTTCTCTCACTTAGAGCGTTTCTGTAGTGCCAAATCTGATTCAGCAAACTCTCAGAGAGAAGGTACCTGGCCTTGTGGAATTAAATGTCAGATATAACCTGTAAGAAAATGCTTGGTTTGCGTGGTCATTCCCCTGCCCCCATTTTTCTGGATTTTAATGCTGGTTTTTGGACTCTGAACACCGCCGTCCAGTGCTCAATGTCTGTGCTAATTCCTGAATGGCATGTTTACCTGAACTGTAAGTCCCTTATATATGGTACTCTGTGTACCCAGGGACTGTACGTTAAATGTTACTAGTGGACTGCAACACTTATTGTGCCACCCTTAAAGCAATAAGTGAAAACATGGTTCTAGGTCTGCCACTGCAGCTTAGCTAGGCAGTTTCAAATTGCAAATTCGACCTCTGAATACAAACATATGCCAGGCTAAAACCTTGCTTTTTCATACATATGTCACCCCTAATGTAGGCCCTAAATGCCCATAGGGCAGGGTGCATGGTATTTAAAAAGTAGGCCATGTGTACTCAAGGTTTACATGCCATGGCAGTGAACAATATCCAACGTCGTATTTCATTGTGTTGCAGGGATTCTGCGAAGTCACAGATCTATGCTTGGGACCAAGAAACTTAGTAGGCAGGGACTGAGTCATCCTACCACCTTATTACCCATGATCCCGGGACCGACTAAGTATAGTGTCTCACTTGCCCTCCTACTCACTCAAAGAGGAACAAGTGATTAGACACCCCAGAACACAACAATCCCGACCCTCTCAGGAATCGCGGTGACAGGACACACCTTTTCATTCTCACACTCGTACTTGTCCACAATAAGATCTGACAGAGACACTAGAAAAGTTTGAAATATTTATTTTAACTATCGTGCTCTATTATGCAGTATACGTGCTACAATGAGTAAGAAGATGCCTAACACAAATAGGGTCAGCATAGTAAGTAATCCATAAATTCATAAAAGGAGGTGCCATGGAACTCGACAGGTTAAATTAACCCCCCTTGCCCTAAAAAAGCAAGGTGATTATATATCGGAAGATCTCTCGGTGTTTGCAGCGGATCCCATACTTTAGCATGCACAGATGAAAGTTCTACATCTCAGGTGTAGTCGCTATTTCCTCTCTGAAAAATTCCTCTCCAAGTGTGTTATTGCATGTCTGTGCATACCTATATGACAAAGAGTATGGGGTGTAATTTTATTTCCTAGAACATAGCGGGGCTGGCGAGAAAGTTTAATGATCCACAATGGGTGCTTTTCTTAAGAGGTTTCGACGTGATCTGCCTCCAGGAGACATGGTTTGTTGAAAATAGATATCATTTTGAAAGCTTAAAACCTTCTTTGTGCCAGCTACTCCCTCTATTGCAGGAAGAGCTAAGGGGGTCTGGTCAGTTTTGTATCTTTAGCAGTCCAAGGCAGCTCTGTTATGTTGCCCTATAACTCTCCTACTTCATAGGCGTTGTTATTATCCAGCAGGACGAACAAGCTATTGCTTTTATATTTTTATAACGCGGTAGCAGGCTCGTCAGAAGTATGCAATATTGCAAGATTGGGCTCTTTCTTGAGAAACATGACCCAGCGCAAGCAGAACTATTCTAGCGTTCTTATTGCAGGAGATTTTAGTGTCCATATGTGTGGGGACCTAGGCTTGGGGGGGTTAAAGACACAGGATGTGCACACCATACTGACCTGCACTTGAAACATACCCATCAGGGCTCCATATTTAATGCTATTTTGTATGAGTTTGACCTAGTGTCTGCTATGAACAAGCTGCCTCCGGACAAGATAGATGTCACCCCCACCTTCACATGGAGAGGGTGCAAGTCCTTTATTGATTTTATCTTTGTTTCTATGCCTTTTTTCCCCTACATTTAGGATTTTACCTTTAGGGAGAGTGTGTATAGTGATCACAACCCAGTGTGACTTGTGGCTTAAACCTTGCTTTTTCATACATATGTCACCCCTAATGTAGGCCCTAAATGCCCATAAGGCAGGGTGCATGGTATTTAAAAAGTAGGCCATGTGTACTCAAGGTTTACATGTCATGGCAGTGAACAATATCCAAAGTCGTATTTCATTGTGTTGCAGGGATTCTGCGAAGTCACAGATCTATGCTTGGGACCAAGAAACTTAGTAGGCAGGGACTGAGTCATCCTACCACCTTAGTACCCATGATCCCGAGACCGACTAGGTATAGTGTCTCACTTGCCCTCCTACTCACTCAAAGAGGAACAAGTGATTGGACACCCCAGAACACAACATTCCCGACCCTCTCAGGAATCGCAGTGACAGGACACACCTTTTCATTCTCACACTCGTACTTGTCCACAATAAGATCTGACAGAGACACTAGAAAAGTTTGAAATATTTATTTTAACTATTGTGCTCTATTATGCAGTATACGTGCTACAATGAGTAAGAAGATGCCTAACACAAATAGGGTCAGCATAGTAAGTAATCCATAAATTCATAAAAGGAGGTGCCATGGTACTCGACAGGTTAAATTACCCCCCCTTGCCCTAAAAAAGCAAGGTGATTATATATCGGAAGATCTCTCGGTGTTTGCAGCGGATCCCATACTTTAGCATGCACAGATGAAAGTTCTACATCTCAGGTGTAGTCGCTATTTCCTCTCTGAAAAATTCCTCTCCAAGTGTGTTATTGCATGTCTGTGCATACCTATATGACAAAGAGTATGGGGTGTAATTTTATTTCCTAGAACATAGCGGGGCTGGCGAGAAAGTTTAATGATCCACAATGGGTGCTTTTCTTAAGAGGTTTCGACGTGATCTGCCTCCAGGAGACATGGTTTGTTGAAAATAGATATCATTTTGAAAGCTTAAAACCTTCTTTGTGCCAGCTACTCCCTCTATTGCAGGAAGAGCTAAGGGGGTCTGGTCAGTTTTGTATCTTTAGCAGTCCAAGGCAGCTCTGTTATGTTGCCCTATAACTCTCCTACTTCATAGGCGTTGTTATTATCCAGCAGGACGAACAAGCTATTGCTTTTATATTTTTATAACGCGGTAGCAGGCTCGTCAGAAGTATGCAATATTGCAAGGTTAGGCTCTTTCTTGAGAAACATGACCCAGAGCAAGCAGAACTATTCTAGCGTTCTTATTGCAGGAGATTTTAGTGTCCATATGTGTGGGGACCCTAGGCTTGGGGGGGTTAAAGACACAGGATGTGCACGCCATACTGACCTGCACTTGAAACATACCCATCAGGGCTCCATATTTAATGCTATTTTGTATGAGTTTGACCTAGTGTCTGCTATGAACAAGCTGCCTCCGGACAAGATAGATGTCACCCCCACCTTCACATGGAGAGGGTGCAAGTCCTTTATTGATTTTATCTTTGTTTCTATGCCTTTTTTTCCCTACATTTAGGATTTTACCTTTAGGGAGAGTGTGTATAGTGATCACAACCCAGTGTGTGTTTCGACCGGATGGCCCCAGGTAGTAAAGCTAAGTTCTATGAGTCCCTCTTTACTCAGTGTAACAGGGAGTTTGCCACCTGCCTAGACAATGTGGCAGGACCAACAGCCATTTTGGAGGCTTTTGGAAGCATGTCTGGAGTTATAGCTAACATATTGCGGCACACAGGCCCAAGATGGTTTTACTCCGAGTGTTCCTGCGCCTCCAGGAGACAGAAGGAGGTTCTGAGTGTTACACCAAGAGACCCCCTGGCTGTCAAGAGATATCGTAGACAATATATTGCCACCCTGGCAAAGCGCAAGTGCACTTTGAAAGAGGAGGCCTGGTCAGAGTTGTTAGAGGCCAGCACCCTGGGTAACAGCTCCAAGTTCTGGAGCATTATCAATAGCCCCTTTTTGGCAGGAGATAGTGCCAATTTACTGGACGCCCGTATCACTGAGGATGATTGGGTAAGCCACTTTGAAGGCATGTTTCAGCCTGATTCCATCCCGAGTGATGCCCAGGAAACCGTTGCGGGTAAATTCATGATTATATTCACAGTACAGGAAGTAAGAGCAGGTATTATGGGGTTGTCTAAAATCAAGGCCCCTGGCAGTGAAGGGATCCCTACAGGCTGCTATACTTCAAATTTGGACATCTGGGCATCTGTACTCACCACAATCATTAATGCCACGGTCAAGACTGGCCACCCGGCCACTTGGGCTCTATCCATCATTGTGCCTGTCTTCAAAAAGGGAAATCGAGATAGAAGTCATTGCTACAGGCCCATCTCCTCTTCTGGATTCTGTGGTAAAGGTGGTGGGTCGTATGGTATTAGATAGGCTTGTGAGTTGGGCAGATGATAATATCATCCTGGCAGACGTCCAATACATTTTTCGCCCCAGCACCTCAACAGTAGACCAGTGTCTAGATTTATATATGGTATTGAGTAAGTACACCGTTGCCCGCACCAGCACCATCTACTTAGCTTTTATTGATCTGTCTTCCGCGTTTGATCGGGTCAACAGATCCAAGGTCTGGCAGATGATGCTCCCTATTGGTATTGATAAAGATATTGTCTTGTTTCTAAGGGATCTCCACAGAGACACTAAAGCCGTAGTCCGCTACTCCAAAGAGCTTAAAGTGACCTGCAAGTTTTCCATCCAGAGGGGGGTGCTTCAAGGGTGCATCTTGGCCCCTTTTCTTTTTAATTTGTACATCAACAATTTGGAGCAGGTTCTCTTGAATCTATAAACCGACTGTCCCCAGGTTGGCACGCAAAGTCTGCTGGTCCTGTTGTATGCTGATGATGCTGTCCTCATGGCGAGGACAGAGATGGGTTTACAACTTCTGTTGAACTCCTTTGTACAATTCATGGAGGGCCTGGACTTGTTGGTCAATCACAGCAAATCGTTTG
This sequence comes from Calotriton arnoldi, assembly GCA_963921515.1. NCBI lineage: Eukaryota > Metazoa > Chordata > Amphibia > Caudata > Salamandridae > Calotriton > Calotriton arnoldi. The sequence goes on from CAWUFW010006817.1 coordinate 133,570, forward strand.
TAATATAGGTGGGTCCTCGACCAGCCAAGTCCCATACATTTACGGTAGGGGCCTTGCCGATCCCCAAGACTGACGTTTTTTCCTACCTGTGGGTAGTGTTCGATGAGGCACTGAATTGGTGCCGTTTGACAAGCCGAAAGAAAGGGGATCTGATGAGGGCGATTGCTGCTGTTTTTAACTTTGCTTCCAGACTAGGAAGTAGACCGATCGGGCACTCTTGCGGATCTGTAAAGCTAACTGTATCTCGAAGTTTACCTAAGGGAGCAAGATCTAGGCTATATTGAGCAGGATGCATTGCAAATTGTTGAAAATACTTTCCTGAGACGGATACTCTGCATACCGCAGTGAATCCCATCTTTTGTAGTGCACGAAGAATTAGGGATGGCCTTCCTCTCAGATGTATTGGCTTTTCGTCCTTTATCGTTGTGGATGAAAATCTGGAATAAGAAGGAAAATTACCTTAGCAAGGAAGTTTTAGGGTACTGTCTTTCCCTTGATCATGTGAATCGTATCTGGTGGCTTAAGTATGTTAGAGAATGCTTTACCAGTCTGGGAAGGACAGATTTATTTGAGAAAATGGAGGAAATCTGTAGTAGGGATATGACTTGGGTGAAGGAGAACTTTTTTTTAAAAGTGTTTGTGGCAAAGAGAAGAAGTGGATCTGAGGAAGTCTAGTGAGCGTAGGTATTTCTTATTGAAAACTGTCATCAAGTGAACCCTATCTTGTATGGTTTAAAAGTTTTTTACTGACCAGATTTCGATTAAGCCTCTTTCATTATCTTTTGGCCCATCCTCATGGTGCATAAAGGGCAGTGCCTCCCACTCTGTGGCTGCGACGGAAAATCTCCACAGGATATGATGTACTTTTGAATGTTTTGTAGTTTTTTATGAGTTCACCAGAAAGTCTTTTATCATCCCTATTCTTAAAAAAGTAAGTATAAGGCATGTTAAACCTGCTTTTATCTTTTTACAACTGCTTTCAAGCTATTCAGTAATGCATTATCTTAGCTTTTTAAGGGCTGCACCTGCTATTAGGCTTAGGTCCAGCTGCAATTAACATTTATGGTCAATTGCCTGTCACTGTGATAACATGAATTTGGTTTTAATATGGTCCATGTTTACAATTTTGTATCATATGGGGTTGGAAAGGACAGTTTTATTGCACTTGATATAGTCCTTACTACTAATTTTGTATTTTATGGTGCTTCAATTACGTTTTGTTTAACCCTGTATTCACAGGCCCGTGATGGACACACTGTACTGTTTTTCTGTGTATTGGATGGAGATTTTTAATCATGTTTGTTTGACTATTATGGTTTTCTTTGCAAAATCAAAATAAAGTGTTAATGATGATGATGATGATGATGATGTTGATGACAAAGATTACATGTCCCCAAACAACGGCTGCATTTGTGTGTTTTGTCTAGGTGCTTGAGCCTGACCAGAACAAAATAACAAGGGGCATTGTTGTTTGCCCTTGTCTATTGCATTCAGACTAAATCTCAGGAAAGAACAGAACACAAAAACAACAGCAGGTTCTGTGTGAAAGTACAACGTGGCTTAAAGCAAAATACATTTGTATAGTAATGTGTGCAAAGCAGAGTGCAGCCTGTAACGTGCTCAGGCTAACATAGGGAAAACAAACAAGGGCCTGCACGGAACACTTGACACCCTCCCTTTGGTCAGGATGGTAGCACCAAAGTGAAGACAGAAATGAAGAGATGAGCTAAATCAAAGCGTTTGAATCTTAATTCTGTAAAAAGCTGCATAGAAAAAAGTAATGGTTAAAAAAATGTTGTTCTTAAGCAATTACAGCATGTGGCCATGGACCCACAATGTAGGATGCCAAGTGGAAAGCCAATGATTCCAATAAGACGTCTGAACCTTTCGAGGTAAAGATATTGGCCATCCAATTGAGCAAGCCAAAGGAACAGACATGCTCCTCCATGCCAATTGTTGACAAAACCATCAGGGGTCAACCTGTGTTGATTTCGATGAAACTGAGATCCAGATGCCACTGTGCCATTGCACAGGAATCATCTCCGCCAATGACTTTAACGCCGGGTTATGAACGAGTTGCGTGCCCAAGGAACAGTCCTGGTATTGAGCCACTAAGGGACTCATCACCAGTTCGAAATCGAGGTCAACTTGTGGTGGCGTAGCCAGGCAGACATCCAGAGCCCATTGAAAGGGTCACCGGATGCAATGAAACACAGGTTGCACAAAGGTAAAGTGAGCATAGCGGAAGGTAAAACAAAACTCAGCATCCAGAGCATCCTGACAGAGCCACCAGTCCAAAGAGACATATCATGTGCTTACAGTACAGCTGCAGCTATGCCTGCCCTGGAAGGACAACAAAGGGAGCATCCATTGCGAAATAGCAGGAACAGCACTATTATGCCCAAAATCAAGACGAGCAGCAGCGGGAACCCACTAAACACGCTGGAAAAGTAGAATGTATAAAAGCTGGTATTACTCCAAAAATAGTTGGAAAAGATGTCACGAGGCCAGAGCCCACAAGTTTAAAAAAGTGTGCCAGGCCCGTGGTATCAGAGGCATTAAATATTTGATATATCAGACAGTTCACCAAAATGTAGGGGAAGATTTGTGTTTAACAATGTATTTTACTTGAAGTTCTCGCCACCTGCAATTCGGAGGTTTCACAAGCTGAAGTGAGAGTCACTTCTTGTTGAAACAACAACACTTTGAGTCTGCATAGCTTATTGAAATCTGTTTTCAAAGTTGGAATGGAAGCCCACAATGAACCATCTACACTCCTGTGTGGAGGGGGAAAGAGGATGTTGTTGCAGCAAGTCACTAACTGGGAAACGGACACCACATACGGGATTCCTGCCTGCAGACCGCAGCAGTCATGTTTATTAAGGACAAGATAGATTCCATTGGAAAACAATGTAACAGTGGGAATAATTGCGGGAACAGGAGCTCCTTTTAAATAACAAGCCAAATTAGGGGCTGAGACATTACAGGCGCATGAATCTTTATTTGTTGACATAGATGGGAATGACTGGCAGTGGAGTCACATTCCTCCCTCGTAAGAAAAACTTATTTTTCAGCCCATAGACAATGATACGTAAATGGCGCGTGCCACAACTCATGTATGTAGTTGCTCCCAAGAGGTTCGTATCCACCTACAGGGAAGTGTTTCATGCAGGCAGTAAACTGAAAAGCCAAAACGGGCAACGAGATGATCCCATGTATTAAACATACTGCTGAAGGTGTTTCCGCTATAGAGAATGGTAGTTGTTCTAGATTCTCTATGTGTAACATGGTGTAACTTTCATAGCTATTGATTGCTGTTTATGTGTCAAATTAAAGGCAAGGAACAAAGTGGTAGAATTAAGGCAATGCCAAGGAACACGACCATTCTTACGTTTTTGGAGTGTCCAGCTAAATTGCATAACTGATCTGAGTTGATTCTGACCGTGATACGATGTAGTCATATCACTCTGCACAATGTCAATGACAGATGACACAATATTATCTGAGCTATACATATGAGATGACAATGTATTAATACTGTTGTCCACTACAGCAAGCACGTTATCCAAATTATCTTGATCAATTTGGCGTAAACATACTGCAGCTTCCATTTGCGACACTTTTCAAATAATTACAGGCAGTATAAACAAATCGTTTGGAACATGGAAATTTTGGACCCAAAAGAAAGTCAGACAAATTCATGTGTTCAGACAGGAGAGAAAGTTGTTGTTTCACGGCAGACAATGTGGAATGTTCTAACCATTGTTGGCATCATTTACCCACAGAATAAGTGGTAACAGTATTAGGGTGCGTGGATTGTGAATATCAGGGATCAGGTCTATTTGATTTGAACCCGGAGCCATAACTGAAAAATTAAATGTACCGTTTTGTATCATACTATTTAGTTGGTCTTCAGTATAATTTGTATAAGATTGCCAATCATCAAAAGGGGCAAAGGATGAAATAGTTGGAGTATTACATTCTTTAATTTTAGCCAAACCCAGACAAGTAGTCTGTTGGATCGTGTCATTTAGAAAAATTATTTGTGTAGGTATGATACATGCACGAAATAGGGATTCTGTACCTTGGACTTGCGAGAACTTAGTGTCCCAAATCGATTTTGAAGTCAATGTTGTCTTTTCAATAATCATAGCCTTTCAGGGCTAGTTCCTCAATGAAGGGCGCTGTATAGATTAGCTTGGTTTGAGTACACATATATTTCTTTGAGGCAGTAGGAACCAATTTAAAATAGTATGATTTTGAGTCTGAAGCATCATAACTGGTGAAATACTTGTACTTTATCTTTTGTGTTATTGAGCTACCCTGAGGTAGAGTTGGTCAATGCTTGCATTGAGTATAATTTGATTGGGAACGCTGTCCATTGGTTATATGCAAAAAATTATGTCCATAATGTTGATAACAAAACAATTTGGCATAGTTAGCGGAATTTAAATATAAATCCTCACACATAAAGACAGTATAATATTGCAATTCAGAAAACATGTATCAACATCCCAATTATCCGATTGCAATCCAGGCACTTTTACGTCACCCACGGAAACTCGGAACACATAAGGTATCTGCAGGGCCTCTTAGGACCGAATACATCGAATGGTACTTTATCCCATACAATTCCATCAGTGACTGGGACCGCTGAAATGCTAACAAGGGACTGGTCTCTTTTCATTTAATATGAGGAAGAATGTGGGGCCAACACCCCATTGACCTCTGGGAGGTAATGTCCGTTTATCACAAGAAAAAAAAACAGTCACATATCCAATCCACATGAACAAAAATACCATTGAAAACACGAACCAGATATATATCCACAGTGGAACCAGATAAGTGCGTTTTAACCAGGAGACGAAAACACAAATCCGTGCTGGTGGTGGGACGAAAACAGACGACAACGAAGAACTGTCCAAAGAAAAGTTATCTTGATCGATATAGTACCCAGAAGAAGTCAGCTGGAATAAAGGAGGCTGTGATTCTGGCTGGATATTTGATTCTTGTACTGCAGAAGGGGCATCAACCAGAGGATCAGAATAAACAACTTCTCTTATGTAGTGTGAAGAAAGTGTAACAGGTACCAGGTCAACTAAAGACTCAATATCCCCCTCCTGCAGCCAGGGAGAATCAGCAAGGATGGTGCTCACTGGCTGGAATGAAACATTCTGCTTTTGGACACCTCTAGGCATACTATTTAGTATTGGCCATATGGTGTAACTTGACATGTTCAATTTAAGCGAAGCGATTGTCTTTGTATCCAGGAAGTGGAGGTAAAATCACAGTTTGGGTACCCTGAAGACCAAGCACTGGAACAGGAGCACTGTAGGAGGGATCGAATTCTTTCTTGATCACCACCTCTTTTCGCGAACCAGATGACTGACTCTAGGAAGCCAGTCAGACACAGGAATCTGAACAGCTACATCCCATGAGATAGTCGAAGGCAAATGGGTGTTAGCCAGAGCATCACAACATTTTTGTAGATCCTTAATCAGAGATTAAAAAATACCTGGCTAGTACAAAAAAATACTCTTTATTTGAACCTCTATCTGGTATTGGTAAAAAAGCTCGGAGCCACGGGCGGGTGCAGGTCCCTAAGTAAGGGAGTAGCCTTGACGGAAGTTTGACTACAGGCGACCCTCCCCCCCGTTTTTGTAAACATGATGCCTTATTAGGGCTATCAACATATTTTCTAAAAACTTCGCAAAATAGGTGATGAATGTGTCAGTATTTAATATTCATTTTCAAATGATCATGTATTTAATTACATACTAACAGGAGTGGTATCAGGGAGCATATATACTTTTCCTTGGTCCTGAAGAATAGCCTTGGGGTAGGGCTAGAAACATGTCGACCAGAGAGACTCGAGGACATTATCCCCTTTGAGTCTCCAATTTCCCCATTTTTTACCATTATTTGGATTAATTTGAATAGAGGTACAAATAAAGAGTATTTTTTCCTATTTGCCAGGTATTTTTTAATCTCTACAAATACACCCCCCACGCCTATCTCTTTCATTTGGTTTAGCCAATACCTACACTGCTCCCAGCCCCCGTAGGTCGAAGCACGCCCCGTCCTGCAGCAGGACGGGAAGAACCCAATGATGAAGTATGCCACCAAGGGGTAACCCTCGTGGGTGAGGACTATATGAAGACATTTTTCTACCTTCTAGAACTCTTGAAGGGGGATCAAATTAAACGTCTATGGACGGAGTGACTCTTTGTGTTTTCTAATGCAACTAACTGGAGGATGAGTCCCTCCTACCTCCTCTATCTCCTCACTTTTATTTTTCCTTGAAACAAGGGGACCACAATGATCAAGATAAATACAGCCAAACGACTGATTTGAAATATACAGCTGTGTCTTAGGAGGACAGCACACAGTAGAACACTTAATTTGTTGACAAACGTCACAACATAGGACATTACGGTGAGCTTGCTGGTATAAATCTCGCCACCAATAATGTTGCTGTAAGAGTGAAACAGTGGCAGTGACTCCTTCATGGGCAGAAGCTATACCCTCATGAGCGACCATTATTAAAGAGTGTCTGTGGTCAAGGTTGGGTATCAGACGATCACCACCCCCTGGAAGTGTTACAAAGGGAAATTTGTCAGCAGTTAATTGATAAGAATATTTAGAAGGAAATCCTTGAGGAAAGAAGTATCATCCCAAGATGCTGCAATGGTGGCTAGAATGTCGTCATCAGTTTTAGTCATAGAACGCGTTACCGCAGCTACTTTAGTTGTGGCTACTGCAGATTTGGCTGCTTCATCAGCCAATGAATTTCCAACAATGTGCGCTACCACAAGTTGATGGCCCAATGTATGTACAACATGTGTAAGCGGTAGGTGATATTTAAGATCAGCCACCTGAATCCAAAGCATTTTATTGGGCTACCTTTAGAATCTCGAATGCCATTTTGTTTCCAAAAATGCAAATTGTCATTAAAGGATTGTACACAATAAAAAGAATCACATACCATGAGGGTGAGTGACTCTGGATCAGAATGCTTGAGAGCCAAAAACAAAGCTCTCAGCTTGGCCAGTTGTGCCGTACAGTCACCAACGGACTGGGTATGAATATACAATGTCCTTGCTACCGTGAAGGAAAGTTTCAATTCTATTAAGGACAGCTGAGGAAAGGAATATGCTTCTCTCTTCCTTTATTTTCTGCTCAGCAGCCTTATCAACATGTAAAATACAGAAAATACTACAAATCCCATGAGTCTTTGAATTAGAAAAACAGTAACAACCATAGAGGCAGACCCATATAAATTGTAGCAAGGAACAGCACTTCCTCTTTCTTCGGGCGAAACAAAAGTTATCCTGCTTTCCGATTAATAATCTTGCTTCTGATCCGACCCTGCGAAGGCAAGAGAGATCGTATCAGATAAAACAGAAGAACCAACAGAACATCCAACCACAGTGCAAAAAAAGAACAAATCTATACATTAGAGACAGTGGCACAAAAGAGCATCTCAAAACTCCACGGAGAAAACAATACATCCTGTTCAATAACCAGCATCAGCCATGTAATCTTGAGAAAGGGAGTTATACTTACCCAACAGTCGATAGCATAGATGCCCAGGGAAGGTACAAACAGGCAAGATCCATTGGGGGGGAAAAATCCTCGCCTCCGATTCCTTAATAGAATTGAAACTTTCCTTCACGATAGCTAGGAAATTTTATATTCTATGTCAGGACCGGAGGCTTGGATTATGCTAGTTCAAAGCTGATCAACCACTAGCAAGGCCATGCATGAGGTAGGCTTGAAAAAAAAATCTGAGGACCAATCCGCTGCTCTGAGGATGTCCTCCAGGTGACTCCCTAGTGAGAATGCTTTTGACGCCATGGCACCCCTTGTGGAGTGTGCGCCAAAGGTTGAGGTATCTATTCGAGTTTCTTGCAGTACCCATCGTACCCAGCGTGCCTTTAATGAAAGAAAAAGTTGTGAGGTCCCAGGGGGACGATACTCTTCCGTCATTTCCTCATAAGCCTTGAGACAACGTACCACGCACAACTTAGGGTGATCCGGAAACGCCGGATAATGAACCAACCTAGTATTGGATTTTGTTTGTTGGGTAATCGTAAAGGACACACCTTCTGGCGTGAAAATACAAGAAGATATTTCTAGCACTTGTACGTCTGATACCCGTTTACAAGAGATCAGGCACAAAAGCATGGGCAGCTTTCCCATTAGTTTTTTCCGTGAAAGATATTGGTTATCCTACCAGGATTGGAATAGCCTGAGGACAATGTTTACATCCCATAAGGAGGAGTACTTTGCACATGGAGGAAAAGACAAACGAATACAACTCATCAATCTACAAACCAAGAGGTGCTCTCCTACCGGGATCTCATGTAGAGGGACATGTCCTTCCGAGATTGCGGACCAACTCGCATTAATCAAACGGTAAGCTAGTCCTTTCTCGGCCAATTCTGATAAATAATTCACAACGTGAACTACATCCGCCCCCACGGGATCATAACCCCATTGCAGATACCAACATGATCACTTGCGCCACGCCGATTTGTATCGTTTGATTGTAGACTCTGTCCATGCCTTTCTGATAAGCGAGGAAGCCCCCGACAAAAGGCCTGGGATTTCCCAACGACCCCTGTAATCTTCCAAGCCATGAGGGTCAGAGTCCCCTCTTGAACCAGAGGGTGCAACTTGCTGTTCGAACTCGTCAACAGAAGAGGAGTCTGGGGTAGTCGGATTGGAAAATCCGTAGAAAGTTCCAGTAGAACTGGAAACCAGACTTGCGCTCTCCAAAGCAGTGTCACCAGGATCACTTCCGGTTTCTGATGCCTGATTAGTGCCGTGAGCCTGGGAATCATGGAGAAGGGGTGAAATGCATACCCCGAAATGGAGTCCAGTCCTGTAGAAAAGCGAGTGGATCTGGTCCCCAGCTTAAGAAGCAAGATAGATGGTGATTGAGGCGTGAGGCAGAGAGATCCACTTGACATGGGCCCCAATGTCCCATGAGTTTCCAAAAGATCAGAGGATCTAACTGCCAGGCACTGAATTCCTGCAGGTGTCTCAAGTGCCAATCTGCCGTCTGATTGAGGCTCCCCGGAAGTTATTCCACTGTGACGGACAGATTGTGTCTGAGACAATAGTTCCAAAAGTCCTTGGCCAGATCCGCCAGAACCTTGGATCTTGTGCCCCCCATACGATTGATGTATCTCACTGCGGAGATATTGTCCATCTTTAGAAAAATGGCGCAGGACGCCTGTTGGCCGCTAGGCTCGGGATGGCAAAAGAACAAGCCAGGAGCTCCAAACAATTGAAAGGGTGAGACTCCTTGTGTTCCGACCAGTGGCCGCCCGTAGTAACGTCCCCGCAACGGGCGTCCCACCCGAGGCGGCTGGCGTCCGACTCGCTCACCAGCTCCAGAGCTGAGCCAAAGATGGCCCTCCCATTCCATGCTTGCATGTGCTCTAACCATGAAAGCAGCTCTGAGCGGACCTCCGGAGAGAGGGCAACTTCCTGGGTATATGTAAGGCCCCGATGTAAATGTTGACTTTTCAGGTGTTGTAGAGCCGGATAATGAAAAGGGCTGGGAAAAATCACCTGGATCGAGGACGACAAGAGACCGACGATCCGAGCCAAGTGCCACAGGGAGAATATATCTTTTGTCAATGTACAACGTAGTTCCCTGCGAATCAAACGTATTTTCAGCTAGGGCAATCGCAGGCATTGTTGCACGGTGTCGACTTCGAACCCTAGGAAGGCCATGCATTGCGCTGGGTGATCACCGATTTCAGATCGTTTAAGATAAATCCCATGTCCTGTAGGAGGGTTTGAGTCATCCGAAGCTGGGAGAGCAACACCTCCTCCTCTTGGTGCATCAGGAGGATGTCGTTGAGGTAGACTATGAGGCGTACACCCTGTGCGTGGAGCCATTCCATGACTGGTCTCAACAGCTTTGTAAAACACCAAGGTACTGAGGACAGACCGAACGGAAGAAAAGTGAACTCGTAAAACTGGCTTCTCCATTGAAACTGGAGGAAGCATCTGTCGGGGGAAAAGATCGGCACTGTAAGATAGGCATCCTTCAGGTCGAGCCATACCATCCAGTCGCCTGGTAAAAGGACATCCCTGAGAAGGTGGATCCCTTCCATTTTGAAATGGCGGTAGACCACCCACTGATTGAAATCGCGCAGATTGATCACTGGGCGGAAACCCCTGTCTTTATTTCAACCAGGAAAGGGTTGCTGATAAAGCCTCTGAGATGAGGGGAGGCAGGAACAATGGCCTCTTTTTGGAGGAGTTCTGCAACCTCCCTTTCCACCACCTGGGCTCCTTCTCGTGAGAAGATCAGAGGTCGAGACCGCTGGCGTGGTGTGCTGTGGAATTCTATGTGAAACCAGGTGACCATTTGTAGAACTGAAGCGTCTTGTGTAATCTCTGCCCACTTGTGCAGGAACCCTTGCAACCTTCCCCCCATCCCTGGTAGGAAAGAAGGGGTATGCCTGACCGGTGACACCTCCTGATGCGTTGTTGGCTCCACGGAAGCCGCCTTTTCCGCCACGGCCCTTGCCGTGGCCTCTTGAGGGGTAGAAGCCCCCAAACCGTTTCTGGTCCAGCCACTGCATGGAGCGTTTAGTCTGGAGCCTGTGGGGGTTGGAATTGGTAGTTTGGCCGGAGGAGCACCCCCTACCTCTACCGGCCCCTCCAAAAATTTGCTGACTGAACACTTTCTTGATGGATTGCTGAGCCTTATCAAGAGGAGAGAAAGTGTTCACGAACAGGGAGAGTTCTTTTATGAACGGTTCTCCGAAGAGACCTCCGTTCACCACTGGGCCAGCATCTGTGGTGGCTATTTCACCAAGTCTGGGCTCAATTTTAATGAACAGAGAACGTCTGTGTTCTGTTGAAAGTGCACAATTTGCGTTTCCGAGGAAACATAGAGCCCTTTGGGCCCAACCAGAGAGTATCGCGGGATCTATCAAGTGGCCAGTCTCTTTGACGTCTTCCGCCATGTCTAGAATTTTAGTGAGTGGCCCCAGAACATCTAGCACCTTATCTTGGCAAACCGCCAAGAGCGGTCTAGACCCTTTTTTGGGTCTTTTATAAATTTGGTAATGAAAGTCACCATTCTAGAGTCAATTTCAGGTGGTGTGAGCCACCTTATTTGCCAGTGCGGGCCGGGGACATTCTGCCTTCAGTCGGACGCGGACCTCTTGGTCCATAGGTTTTCTGACGCAGCTGGCCACATAAGATGCCACCGAAGGTGCTGGTATCCAATCCGCAGAGCGGGGATGATAGATGTCTTCAGGATTTAACATCCCTGAGGAATCTGTGGCATTGTTGGTTTGAGGTGCCTCCAGCAGGAGTTTCTTGGTGCCCCCTTCCGGGCGCCAGGGTCTACTCGGACCTAGCTCATTATCCAAGTCACCCTCTACATCGTTGTCTGCCCTGGTATTGTCTTCTGCCTCATCTTGAGGGCAGGAATCTTCATCAGGGGTCTCTTCCGGTTGGGAATCCTCTTGGGCGTCGCCATCATGGCGCCTCTTTAAGAAGGCCTGGCGTAGCCTCTCAAAGGCATTCATAGAAGAGGTCTTAGGGGGTTCTGTGCATGCTTTGCCCTTGCCCTTACTCTTGGGGTCCTCTTGCACCAGAAGAGGGAGCCCCCATCCTCCTTTGACGAGAGAACCACGGTCCTCCTGACAGTCAGTTCAATGATTCTGCGGCTTAAGGGCTCAAGCGCCGAGGAGACCGCTCTCTCCAAGGATGCGTCAATCGCATCCACCAATTCAACATGTATAGGAAGCAAGGAGTGTTCCTCCTCTACAGGTGCCCAGTCATAGTATTCACCTGCCATGTTCACAAGGTAGATTAGGGAAGGAATGAGAACCAGACTGCAGGAAAACGGGTAGAATAGTGTTTTGGATTAGCCAAGGCTTGTTTGGGTCACGATACGCTCGTGGGCGTGAGGCTGGAATGGAGGGAACGCTCTCTGGAGAAACCGCACTCTGGAGCTGATGAGAAATGCTAAAATTAGCTTCTAATTTTATCAAGGGGAAAAACTCTTTAATGTCACCAAGGGGAAAACCGAAGCTCCCTCAAGCGAGCGCAACCTCCGCCGTGTGAATGCCGGAAGAGGCAGCGCAGCGCGATGAGTAAAGAATGCGGGGAATGCAAAGAGGGAATCCGTGCTGTCCAGAATACGCACGCGAGTGCCCCGCCCTCTATCGGGTTCGGCTCACACTGCGCAATCAGTCCAGAGATGTGAGAGGAATCCCCTCACGTCCAGGAAGCACGCGCGAGTGCCCTGCCGTCTATCAGGCTCGGAGCACACTGCACAGTTACTCTCCTGCGGTGCCTGCCTGCGAACGCTAAAACAGAGCAGCAGGGACCGCCCGATGGGAAAAGCATGTGAACACAGTGCGTCTGCAGTTGCCTCGCCTCGGTCGACGGGCCGAGCGCGAGGAGATTGAAGAACAGGCCTCCCTGAGGGGGAGGGGCCGTGAGAATGACGGTCGGTGTCCTAACACCGAGCAATCTTGTGAGCACCAGCACAAAACCAAGAGGACAACAGACCCCACGCTACCACCCCCAACAAGGTAGGCAACAGGGTACAAACAGATAGAATAAACAATAGTTAGGAAAAGCACTTAACTGGCTGCTGAGTGGCGAAGAAAGAGGAAGTGCCTTAGACAATAGCACAAGCTGCAGAATAAGTCTGCTTTGAGCCAATAGCCGGTTGTGCCGAACCATCAGTGTAAATGATACATTTATACTGATCAAGAGGAAGAAGTGAAAAAGGCAGAGGATGAACATGTTCATATTGAAGAAACTTGTGCGTTTGTAATTAAGGGTCAAAAACAAAGGAAACATCAACAGATGTTAAAGACATAGCCCATTGAATCCAACATGGGTGAAGGGTTTTGGAATTAGGAACGCTAGTCTTTGTGACCACTTCTATGGCAGGCACGGGTGAAATGACAAAGTTGTGTTTACCCTGAGCGAGTGACCATTCTTTAATGATGGCATTTTACACCGCAGTTAAAATCTTTTCAGTAGTAGAAAAATGTATCTCCCGAGGAGTATACAGATGCGATTTAAAAGCAATGGGGACAGTATCATCCTCATTGAATGTGACATAAGTAAAACCAATTGTACCCGGGACTATCCGGATGACCAAATTTGTGGTATTAACTCTGGTCTGTAAGAACAGCGTAGCAAGTAGATCAGACTGCAAATCACGTAAGATAGCAGTATGTTCGGTAAGCCAGGAGGAAGCAGAAAATCTTGGATGTATCAAAGCATAAAGAGGTTTAATTCGCTGACCATAATCAGGAATGTAGGTTCTGCTGAAATTAAAAAAACAAGCAGAGACTGCAATTTCTTGTGGGTAGTAGGGGTTTGTAATTCTGTGCATTTATCAATGGGGAGCCGACCCCCTTCCCTCATTAGTTAACTCATAACCAAGAAAAAGCACAGCAAGAAATGCAATGTGCGAGTTTGCAAAATTGAACTTGTAGCCAAGTTCAGCGAATCGCATAATGAGGATTCAGTACATCATCGATAAAGTAGATGTTATAGACATAGGACAAAGCTTCAGGATCAATGTCATGTAAAAGGGACACAGTACGACACCGGAGCTATTCTTATACCCCATGGGTAAACGGGCATATCGCCTCTGGGAACCAAGGGCGGTAAACGCAGACCAATCACAGCTCTCAGGATCCAAGTTGTGAGTGAAAAAACCGTTAAAAATATCAAGTGTAGTTTTACATTTTTTACGGATGATATTATTAATCAGGGCTGTACTGTGCACATTCTGCACCACAAAAGTGTGTGTATGCCTATTCAAATGTCTGTAATCTAAGACAAGGGCGAATAAAGCAAACACAAGGAGATGATGGACGGAGTGCTGAAACTTTTCAAACACTCACCCCCAGTCACAGATCTGGGTTCAATCCATCATCATTCTTTAGCTCACTCTGCCACCCCAGTTCAGACACAGCTATATGCAAATCAGTCTTGACCCTGTGCCTCATGGGAACAGTCCAGCCCGAACTGCCAAGCCATGTCTTCCCTGGACCGGAAACAAGCATCCTGGGACCGGTTTCGGGCTAACAGCCCTCATCAGCCAGGCTAGCTTGAATCCAGTGGCAAAGTGAGCAAGGGACCCACGTCTGGGCATACCCTGCCAACTTAGGGCGAATAAAGCAAACAAGCTGGAGTCAAGCTATCCTGGCTGATGAGGGCTGAAAGCCCGAAACCGGTCCTAGGATGCTTGTTTCCAGTCCAGGGAGGACCTGGCCTGGCAGTTCGGGCTGGACTGTTCCCATTGGGCGCAGGGTCAAGACTGATTTGCATATGGCTGGGTCCAAACTGGAATGGCATGGTGAGCAAAAAAACTATGGATTTAGGCCCAGATCTCTGTACTGGGGTGAATGTATGACATTGTTCTGCATTCTGTCTATCAATTGTTGTTTTTGCAGTTGTAATCTAAGACAATGCAATAAGGCTGAGGCTAAGGGGTGGAACGTACTGGAATACCATGTAGCGGAGAATCCTTATCCCAACCAGCCTGGTTGCGGTATAAGGCAGGGGCCAAAGCTAGGGCCCACTCAGAAGTATAAGCATGCTTCGGCTCATCAGGAATGAGATGCGAAAAAGAAGGAAGAATCACATCTTCGCCTCGAGGACAAGCAAGAACAAAGGCAGGAGGACAATCAACCTCCAGTAGTAAAATGTCATAAGACGAAGTACATTTGTCCCAGAAAATAGCATTAATGGTGCATTTAATATCACCTTCAATCTGAATGTCTAAATGATAGAATCTAGCAGTGGGTGCAATGTGGGTGTCCACAGTCTTAACTACACCAAAGGTGTCAGTTGCTCTCGCCTCCAGAAACTAGCAGAGTGTCTGGCACACCACGGTGACTTCCGCCACGCTGTTGAGGAGTGTCACCACCCAACTCCTGTCCAGGATAAGGATTCTCACATCTGGGGCATATTTCACTGTTAAAGCAGCAACCTTCTTTTGGAAGGGCACTACATGGAGGCGGTTCCTCCATCTTGACCTTGCATCAAAAGAGCATTGCGTGTCCCACTTGGGCTGCACGGACTCACCTTGTCTGCGATCTTGTCGCCTGCCTCTGTCATACTGTTGATCAGGCGATTCCTGAAAGGGACAAGGAGAACAAGGATCAGGAACCTGAAAACGCTTTGGAGTGTTAATTTTAGTGCAATCACGTAAATCATATCATCGTTCAGAAGTGTCTGGCCGTGGTGTCTCGCCACAAGACCTAGGCTTACATGGCTGTTCCTTAGATTTATCTCAAGACTTCTTAGGAAAAGCCAGATGACCATCCTTTTCAGGAGGAGGTTTGCCCAGAGATTGTGCCGATGGTCTGGACCCCAAACTATTATGACTCAAGGATATATAAACATTAGACAGCGGCCACTGTGGAAAGTCGTTGGCGTATAATCAAGGATGATGCCTAACCTTTAACATTATAAAGAAACATTTCGGAGACTACCAGAAAATTACCCAGTAGCTTCATCCCCAAATCTAGGCCAGGACCTGTCCCATGCTCATTCTGTATATGTTTGAGAATGTTTGGAAGAACGCTCATTGTGGGGGTGCCATAACAAAGTGTATACACTGTGGCAAACACCATCCCCCAGGTGTTGCAGTCAGCCAAGGGGGGAACCTGACCACTAGGCAAACACATGGTAAGGATCCTGTACTTTTCCAGAGGACCTGTAAGGTGAAAAACAGCATCAACCTGATCAATTTTTTGTGCAATCCAAAATAAAATGTCTTCACGGTTAAGGGGACATTTTCCCACAACAGAGTTGATAATAACAGGGCTAATAACAAGCTCCCCACCTTGTGGAGCCTGCACAGGAGGCACAGCCCCACGCGGATCTGCAAGAAAGCCACGGGCAACAAACTGAATCAAGCGTCTATACAGATGGACTACTTGAGTATATAACAAACGTACATCCGCCACAGTAGCGGTGGCATAATGTCGATATAGAGTAAAACTGGCCAACACAGGCCATGTGGCACCGTCAATACTTAAGGAACCCATTCGAACAGAAGCAAGTGGATGGGGAACAGAGCCATTAAACAAAGGGGCAGATTTACAAGCCCCTTCTGACAGTTTTGCGCCGCCGTTGCATCACTTTTGTGATGCAGCGGCGGCATAAACAATGCGCCACGTTGCGACACATATACAACGTGACACATCTAGGGAGATGCATCACGTTGTAAAGCCCTGAGCCACAGTACACCTGCGTCAGGTATAATATATGCAGGGTGGGCGTTCCGATGCAAGAGAGCCTCGTAAAAGTGATGCAATGAAATCCTTTCACTGTGCCCCTTCTACGAAGCCACTGCGTCAAAACCTCACGCCTGCTTCAAGCAGGCGTAAGGAGTGACGCAGCACAATAGGTATAGGCCTTCCTGAGCATTGCTGGAGTTGCGTCGTGCTTGCGACACGACTCCAGCAATGCGTGACCTTTGCGCCAACAGATGGGTGACACATCTGCCAATCCTTGCGCCATGGTGCGCCACATTGTAAATGCGACACATCCATGGTGGCGCAAGGTTTTTTTTGCGCGACGCAAGTAAACTGACACATCTCTGCTATAACGCAGAGATGCAGCAGTTTCTTGTAAATCTGCCCCCAGATTGGGGCTCCCAGGCCGTATGAGGAAGCTCAATGACCACATAAGGGCGATAAGCCGCCATGAACATTAGCCACGGTATAAGTATCAAAAGTAGTATCATTCGCATCAACAACAGGGAACGTAACCCAGGAGTAAAACACTTTGAAGCGGTATGCAGGGTCCACTTTGACCACAAAAATAACAACAGACCCCGCATTGGGGACTCCATGCTGTAAGAAGTGTTGAGTAACCCCTGCGCGGAAATGAGCTGGAATCGCAACGGTTTGAGCCATATGGAAAAGAAAGGGATCAAACGGTAGCACAGAAGTGGGTAAAAAACCTTTTAAAATTCAAGCTTGAAAAACCTACAGCAATAGGAAGTCCCTACAAACTGAGCAGGCAAAGCCTCCACACCACAGACGTCTCTGGGAAACAATGCGAGGATATTGTGGACAAGCACAAGCGCTACTCAGGAGCCCTGCAAATAAGTACCAGACCAAACGTTGGTGGCGCCATGTTGCAAGGATTATGCGAAGTCACAGAACTATGCTTGGGACCATAGAACCTTAGTAGGCAGGGACTAAGTTATAGCTATAGTGTCTCACTTGCCCTCCTATTCACTCACAGAGGAACAAGTGATTAGACACCCCAGAACAAGGCACTGCCGACCCTCTCAGTAATCGCGCCGACAGGACACACCTTTTCACTCTCACACTCGTACTTATCCACAACAAGATCTGACAGAGACACAAGAAAAGTTTTAAATATTTATTTTAGCTAATGTGCTCTATTATGCAGCATGCTTGCCACAATGAGTAAGAAGATGCCTAACACAGATAGGGTCAGCATAGTAATTAATCCATAAATCATAAAAGGAGCTGTTATGGTACTTAGACAGGGTAAACTAACCCCCCTGCCCTTCTACAGAAGCAAGGAGAATACATATAAGAAGATCTCTGGGTGTTTGCAGCTGACCCCGTACCTTAGCATGCACAGATGAAAGTTCTACATCTCAGGTGTAGTTGTGATCTCCTCTCTGAAAAATCTCTCTCCAAGTGTGTTATTGCATGTCTATGCATTCTTATATGACAAAGAGTACGTGTTCCCAAACAACAGCTGTATTTGTGTGTTTTGTCTAAAGCCTCTTGTTTTGTTTTCAGAGTTAATCCACAACTGTCACTTTGCATTCTACTGGCACCCTGCAAGGAGGTTTGAAAAGCTCACTGGGAAGGGAACAAAAGGGCCTTAGCTGGGAGGTGTGACCTCCTCCTGGTAGGGTGGCCTGGGGGATGTTCCCATCAAATATTCAAGCTTCAAAGGAACAGCCCCTGTTACAGGCAGATGTAGCTCACACCTAGGCCTGCCTCTGCCATTGTCCAAATAGCTAGAGTGGCACTTATTACAGTGGGGGAAGCCTGTTCCGTAACTGGCATGCTGAGGGAATTTCTCATTTCCAGAGGACACACCTCAGGAGTGCACCCAGAGCTCTCTACTAGTAATGAAAGGTTCTGCCATATTGGTTTTAGGTAGAGGGGGGCACTGTGGGATAGTTTATAGTAAGACACACAGTAAGTGTTGCAAAAGTGGGTATAGGCACCCCTGGGAACTTTTACCTCAGTGTTTAGGGAGGAAACAGAAGATTCCCCCACCCACAGGTTGGCCTTGGGCATAAAAGTGGCACCCTTAGTATCTTCTTCATTAAACCTCTGGACCTGTGAAAGACAGAAGAAGGACTGCACCTGTTCTTTATCCTGTGGAGAGGAACCCCAAGGGCTGAACCTGCTCCTCACTTGTACCAAAGACAGAAGAGTGGACTTAAAGGGCTAGTTGGCTAGCCTCCTGATCAGCTCCAAGACCACAGAAGCTACACGAAGCTCAAGTTTGTGCTGAACCCAGCTGACCCGTTCCAACTGAATTTTCTTTGGACCCTGATGGTGGCTTCTGAGAAATTGAGTCCTAAACCCCGAGTTGTACCCAAAAGCTCCTGGACCCTTTGCTGATGTTAGAGTATACCCTCTCTCCCTCAAGCTACAAGACTGAACGCTGAGAAACATTTTCCAAACTTCCTGCAGAAAGAAGCAGAGGCTACCACTGGACTGCCTTCAAGCCACAGCCATAAAAGTTGAACTGCTGGTCAGACTCAACTTGCTGGTTTGCCCCACTGAAAGGATCCTGACTTCCAGAAAAGATTCTGCGTCTAGGCACTGGGATCAAAGGTGAGTAGCACCCGTCTGCCGCCTTCCTGGACCTGGATTTCGAACTTTGCTCGCTTAAAGTTACCCTGCCTGTTGAGAGCCTCAAACTTCTCACTGGAAGCGAGGCTCCCACCAAGGTCCTGTGCTTCAACCGGATGCCCCCACCAAGACACTCTTCAGATCCAGCTCTGCACCCCAACCTGCCGACGAGTTTGTCAATGAGGATTTTTCCACAAATAAAACTAAGTCAGAATATAAACGTTCCACCAGGATGAACCTGGTTCCTATTTGCGATGCGCTGGCCTTAACTTTTGACTTTGACCTGGTCTAGCAAGACCAGATACCCGCAGTTGAAGCTTTGTGCTTCTAGGTGCTGGGAAGTGTGCCCAAGAGTGGGAGGTTAGGCCCACAGAAGCAGAAGGAGGGGAGCAACAAGACCAGATACCCGCAGTTGAAGCTTTGTGCTTCTAGGTGCTGGGAAGTGTGCCCAAGAGTGGGAGGTTAGGCCCACAGAAGCAGAACGAGGGAAGAAACAAGTCCCAAAAAGAGACATCCTTAGGGCTACAAAAACCTGAAGCAGGGATAGAGTCTCAACCCACTCCTGACAGGAGAGTGAGAACCCAGGGGAACCCCGTGTTGGGTAAAGCAGTCAGAGCACAAGAAGAGGTATGCCTCATGCCCCACGTTAAAGGCTAGCACTGGTGGGCACTCTACTGGAGTGACTAGTGTCACTTTGGAGGAGGATTACTTAGGTAAAGAGATGATAGTAGCCTTTAGTTGGGAGGTGGACTCAGGTGATCACTGAGGGTGATGGGATCCACTTCAACAGAATCACTGTGGATGGGGTCCTTGCCACTGCTCTGTGGGATACAAGTGCCAGCCAGACCACAGCGGTGGACAGGTTGGTTTACCCAGAGGAGTACCTGCTAGAGGTCAGTAGGATGAGAAATGCCCATGGCAGGAAACTGTCCACCCTATGGCCTTTGAGTCCTTAGAATTAGAGGAAGTCCTCTCTGTGAGAAGGGTGGTGGTCGATTCTAAACTCCCCCTAGACTGCATCCTAGGCAGTGAGTTTCCACAGGCAAAGAAAGATCCAGGTAGAGCAGCTGCCCATGGCACCCTAACCACTTAAAAAACTGGGGGTACTGCTCCTAGACGCAGGTTAGGGACACCTTGGACAGGAGGATGAGATAGGAGGAGAAGGCCACTCAGATTACGAGGACCAGAGAGCACGTGGCTACCTGCTCAGGTAGGAAAGGACAACAAGAAGGGCACTGGGGTTTCACCTGTACTGTCACAATGACATGAGACAGAGGACCTTAGCCAGACAGACCCATCCAAGATATCCCTATAGTATTTCACCTTTGAAAGCCCACAATGCCAGGCATCTGCTCAGTCTCAGGGTACAGACCATGGACTGACAGAAGAGAGAGTGGGATGAGGGTGTGTGCCACCTGAGATGGTAGCACCCACTCACAGAAACCTAGGAACACCATGGAATCTCAGGAGCCAATGGGTGACTCCTTTCCAGCACATATGCTGGAGGTGAGGTCTACTCCTGACCCCTGATTCAAGCTTCCACCTGTCAGTGGATGGCAAGGGACATGGTTCCTGGCAATGACAGCTGTTAGTAGCCTCTACTGGCTGCTTGCTTTGGAGCAGCACAGGTCCCCTCTTAGGGACCAAATCCTGACCTGGGAGGCAAGATGGGTCACCTAACTTAGTTGATCATGGTGGGTTACCTCTGTCAGTGGACTAGAGTTAGCTGTATCCCAGATGAGGTCTGCAGTAGAGACAGGTTCCCCCTGGACCCAGTTAGTGGTTAGGGAGTAGCAGGACAGAGGAGCAGCACTTTCCAAAGTAGAATTATAGTTTAGGCCTGAACTGTTGTGTTGGGCCTACTCACCACAGGCAGTGGGCTTAACAAGAGGATGTGTGACTGGAACGTACCCAGCCAATGCAGAGAGCTTTTCTACACCGTGTCCACTGAAGCTTCATGGAGAACTGCAAAGGTCATGGCTGTTGCACCTTCCCTTTAGCTTGGAGGTGGGATTGTGTAAGAAAAGGTCTTTTTTCTGTGGTCAGTCCCCCCTACTTTTTGCTGGATGTTATTGCTGATGTATGGACTATAAACACTGGGGCACTGCTGTCCAATGTCAAGTATATATGCTCTTACCCCTAAAATATGTGTACAATTGGCTAATCCCTGATTGACATATTTAACGTATCTGTGAATCCCTAGTATATAGAACTCTGTGTACCCAGGGCCTGTAAGCTAAATTTCACTAGTGGACTACAGCACTTATTATTGTGCCACCACTAAAGTAAAGCTTGTCTTCCAGCTTGGCCCTGCAGCCTGAGTGTGCAGTTTTAAAACTGCAAATTTGACCTTGCCAAATAAACCTTTTTCCAGGCTTAAACCTTCCTTTTTAATACAGGTAAGTGACCCCTATAGTAGGCTCTAAATGTCCATAGAGTCAATCAATCAATTGATCAGAGATTTGTTAAGTGCGTCAAATCACCCTGAGGGTCTCAGGGCGCAAGGGTTGCTGCTAACTTCATGGTGATCCGTTCATTCATACAGTCAGGTCTTCAGTGCTTTCCTGAATTGCTGGAGCGATGGGGTGGACCTGAGGTGCAGGGGAAGGTTGTTCCAAGCTTTGGCCACCAGGTGTGAGAAGGAGCGTCCTCTGCTTTCGCTTTGGCAGATGTCTGCAAGGAAGAGGGAAGTGAATCATAGGTGTCTGGTTGGTTGGCAGAAGATCAAACTTTTGTTGGTGTAAGCTGGTCCGTTGTGTAGGGCTTTGTATGTGTGGGTCAACATTTTGAATTTGCATCTCTTCTGGATCGGCAGCCAGTGTATCTTTTTAAGGTGGGGGGTGGTGTGGCTTTGTCTGGGAAGGTGAGGATGAGTCTGGCCACTGAGTTTTGTA
This sequence comes from Calotriton arnoldi, assembly GCA_963921515.1. NCBI lineage: Eukaryota > Metazoa > Chordata > Amphibia > Caudata > Salamandridae > Calotriton > Calotriton arnoldi. The sequence goes on from CAWUFW010006817.1 coordinate 155,345, forward strand.
TTGTCTGCAATCTCATGCGGAGGCACGCGGTGATTCCTACGTAAAGTGCATTCCCATAGTCCAGCCTGCTGGTGACAAGGGCCTGTATGACGTGACAGTCCTTCTGGTGTTGACTGGGAGCCACGGAAAGATCTTGTGGGGCATGTATAAGGTGTGGAAGCAGGCGGATGAGACTGCGTTTACCCATTTCTTCATGGAAAGCTTGTCGTTCAGGATGATGCCTAGGTTGCATGCGTGGTCTGTTGGGAGAGAGATAAGACGAGTTCAGCAGACCACCATGCGTCGTTCCATGGAGAGGTGTTGTTCCCGAAGATGAGAACTTCTGTCTTGTCCGTGTTCAGCTTGAGACAGTTGTCCTTCATTGTTGAAAAGTGGATTATTAGGAGTGATAAGGAGTGACTTACCACTAGTAATAAGGCCACAAATATAGGTCAGTCATGGTCTCAATAAAATATTCCCTTGCTCATCCCTTGGTACATGGCAACAAGCAGGCAGGAGTAAATTAGGAGACAGGTGTAATAATAAGTGAGACACAACACACAATAAAAATCCAACTCCAATTTCGAAAAATAAATTATATTTTTATGAACAAATAGACAAACAGGTAAACAGGGACATACATTTTTAAAGAATAAACACTTTCTAGTGCTTTAAAACCTATCACCCCACTTTGGAACATCTGGTCGTGCTTGACCGGGACAAAGTCACAGTTTGGGGCTGACTGCAATGGAGCCCTGGTTGGATACACTAAGGGGCCGATTCCGATTCGGGCCGGAAAACGTACCGACAGACTCGGAGCCGGAATTTATTCCGACCGACACGTACCGGTGCAGCCCGACCCGCAAAGTACGATGAAAAGCGTGCAAAATCCGACCGACTCGTACGGAACACAATACGAACGACCGAACCGCGTGGAAAACAGCTATCCGGCCGGAAAAGCACGCGAATCGAACCGACCGACACGCACCCGGAACAATCCCGAACGAAACGTAGCTGCGAACTCCTACCCGCCAAGTACGATGCAACGCGTGGAAAACACGACCGAGTCGCACGGAGGACAAGCCGAACGACCGACACGCATACAAAACTGCGAGCCGAAGCAACCCAAAACACTGCGACCGTCGCGTACGCAGCATAGAAAACAGCACAAACACAGCGTAAACGAATTGGAGAAGCCCGTACGAGACAACTGCAGGGTTCGACTCGGTCACAAGAACGTCTCCTACATGCACAAAAAGTACAAAGGGAAAATACACAAAAAAAAGGCCAAACAAGCAATTACAAAGCCAATAAATACTGGGGGGGGGGCAGGGAACAAAGACACACCCACAACTCCACCCAAATAAAGGACACAAATCCCTACCATGATCCTTTGCAAATTCAAATTACCTGCCAGCACTCAACAGACAGCAACCACACACCCACAGCTCATCCATCACACAAGCCACACACCATCAGCACCCCAACAAATAGCAACCTCACATACACCCAGCAAAACACACACTCACACACCTTCACCTGCACACCAACACACACATCACTCACCATCACCACCCATCACCATGCCCCCAAAGAAGAATCATAAGTTCCTAGATAGTGAATTGGAAGTCCTGGTAGATGAGATCCTCAGGGTAGAGCCACAGCTGTTTGGTACACTGGTCCAACAGACACCCATGGCGCAGAAAACCAAGATGTGGGAGAGGATCATCGACAGGGTGAACGCACAATCACCATGTTTGCGCACAAAGATAGACATCCAGAACAGGTGGTATGACGTGCGCAGGAGGGTCAGGGAGCTGTTGAAGAAGGACTACCTCTTGAGCCAACACACCGGCAGTGGCCCTCCTGCCAAGACAGTATACCTCAGGCCCTGGGAGGAGAAGGTGCGGGCCATCCTACCACCAGTGAGCGTATATGGACTAGAAAACATCCCAGAGCCTGGTGAGTACACAACAAATGTACACAATATTGTGCCACAATACACACACATCACTGTCAAGGGGAGAGTCAAACCATGCACCCTTAGCAAATACACAGCAACCAGAACAGAACCATCCCAAAATGTGTATGTCAGTCAGATAAACACAACACATGCCATCTCATAGTGACATGTAACTGTGTCATCACATGTACAAACACAACTACAACTACAGCTGGGCAGTGGCACAAATATAACTAACAAACACATCCAGACATGTAGCCACCACTACAACACCACCACACAGTGAAGCCCACTGAAAGGAAGGAATACTGAGTATGCTGGGCAAGTCAGTGTAGCCAATAGCATCATGGGTGTCGTAGTCACAGATATTGCCCACCCTCACAATGCGCACATCAACACCACCATGAACCATGCTCACATCACAGGGAGTGGAAAACAACTGACAAGATGGCTGACACTGGCTACTGCTGTGGGGAGCACAAGGTCCTGCTGGCAACTGTGCATCAACCAACAGCAGGACACCACTGACTGACATCTTGCCATTGCTCTCACACTCACACACAGTGAAGTCCACCCAAAAGCAAGTAAGTATGGGCAAGCTGGGAAGTGGGGTGGAGGCAATAGCATGATGGGAGTGGTAGTCACAGATATCGGTCACCCCACAACTGTCCCATCAACACCACCCTGAACCATGCGCACATCACAGGGAGTCGAAAACAACTGACAAGATGGCTGACACTGGCTACTGCTGTGGGGAGCACAAGGCCCTGCTGGCAACTGTGCACCAACCAACAGCAGGACACCACTGACTGACATCCTGAAAGACAACTTGCACTCCCTGCAATGGAAGCACGTTCCATGGTGGGATATCTGGCTGGGTGGGAAGGAGGACTCACAGCCCTGACCATAGTTACCAGCAGCGTTTCTCACACACACCCCTAACACAAACTCCACATAACTCACCTGGGAGAATGCATTGCCACACACTCCAATCAAATATCCCACAAAGAACCACAACCCTGGGTAATGCTGAGAGAAGCACAGGGACACACAAGGGACTTGTAGCAAAACTAACCCCAGGATAACACTGTCAGCCATCTTGTCAGCACAGGCACACAACCCCACAGGGAAGCAGAGTCAAAGGGAAGGAAGCATGGGCATGCTGGGAAGGGGGGGTGGAGGCAATAGCATGATGGGAGTGGTAGTCACAGCTCAACATCCCCCACCCACATGGCCCAGCAAGCTCACACTCAAGCATGCACACCCCACAGAGAGTGGAAAGCCCCATCAAAGATGTCTGACACTGGTGCTCTGTTGTGGGGAGCACAAGGCCATGCTGGGAACTGGGCACCAACTAACAGCAGGACACCACTGTCAGCCATCTTGCCATTGCACTCACACTCACACACAGTGAAGTCCACCCAAAAGCAAGTAAGTATGGGCATGCTGGGAAGTGGGGTGGAGGCAATAGCATGATGGGAGTGGTAGTCACAGCTCAACATCCCCCACCCACATGGCCCAGCAAGCTCACACTCAAGCATGCACACCCCACAGACAGTGGAAAGCCCCATCAAAGATGTCTGACACTGGTGCTCTGTTGTGGGGAGCACAAGGCCATGCTGGGAACTGGCCACCAACTAACAGCAGGAAACCACTGTCAGCCATCTTGCCATTGCTCTCACACTCACACACAGTGAAGTCCACCCAAAAGCAAGTAAGTATGGGCATGCTGGGAAGTGGGGTGGAGGCAATAGCATGATGGGAGTGGTAGTCACAGCTCAACATCCCCCACCCACATGGCCCAGCAAGCTCACACTCAAGCATGCACACCCCACAGAGAGTGGAAAGCCCCATCAAAGATGTCTGACACTAGTGCTCTGTTGTGGGGAGCACAAGGCCATGCTGGGAACTGGCCACCAACTAACAGCAGAACACCACTGTCAGCCATCTTGCTATTGCTCTCACACTCACACACAGTGAAGTCCACCCAAAAGCAAGTAAGTATGGGCATGCTGGGAAGTGGGGTGGAGGCAATAGCATGATGGGAGTGGTAGTCACAGCTCAACATCCCCCACCCACATGGCCCAGCAAGCTCACACTCAAGCATGCACACCCCACAGAGAGTGGAAAGCCCCATCAAAGATGTCTGACACTGGTGCTCTGTTGTGGGGAGCACAAGGGCATGCTGGGAACTGGCCACCAACTAACAGCAGGACACCACTGTCAGCCATCTTGCCATTGCTCTCACACTCACACACAGTGAAGTCTACTCAAAAGCAAGTAAGTATGGGCATGCTGGGAAGTGGGGTGGAGGCAATAGCATGATGGGAGTGGTAGTCACAGCTCAACATCCCCCACCCACATGGCCCAGCAAGCTCACACTCAAGCATGCACACCCCACAGAGAGTGGAAAGCCCCATCAAAGATGTCTGACACTGGTGCTCTGTTGTGGGGAGCACAAGGCCATGCTGGGAACTGGCCACCAACTAACAGCAGGACACCACTGTCAGCCATCTTGCCATTGCACTCACACTCACACACAGTGAAGTCCACCCAAAAGCAAGTAAGTATGGGCATGCTGGGAAGTGGGGTGGAGGCAATAGCATGATGGGAGTGGTAGTCACAGATATTGGTCACCCCCACAACTGTCCCATGAACACCACCCTGAACCATGCGCACATCACAGGGAGTGGAAAACAACTGACACGATGGCTGACACTGGCTACTGCTGTGGGGAGCACAAGGCCCTGCTGGCAACTGTGCACCAACCAACAGCAGGACACCACTGACTGACATCCTGTAAGACAACTTGCACTCCCTGCAATGGAAGCACGTTCCATGGTGGGATATCTGGCTGGGTGGGAAGGAGGACTCACAGCCCTGACCATAGTTACCAGCAGCGTTTCTCACACACACCCCTAACACAAACTCCACAAAACTCACCTGGGAGAATGCATTGCCTCACACTCCAATCAAATATCCCACAAAGAACCACAACCCTGGGTCATGCTGAGTGAAGCACAGGGACACACATGGGACTTGTAGCAAAACTAACCCCAGGATAACACTGTCAGCCATCTTGTCAGCACAGGCACACAACCCCACAGGGAAGCAGAGTCAAAGGGAAGGAAGCACGTGCCATGGTGGAATATCTGGCTGGGTGGGAAGGAGGGCCGGATGTCAACCAAATACAACCAATGCAGACCATGTACACACCCCAACATTCACATAGAAAAGCCCAAATAATGCAGGACAATGTGGTACACCAATGTCAACCCCTGACTGTGACAACTTAGGACAATGCAATGTACAGGCCCGCATCCAGAGGCACAGTCACAACTGTCAAGTGTGTCAACCATTGATGCCTGCAGAAACATAATATACATTGTGTGTGTCTCCCAAAAACAGGTGATGATGGGGACACAGCAGCAGACGCTGAGGAGTCCCCGTCCCAGGCTCAAGAGGATACGGAGCTCACTGGTGTGGAACAGCCTCTGCCCTCCTCGGATGAAGAAGACCCACCTGGCACCTCCGGAGCAAGTCATCATGCAGCACCAGCAGGACCACCAGCTGCACCCCCTGCACCCACCCCTCCAACGACTGTCAACACACATACCACCCCTGCCGACATGGACAGACCAAGGAGCACCACCACCACCAGCACAGGGACCATGGACCAACGTGGGGCCATGGACACCAACACCACCAACAACCCCCAAGGGGGCCCAGGGTCACCTGTGCGTGCCACCTCAGGTACTGCACGTGTCGCCAGGGGTGGTGGGAGGGGTGGGAGACATAGGTCGCTGCTCGCAGAGGGGTCTGGACTGCATGATGACCCACAACTGGCACGCATAGCCGATGCGTACCAGTCCAGCACCGGAGAGTTCAGCCAGGTAGTGGGGCTCCTCAGGGACATTAAACAGCAGCAGGCTGCCCATCATGCCCGCTTGGACTCACACATGTCCCGTGTGGAGTCCAAGTGGGACACACTGCAAGAGATGACGGCGGTGCATAGGGACATATTACAATGCCTCCGCCAGATGAGCAGCAACCAGTCAACACCTCCCTGTGTGCCCACAACATCTGGCGCTGAAACAACTGCAACTGCCACAGGGAGGCAGGATGACTCTGGCGGAGAGTCCCCTGCGCCGCAGCAGCCTGCACTTGAGGGTCCCCCCCAAAGAAGAGGGGTCATCCATGGAAGGACAACTGAGAGGCTGATGGCCATGCACAACCCCCAGGAAGCCAACACCTGTTCTGGATAATCACCTTTGTGCGCAAACTGTTCACCCTGTTGACTGCAACACAACTCCCCCACATGACATGGGGAGTACAAGTTGGACCAATGTCTCAGATGACTGTGGACTTGATACAGGACATTTCTGCTACCAGGACTTCCAATTCATCTAGGAACTTTGGATTGCAATCAAAATGTACAGCACTCACCATCCTGTGCACTATTCACACACATGTATGACAATAAACACACTAATACACCATACCTGCCTCTGTCGTGATTCCAACGTGGTTTCTGTCATGGAGTTGATGACCAGCGAAATTACACTGTGCATGCTAACTGCTACAGCAAGTACAACACAGGCATGTGAGTCATGGCAACGTGACACATATGAGGGAGACACACCACCAGGGCAACACAACAAATACACACCTAGGCCATCTGACTCATTGCCTACACTGATGTTGCCAGGAAATACGGTGCAATGCACAGACACAACACCTATTCACAGTCTTAGTCAACTAGCCCACTGGTGCAGTAAGCAAATGTCAGTCAAATGTGTGACCACAGACAACGCACATCACAAAGTGAAGCACAGGTTTATTACACATTTGCAACATGTTGTAACCACTACAGATGCAAGGTAATCCCACCTGGCAGCGGACACACAGTCAACAAGTGTAGAAGGAAGGAAGTCCATGGGTGTGGCGCACATCACCTGTAGGGACACAACAGCTACCACCCTGGAAGTCGAATCACGGTGTCGGGGATCACAGTTGACCAAACGACTCTGAAAGTACCCTGTGAAGGACAGAAATGACACACAGTCAAAAGCACTGAAGAACAGGACAGAACTGCAATACACATGCCCAATACATGTCACAAGATACCCACCCAGAACCAAGTTAGCATGTCAACACTGTTGGGAAGTACAGACTACCTGTAAGGACACATCGCTACACGCATACAGTCATGTAGCCCATGGACACACTCAAACAGCACCAGAGCACCACCAACACATATCATGCAAACTCACATCTTTGACATGACATCTCTGGATACTCACATTCAGCTGAAGAAGTTGGTGATGAGCTGTGTGCGGACATCACCATCATCATCATCATCATCATCACTGGCATCGTGGTCCAGGCCAGGATCCTCCACAGGTGGCGGACGTTGGTCATCGTCATCCAGGATGAGAGGCAACTCCTTCCGCACTGCCAGGTTGTGTAGCATGCAGCAGACGATGACAATCTTGCACACCTTTGCTGGGGCATATGGGAGGGACCCTCCTGTCTTGTCCAGGCAGCGAAAGCGGCTCTTCAGGAGACCAAATGTCCGCTCAATCACTCTCCTGGTCCGACCATGTGCCTCATTGTAGCGCATCTGGGCTGGTGTCACAGGGTTCCTGAGGGGCGTCAGCAACCACGGCATGTTGGGGTATCCGGAGTCACCTACATACAGACAATTGCACATTAGCTGAGTTGGAAAAGAGGGTGGAACACTACATTGCAGAACACACACAATGGTACAAAGTCAGTACACACCAACAAGCCAGGCACGCTGGTTCCGCATCTGTGACATCATCCTCGGGATGCGACTACTCCTCATCACGTAGGCATCGTGTGCAGAACCGGGGAAACGGGCACACACGTGTGAGATGCTCATATCAGCAAGACAGACCACCAGTGCATTGACCGAGTGGTAGTGTTTGCGGTTCCTGTATGCCTGCTCTTGGGCCTGTGGTGGTACCAAAGCCACATGTGTCCCATCAATGGAGCCAATGACATGCAGCATCCTCCCCAGGGCATAGAAGTCACTCTTCACGTCAGTGAGTTGTTGGAGTCTAGGGAAATAGATGTACTGGTTCAGGTATATCAACATAGCCTCCAAAACATCGCGGAGCACACGGCTGAACATGGTCTGTGACATCCCACCAGCAGTCGCCACAGTGTGTTGAAAGGTACCAGTGGCAAAGAAGTGTAGGGCTGCCATCACCTTCACCTTGGGGGTCAGCGCTGTAGGGTACGGCCGGCCAGGTTGCAAATGTGGTGCCAAGCGCACTGCCAAATCCTCAATCAGCTGCCTGGTGAAGCGGTACCGTCGGATGCTGTCACGTTCCACCATCGTTGCCAGGTCAGGGAATGGTCTATGGACAGCTGGTGCCCTGCAGTGCATAGGTGAAGAAAGAAAGATTGTCAGTCACCCCACATATGTGGCATTGAACACACTCAATATCACATGATACATCATTATGAGGCACAAGTACATGATGTGTGCAGTTCCGTAAGGACATGTATGGCACATACATGGCCAACATCTAACATCACCGTTCAACAAGTGGCATCAATAAGTCCCAGGTTGTGCCATTGGATATCATGAGGCCGTGTCACAGTTCCCATCTCCTGCTGCCACGTTACAAACACACCCCACAGTGACATGTGAGGACAGATGTGCCCCAGGCATCACAGCTCAACGACAGGTAGATTCCCAGGGACCCTGTATTGCCACATGGACACTGGCATGACATGGTGTATCATGTATACACCACAGCAAAACAACCATGACCCCCACAGGTAGTGGTCCCTGTTGCCTCGGCAGGACAGACATGGACGTCTGTGACACACACACGCACAACATCAAAGTCCATGCACAAACAACGTGGATGTGGAGACTGTCTCCCATTGTGCACATGAAATCAGAGACATTGTAAACACAACATGCACACAGACTGTGGAGGACCATCACTATTGTGCCAATGGGTCACCCTGGGTTTAACATACCGTCCCACATGGGACTCAGGGGGTATGTGACATGACATACACATACACCACCGTGAAATGTGACCATGCCACATGCTCAGATATGAACAGTTGCACATCACAGTGGTCATGTACACGAAACACCAAGGATCCTGTCCCCATGAACACGTGCACAGCCTGGGGGTGGCTGCCCCCAAGTGACACCCACAGAACAACATGTTCACCCCCATACACGGAATAGGTAATGCAGCCTTACATGCCTTAGGATACAGTTTGGACAGGCTGTGGTGTTGTAGGTGTGCCCCTCACTCCCTGGGAAGTATATGTGGCTGGCATATGTTCACCTGTGACAGGCATGGTGACATATGCCAGTGACTTGTACAGGGATGCGTTGGACAGCAATGGACCGATCGGTGCGCACACATTGGCCATTGCATTCAATGTGTGCTGGTACGCGTTGTATTCGCAATACGCGTTGGACAGCAATGGACTGATCGGTGCGCACACATTGGCCATTGCATTCAATGTGTGCTGGTATGCGTTGTATTCGCAATACGCGTTGGACAGCAATGGACTGATCGGTGCGCACACATTGGCCATTGCATTCAATGTGTGCTGGTACGCGTTGTATTCGCAATACGCGTTGGACAGCAATGGACTGATCGGTGCGCACACATTGGCCATTGCATTCAATGTGTGCTGGTACGCGTTGTATTCGCAATACGCGTTGGACAGCAATGGACTGATCGGTGCGCACACATTGGCCATTGCATTCAATGTGTGCTGGTACGCGTTGTATTCGCAATACGCGTTGGACAGCAATGGACTGATCGGTGCGCACACATTGGCCATTGCATTCAATGTGTGCTGGTACGCGTTGTATTCTGCAATACGCGTTGGACAGCAATGGACTGATCGGTGTGCACACATTGGCCATTGCATTCAATGTGTGCTGGTACGCGTTGTATTCTGCAATACGCGTTGGACAGCAATGGACTGATCGGTGCGCACACGGCTGGCCCATTGCATTCAATGTGTGCGGGTACGCGTTGTATCCTGGATACGCGTTGAACAGCAATGGACCGATCGGTGTGCCCGGCCGGCCCATTGCATTCAATGTGTGCGGGTACGCGTTGTATCCTGGGTACGCGTTGAACAGCAATGGACCGATCGGTGTGCCCGGCCGGCCCATTGCATTCAATGTGTGCGGGTACGCGTTGTAACCTGGGTACGCGTTGAACAGCAATGGACCGATCGGTGTGCCCGGCCGGCCCATTGCATTCAATGTGTGCGGGTACGCGTTGTATCCTGGGTACGCGTTGAACAGCAATGGACCGATCGGTGTGCCCGGCCGGCCCATTGCATTCAATGTGTGCGGGTACGCGTTGTATCCTAGGTACGCGTTGAACAGCAATGGACCGATCGGTGCGCACCCATTGGCTATGGCCTGGCCTGGCAACGGACGCGTTTTCAAATTTTGAACGAGTCTGATGCTGTAAATTCAGTTGGTCACCCACAACAATGTTGCAAATTCATGGGTGTCATGAAGTTGAACTTTTGAAGGATGCTGTGGGCGTGTGTAAGTGGTGCAATTCCATGGATTGGCCAGATTCAGAAGATGCAAACGACTTGGACCTATCACTTTGGACACATGGGACAGTATCTGCCTCTGCAGCACACATATAATGCTGGCTGTTCCCCTGAGAGCTCACTTGCCTGCACTACATGCTCCAGGACGACATCTGCCACCACCACTGCTGCTGTATCTGCACCCTCTGGACCCTGCAATGGCACGTACTGTGGAGAGAGCCCCAGCCTTCAGCACTGAGGAGAACCAGGCCCTGCTGGACAGCCTCCTTCCACAGTACAGCAAGCTGTATGGGAAAGCAGGGGAGCAGGTGAGTGTTCTGTCCACTGCCTTCCTAAATGTGCATGTTGTCTGACTAGCAAGGCTAACAGTCTGCACGCCACTGGCTAGCAGGCTCACTGAGTAGTTGTCACCCCCCATAGTGTGTAGTTACATGCACTGGACAGGTATAGTGCAGTGACAGTGCATTTAAACAAGGTTTTACTTCCCAGGCAATGATACCATGTAGTAACTGCTGGCATACTGTCCATGGCCATCGTTGCACTGCCTGTGTACATCATGTGCCCCTGTGATTGAGACATGTATATACAACTGTGTAATGCACGGATATGTTGCATGTGTAGTAATGGCATTCTCACTTTGTCATCCTCACAGGTTGATGCCCACCAGAAGCAGCAGATATGGCTGACCATCGTCCGGGCAGTGAGAACCGTGGGGGTCTACAAGCGCCGGATCCGCAACTGCCAGAAGAGGTGGCAGGACCTTCGGGGCTGGACCCGGAGGATCGCACGGGTCCAGCTGAAGCTGTCGCCTCCTCGCAGGAGGGGCGGACACCGGACCCTGACCCCCCACATGCTCAGGATCCTGGCGGTGGTCTTCCCTGATCTGGATGGGCAGCTGAAGGCCAGAGAGCAGCAAGGAGGGGGTGAGTCCATGACTGCATTGTGAACTATGTCTGCCATGCTATGTGCCCTCCTCTGGCCTGGTTAAACTTCCACAGTACATCAGTCATGTGGTCCAGGACCCATGTCCCTCTATTGTGCACTGCCCACTCCTCATCTGATACCCAGGTGTGGCCCTTACAGTCAGGGAATTGTGTCACTTGGGTACTGTGTCCTTGCAGTTTGCTTGACTCAAGGTGGGGGACAGCATCTGTTTCCCTAACTCTGTGGTGGGCATCATGGGTGGGTCCATTGCTTACACAATGCCTGTGTTCTGACATGTAATCTGCGTGTTACTTTGATATGTGGTCCAATTGCTGAGCTGATCCACCACATGTGCCTGGGGTATCTGGCACACACCCATGCTGCGGGTGGGAACAATGTTTGGGCCCCAGGAGTGTGTATATTACGTGTGTCACACATACTTAGCCAGCTGCCTACTGTCCAGGGCTCATCCCTCATTCATGTGGGGCAGGACAGTCATGCCTACTCCAGGCCATACAATACACTCTGTACTCCCACTCCCGTGTATCAGCTGACACGTTGTGCTCAGTGATTTGTCCCCTCAGGTGTCTGCCTCTGTGTCAGTGTGCTGTGGCTTCGTTGTCAGGACTGCTGGGGTGTTTCTCGGTTGGGGCTCAGCATGCCACCGGAGATGTGACCATAGGAGACGATACTTGTGTGACACATAGGTGTTTGATCACCTGACCGTGCAGACTGGGGTATGCGAATGTGAAGTTCAGGCAGCTGTCTCCCATTCACAGCAGATTGTGAGGTGCTCAGGTTCAGAGGGTCGTGTTACAGGTCTCCCATATGTCCAATCGGTATGACCTGGACAGATAAGGGTTCAGATGATGTGGTGTGTGGGGGATGTACATGTGCACTTGTTCAGCTCCAGGACTTGCATTCCCCATGACCTTGGATTGTGACACAGTGCAGACTGTTGTTGTCTGGCTGCCCTGCCCATGTGACTGGAGACAGTGATGTATGACTTAGCAGGCATGCCTGTGCCATGGCATGAAACTTCCAATGAGTGATCCTGCAGGGGAGTGACATGTGCTACATGCACACCATTGTGGCAATGGCTATCAGGACATGGGTGCATCATGGTGTCTGTCGCTGGTATGCATCACATGCATTTCCTATTTGACTCTGGGCATCCCTTTCATCCGGACACCTGTACTGACTCAGTGGCAAGAGTTGTGATGTGTGCATGTTCACATGCTTAACCGGGTTCTCTGCACTGTCCAACTACTGTGTAGGTGGTGCATGTGTCCACACTGGGGTATTGCCATCCAACAGACACCAGACAGATGGGTGCAAGGCCAGGTGGGATGTGAGTGCCATGGTTGACCATCAGACTGACAATTGGCTTCTCCTGTTCTGTTTGGGCACTTTTAGCAAAGTTCAACTAAGGATGCCAGGGCTTGCTCTGTAATGTGCTGTACTAACTGTGGTGTGTGCGTTCGGTGCAGGTGACTGATGTCTGTCTGTTTCCCTATTGATTGCAGATACATCCACGGCCACAGGAGGGGACAGCTCCACGGACCAGGAGGAGCCGCAGAGCCAGACTGGGTCAGCAGCCGAGGAGTGGTCGGAGGGACCCAGTGGCACGGAGGGCGAGGGGAGCCACACCGAGGAGTCCTCAGCACCATCCACCTCAGCTGAGGACCACAGCAGCTCGGAGGATGACTCCCTTATGGAGGCGGGTGTCAGCAGCCACCACACCCCAGCTAGTGTTGCTGTCCCCGCCACCACCACCACCACCACCGCCCTCCCATCGGCTCCCATTCCCGAGGTCCGTGGAGGCTCCCATGTTCGGGAGCGTGTCTCCTTCGGGCCAGGCACCGCACCCCTGCCCCTGTGTCCCCTGCTGCCCTGAGTGAGGAGTCTGTGTACCTCCTTCGCCAGCTCCATGTAGGGCAGACAGCGATGCTGAGTGTCCTCCATGCCCACACCACTCTGTTGACTCAGCTGGTGTCGTTCATGGAGGGCATCTCATCGGGCATGTCTGCCCTACAGAGGGGCAATAGGTCCATGGACTCCTCCCTGACGGCAGCAGTGTCCCTCCTCCGACAGTCCCTCACCCCTCCTGCCTCTGCCCCATCCACACTCCCCAGCACCTTACCTGTCCCAAGCACACACACACCGGCACAGGCACACACCAGCACAGACACGAGCAGCACACAGACACACACGCCACTAACAAGACGCACACGCACGCACAGTCAGGGGACTGAAACCACACTCACAGGGGATGGGGCCCAGGCACACACACACGCATCCACGAGCACTGCGCAGTCCTCAGTTGCCTCTCCCTCCAAAGCCCCCTCCCTTGCCTCACCTGCAACCCCAAAGACACAGCGGCTCTTCCTCAGTGACCTCGGCCTCTTCCCCTCCGATCCAGCTGATACAGCATTCAGGGGGAAGAGGAAGCCCACCCACACGGAGCGGAGTGCCCCTCGCCCCCGGACACCCTCCCCCAGGCGCAGACCGACTGACGCCCCCACCCGCAAGTCCCCCCGGACCCGGAAGAGCAAGACCCCGCCGCCGCCCTGCAGCTCAGGCACCAAGTCTCCTTCCTCCATCCCTCAGGCCCCCACTCCACAGGTGCCCCCACCACACCCTGCCCCAGGTTCCCCCACCCACAGATACACCATCCCCAAAAGGATCAGGCCTTCTCCCCCTGCCACTTGCTCTTCCGGCCCCACACCCCCCGCTGCGCTTGTCTGTGCCACTGGTGTGGTGAGGGTGTCCTCCCCCTCTGTCCTGCCCACCTTACCTGATCCCCATTCTCCTCCCCTGGAGGTAGGCACTGCAGTGGAGGCCACTACCACCCTGTCTGACTTGGGCACTGCAGTGGCGAACCTGTCCACTCCATCTGCACGGTCCACTGCAGTCGTGCCGGCGCCCACACCATCTGAGTCATGCCCCCCAGTTGTGCCGGCACACACCATGTCAGACACCTCCACTGCAGTTGTCAGTGGCTCTCCAGCACCCACCACCCCTTCCCTGCCTCCTTCTGGTGAGCCCTGATCCTGTCCCTGCGGTGCCTGGTCTGCCCCCCGTATGCCCCTCCGAGGGGATTGTCCCTTGTGTGTAGCAGTGCAGGCATGCGTAGGGTGACATCTGCCACTGTCACCCTGTTTTGACTTTCAGAATGGACTGGCCATTGGCCTTTGTTTCTTTTTTTCTGGACTTTAACTTTTGAACCCACATATGCTGAATAAAGCTACTTTCTGTTCTCTAGTGGTTTTGCTTCTGATGTACATGATGTTAATGATGCTAACCGTGCCCTTGCTGCAGTGATGGTGATTTTTGGTCTCATGAAAATGAAGTGTTACTCTGCAGGAACCCATGTGGTCCACGGGTAATGTGTCCTATCCTGTAGTGTATCCATGTCATCCTTAGCAGCATATGAGGGTGTCATGTTTTCAATATTTGGCAATGGGATTTCCTACTTACATTAGCAATGTCACATCTGTGGCTTCCACCCCTGCACATCTGTTGTGCTTGCCATTGTTCAATTAGTCTACTTCCCTGACCGTGTGGCCATCTCCACTGGACATGCAGGTTTGGGCATCAATGGGGAAGGACTCATCTGTGTTGTCAGTGCAACTTGCTATACATGTGTGTTGGATCTGTGCTGATGATTTCGTTGACACTCCCATGACCAGGCTGATGTGACAGGAGCCTTCATTTGGTGCTAATTGTTGACTGTGTGACCAAGTGTTCTGCTGACATGATGGAGCCCTACTGAGGCGACATATGGCACAGCTTTCCTCACACAGGAGTGGAGTCCCCTCATGGCAGTGTGTGCTCCTGTGACATCGCCTGCGCCCAAGGTGTGTGTTGTATGAGCATGTCTGTGTGTTCACTTCCATTTTGCTGTGCATGCTGGGATCCCTAGTGATGTTCCTGTTTGTGATGCTTGCTGAGTTGACCTATGTTCCCCCAAAGTCTTCTCCCTGGGTTCTCTGTGATGTGGGTGCATGGCACATTACTGGTCATCAGGGTGTCACCCATAGGTGTGTTTGCTGTCAGGGCTGAGTTTGTGGGCAGACGCTGATGGGTCACAGTCAGGATTCCCCTTGGCACTTGTTGTTTACACCTGTCATGTGATTTCCGGTTTGTGTTAGCTTTCATTGGTTGTGACACGTTGTGTGTGTGACTGCTGGCACTCCTCAGGGTCAGGGCTGCAATGTTGGTAGTTGTCTATGTGTGTTCTTTGTGGGTGACCTTGGCTTCTTCATTGGTGTGTGACTGTGGCTGGGATCCCATTGGTTGGTGTGGTATTGCCGTCATGTCCATGTACAGCGTAGTGTGCAGTGTGTCAGACATTCAGGAGTCTTGTTGAGTGGCCATGTGTGATGTGTTTCTGCACCTTGGTTCCCGCCACCCCCTGGGATTGTCATGGGTGCATGTGCAATGTCACCAGTGCATGTGAGCTTCACTGCTGCACATTGTTGGAGGTCGAGGTGTGTGGTGTTGAGTGTGTGCAGATGAGAGTTGTTGCCCGGCTAGACCCCTGCCTCCATGTTGGCCTTGGCTTACTGGCCGTGCTGATTGATTTGTGCTTGTGTAGGTGTGATGGTAGTTTGTTGCTCAGGACACATGACTGTGGTTCACAGTGTGAACGACATCTAGCTTTGTCATCACAGTGGGATTGTAATGCAGCCCAGGGTCACCACATTGTGGGGGCCCTGGGGGTAGTGCTGTGGTGTCTCTGTGTCTTGCTGTGTCAGTTGCTGTTCCTACATGCTTGTGTGACATGTGTGATTTGTGCTCCCTCTCATCTGACAATGCCTGATTGCCCACATAGGGGATTTGGATCCATGAGTTACCTTTGTGTGGCACTGTATGCACATCTGTGTAATTGGTATTCAGGCCTCCTCATGTGTTGTGTGGTTGCCTGGGGACACTGGTACCCCCCCCTCACCTGTTGTGTTTGATGTGCAGTGTGGGTCTGCCTGTTTGTGTTTGTGCATCTGCACCACTGCATTGGCATATCTTTAGTGTGCCATTGGCTGTATGTTGTTTGGTGGGTTTCCCCTGCTGTCCCTGGGACTCCTAGGTCATCAGTCAGCACAATGATCATTGTTTGTGTGTCCCATTGCTGCCATGGTATGGTATCTGTTCACCTCACATCTACAGTCTCCACAGGGTATCTGCATTTGTGTGCCCATTGGTGCAAATATGTGGGTCTGCATTCTGATGGTCACTTCTGTCATTGTGTCATTGATGAATGTTGACAGTGTCAGCCCCCATGGGTGATGTTTGTCTGCACATGGCCAAAGGTATGTCTTATTTGCACTGCACTGTTTGCCTCCCCCAATCTATGTTGCTATGGGACACAAGCACTACTTTGCCACTGATGTGTTTGTTGTTCTGTGACCAGGAATCATCCATGCAGTTTGGCAGTTGCAGCTTTTTCTTTGTCAACACTTACATATTGGTCACTGTGATGATGGGGGTTTGGACCCCATTGCCCCAATGTTCAAAATGTGCTTCAGCTATGGACCCCACACTTACATTTTGGTCACTGTGATGATGGGGGTATGGACCCCATTGCCACAATGTTCAATATGTGCTTCAGCTATGGACCCCACACTTACATTTTGGTCACTGTGATGATGGGGGTATGGACCCCATTGCCACAATGTTCAATATGTGCTTCAGCTATGGACCCCACACTTACATTTTGGTCACTGTGATGATGGGGGTATGGACCCCATTGCCACAATGTTCAATATGTGCTTCAGCTATGGACCCCACACTTACATTTTGGTCACTGTGATGATGGGGGTATGGACCCCATTGCCCCAATGTTCAAAATGTGCTTCAGCTATGGACCCCACACTTACATTTTGGTCACTGTGATGATGGGGGTTTGGACCCCATTGCCACAATGTTCTAAATGTGCTTCAGCTATGGACCCCACACTTACATTTTGGTCACTGTGATGATGGGGGTATGGACCCCATTGCCACAATGTTCAATATGTGCTTCAGCTATGGACCCCACACTTACATTTTGGTCACTGTGATGATGGGGGTTTGGACCCCATTGCCACAATGGTCATGGCCTGCTTGCATTGTGGGGGCCACACACATTTATGTGTGGCACATGTGATAGGGGGTCACATTGTATGTTCAAAGTCATGTTCAGTGTTGTAGGCATTTGACACAGTCTACACACGCTTGTCATGGTGTTGGGGGGATGTCTTTATGTTGCATTGTTTATGTTGGTGTGTGCTTGTTGTGTCATGTATTAGCCATCCTGTGAGTGGGGGTGTTGTTGGTGGTAGGCATCCAGCCCCCCATGGGTAGAGGTGGTAGTAGTGGTAGGCATCTGGCACCCCCTGGGTAAGGGTGGTAGTAGTGACAGGCATCCAGCCCCCCATGGGTAGAGGTGGTAGTAGTGGTAGGCATCTGGCACCCCCTGGGTAGAGGGTGGTAGTAGTGGTAGGCATCTGGCACCCCATGGGTAAGGGTGGTAGTAGTGGTAGGCATCTGGCACCCCATGGGTAAGGGTGGTAGTAGTGGTAGGCATCCAGCCCCCCATGGGTAAGGGTGGTAGTAGTGGTAGGCATCTGGCACCCCCTGGGTAAGGGTGGTAGTAGTGACAGGCATCCAGCCCCCCATGGGTAGAGGTGGTAGTAGTGGTAGGCATCTGGCACCCCCTGGGTAGAGGTGGTAGTAGTGGTAGGCATCTGGCACCCCCTGGGTAAGGGTGGTAGTAGTGACAGGCATCCAGCCCCCCATGGGTAGAGGTGGTAGTAGTGGTAGGCATCTGGCACCCCCTGGGTAGAGGTGGTAGTAGTGGTAGGCATCTGGCACCCCTTGGGTAAGGGTGGTAGTAGTGGTAGGCATCTGGCACCCCATGGGTAAGGGTGGTAGTAGTGACAGGCATCCAGTCCCCCATGGGTAGAGGTGGTAGTAGTGGTAGGCATCTGGCACCCCTGGGTAGAGGTGGTAGTAGTGGTAGGCATCTGGCACCCCTGGGTAAGGGTGGTAGTAGTGGTAGGCATCTGGCACCCCCATGGGTAGAGGGTGGTAGTAGTGGTAGGCATCTGGCACCCCTGGGTAAGGGTGGTAGTAGTGACAGGCATCCAGCCCCCATGGGTAGAGGGTGGTAGTAGTGGTAGGCATCTGGCATCCCCTGGGTAGAGGTGGTAGTAGTGGTAGGCATCTGGCACCCCCTGGGTAAGGGTGGTAGTAGTGACAGGCATCCAGCCCCCATGGGTAGAGGTGGTAGTAGTGGTAGGCATCTGGCACCCCCTGGGTAAGGGTGGTAGTAGTGACAGGCATCCAGCCCCCATGGGTAGAGGTGGTAGTAGTGGTAGGCATCTGGCACCCCTGGGTAGAGGTGGTAGTAGTGGTAGGCATCTGGCACCCCCTGGGTAAGAGGTGGTAGTAGTGGTAGGCATCTGGCACCCCATGGGTAAGGGTGGTAGTAGTGACAGGCATCCAGCCCCCCATGGGTAGAGGTGGTAGTAGTGGTAGGCATCTGGCACCCCCTGGGTAGAGGTGGTAGTAGTGGTAGGCATCTGGCACCCCCTGGGTAAGGGTGGTAGTAGTGGTAGGCATCCAGCACCCCATGGGTAGAGGTGGTAGTAGTGGTAGGCATCTGGCACCCCCTGGGTAGAGGTGGTAGTGGTGGTAGGCATCCGGGCCCCTATGTGTATATGTGGCATTGGTGATGGCCATCCCGCCCCTATGGTGCTGCTGTTGCTAGTGTAAGTAATGTCTGCATCCCTCTGTGTGTGTGTGATGTGTCAGGTACGTGTAGTTTGTTTTTGTGGTTGGTGTCTGACTTACCTTCTGCGCCGTACGCGTCCGTGCCTGTTCCGGTAGTAGATGTAGAATATTGGTAGGATCGGCACGATGGGATTCATGGTTGGTTCGTCTCGTTCGTCTTTCTCGTTGCTTCGCCTCGTCCTCGTCGCTGGCGTGTTCGTCTCGTAGCCGTGGATCGTGTTGTGGCGCGAATCGGAGCTTATGTGCGCCTCTCCCGGATGCTTTGACGTGCCGTGCGTAGCGACGGGTTCGGCGCGTACGGGAAGCGCATCGTACTTGTCCGGCCGGACGGGGCTGCATTTTGGCTTCCGTGCGACTCGATTCTGCGTTTACGGATCCGGCTCGGTCGGGGAACAGGACCTGGATTGGGTGAGTACGACTGGGTCGGAATCTATGCTGTTATGCGCATCGTACTTGCTCGTTCGGAATAATGTGCGGTTCGGTCGGGAAACAGGCATTCGCATGGCTTTTTTCCCGACCGAATGCTGTTAGGTGCGCCTCCGACCGAGATCGGAATTGGCCCCTAAGTGGGAGGCCTCGTTCAAATATTTACCTTCGGATTTAGAAACTTTTCTAGAGGATTTTTTTCCCAACGTCGAGTGATTCCCTCCAGCAGGCTGATTTCGATGCAACGTCATAGGATTGCTTCAACACGAGGCCTCAGTCAGATCCTGGAAGTCTGGAGCTCCAAATATTTAAGCGGGAGGAACCTGAAATCCAGGTCGAGTCACGATTGAAGGTAGCCGACTTGACTCTCGATGTCGAGTCGGTCACCTTATGGAGCTTTTTGACAAAAAGTTCCCAAAATTCTTGAACTTCTTCCTGACATTCCTCTTGAGGGTTCAAATTGTCCAAAACACAAATCCAAGGGTCTGGAATCTCCTTGATGGTCATTGGGATGTCTGGACTACAATTCCCACAATGCACCTGGCAAAATCCTTAAAAGTCCACTAGAGGACTCTTGGTGGAGATGATGCAGGTGGGCTCTGTTAACATGTAGCTTGCAGGGAGTCCACTCCTTAATCCTTTTTGAAGCAAGGCAAAGACCATAGGCCTGTAGCACCAGACGGTGCAGCAGGTGCAGTCCTTCAGAGTGCAGTCCTTTGGGTGCAGATCCTTATTCCATTAGGTCAGTCCTTCGTCTCCTTGTAGTTTCAGACAGCAGATCTGAGGAGCTACGCAGTTCTTCCATATTCATTCGCAGTTTTTGGGAGTCAAGCAGGGAGCACCCGTGACCAATGGGATGCAAGGTGCCACTCAGGTGTATGATAACTTCCTCCAAAGTTTGACATATTCTTGTCCCAGAAAGCACCATTCTTTCAAAATCCAACATGGAGAAAGTCTCTCCTTAGGGTTAGATCTGGCTAAGCTAAGTTTCACTAACACACCCCTTTCAAACCCTGACTAATCCAATTACTGAGCCTTCTAAGTGGCTGGGGGTGCAAGATGTGGGGTCAGCCTCTGCTGGTCCCAAACTGTCATTCTCCCTTTGAAGACCAGTTTGGCTCCCCCACCCTCTTTCTGCCTCTTAGCTTCTGCAGCTAAAGTTCTCACCAACAGGAAATCCATTGTCTACTCTGAAAGGACATTTCACACATCATCAAGCAGCTCTGGCTCAGCCTGGGGAAGGCTGAAAAATCAGGAGAGGGCAGCTGAAAAGCCGGATTCTGGGTCACAGAAAAGAAAGTATAATAACGTATTCAAGCTAGCTGGACTGATGAGGGGTGATGCCCAGAAACCGGTCCCAGGATGCTTGTTTCTCGTCCAGTGAGGACCTAGCTTGGCAGTTCGGGCTGGACTGTTCCCATGAGGAGCAGGGTCAAGACTGATTTGCATATGGTTGGGTCCAAACTGGGTTGACGTGGTGAGCAAAAGAACGATGGATTAACTCCAGATCCTTGTGACTGGGGGTGAATGTTTGCATTATTTAGCATTCCATCCATCATGTGTTCCTTTTGCTTTTGTCACCCTAAGTGGGAAGGGTATGCCCAGTCGTGCGTCCCATGCTCACTGCGCCACTGGATTCAAGCTAGCCTGGCTTATGAGGGGTGATTCCCCAGAACCAGTCCCAGAATGCTTGTTTTTGAATTCCAGGGAGGACCTAGCTTGGCAGTTTGGGCTGGACAGTTCCCATGAGGGGCAGGGTCAAGACTGATTTGCATATGGCTGAGTTCAAACTGGGGTGGCGTGGTGAGCAAAAGAACGATGGATTAAACCCAGATCCTTGTGACTGGGGGTGAATGTTTGCATTGATCAGCATTCCATCCATCATTTGTTCCTTTTGCTTTTGTCACCCTACGTGGGAAGGGTATGCCCAGCCGTGGGTCCCGTTTTCACTGCACCACTGGATTCAAACTATCTGGGCTGATGAGGGGTGATGTCCCAAAACCGGTCCCAGGATGCTTGTTTCTGGTTCAGGTAGGACCTAGCTTGGCAGTTCCGGCTGGACTGTTCCCATGAGGGACAGGGTCAAGACTGATTTGCATATGGCTGGGTCCAAACTGGGGTGGCGTGGTGAGCAAAAGAACGATGGATTAATCCCAGATCCTTATGACTGGGGATGAATGTTTGCATTGTTCAGCATTCTGTCCATCATTTGTTCCTGATCCAGCGCTAACAATAAAAATTCTTCTCCCATATAACTCGGTCATCCAGGTACAACTATCTCTCCAATACACAGACTATATCCATATGACGGTGGGGCCCATTGACACCGCATATACATTCACTTACTCATTTATTCCCTGGATTACCTCCGTCCTTAACCTAGGAGAAAAAACAGTATAACGATTTGCTGGAAGGAGACGGGATACCTCTTTTTAACACGACATAATGTTTCTCATTGCTTTTAAGGTATTCCGCTCATTGGTCGATGGACCAACTAGTAGGAATCAGTTGATGGTGATTAAGACCAGCTCAATCACAATAAACTCTTTAACATTTTACCTTAATTATTGAGCTAAAGAATCACTGAGTCATTTGTTTAAAGATAATAAAGTTTATATAAAGTTTTTAGAAACAATGCATAAGTTTAAGTTTATCACTCAGATTATTACATTTATCATCATTATAAGAATAAATTGAAATTACAATGCATACCTATTGGATGGAAGATAAAGTTTGTCACAGCAAGAACTTCAAAAAAGATCTATCTATCTGTCTTGGAAAATCTAATAGCTCTAAATGAAAAATCTATCAGGAGTAAAAAGGTTCTTAAAAAGCAGCATCTTATACCTAGATAAAATAGCAGCAGCAGCTTCGATCATCCGCAACAGCAGCTCAGCACCCGCAACTCATCTATCAGCAATCTCAGCTCTCTCTTCTCCTAACAGTACGCTCGCTCATCATCATCAAGAAAAATAATACTACTAACCACTACCTCCCACCCGGAGTAGGTCTTCTTATACCCTAATTCTCGCTTACTAAATAAAATGTTGCCTCTTTATGGCGTGATTCTCTCTCATTGGTCCATTCAAGTCCATATACATTTTTATCAAACTTCCTAGTCTTAACCAGTTCTTTGTGGAATGTCCATGCTTGCATCGTTTCCCACAGTTCATGACATTACTCATCAGTTTCGATCAGTCCAATTTGTATCATTTTCTGATACTTTTTAGGTTCAACAGTTCCGTTTGTCCATTTATTCATTTTGACTTCTCACGCTTCTTGCTGATCATCTTGGCACACATTTGCTCAGTAAGGTCACAATAGCCTTGACCATACTTCCATCTTAGGCTCTCAGCACGAACACGTGGTCATTCTTTTTCACAGCCTTTCTCCTTTTCCACACGGCTTCTTGCACATGCGTACTCTAGCTCATGGCGGCCATTTTATATCGCTGCTCAACAGGCCTAAGCGCACTATTTTCAAAGATAAACAAAATATTGTTAAAATAAAGAATATAAACCCTTTCGTTTCCCTCCCGTCTTTCTACGTACCCCAATTAGGTATTACCTAGCAAAAAGCAACATATAAAGCCGTCCCTTACTTACCATCGCTTTATTTTGCCACCACACGTTTTATTTTCAAAGCACAAATCATGCGTTTATTATTTTATTAGTATGCAAATATTACGGTTATGTTAACCACGTCAACAATTATAAGTAGATTAATTTGCACATAAAATAGCGTGTTACCTTTAACCCTTCACATGTAACATACATTGTTGGTTATTTACTTAAACGAACATGTTTATTAATTATTTTACGAAAATTATTAGGAGGTTAAAAATTTTTCATTTATCCTGCTCCATCAACTCCCCCTTTGGTGATTTTTAATATCACCACAAAACCCAAGTTATACAATTCTCTCAGACAGCATATTTCTTTTATCCGTTTGCTTTTGTTAGTTTACACAACTGTATCCCTTTCAACTTGTCTCTTGGTCTTCTTGTACATGTTCTCTTTTATCTCTTCTAGCTCTATTTCACCCATTTCTCTCTCTCTCTCCTTGTTTATCATGTTTTCTTTTTCTATTTTATTCTGTCTTCTTCTTTTCTTTATACATGTAATTACAAGCTTCAGCACTAAAATTATTATGATTATCATGGTTGCTATTATTATAACTTTCCCTATTATTAATCCACTCATTCTTGTTAACCAATTTATTACTGAAGAAAACCCTTTACCAAGTTTTCCAAATGCACTTTCAACCTTCCAGTGGAACAAGTTCTTTGTGCAAACTTGTAATATTCTTTATATACTTTTGTATATTTTCACTTTTATCTGGAATGTAAGTGCAACAATGTTGGACTTTCAGCATTCCACAGACTCCACCCTCTTTTGCCAAAAGAATGTCAAGGGCAAGTCGATTTTGCATCACCATAGCTCTCATGGCAACCATCTCGGTATTTACCATCAAGAACCCTCCAGCAGTATCTGTAGATAAACGATCTACCACTGTGGATAATTTCCGAATTTTAAATGCATTCAAAGATATTCCCACTGCTGGTATCAATGCTCCAAAAATATCACCTACTATTTCTGAAAAACTTTCCCTTTTTCTACGTGTAAAGGTATTTATCATTTTGTGTGTTCCTTTTTCTTTTCTATCCATATGAAAAATCTTTGGAAAGACCAGGCCTAAATAACATGACCCATACCAATGGTCCGGCAACCTGTAATAAGCCCTATTACCGCAAACATAATAGATCCCTGGAAATATTGGATCTTTTCCCCCTTTGAATCCCCATCCGCCTAAAATTTGATAATTGTCATGGCAAATACTGGAACCCACAAAATAATTGTCATATCTTGTTTTATTTCTTCTAATGCACAACCTTCCCTGTTGGGGCCAATCCAGAGTCATAGCTGCATTTGTCTTTTTCTTGTCATGATTGTCTTCCTCAAACGCCCAAAGAGGTGTTTTTGTCTCTTCTATCACTTTTCTTTGAAATTTCACTCTTCTTTCTTCAACCATCTCTAAAAATACTTTTTCTTCCTTCTTTAACTCACAGGTAAGGTTGTTTTTAACTATATTATCTAATGTTAAAATCTTATCTTCTATGAAAAATTCACCAAACGTTTTTCCCTCTTTTATTTTGTTTAGTTCGGGAACTACAGAAACTTTCGCAAAAATCTTATCTATGTCAGTGTAATAATATTCTAATCTACCTGTTTTATAAAATAAACTTGCTAAAACACTACATGTTATTCCATACGTCAAAGGAAGGTGATGATAAGTCACACCCTCTGCTACAGACGCAGGCAATTGCATACAAACATAGCAATCTCTTACATCCATTGTTTCTACATACTCATATAATAATTTAGTAAAAACATTCTTTGAAAAATCTGTTATTGATTTGTCCTTATGTAATTCTGCACTACTTTTTAATATAACTGTTTCTTGAGTGTTAGCTCCTTTTTCTTTCTCTGTGTGATTAGACGTTTCTACTACAGCTAAACTAATTGGAATAGTGATTGCTAAAACCACCCATACTGTCATTAATAATCCTGTACAAAAGAAGCACATCTTACACCATCTACTTAAAAACTCACATCTACATTTCCTATCTCTAGTATCCTCCATTTTGTTTTATAACCTTATTTATTTATTTTCAAGAAAATTGTGTCACTACACCTCAGAAATGACTTATTAGCCACTCTGCACTCCAATGTTTTTGTCTTTGCTTGGTACTTTCTTTTAATTCTTTTCAGAATTCTTTCTTTGTCAAAT
Organism: Calotriton arnoldi; assembly: GCA_963921515.1. Lineage (NCBI taxonomy): Eukaryota > Metazoa > Chordata > Amphibia > Caudata > Salamandridae > Calotriton > Calotriton arnoldi. Next base: position 180,791 of record CAWUFW010006817.1, read on the forward strand.
CCAGTATTTTGTCAAATCCGGTAGAAATTCGTCAGATCCAGTATTTTGTCAAGTCCGGTAGAAATTTGTTTAAATTTCTTCAAGTTTGTTGCACTTCACCTTCACCCATTAGGTTTCTTTGTTCTGGGTTCTCGTGAGTGTTCTTTTCTTCTTTGATATCAGTTAAAGCAAGATACAACCATTCAGGCGATCTATACTTCGGATTTACCTTCTTTACTCTTTTCGTTTTCTGCAAGTGTTTTCCACCTTGTTTTTCTTGCTCTTTCTGACTTGTTATTTCATTCACTTGTTCAGCACTTTTTCCATCTAACCTTATGATCCTGTATCTTAATTTTCTTACTTCGTTGGGCCAATTGTCTCCTTTTCTTGGCCTTTTTGCCTCACTTCCTTTTTCCTCTCTTTCTGTTTTCCAATTCCTTTTTCTTGACTCTAGTTTTTGGTTTCTTTCCTCTCCACTTTCTTCAGATAGACTCTGTTTCTGTTTTCTCTTTATTGTCTCTTATTTTGAATCTTATAATTTCATTTTCTTCCTCTACTTGTGGTTCTTTTCTTATCTTCCTTCGTTCACCTATTTCTGTCCCTCCTCGAGGTTCTTCCGAATTTGTGTCAATCTCTCTATCTGCTTCTAAATTTCCCTGTTCTTTTGTTTGGCTATCTGTCCCTATTGCTCCTCGGGGATCTTCCGATTTTTCTAACTTTCTGTTTGAAACTCTCCCTTCTTCATCTATTAATATTATCTCCGAAGGATTTTTACCACAACTTGTACTTGGTTGCTCACTGTTACTGTCTTCGTGCTCAGTTTCTTCTCTTATGCTTTCAAATTTCCAATTTCTTTTCAGAATTTCCTCACAATCCGAATGATCTGTATCAGATTCTGAACTGGTATCTGATATTTCCAGATGTCGACTCACATGTCGATCTTCAAGTTCTGGAACTTCAGCTATTTCCTCTACTTCTTCTGTCGTTGCACTTGTAGTTGGGTCTTCCAGATGTCGACTTACAGGTCGATCTTCAGATTCTGGCACCCTGTTTGTTTCTTCTTCTGCTTCTGATGCTGAACTGTTATCCAATACTTCCAGATGTCGACTCACATGTCGATCTTCAGGTTCTGGAACTCTGATGGTGTGACTGGCATGCACCCAGTGTTTCACTCCTGCACATTTGACTGCAGTGGTTGTCACCAGGATCACCTGTCGTGGTTCGTCCCAGCGAGGAACCAAACAGTTTCTTCTCCTGTGGACTTTTATGCGGACCCAATCTCCTGGATTCAAGTCGTGAGCTGGTTTTCTTTCAAGAGTGGTCGCATCCGGTCCAACCTGATGAAACACAGAACGCACCACATCAGCCAATCCTTTGCAATAATCCAGCACCAGATCATCAGTTATAGTCAGTAGTTTGTTGACAGGTACATGTGCTTGTCTCATTGCTCGTCCCATAATTATCTCATGGGGACTGAGTCCAGTTTTCCTTTCCGGAATACTTCTGATTGTCATTAAAACTAATGGCAAGGCATCTGGCCATTTGAGTCCTGTGGCTTGACACATTTTTCCTAACCTGTTCTTAATTGTTCCATTCACTTGCTCTACTATTCCAGAAGCCTCTGGTCTGTATGCACAATGCAGTTTCTGTTTAATACTAAGTGCTTCACAAATCAGTTTAATTAATTCGTTTTGGAAATGTGTTCCTCTATCTGTTTCAATCGTGACTGGAAAACCATACCTCGGAATGAATTCTCGCAGCATAAGTTTTGCTACCGTGATTCCATCATTCCTTCTGGTCGGGTATGCTTCCACCCAACGGGAAAACAAACAGACGACTACGAGGACATACCTTAGTCTGTTGCTCGGGGGCATTTCTATAAAATCCATTTGCATTCTAGTGAACGGACCTCCTTCTCGTCCTATTGTTCCTAGACTCACTACTGTCTTCCTTCCTGGATTTAATTGTTGACAAATAAGACATCTTTGACAAAGACTCTCAGCTATGGCTCTGAATTTTGGATTATACCATGTTTGTCTAAAAAGTCTGATCATTGAATCTCTCCCAATATGGGCTTGTCCATGGTACATCCGTGCCATGTCAGAAATCATGCTATCAGGCATAACTGGTCTTTCATCTCTGTAAACCCAAACATCATTTTCCTCACGTTTTCTACATCCTGCTTTTATCCATGTATCTTTTTCCTCATCATCTGCTGCTTCCTGTAACTGTCTCACCTCATCCCATGTCTCAACAGGGTTAGTAAAAAGCAAAGGACAAGAAATATGCTCTCTTTCTCGGCTCCTGTTCAAAGAGACCACATTCTTTGCACAGTACTGTGCAATCTCGTCAGCATACTTATTGCCGACAGTTATGTAGTCTTCCCCATTTTTATGTGCATTGCACTTCACAACAGCAATCTGTTTAGGCAGCTGTATCGCCTCTAGCAACTTTTTCACAAAATCTCCATTTCTAATTGGCGTTCCTGCAGACGTCAAGAAACCTCTTTGTGACCAAATCTGACCAAAATCATGCACCACTCCAAAACCGTATTGGCTATCTGTCACAATCGTAACCCGTACATTTCTTCCCAACTTGCAGGCTTGAATCAGAGCTACTAGTTCTGCGACTTGGGCAGACCGTATCCCTTTCAGACAAGATGCTTCCATTACAGTTGCTACTGTGCAAACTGCATACGCTGCACTTAGAACTCCATCATTTGTTCTCAAACATGAGCCATCCACGAACAGAATATAATCTGATTCCTTTAAGGGCTCATCTCGTATATCTGGCCTTGGTTTTGTACAATATTCAAGCACATTCAGACAATCGTGATCTACTTCATCCATTTCAATTACACTCTCTTCATCTGGCAATGATGTCGAAGGATTCACATTCATACATCTGTCAATGGTCACATTATCTGCACTCAAAATTACTTTTTCATACCTAGTCAGCCGACTATGTGTCATGTATTGTGTTTTCGTTCTTGTCAAGAGAATTTCCACAGAATGGGGAACATATACTCTCAGTGGATATCCCATCACTATGCCTTCGCTCTGTTCCAGACTCACACAAGTAGCAGCAACTGCTTTCAAACATCCAGGCAACGCTTTTGCTACAGGGTCTAAAACAGCTGAAAAATATGCAATGGGTCTTTTCATTGTTCCATGTCTTTGTACCAAGACTGAAAATGCACATCCATCTCTTTCACTGCAATACAACTCAAAGTCTTTCTCATAGTCAGGCATTCCCAATGCTGGAGCTTCACACAATTTCTTTTTCAGCTCTCTGAATGCTTTCATTTCCTCATCATTCATTTCAAAAGGATCTTTAACATCCTTCTTTGTCAGTTTTTGCAACGGTTTGGCGATCAACGAAAATCCGCTTATCCATTGTCGACAATATCCAACCATTCCCAAAAACATTCTTACCTCTCTTTGCGTCATTGGAGCTCTCATTCCTTGAATCATCTTTATTCTTTCAGTCGTTACCTTTCGCACTCCTTTCTCAATTTTATGCCCTAAATATTGGACTTCTTGTTGACAAAACTGCAATTTTGATGGGGACACTTTATGTCCTCTTTTGGCTAAATGATTCAGCAAAGCAATTGTATCATTGACACATGCTTCCTTCGTTTTTGATGCCACCAGTAGGTCATCAATATACTGAACCATCACTGATTTTTCTGGCATTTTTAAATCTTCCAAGGATTTCTTTAGAATCTGATTAAAGATCGAAGGGCTTTCTGTGTACCCTTGAGGAATTCGGCACCATGCCAAAATACGCTCTCCAAACCGGAACGCAAATAATGGCTGGCTATCTGGATGCAATGGAATAGAGAAAAATGCATGACATAAATCAATTACTGTGTACCATTCTGCTTCACGTGGAATCTGGTATAGAATCACAGCAGGGTTCGGTACTATTGGGCAACAAGGCACTACAATTTTGTTTACCTTCCTCAAATCCTGTACAATTCTATATGTTCCGTTTGGCTTTTTCAGTCCCATTATTGGCGAATTACATGGACTGCTCATGATTTCTTTTAGAATCCCTTGTTCAACCATTTTATTTATTACTGGCGTTATTCCTTCAATTATTTCTGGTGTCAATTTATACTGGGGCGTATTTGGGTAACTCGTTCCCTCTTTTACGGAGATTTTAACGGGATCTACTTCTTTCATTAATCCTATATCTTCTCCTGTAAAGTCCCACACTTCCTCTTTCACTGTCTTTTTCAGTTCAATTGGGATTTTCTCTGCATCAAATACAGGAAACAAATCATTTACTTCTGGTTCTAAATTCACCAGTGTCATTTTATACAATACATCTTCATCTGGGGTCTGAAATGCAATTCCATCTGGAGTACAATAGATAGTGCAATTCATTTTGCACAATAGATCGCGTCCTAATAGGTTCACAGGACTACAATCGCATACCACAAATCGGTGCATTTCACTAAATGGACCAATCTTTACCTCCACTAATTTAGTAAGAGGCGTCTTAATTTGCTGATTCGATACTCCGACTACTTGGATATGTTCACCTGAGAGAGGAAGGTTTGGAATTTCCACTGACCTAACAGTAGAACGGGTAGCTCCAGTGTCCACAAGGAATGTTACATTTGCACCATTCACTTCTCCATCCACAAATGGACCAGACTGATCTACCTCTAGAGTTGCGCCAAGCACGCACTCTTCCCCTCTCCTAGGCACCGTCAGAAGCTTTCATCCGTTTCATCCTCATCCTGTCGTAACCAATATTGAGAAATGGCAGCTGCACGCGGCAACTGTGTTACCTGCTCTCCTCCGTAGAATCCTGTTTCTGCACTGAATTTCTGTTGGTTAACACTCTTGGGAAGTGGTGGTTGTGGCACCTGACTCTGTTGAGTAACTACCTCACTCTGCACCTGTGAATTTAATGATTGATTTTCCACATTAAGTTTTGGAGGAAATTTACACTCGTTTCTCCAATGCCCTAGCTTTCCGCAGTTGTGGCATGGCCACTTTTTCTTTGCCTCATCTATGCTCATTTGTCCTTTTCCTTTACCTATATTTGGTCGAAATCTAGCCTGTCCTGCTTCATTACCTGTATTACTCAATTGAGCTTCTTGTTTCTCTGCAACTTTCACCTGTGCCCACATGGCTTTTTCTTTCAATTTACGCTGTCTACTCTCAATATCATCACTGCAATACTTAGCATATCTCAAAACTTCATCGACTGTGCTATTCTGCCAACAAATCATATGCTGTTTAATCATCTCACTTATCTCTGGTTTCAACCCATATACAAATCTATATACAAAATGACTCATATCCTTCTCATTTAGTGTCTCATAACCACTATACTGTTTGAAAACTAACAACAGTCTTTCATAGTAAGCATGCACTGATTCTTTACTTTCCTGCGTGGTTCTGTCTATTTTTACCCAATCTGTTTCTTTAGGTGGAATCTTATTCTTCAAAAAGGTAATTACTTGATCATACTTTCTCATCACTTCTGGTCCTGGCGCTCCTGTTTTAGCATCTCTTGGATATTCTACAGTTGGCCAATCAATAGTAATCTTACATTCTGTCCACAAATCAGCTGGCACTACTATATCAAACAATCCATCCAAGTCTATCCACAACACCTTTGAAACCTTAACAAATCTCTCCACTTGTCTGTACCATTCTACTGGCTTCTCTCTCAACTTTGGGAAATCATTTGTAAATGACAGTATATCCTGTCTAGACCATGGAACATGCACATAACTACCTCCTGGAGTTTCTCTCATCGGGTACTCCCTTACAACTGGTTCCTTATCTGTCACTGCAAAAGCCAAAGATGCTTTATCTGTTACTTTCTCATTCTTTTTTATCCATCTACTTCTCCATCTATCCACATCACCCCATTTTCTCAGTAAAACAATTAATTCTTTTATTTGGGTCAATCTTCCTGATGTGTTCAGATTCTCTATATCTTTCTCACAAAAATCTACTCTATATGGTTTCTGCAACGTTCTCACTTTTGCAAATTCTACTCCCAGTTCACTTGCTGTCTCTTCTAATTTGTCATGTAAATTTCTAGCTCTCCATGTAAGACTTTTGCACAAAAACATAATCTCATCATCCTGATAATTTTTTAATTTTTCTGTACCAATCGTTCCTAAAATCAATTCTTCCATGTCTATTTTTAACCTAATTACATCTAATGGTTTTACTTCTGTCTCTTTCGTTTTTAGCGTTTTCATCCATTCATTTAACTCATCTGGAGTCGGACCTACAGGCGTACTATTTAATTCTATCCAATTGTTACTTCTTTCTGGTGTCCCTGATGCAGACTCCGTTACCATAGGTATTCTCCTGAACTCATTCTCATTTATCGTCAAATTAGTAGGTGGGCTTGGTCTATAGGTACTAACCAAATGGTGTGCACCTTCATTATCTAGTTCCATCCCTTCTCTTTTTCTTTGCAAATGTGAATTCATGGGAATCACTAAAGAACGTTCATCAATTTTCTGATTCTCAAAAATTGGCATTACTGGACCTATCGTTACTGGTACAGTTACAGCTTCCATATTCTTTGTCAACTCTCTTATTTTCTCAGTCAATTCTCTTGTGGTTTTTGCTAATTCAGTTGCATTGTCACTTTCTATCTCTTCATTTTGTGAAGTTTTTAATTGATCTTGTGACCTATTTATCTCATCTCTTCGTTCGGGAATTTTATTCCTCCCAGTTTCCATTGGCGGTGCATTAGGTGTCACCACCGCAGAAGTCTGTTGGTATGGAGGTGGGTTTCTGTTTAAAATATCTTCCAGCAATTCATCTTCCGTTTCACTACCACCATACCCATACTTTTCCATAACCACATGTTTCTTTTTCTCTGTACACTTTTTCTTTGCTTCTTCCTCAACTGTAAAAGCTGGAAACAAACCTCCTGTCATATTAGCACATCTCCAACGCTTTATTCTGTCCTCATGATTTACTCCCCATAACCTTCCAGGCACAAACTCATGATTCTTTAATCCTCTGAATCTCTCTCGTTCATACATCTCATCTTCCCATTCAGTTAAAGCTTCAAACTGTGTCGGTCTAGGTCTAGGTTCTAACATTGCCATCTTCTCTCTCAAATTCCGTAGTACAGCTACATTAAATGAACCATTCTCAGGGAAAGCCAATGCTCCATCATTCTTGGTATATTTTGTCCAATTTTCTAACCATATGCATGTATGATATCCATATTTCAGCATCATGTGCGAAGCTGGTGATTTCGGCGGAGGAATTACTTGTCCCTCTCTAGTCACTACCTTTTTGTCTTTCTTAAAGAAGTTCTTAACTTTCGACATCCACAACGTTTTCTCTCTACCATACTCATAATAAGACATGATTCACAATCGCTTTCTCTCCTCAAATGATCCGCAATTCAACACTGTTCTCTATGCGTTATTCCAACCAGCGCAACTAGCGCGACTCACACCAACACTCCAATCAGAGCGGTTTCTGTCTACAGCGCACTGTCCAATCCCAGCGCGGCTTTTGTCTACGTCAGTTCTGCTCCTGTCTCTGTATGACTAGCGCACTGTCCAATCCCAGCGCTGCTTTTGTCTACGTCAGTTCTGCTCTAGACCCCTCCTTTACAAAATTTATCGGCAATTTCTTTTTCAACAATTCTTCGTTAGTTACAACATTTAAAACACATTTCCATTGTCTGATTCACTAAACAAAAGAGATAGCTTTGTCCATTTACACAAGAATTCTGTATTTTCCAGTAGGCAGCGCTTACCTCTACCCTACCACAGAATTTTCCCGTTTCGCCGATAAAGTAGCACTTCCCTCTACCTTACCCTTCTTTCAAGCAAGCGGTAAACCCGTTTCTCTGGGGATAAAACACCTGTGGAGACTATACTGCTCCTGAGAATTAAGGCCAGAGTTTCACAAGAAAACCGGTCACTATTTCTCTTACACACCTTTTATGCGGAAAATGTCCCTATCATAACACAACCTGTGTTATCACCAATATGAACTCAGACAATGCACTATTCCATGTGACTTCTCTTGCCACACGTGTTCCACTTCCTACTTCCCGGAAGCGTGAAAACTTACATATAACATAACGCGACTCAACATAAAGTGTTAGACATGAACTTATCAATAATCAATAATCAATAATCAATAATCACCAAACTAATCTATAGTAACCATAACTCTGCTACCAAGAAATCTGATCCAGCGCTAACAATAAAAATTCTTCTCCCATATAACTCGGTCATCCAGGTACAACTATCTCTCCAATACACAGACTATATCCATATGACGGTGGGGCCCATTGACACCGCATATACATTCACTTACTCATTTATTCCCTGGATTACCTCCGTCCTTAACCTAGGAGAAAAAACAGTATAACGATTTGCTGGAAGGAGACGGGATACCTCTTTTTAACACGACATAATGTTTCTCATTGCTTTTAAGGTATTCCGCTCATTGGTCGATGGACCAACTAGTAGGAATCAGTTGATGGTGATTAAGACCAGCTCAATCACAATAAACTCTTTAACATTTTACCTTAATTACTGAGCTAAAGAATCACTGAGTCATTTGTTTAAAGATAATAAAGTTTATATAAAGTTTTTAGAAACAATGCATAAGTTTAAGTTTATCACTCAGATTATTACATTTATCATCATTATAAGAATACATTGAAATTACAATGCATACCTATTGGATGGAAGATAAAGTTTGTCACAGCAAGAACTTCAAAAAAAAGATCTATCTATCTGTCTTGGAAAATCTAATAGCTCTAAATGAAAAATCTATCAGGAGTAAAAAGGTTCTTAAAAAGCAGCATCTTATACCTAAGTAAAATAGCAGCAGCAGCTTCGATCATCCGCAACAGCAGCTCAGCACCCGCAACTCATCTATCAGCAATCTCAGCTCTCTCTTCTCCTAACAGTACGCTCGCTCATCATCATCAAGAAAAAATAATACTACTAACAACACCTCCCTCCCACCCGGAGTAGGTCTTCTTATACCCTAATTCTCGTTTACTAAATAAAATCTTGCCTCTTTATGGCGTGATTCTCTCTCATTGGTCCATTCAAGTCCATATACATTTTTATCAAACTTCCTAGTCTTAACCAGTTCTTTGTGGAATGTCCATGCTTGCATCGTTTCCCACAGTTCATGACATTACTCATCAGTTTCGATCAGTCCAATTTGTATCATTTTCTGATACTTTTTAGGTTCAACAGTTCCGTTTGTCCATTTATTCATTTTGACTTCTCACGCTTCTTGCTGATCATCTTGGCACACATTTGCTCAGTAAGGTCACAATAGCCTTGACCATACTTCCATCTTAGGCTCTCAGCACGAACACGTGGTCATTCTTTTTCACAGCCTTTCTCCTTTTCCACACGGCTTCTTGCACATGCGTACTCTAGCTCATGGCGGCCATTTTATATCGCTGCTCAACAGGCCTAAGCGCACTATTTTCAAAGATAAACAAAATATTGTTAAAATAAAGAATATAAACCCTTTCGTTTCCCTCCCGTCTTTCTACGTACCCCAATTAGGTATTACCTAGCAAAAAGCAACATATAAAGCCGTCCCTTACTTACCATCGCTTTATTTTGCCACCACACGTTTTATTTTCAAAGCACAAATCATGCGTTTATTATTTTATTAGTACGCAAATATTACGTTTATGTTAACCACGTCAACAATTATAAGTAGATTAATTTGCACATAAAATAGCGTGTTACCTTTAACCCTTCACATGTAACATACATTGTTGGTTATTTACTTAAACGAACATGTTTATTAATTATTTTACGAAAATTATTAGGAGGTTAAAAAATGTTCACTTATCCTGCTCCATCATTCCTTTTGCTTTTGATGCCTTAAGTGGGAAGGGTATACCCAGACGTGGGTCCCGTGCTCACAGTGCCACTGGATTCCAGCTAGCCTGGCTGATGAAGGGTGATGCTCCTAAACCAGTGCCAGGATGCTTGTTTCTGGTCCAGGGAGGACCTACCTTGGCAGCTAGGGGTGGACTGTTCCCATGGGGGGCAGGGTCAAGACTGATTAGCATATGGCTGGGTCCAATCTGGGGTGGCGTGTTGAGCAAAAGAATGATAGATTAAATCCAGATCCTTGTGACTGGGGTGAATGTTTGCATTGTTCAGCATTCCATCTATCATTTGTTCCTTTTGCTTTTGTCGCCCTAAGTGGGAAGGGTATGCCCAGACGTGGGTCCCATGCTCACTGCGCCACTGGATTCAAGCTATCCTGGCTGATGAGGGGAGATTCCCCAAAACCGGTCCCAGGATGCTTGTTTCTGGTCCAGGGAGGACATAGCTTGGCAGTTCAGGCTGGACTGTTCCCATGAGGAACAGGGTCAAGACTGATTTGCATATGGCTGGGTCCAAACTGGGGTGGCATGGTGAGCAATAGAACGATGGATTAAACCCAGATCCTTGTGACTGGGGTGAATGTTTGCATTGTACAGTATTCCGTCCATCATTTGTTCCTTTTGCTTTTGTCGCCCTAAGTGGGAAGGGTATGCCCAGACGTGGGTCCCGTGCTCACTGCGCCACTGGATTCAAACTAGCCTGTCTGATAGGAGTGATGTCCCTAAACCGGTCTCAGGATGCTTGTTTCTTGTTCAGGGAGGACCCAGCTTGGCAGTTCGGGCTGTACTGTTCCCATGGGGGGCAGGGTCAAGACTGATTTGCATATGGCTGGGTCCAAACTGGGGCGGCGTGGTGAGCAAAAGTACCATGGATTTAACCCAGATCCTTGTGACTGGTGGTGAATGTTTGCATTGTTCAGCATTACGCCCATCATTTGTTTATTTTGCTTTTGTCGCCCTCAGTGGGAATGGTATGCCCAGACGCGGGTCCCGTGCTCACTGTGCCACTGGATTCAAACTAGCCTGGCTGATGAGGGGTGATGCCCCAAAACTGGTCCCAGGATGCTTGTTTCTGGTCCAGGGAGGACCTGGCCTGGCAGTTCGGAATGGACTGTTCCCATGGGGAACAGGGTCAAGATTGATTTGCATATGGCTGAGTTTAAACTGGAGTGGCATGGGGAGGAAAGAAACTATGGATTTAGGTCCAGATCACTGTACTGGGGTGAATGTTTGACACTGATCAGCATTCTGTCCATCAATTGTTCTTTTTCCATTTTTCACCCGGAGTGGGACGGGTATGCCCAGACGTTGGTCCCGTGCTCTCCATGCCACTGGAGTCAAGCTAGCCTGGCTGATATGGGGTGATGCCCAGAGACCGGTCCCAGGATGCTTGTTTCTGGTTCAGAGAGGACCTGGCCTGGCAGTTCGGGCTGTACTGTTCCCATGGGGAACAGGGTCAAGACTGATTTGCATATGGCTGGGTTTAAACTGGAGTGGCATGGGGAGCAAACAGACTATGCAGTTAGGCCCAGATCTCTGTACTAAGGTGAATGTTTGACATTGATCGCCATTCTGTCCATCAATTGTTCTTTTTGCCTTTAACATGACAGAAGGCACAAAGTATTGCACACTTAAGTACATTAAGTCTACTCGGCCTCTAAATCTACATGCCCTATTATATACTAGGGGCTTACAGCTAGGCTATCTGTACCAATTATAATTACACCTAATTTGCATATCCTTGTAATCAGAGCACTGGCCCTAGGCCTGGTAAGTAGAGCCCAGGGCACAGTCAGTTACCACCAGTACCAAGCAAAACAATGGGGGTGATCAGGGCAAAAAGGATGACTTCCTCACATTCATCCAGTCAGCGACGTTCATCATACATCTGTGGAAGTTATCTCTGGTGGTGGAGTGGTCTTCTGACAGTGAGATGAAGAGCTGGATGTTGTCTGCGTAAGAGAGGATGTTGAGTCTGTGAGATTGTATGGTGCTGGCCAGGAGGCTTATGTACGTGATAAAGAGGGTGGGGCTGAGGTATGATCCTTGGGGAATGCCGCAGATAATCTTTTTGGGTTCCAAAGGGAACAGTGGGAGGCTGATTCTCTGGGTTCTTCCGGTGAGGTAAGTGGCGATCCATTTGAGGACGTCTCCCTGGATTCCGATGTGGTGGAATCTGTTGATTAAGATGTGATGGGAGATGGTGTCGAAGACAGCTGATATGTCCAGAAGGATTAAGGCTGTCATTTCACTGCGGTGCAGGAGGGCCCTGATGTCATCGGTGGCTGCGATCAGGCTGTCTCGGTGCTGTGGTTTGCTCGGAATCCAGCTTGAGAGGTGGCAAGGATGTTGCTGCGTTCCAGGCGTTTGGGATGTTGTTGGTATATTGCCTTCTCGAGAACCTTTGCTGGAAAGGGAAGCAGGGAGATGGGCTGGTAGTTATTTGGTTCTGCTGGGTCATGGATGGTTTCTTCAGGAAGGGCCCCACTTCTGCAGGTTTCCAGTCATTAGGAAAGGAGGCAGAGGTGATGGAGGTGCTAAGGACTTTCTTGAGCTTGTTTCAAATCCTCTTGCTCCTAGGGTTGAAGACATGTGGGAACAGAGGTCTGTGGGTACACCCTAGTGCACGGATTTCATGATGGAGATTGTGGCTTGCATAGTGAGTAGGTCTCAGTGGGTGATCAGGTGTTCGGAGTTTTGTATTTGTGGCTGTGAGCAGGCTGAGGCTGGCAGTGGCCTGGGGTTTGAAGTTTTCATAGATGACAGACATCTTGTTGTGGAAGAAGTCCATAAGGGTGTCAAACAGTTCTTGGGAGGGGGTTACGCTGTTCCCGGAGGCTGCATGGTTAGAGAACTTCTTCGCGATGGCGAAGAGCTCCTTGCTGCAGTTTGTGCTGGCTTCTATGTGGTCTCGTAGGGCGCTCTTCTTTCTTTCTTCAGGAGGCGTGGTACTGGTTGAGTGGTGTCTCCTGGTCTCAATGTCAGCTGGTCTCCTGTTTCTTTGATGGTGCGCCATTTCCTCTCTAGTTGCAGCCAGGTGTGTTTGGTGGATTTCAGCTCCGTGGTGAACCAGCTGGTTCTCTGGCAGGTCCTTTGGATTTAGCTGGCTTGGCGGGGCGATTGTGTTGGTGCATTATGTGATCCACAGGGACAAGTTCTTCACCGCCTATTCTGGGTTAGATGTTGTGTCTGGGAGTCGGGAGTTAAGAGCCTTGTTGCACTTTTCTTCTGATATCTTTTTCCAGTTTCTGCGTGTGGAGCTGGGGGGTAAGGTGCCCATGCTTATAGGTCCTAAGATGGTGATGTGGACACTGTAATGGTCAGTCTAGGTGAGCTGAGAGACGTGTGTCCTGCGATGTGGGTAGGGTCAGTGACAAGTTGCTTGAGGCTGATGTTGCTCATGCTTTCCAGGTGATCAGTTATGTTGGGGTCACTGGGGTCTTCCAGGCGGAAGTTAAGATCTCATTGGATGATGTAGTGCTCAGAGTGGATGGCAATAGGGTAGATGAGATAAGGGATGGTGTTGCAGAAGCTATGGTATGGTTTCTTTTGTTAGACACTCACCCATTCCAGTAACAGCATGCTTCATCATAGGTTCTCAACTTGGTCCCTAAAAACCAGAATGGGCTCGACCATGTTCTAGGGAGCCTTCTGGATATAGGTGGCAGCTGTGGTCTTGTTTTATTGAATAAAAATACTTTGAGCAACCCTGGTATCACTTTATTCATGGTTGCTCAGGTATGGTTAAAAGCAAAATCTGGGGGTAAAAAATGGGGGGATAGTGACCCTATTAGACTATGCGTCTGTTGACATGTTTCAGTCTGTAAAAGATGGCCACCCAGGGCTTTCAACAGGACAAAAATGTGCCCCAACGTCTTTTCTCCTGTCTACCTCTCAATTAAAGGGGGACAGACAAACATACTACGCTGATTGCATGCAAGAACTGGCTTACTATCTTAGTCCAATGGAGCAATATTCAATCTTGATTCCTGTAAGCAGAATAACACATATGTATATTCAGGTGAGTTTATTGTCTCTATGAATATGATAAAATCCATCATAGTCATGCAGAACACGTGTGGTATTTAACAGAACACCAATGGTTCCTCTGTAAGACACAGTAACTTTAGCTTTTAGTGTTTTATCAGTGCACAAGGTGAACTCATGCTGTGGGAGAAATCACACGAACATGCTGAGAATTACTTCTCATTGGTAATGGCAAACAATCGCCATGTGCACATAAGAACACACATACTTGTGACATACATGAAGACAGAACCAATCTTACCCTATTCGGGAATTGTTCTAGGCAATATGGGAGGAGGAGGAGGAGGAGGTGTGCTCTTGTTGCCTCACTCTGTTAGTAGGTAAAGTCAAAACATATTCCAGTAAGGCAAAAAAAGTAAAAGAAATGTGTAAATAGTGCAATGAATTTGTGGATAAAGGAGCTCTGTAATGTGTACTAACGTCGGCAAGGGTGTCACACTGGCCACAAACCTAGTTAAGTCCTCGCTCCTGCCAGCTCCTTCATAATGTGGTGCCGGAGAGGCAGTGCATAAAACAGCATGTCTATGCTTGGCGCATGTAGGGGGTGTGGTGAAGTGATTATGTCATCGCGGATAATGCAAGCCTCAAGTGAACATGGGAAATGGAGTCCAAATGGAGGGCCACAATAAATGGAAGTTTTGATACTTCTATTTTTCAGGCAGGGACACAGAAAATGGACCGCCATAGTTGTACAATGGCAGTAGAATTGGTGTGCCTTAAATATAAGTCACAAGTCAGAGGAGAAAAATAAAAATAATTACAGCCTAGCAACCGTATTAAAAAGCTCATATTTGCTCCTCAAATCGCAGATGGCCTTAACTTTTGACCGGGTTTAGAGTGACCAAATAGCCGTCGATGCCATATTGCGCTTTTTGGCACCAGAAACATCTAAAACTTTGACAAAGAATATCTCCTGTTCTTTACATCCAATTATTGCTGTTTTGGCCTCTATTGTAATAAATTGGAGTTGGACTTTTTATGTTGTATTTTGTACTTTTTAACTGTTTGGTACTTTAAAATGCTTCACATATTTCTCCTACGTTAAGCTTGTCTGCTCTGTACTATGGCTACCAAGGGTGTTGAACTCAGGTTTACATTATCAAGACTTAACTGGACCTTGAAAGGAGTATCATTATTTGTTGAACAGGACTACCATCTTCTCCACATTCTCACAGATTTTCTCTCTTTTTTCTCTAAATGGAACACTAAATCCATATCTGATTTACTCTCCCTCTTTTTCTGTCTCTTTCGCTCCATACATCTTTTTCTCTTCATTTTTCTTCCACCCTGTCTCTCGCTTCCCATTTATTTTTCTCATGGTCTCTCTAAGTGTCTCTCTTCCATCATCTTATTGTATCTTCTTTTTCACCTTTATTGTTACCCTCTATGTAGCTTCCTTATAATGTCTCTCTCGATACAACTCTGGAGTTATCAGTATGACATTTTTGCTTTCTTTCTCTCTCTTCCTCTCTCCATCTCTCTCCATCTCTCTCTCTCTTTCTCTCTCTCTCCATGTCTTTCTTTCTCTGACCCTTTTTCTCTCTTGATGGGACCCTTTCTTCTCTCCCTTTGCTGTTTTTACTCTCCCTTCCGACCCTAGGCTATCTATCTCTCTATCTATCTATCTATCTATCTATCTCTCACTCTATCTATCTATCTATCTATCTCTGTCTGCCTTCCCCCTTCTCTGACTCTCTCTCGCTCTCTCTCTTGCTCTCTCATACCGCTGTCTTGCATTCTTTCTGGGTCGTTTTCCTGCTCTCTCGTCCTCTATCTTTCTCAGATTCCCACTCTCTCTCAATGTAAGTCTTTCTCTTTCACTCTTATCCTCTCACTTTTACTCTCCCTATGCATCTCTGTTATTGTTAGGAATGGGGTCTCTAGTTGACGGTGGTTTGCACCCTGTCCAAATAGGTAAGTTACACACCTAAGATAACTCCTGCTTACCCCCTTGGTAGCTTGGCACAGAGCAGTCAGGCAATGTGTAAAGTATTTGTGCACACACTCACAGTAATACAATGAAAACACTACAAAAGGACTCAACGCCAGTTTTGAAAAATAGCCAATATTTATCTGAATAAACCAAGACCAAAACAACAAAAATCCAACATACACAAGTCAAGATATGAATTTTCAAAGATTATATAGAGTTCAGTTCTTAACAATCAATGGTTGCGTTTGATCAGGACAAAGTTCCTTAGATGCGTCGAAAATCAAGATAATGCGAGGCGCAAATCCAACATACACAAGTCAAGATATGAATTTTCAAAGATTATATAGAGTTCAGTTCTCAACAATGAATGGTTGCATTTGATCAGGACAAAGTTCCTTAGATGCGTTGAAAATCAAGATGAGGCGAGGCGCAGGGGAGGTGAGACGCTGAAAAGCAGGCGATGTGTCTGTTCCTTACTGCTACAGAGGAGGAGATGCGTCGGTTCCTTACTGCCTTGCAGGGGAGGTGATGCGCTGGTTCCTGACTGTGGCAGGGGAGGTGGTACGTTGTTTTCGGACATACAGCCTTGGTTCCTTATTGTGGTGAGGAGTTGAAGAAAGCAGTGCCCAGGGACATTGCATCGAAAGTCAAGTCATACTGCGTCAATTTCACAGCGATGAAGCAGGTGCTGTCAGAGTAGAGCAGTGTGTCACGGACTTTGGTGATGCGGTCCTCGAAACTCATGAAGCAGTGGTTCTTCTGATGTACTGCAATGGAAAGCTGAGACCTGTGTTGTAAGCCGCAATCATTGTGTCAAGCAGGGACAACACTCCGGTGCAGGCAGAGGCGATGTGTGGAGTTTTGCAGCAATGCGTCGGTTCGGAATAACGCTGGGAGTCGATGCGAAGATTTTTCTTCTTGTTGCACCAGAACTCACTTCCACGGGCCCAGGAACTGGATTTGGCACCACTTGGCAAGACAGGACTCTCAGCAAGAAAGCCCAGGTGCTGGTAGGTGTTGTCTTTGATGGCCCTGAGACTTCTTAACAAGCTCAACTCAAACCCTTGGAGAACCTTGGAAGCAGGATGTAGAAAACAAGTCCAGTACTTTCCCTCCCAGGACAGTAGCAGCAGCAGCAGGCCAGCACAGCAAAGCAAACAGCAAAGTGGCAGTCTCTCTTGACATAAATCCAGCTCATCTTCCTGGCAGAATGTCCTCAACCCAGAAGAGTTCTGAGTATATGGTGTCAGAGGTCCAGTACTTATACCCATTTTAGCCTTTGAAGTAGGCAAACTTCAAAGGACCGTCTTTGTAGTGCACAAGACCCTGTCTTTCTCTGCCCTGGCTCCAGACACACTGCAGGGGGTGGAGACTTCTTTGTGTGAGGACAGGCACAGCCCTATTCAGGTGTCAATATCATCTTCTCCCACCACTCTAGCTCGGAAGACCTATCAACCTGGTGATGGGCCTTCAGGTTATGCAAAGCACATCTCAGCTCCCTTTGTCTGACTGTCTAGAGTGAATGCACAAACAGCCCAATTGTCATCCTAACCCGGATATGTTTTCAGCGACAGACAGAGGCACGGATTGGTTAAAGTAAGAAAGTGCCAACTTTCCAAAAGTGGCATTTTCAGAAATTTAAAAAACAACTTCACCAAAAGATGTATTGTTAAATTGTGAGTTCAGAGATTCCAAACTCAAATTTTCTACCAGCTCCCAATTGGAATATACACCTGTAAGATGTTACAAGGCAGCTCCAATGCTAACCTATTGGAGAGATAGGCCTTGCTGTAGTGAGAAAGGAAACTAGCAGTATTTCACTACCAGGACATGTAAAATAAAACAGTATATGTCCTACCTTTGAAGTACACTGCACTCTGCCCATGGGGCTACTTTGGGCCTACTTTAGGGGTACCTTACATGCAATAAAAGGGAAGGTTTGGGCCTGGCAAGTAGGAGCATTTGCCAGGTTGACATGGCAGTTTAAAACTGCACACACAGACTCTGCAGTGGCAGGCCTGAGACATGTTTGCAGGGTTCCTCATGTGGGTGACACAGTCAGTGCTGCGGGCCCACTAGTAGCATTGATTTGCAGGCCCTTGGCACACATGATGCACTGTACTAGGGACTTCCTAGTAAATCAAATATGCCAATCATGGAGAAACCAACTATCATTCCATTTTAGACAGGAAGCACTTGTACTTTAGCACTGGTCAGCAGTGGTAATGTGCCCAGAGTCCTAACACCAGCAAAAGGGAAATGCAGCACAGAGTCAAAAACAGGAAGTCAGAGGCAAAAGGATTGGGGTAGCTATGCCAAATGATGGCAGGTCTAAAATGTTATGTTATGTGTATTTGTAAAGAACGTTATCACTTGCACCTAGTCGTGCATATGGTAGGTTGGTTTATTGAAAAGCCAGGTCCTAAGCTTCTTGTGGAATTCAAGAAGAGGGGAAAAAGCCCTGAAGTGGAATCAGAGGCAGTTCCACTCTTTAGGAGTGATGTAAGGGAACACCCATCCTCCTGATCTGTTCTATTTATGCTTGGGATATGTGTGAGCAAGGGCCCTGTAGAGTGAAAGTCTGGGTGATTGGTGGAAGGAGATACAACTGATTTGGTGGGTTAAGCCTAAGTTCTGTAGGCCTTGAATGTGTGTGTGAGGATTGTGAAATTAGCATGTTTGTGCATCGGGAGCCAGTGGAGCTCCCTGAGGTGTGGTGTGATTTGTGTTCTGTGTGGGAGGTTAAGGAGGAATCTGTGTTGGACCTTGCTTCTTTTGGCTTGTTTCCCCTGTCTTTTTGCTTTCTGACCTACTGGTTTTGACTCTGTTTTTGCTGGTTTAGTGTCTCTGCGCACTTTCCCACTGCTGATCAGTGTTAAAGTGCAAGTGCTCCTATGGTAAATTATGTTTATGGATTGGTGTTTCCATGTTTGGCTTATTTGATTTACTGCTAAGTCCGTAGTATAGTGCACTGTGTATGCCCAGGGCCTGTAAATCAAATGCAGCTAGTGGGCCAGCAGCAGTGGTTGTGCTACCCACACAAGCAGCCCTTCAAAGGGTTCTCAGACCTGCCCCTGCAGTGTTTGCATGCAGTGGTGACTGTCATGTCGACCTGGCAAGTGCACCCACTTGCCAGGCTTCAAACCTTCCTTTTTCTTTCATGTAAGGCACCCCTCAGGTAGGCCCAAGGTACCCCCATGGGCAGGGTGCAGTATAGGTGAAAGGTAGGACATGTACTGGAGTGTGTGACATGTCCTGATAGTGAAATACAGTGCATTTCGTTTTTCCCTATTGAAAGACTATCTGTTCCATAGGATAGAATGGGAGATACTTTGTAACATCTTCCAAGTATAACTTCCCATTGGGATAAGATAGGGGATAGAGTTTAGTATGCCTGGACTCAGAATTTGATCACACATCTTTTAGTAATGATGGTTTTTCAATTATGTGTTTGAAAATTCCACTTTTAGAAAGAAGGCATTTTCTTGCTTAACCATCCTGTGTACCTCTGCTGGGTTGTGGATTGACTGTCTGGCTTTGGAGTACAAGGGCTGGGGATGTGCATTCACTGTAAACAGCCACTGGGGGGGGTGAGGTGTGTCCTGCCCCTCCTGTATGAGTCAGGTCTGGGCTGAATAGACCTGGGCTGCATTTAGAATAGTGGGAGGAGATTTCCTTGTGCCTGAATAGGCCTGGACTGTCTTACACAATGCTGTCTCCACCTCCTGCCAGGAAGCTGGACGAGAGAGGACAGAACTGGTTTGGACTAAGCACAGACACTCTCTGCCACAAGAGAACAAAGGGAAATGTGGTATAAAGATTGCGGCCCAGACCCCAGAACTTTAGAACTCTTTTGGACTCCTGTCAAGAAGAAGAGCTGGAGAAGCTGTGAGGAGGAACTACCACTTTGCTGTGTGCTTTGCCTGGTTGGCCTGCAGTGGCTGCTTTTGTCTTGGGCAGAGAAAGGATAGGACTGAACTTTCTGCAACTTCTCCAAGGGCTTGAGTTAGAGCTTGCCCCATTCAAGAAGTCTCATGAACAGCAAAGACTTCAAGTTCATCTGCTACCAGCACTGGGAACTGTGTGTTTTGTGCTGCAACAGAAGGAAAAGCAACCTGATGCCGTCACCGACGCTGCTGCCTGCTCCATGTCCTGAAGGCACCGCAGAGGGCACCCCTGTACTTTGCAATGCAACCCTGGTCACACCGAGGATGCCGTTCGACGCCGCCACCAAGCCGCTGCTTGCACCGTGACCTGCGAGCACTGCACTTTGCACCGCCTTGCTTCACGCTACCGTCCTGGTATCCCCGACGATGTGGCTCCACGCCGGCGTCAATGCCGCTGCTTCCACCATAGTTCGAGGCCACCACTCGTAAGTTAGCCAACGCACCGCCCTCTTCCCGCACCAGATGCCTTGACCTACTGACGCCGTCTCCATCGACTCCGGTTCGTCAGCCGACAACATCGCTCCTGCAACGACGACAATGCTGCTTGCACCGTGACCTGTCAGCACCGCGACGAGCACCTCATCACTTCACACCGCAGCCCTAATCTCACTGATGCCACTGGACGACAGTCACCGAGACGCCGCCTGCACCACAACCTGAGGGCACCGCACACCGCACTGCTGCACTTCGCACCACAACCCCGACGCCTGCCGACGTCGGCACTCCCGACTTCAACCGCAAGGAGTTCGACCTGCTTATTTTTGAGTATTGATATTTCTGAGAACTGTATGGTGGATATTTATCGTTTTTGGTCTTGTTTGCTCAGATAAAATATTGGTTATTTTTCTAAAACAGGCATGGTGTCCTTTTGTAGTGTTTTCCCTGTATTACTGTTGGTTATGTGGAAATGCTTTACACACTGCCTCTGAGATAAGCCTGTCTGCTTGTGCCAAGTTACCAAGGAGGTGAGCAGGGGTTATTTCAGTAGTGTATGCCCCTTATCCTGATGAGGAAGAAGGGTCCCTACTTGGACAGGGTAACAAACCGGTAAACTAGAGACCCCCTTATCTAACAATCTGGCTACTGAAGTCTGGAGGGATTGTAATCTTCTAGTGAGTTGCTTGGTGATCCCAGTGAATAGGGTATTCCCATAGTCCAACTTGCTAGTGACTCAGGCATGAGTGATAGTTTTTCTGGTGTTGCTTGGGAACCATTTGAAGATTTTCCTCAGCATCTTCAGGGTTGTAAAGCGGGATGCAGGGACATCATTGACTTGTGCGGTCATGTCCAGTTTGCTGGCGAGGTTCGTGGTGTGAGTACTGGGTGTGTGTATTGGTACAATATTGGTCGGCCACCAATCCCATGGTCAGGTGTTCTTGTGAAGATAACTCCTTCCGTCTTGTCAGTGTTGAGCTTGTGACAGTTGACTTTCATCCAGTTAGGAACTTTTGTCATGCAGGCAGTGAACTTGGTTCTTATGTTGGGGACTTGGCTGAGAGGGAGAGTGTGAGTTGCATGTCATCAGTGTAGGAGAGGATGTAGCTGCTGTGTGTGCAAATCACATTGGGCAGAGTATCATGTATGCATTGAAGAAGGTGGGGTGAGCAATGAACCTTGAGTCACACTGCAGATACGTTTGTGGGCTTCCGAGGAATAAGCTGCCAAGTTGACAGCTAGTGTTCTGCCAGTTAAGAAGGAGCAGATCCAGTGGAGAGCAGGTCCTTGGATGCCAATTGGACAGGCGCTTGATGTGGATCTGATATGAGACCATGTCAAACGCTGCAGAGAGGTTCAGGAAAATGAGAGCTGGTGTGTCACCTATGTCAAGGATCATGCACATGTTGACTGTGGCTGTGATGAGTGCTGATTCTGTACTGTGGTCGGGCCTGAATCCTGACTGTGTGGCACTGAGGAGGTGCTGGTTGCTGAGGTGGGCGGTAAGGTGTTATAGTGATTAGTATCTTTCCATGTGTTTGTGTGTGTGTGTGTGTATATGTGTTTATATAGAGAACATAGATATAGAAGATTATGATTATTTCGTTTCCTAGTATAGACATTTAGCACACACTCTATTTTGCTCGATGTTGCTGCTCTCGCACACTCTCTTTCTCTACACAGCTGTCTCTTTTTTACTACACATCTTTTTCTATTTCTCTGCTCTTTCTGTATCTTTCTTCATTTCTTTGTGTCTCCTTTTTCACCCATGTTGCTACTTTATTGCTATCTCTTTGTGTGTCATTGTCTTCTTTCCTCTTTCTCTCTTTCATCAACATCAATTAAGTTCATTTCGGGACAAAGCCCATTACACTTAAAGTAATAAAATAAAATAGATATATTAAAAATAAAAAATGTCACGTTAACAATGGAAAACATTACGCAATCATCATCATCATCATCATTTGACTTTATTTTGGTTATAAAAAACCCTTTAAAAGTACACAGAGTATAAACATTTCAATTCAACGAACAGCATTAAAAGAAATTATATTTCCAGAGAACAAGAACCTTGATAGGGCCTTTGGACAAAACCCTATTATCAAGCAGCTGTTCTTGAATAAAAGCAAAAATTAACTTAAAAGGAGCCATAAACCTAATTAAACTCAAAGTGCATGGTGCGTTTGGGTATTGTTACCTCTTTATCTTAGATGCCATATAGAGTTTAAGTAGCTGGCAACTGAGTAAACAACACAGCTCCTAGTATCTGCCCTACATATTCTCAAGGCATTATGCTTATCATCAAGCCCAAGGAGGCTGCACTGGGGGATCATCCATCGGGCACAATAGGTGCTCGTCATTCCCCACTGACGGACAACCCATGGGGTTGTAATTGAAGGAGTTAACATTACTCCTCCATGAAGAGCTAAAAGAAGCAGCTGGTAAAATCCACAGTCTAAATTTCATGTAAGAGACCTTGACAATGGCATATTCACACAGTCCATAAAATCTTCAAAATAATGCACACATTTAAAAGACAGATACTGAGCCGTTAGACTGCCAGAGGGGACAGCAGAAACTTTAGAGCCAAGGGCAACATTTCAGTAGTGGTCTTTATTGAGCTATGTTCCAGCTCACAAGCTGGATACCCACATGCCCATTTTGAGGGCTCGCGGTTGTAGAAATGGGAGTGCAAAACTGTTGAAAATACTGCTGGCTTTTTTAAATATGCCAGATCCAGGGTCATCAGGGGAAGAAGGTGCATCAGGAATGATGCCCTTTCAACTCGCCACAGAACTTGAATGGCAGCATGCAGCAGTCTTGTGGGATTAAGGTGGGGGATTTAGTTGAGTTACTATGGGGGTAACGATTGAAAGACTATGTTGGGCACGCAGTGTTGGTTAGTTTGTGCCCTGGTTTTGTCAATCTGGGAGGTGATGTTAGCCCTTCTCCCTCTCCCCAGATGAAGAGACCCAACCTTGTGGCACGCATCTGAAAAGCTATTGCTCTGGGGACACGCTCCATCAGTGAGTCAATCGACTCAATAATCATTTCTCATCCAAGGTCTTAATAAAACCCTCCGGTGTCCCTTGTGTATAAAACAACAAATAAAAAACAGCTGTAAATAAGTATTTCTCTTCAAGATATAATTCACTTTTTAAAACATCTCCTTAGATTCCACATTGATGTCAAAAAATGTGAGTAGGCAAAAACCATTAATCTTGTGGTGGCAGTTTAAAAAAACTCAATAACATGGGACACCCTCTGTGTAGACTTGATCAGCAATTATTTGAACTAGTTTATTGTTGCATCAGCGTAAACTGGACAACAGAGCAGAAAATGCTCTTCATCCTCTAGCAGGTCCAGACAAGCATTCATTATATGCAATTCCATTTCTAATTTATTAAACATGTTAAACATTATTATTAAACATGTCCTGGTGCTAGTCAAAGAAGGGAAAGGAAAAACAGTGCAACTGATGAGTTTAGAGCAGCCTACGCAACATACGCAGATGGGGTTCTGAAGGAATCAAAAGAGGAAGACTGTTTTAAGACTGACTTGTAACTGTGGAGAGAGCCCGGCCACCCATGCAAGATTTTGGGAAGAGAGTGTCAGTCACTTGAAGAGAACTGGAAGAGTACCAGGGAGAGGCAGGTTCATAAGGTGAAGAAAACAGCTAAGAAAACACAAGATTTATCATTCTTTCACCCAATGCAATGCAGCAAGACAATCTGCTGCACTGCATGAAAAGGAGACTTCTCTTGTACACAATTTGCTGCCTGGCACCAAAGCAGGCCCCCTTGCACCATGGTACAAGGGTACCTGAGTTGTTGGATGCAAGATTGTTTTTTTGCAGCAAGAGACACCTTCCAGCATAAAAGTTTTCCTGAGAGGCTTTTTCTTCTTTTTAAGTGTGCAACAGAATGCAGCACACTTAGAGGAAACAAGGAGAAGAAATAAAGATATTTCCCCTCATTGCACCTCCCCTGGAAAGGTGTAGCATTTTGTCGCATTCCCAGGTATACCTTTATTGCTAAATCTGTGAATATGCTAAAACTCATTAGTGGATGCATGGGAACACCATACTCCACCCATGAAACAACTTCCCAGGGCAGAGTGGCGCTGCCTTGCAATACTACAGGGCCAGGCAAGGTGGCCTTGTGTTGCTTGCTAAATCTAACTGAGGTATTGCATTGACCTTGTGACACCATGCGTGATGCAATGGCAACACAATACCATGATAAATCTGCCCCATATTTGTTAGTTGGAGAGCAGAAAGGAGCATTCTAACAAAAGGAAAGGGCCTTGAAATGTACACGTTTTTTTAAATAGGAACCCCGCAAAGAGATCGAAGAATAGGAGATACATAGAATAGCAGAATTTTAATACACCCTGTAATAAGATGAGCAGTCACATTTTAATTAAGCTGCAGTCTGTGAACAGAAGAAGTAAGTAAACCAACAGAAAGAAAATTGCATTAGCCCAGCTTACTAAGAATTAGCGACTATACTTGAATCTGTTTAGAAGGCGAATAGAGAAATGATTTATTTTATAACTTTGAGCATGTACAAACATGTATGAGTAAGCATAAAAAAATTGCCCTTAAAAGAGAGACTAGAGTCAAAAATGATTTCCAGGTTGTGAACTGGTGATACCTGAGAAGGGCACTTGCCAAAGGAACCGTGCCACCAACAAGATCGCTGGGGTCTGGTTTGCCTCTGTTAAGGTTTTCATCGTTGGCGCTGACAAGTAAAGGCACTTTTTGCACTGTGTCTGAAGAGTATTGAAGGGGCCTTGGGCTTCCAAGATAATCTGCATGTGGGGACTCGCGCAAGCGCGCGAAAACAAGATGGCCGCCGCGATGTGAGCTCCGCGTTTGGGGGCCCGTTTTTTACTGACGAACAGCGAATTTTGCCTAATAATATTCCAGAGAGTGTGCTGACAGCCTTATGGAGTCTACCTGCTGCTGTGGTGTTGTTTTTCCGGCGCTGTAGTTATCGGGAACAGTGCTTTTCTTCCTCTGATGTCTGCTTGGAGCTCCTCATAAGGTACTGCCCAGATTTCCTGTCAGGGGGGCGGAGCAAGCGCATTCAGGAAAGGGCCTGGCTTTGGCCTAACCACTCCCACAGTCTCCTTTAGCTGCTGCACCAGCCTTTTCTTTGCTGCATTTTTCTGCATTTATCCTCTTTTTTGTGCTTTGCAGTTATTTACTTCTTCATTTTTTTTTATAATACGAAAATGGAGGGTAAAAATGCACAAAATCCCAATAATAAAAGGAAACAACAGATTTCTCCTCCTCCTGTTAAGTCTAAAGTGGTGGAGTCAAGTGAGCCTTCTTTGACATTAATTCTTGATGAACTTCATGCGCTACGTGCCAACACTGATACAATTGCGTCAGAAATAAAAAATCTGCGTAAAGATATGGCTAGTATGTCAATGAGGGTTTCTGATAACTCCATTAAAATACAGGATAACAAAGTTAAAATTAACGCCTTTACACCATTTGTGGCTAAAATTTCTCCTATGTCTGCTCAATTGTTGGATATGGAAAATCGTAACAGGCAATACAATTTACGTATTTTTAATTTGCCAGAAGATGTTGAAGGCTCCAATTGCAGACTATATCTGGAGAATTTGATTCCTGGTCTTTTAAATATTAAATTTCCAGAGAAATTTGAAATAGATAAAGCACATAGGATTCCATCCCATCGCAATCCTCATCATACCAAACTACGACAAATGATTTTTAAGGTCCTATGTCATCATCATTTGGTTTTGATAAGGAAAGCGGCACGTGAAATTCCATCCTTAATGGTTAATGGCAATAACATTTTTATCTACCAAGACTTTGTCAAAGAGACTGTTAAGATTCGCAAAGATTTCTCTGAAATGCGTCCTCAACTGCGAAGTCTTGGATTTAAGTATGGATTATTTGATCCCTCAACGATGCGAATCTGGAAGGATAATTTTTCTAAGTCCTTCCAGCGCCCGGAAGATTTAAAATTGTTTCTGGAGCAGCAATCACATCATTCGCAGCATTCTATGGATACGCATGACTCTGCTACTTGAATAATATTTTTGCTTGTATTTCTGACTAATTTTGCAATTCTCTCCATGCTGGGCTCCAACGGATTGGTCATGCTTGTTAAGTGCATGTGCGTTTCATATTTGTTATTGATGTTTCTTTGTAGTTGTCGTTTTTGTTGTCGTCTTTTGTATGTTAGTTTGTATATTCTTTTTCCTACTCTTTCCTTTTCGCCTGTTCTGGAGCTACTATTTTTCATACTTTCCTTACTTCTTACTGTCCTCCTCTTGACCTTTTTTCTCTTTCTTTTCTATCATGGCTAATGTTCATAATATTAAAGTACTCTCATTAAATGTTAAAGGTTTACATCATCCAGTTAAGCGTACACATTTTTTTGATTATTTAGGTAGTTGCAAAGCAGATATTTGTTTTATACAAGAAACCCATATTGAGGACAAAATCTTAGATTATATGAAAAAAAGTGGGTTGATAATATTGTCTCTTCTCCTGCAAATGGAAAAAAAATGGTGTGGCTATTCTTTTTGCAAAAAAATTGCACTGCCATATTTTGAGTAAATTTTCAGATACTGACGGGAGATATGTCATAGTTAAAATTAAAGTTCATGATTCAGTTATATTTTTACAAAATATTTATGGTCCTACTGCGGATGTTCCTGCTTTTTGGTCTAGTCTTACAACTGAAGTTCTAAAGTTGGGTAAAGTTTCTCTAATTGTTGGAGGTGATTTTAATGTTATATCTGATCCTTTATTAGATAGACTATCTCTTACTACATTTCGTCCTGCTAAGGTTTTTTATGCTTTCAAATCATTTATTCAAACCACAAAGTTAGTTGATATTTGGAGACTACGCTTCCCTACAGAAAAAAGTTTTACATTCTTTTCTAACCCACACAATTCTCATTCTAGGCTTGATTATTTATTAGTCTCCAAGCAATTAATTAATTCAGTGATTACTCCTATGATTGGTAACATTGATATTTCAGATCATGCTTTGATTTCTTTTGTTTTGAATTTAAATTCAACTTTTACAAAGCAATCTAGATGGCGAATGAATACTGGCATTGTTCTTAATGAACTTAATAAACCTAAGCTCTTAAATGCCATTCAGGAGTATTTCCTTCCTAACCCTGAAGGTTCTACTTCTATGGGTAATAGATGGGACGCTTTCAAAGCTTATATTAGAGGTGTAACTATTTCTCTTATGGCCCATGAAAATAAAACCTTTAATGCAAATATTAAAAATTTAGAAAAGCAAATTGCAAAATTTGAGAGACTTTTTATTACGTCTAATAATCCTCAATATAGAATCAAATTACAAAAACTTAGATATGAATTTAACTCACTCCTTAGCAAAAGAGCTGGCATTCAGATTTCT
The DNA here is from genome assembly GCA_963921515.1 of Calotriton arnoldi. Lineage (NCBI taxonomy): Eukaryota > Metazoa > Chordata > Amphibia > Caudata > Salamandridae > Calotriton > Calotriton arnoldi. The sequence continues at coordinate 208,447 of CAWUFW010006817.1, forward strand.
AATTCTAAAGCCAGATTTCATTTTAATGCCAACAGATCTGGAAGACTTTTAGCTAATTATTTGCGTATTAAAAAGATAAAACTCAAATAAATTCAATTCATGGCCCTAATGGTAAAATTGCTTTATCCCACAATGATATCGTTAATGAATTTATGGATTTTTACTCTACTCTCTATAACAAACCCAATTTTGATGATGTCTCCTTAATTGATTCTTTTAACTAAATGTGGATTACCCAAGATTTCACAATGAGATAAAATTGGACTTGACTCACCCATTACTCTAGATGAAATTCTATCAGCCATAAAATCTCTTAAAAAAATAAGTCTCCTGGTCCCGATGGTATTCCTGCTGAGTTTTACAAAGAATTTCAATTACAGCTTATTCCTTTTTTATTTCAACTTTTTACCTTTTCTGGTTCTACAGGAATTATCTCAGGCTCTTTTACTGAGGCTTTAATTATTGTACTTCCCAAACCTGATAAGGACCCCACACTTGTGTCTAATTACCGTCCTATCTCTTTAATTAATCAAGATTGTAAATTATATGCTAAAATACTTGCTTCTAGATTATCCCCTGTGTTAGATTCTATTATTCATCCAGATCAATATGGTTTTATGAAGAATAGATACTCTGCTAACAATACAAGAACATTGCTACATGTTATTGAACAAAGTTTCACTTTAACTCTACCATCAGGAATTCTCGCATTAGATGCTGAGAAAGCTTTTGATAAAATTCACTGGCAATTCTTATTCCATACATTATTATCATTTAATTTTGGTGACACATTTATTCGCATGATTTCTGCTTTATATTCTGCTCCTACTGCTCGTTTAGTTATTAATGGCCAAGTTTCAAACCAATTCCCCCTTTTTCGAGGTACAAGACAGGGTTGCCCCCTTTCCCCGCTTTTGTTTCTTATAGGTATTGAACCTTTACTTACTTCCATAAGAAAATGTGATAATATTAAAAGAATCAATATTAAGGACGTCATTAATAAAACCTTAGCTTACGCAGATGATGTACTTTTATTTGTTAGTGATCCTTTATCCTCATTCCCCTCCCTATTTGAGATTATTTCGCAGTATTCCACAGTCTGGATATAAATTGAATACTAATAAAACTGAATTTTTTCCTTTAAATATTTATTGTACTCCTGATATGATACCTATGAATGAAATTATTTGGCAAAAGGATAAATTGGAATATCTTGGTATTCTGTTCTCTTCATCCATAAAATCAACAATAACATTGAACTGTGACCTTATATTAAATTATATTAAAGATAAAACATCCAAATGGTCTTCACTTCACCTTTCATGGTGGGGAAGAATGGATTCTATTAAAATGACTATTCTTCCTAAAATCTTCTATACCCTTGCTATGATTCCTACACAATTTTCATTAAAATTTTACAAAGATGTTGACAAACTTCTCTCCAAATTTCTTTGGAATAACAAGTCACCTCGTATTAGTTATAAAAAATTAAAAATGCCCAAATGTAATGCAGGTTTTGGTTTACCTGATTTTTTTCATTACCACAAAGCTTTTATTTTAAAACAAAGTTCCATATGGTTTAACCATTCCTTTTTAAATGATCCACCTAATTGGCTTCTTATCGAGAAATCAATAGTTAAACCATTTCCATTACCCACTTTGTTAACCATGTCTAATAAATCACAATTTGTTTATAAATCTGTTATTCTTAAATCCACTAAAATGATTTTTAATGATTTAGATTCAATTTTTCAATCTCCCATGTTTAATACAGAAGACATGTCATTATGGCATAGTACAGTCATTAAATTAAATAGAAATTAAAGTTTCTGGTATTCATGGATTAATGCTGGTATTTTTTATCTTAAAGATGTCTATTGCAACAATGCTTTCGTATCATTTGAGGCTTTACAAACAAAATTTAGTTTACCTCAGTCTGACCTTACCAAATATGAATATTTGTGTAATTCGATTTTAGATTCATTTCCTCATGTTATTCCTTCTAATGTTAAAGCTGATTTATCAATTTATATTCAAACTGTTTCCACATCATCTCATGGTGTTTCTATTTTATATAAAAAATTATCTAATTCACTAGGATCCAACATTAATATGATTTCAGTATTTTGGAATAATGAACTTTCAATCTCTTTATCTGTTGATGCATGGAAAGCTATTTGGCTTAGCAGTATTTCGGGTTGGTTACCTGTCTCGCTATATCAAACTAATTCTTATATTTTATTCAACTGTTTATGGACTCCATTACGTTTATTTCAAGCTAAACTTCTTCAATCTTCAACTTGTTGGCACTTTAAATTACATCCTGGTACATTACAACATATGCTTTTTGATTGTCCTTCAGTTTTTAAATTTTGGACTGTAGTTTGGGATATTATAAAAAAGATATTAAATATTCATGATGATGTTTCATTCAAAATGTTAATTTGCAAATCTGCTGTTCTTTCGCAAAACTTAAATGACTTAGATGGTAAACTTTTTAATTTTTTAATATCAGCTGCTTTAAAATCCATTACATTCTGTTGGAAAGATGTTTCGCTATTATCAGTTCATGCTTGGTGGTCATGGGTGATTTTTACAAGAAGAGGAGCTCAGTTATCCTTGTCTAGTATTAATCATAATTCCAACTCTTATCACTCTTTTTGGAAACCTGTTGATATTTATTTATCTTCTTAATTATATATTTATATCTAGTTTTTTTTTTTTTTCTTTTTCATTGCTATTATAATAGACAAATATCCACGCTATAAAAGCTCTATTTTATTGTTAATGCATTAGTTTTATAGCTGTTTCCTTTCCCTCCCTTTTTATTTTTCAATGAATATTTGTACTGTTGTTACCTATTGTAATTCATTTGATATTCTTGTATCTCTATATTGTGATTAGGTATTTTCGCTCAATAATATTTTTTCTGTATTGTCTCTGTTTGTTGCTTAATATGAAAATTCAATAAAATATTTTGAACACAAAAAGATAATCTGCATGTTATCAACTAAAGCCCAAGGGGAAATTCACAGAACACAAACTAGCACTTTATTTGCCAGATGCCCATTTCACTCTGAAATTTCACTTTTCAGTGTCTTTCTTGTGAACAGTTAAACAGAAATAAATTTACAATTAACCAAACCTTACCTGGAAGAATCACTTCCGCCAGATTTATCAATGTGTGGGCTGCTGATCACGTAAACTCTGTCTGACATTTTGTAAGGGTGATGGCATTTTTCACAATAATATATCACTGGTTTCTGTTTTTTCACCGTTATGATGATATTCATAAAGCTTCGGTCATTTGGCTCTTTTACCATACCCCACATTTTCCAGCAGCTTGCCTGGTACTGCGCACTATGCACTATTCACAACCAACTCCCCCGTTTTGCTATTGCACAATTCTTGCACTCAGCCTAGGACAATAGAAGGAAGACTTATAGTGCTGCAGGCCATTTGTCTTAGTTGGCCTGGCTGGCAAATAATTATCTTTCTTCTATAATTATAATACTGTTGTGCTTTCTGTTCTCTTTTGAATTGGTGGACGTGTGAGAGCATACTACAAATTAGGGGAAGAGAAAGGAAGATGAGAGGAGGGCTCATCCTCCTCAAACCCAAGCTATGCACACATTAGAGAGTCCTACTCTATCATGTGGACTGTCCAGGCCACTTTCTTAAGACAAAAAGGAAATATAGAGCCCTCATCCACCAGGGTTTCCCCTTGGTGGCCTTCTTCATCATTGGGCTCCCTCTCATTCCGCTGCTGAACGAGGTGTGCTGCGACAAATAAGGCTACACGGAAACACTGAATAATATCAGACTATAGAGAAGAAAATAGGAGTGGGGGATTTCTGGTAAAAAGTACCTGGCTGGTAGTTACTTTAACAAATACCTCAGTCAGTATGGTTAACATCTGGGAAAGAAAAAGTGGGAAGTTCTGAGGGGTACAGAGGCCCTAACTTTCTCATTTGATCTGTTCTGCATGTTTCTCCCACCTTTCCCTGTGTCTTTCATCAGGACCAGCAATCTCACTCCCTGAGTCCACTTCTTACACACTTATCCAAAATATGTCAGGTGCATTCCAATCATGCACCATGCATGCCAAAAAATGTTCACCTACTTGGTATCTGATCCACTGGATATGAAATTATAAATAGCAAGTTAGCATGAATTGTCCCAGGGCACAGGGAAGATCCGTGTGCGCATTGTGCATGACTGGAATGCATCTGACAAATTTTGGATAAGTGTGACAGGTCGCAACTTGTTTTGCTAATAAGTTTGGAGCCATTAGACAAATCTTCACAAAACTTTCCAAATAAAAGTTCAGCTACCTCAGACATACCTTAGATATTCACTGAAAAAACAAAGGTTAAAGTGACATCATAGTTAGGTGAAAGTGTCAGTTAACACGTAACATTAAAAACAAAAAAAATACTGAAATTCACCAGTTACAGCAAACTGAAGAAACTATAACTAATGCTCTCGCCATGCGCAGCTTATGACCTCACAAATTAGATCACTCATTAAATGTTCTATGACATTACTGATAACATCACTGATGACACCTGAAATGATATAATTGATGACAGCACTCATTATTAATACAAAAGAACAGTAATTTAAGTTATGCAATAGCTTAGTGTATATCTTTAGGTCTCAGAAACATTTACAAACACTTACACTCACCGGATGATGTCATCAGTGATGTCATTTGAGATGTCATCAGTGAGTGTGTAAGTGAGGCTATAAGCAGGGGGTTTTTCAGTGAATTTCTAAGGTTTTTTAATGTTATTTCCTAACCATAACATCCCTGTAACCTTTAGTTTTTTTTTGTAGATTTGAAAGATTTGTTAAATTTTATTTCCTAACTGTAGCCTGTAACCTTTGAGAGTGTGTGTGAGTGGCTGTATAAGTCAGTGAGTGGGTGTGTGAGTGGCTGTATGGGTATGTGAGTGGCTTTATGGTTATGTGAATGGTTGTGTGAGTAGTTTTCTGGATGTGTGAGTAGGTGTGTGAAGGGCTGTATGGGTCTATGAGTGGGTGTGTGAGTGGTTATGTGGGTCTGTGAGTGGGTGATTGAGTGGGTGTGTGAGTTGCTGTGTCGGTGTGTAAGTAGGTATGTGAGTATCTGTATGGGTCCATGAGTGGGTGTATGGGTCCATGAGTGGATGTGCGAGTGGCTGTATGAGTCAGTGAGTGGGTGTGTGAGTCACTGTATGGGTTGGTTAGTAGGTTTGTGAGTGGCTGTGTGGGTCTTTGAGTGGGCATGTGAGTAGCTGTATAGCTCTGTAAGTGGATGTGTTAGTGGTTCTGTGGGTGTGTGAGTGGCTATATGGGTCTGTGAGTGGGTGTGTGAGTGGTTATGTGGGTTTGTGAGTGGCTGTATCGGTCTGTGAGTGGGTGTGTAATGGTTTTGTCAATGTGTGAGTGGATGTGTGATTGACTGTAAGGGTGTGTGTGTGTGTGTGTGTGTGAGTGGCTGTGTGGATCTGTGAGTGGATGTGAGAGTGGCAGAATGGGTGTGTGAGTGGGTGTCTAAGTGTCTATGTGGCTACATCAGTAGCTGTGTGTTTGACTGCAATAGAACAGAAACTCACCTGCCCTTTTATCCAACAAAAGTCCACAGTTTTGCACAAAACATCTACCCAACTGGAGTACTTTCTACTTGTTAACGAGTGCTACCTCATTGGGTAAATGTCCAGTGCATATTCTACACTATATCTGCGTATTGGGCCATCTGGAAATGTCTCCAGTCACCTTGTGTGCATTTCGGCAATGTGATTGTTCCTTGCGCATTTTGATCCAGAAATGTGTGATAACATGCATTATCCTATAGAGAAGACAACAATACTGCAAAGAGGTAAATCTCCACCAAAACGGGTACATCTTCTTAACTATATGAAGCAAGAGCTTCTTTGTTTGGTGGAGATGTCCTCATATTCCTCAGCATCAAAAATGCATCACCAAAATGGGTGGGAAATGCTGAAGGGCCTTTTGTTAAGCTGTCCATACTCCCGGCAAAAGGCAGGAAGACCTTTGCATACTACTAAACGGACAGACCTTCCAGGTGATTTTGCACATTTATATACTCGTAGTAATTTAAAGGGAAAATCATGGGCTCTGCTTTCACCAGGAGAGGCCAAGAAAGAAGGCACTCATCACAGTCACTACAGATGGCGATAAGATAGATCAATGATGCATTCACCTCAAGGAAGGATTTCAGATCCTTTTTCAAAGTGGATTTGCTGAGAAAACACACATGCTTTGCCTTCCCCAAGCACAGAAGTTAGAATCATTTGTCCTTTATGCAAGGGAATGAGGGATACGCAGACACCATCCCTGGGCCGATTTCAGGCCCAGGTACCAGATCCTCCGGGGCCCGGCCAAAAATGAATGGGGGAGGGGGGCTACGTGGCTCTCCTCCCTGGGCCAATTTCGGCCCCTGGGACCCCATCCCCCAGGCCTGGCCTCCTGATTCAGGGTGCCCTGGAGCCTACCCAGGGCACCCACTGTACAATGTTGGGAACCACAGGGGGAACCTCAATGCCCCCGCGGTCCCTGCTACCTCTCTGCCTCCAGTGGGAGAAGGCATTGCTCCTGCACGCAGGGAGCAGCAAAAATACTGCCCCCTGCATGCAGGAGCAGTTTTCCTGCTCCTGCCTGCTGGGAGTGGACTTACTGTTTGCTTTCACTTGGTGGGAGCTGTCAAAGCTCTCGCAAAGCGACAGCAAACAGCTATGTCCCGGGGGTTGGGCACCCAGGGACAATAGGAGCCGGCCCTGGGGATAGCGGTCCCCAGGGCCATTAATCACTCCAGGAGGGGGGCTGCGCAGCCCTCCTCCTTTCTATTGCACAGGGCCAGCCCCAGGGAGGTGGTGGTTCCCGGGGCCTAAAACGGCCTGCGAAGGGAGTTGTGCAGCACCCCTCACACTTTTTTTAACCCATGCCCTGGGGAGGTGGTGGTCCCTGAGGACAAATATGACCCAGGACGGGGCTGTATGGGCCACCACCCTCTGTTTCTAGCATTCTGCCCTGGGTAGGTGGCAGTCCTCGGGCATTTTTGAACATTGCAGGGGAGGTCTATTTGGCCCCCTTCTTTTATATTTACAAACCCTAGGGGGTGGTGGTCCCCAAAGGCCTGAGAAGGAGGGTCACGCAGACCCCCTCCCAAAATCTAAATAAACCCTGGGGAGGTGGTGGTCCCCGGGGGTAAAACAGGCGCATCCCCTTTTCATAATTTAGTCATGCCCCCGGGTCCTGGCCCACCCGGGGGATGAAAAAAAAAAGCATGGGAGACCATGCTTTTTTTTTTGCTGTAAATTCACAAATACTCGCAAACATGGGGCATTTTTTTTTTTTACAAAAAGGCTTTCTTGCACTTGCGGGATCCCTGGGGGACTGCAGCACCAGGGCTAGGGGGTCAAGGTATTCCTACCCTGCCCCCTTTTCTTTTTCACTTTATTTGGGGGACTTGGCTGATTCCGAGTCCCAAAATGGCTGCCAACACTTTCTGGTTGAAATGCTGGCAGTCAATCAGAACTCTGCATGAGATCGGTTGCATTGGCGCCTCTAGATATAGACATTTGTTTTTTTTTTACTATCTCAAAAACTACTGAACGGTTTTACAAAAATGAACAACAAGGGCTCTTTCTGGACCAAGAACTAGCTTTCTGCCAATTTTGGTGTAATTCTACTCAGCAGTTCGGGCTGTAGTCGTGTCTAAAATCTCCTAGGGAATTAAAGAGGGAAATGCACTATTTTGCCCCCCGTTTTTCTCGGCCCCCACTTATCGGATCACCCCAAATCTTTCCCTGTACAATAAGGCATAGCAGCGCATTTTGTTTTAAAATTTTGTGAAGATTCGACAAACGGTGGCAAAATTATAGGCAAGTCAAATGGAAACTAGATCCTAACTATAACTACCTACTTGTGACCACCAGTAGGTAATATATATATAATGTCTATCTATCTATCTATCTATCTATCTATCTATCTATCTATCTATCTATCTATCTATACTTATATGTATGATATATATATACATATATATATATATATATGCATATATATATATATATATGTGTGTATATATATATACATACATATATATGTGTGTGTGTGTGTGTATATATATATATATATATATATATTCACTGAAAAAACCATAGGTTTCAGGGACGTTATAGTTAGTTGGACATTTCACTCGTACAAAACCATAGAAATTCCACCATTATAGTTAGTTCAGCTAACTATAACTCGCGCTCCGCAATGCACTGCTGATGACGTCACATATTACATCATTCATGACATGGTCAGTGACATCACTGATGACATCACTGATGACATCTCAAATGACATCACTGATGACATCACTGATGACATCATCCATTGACTGTGTGTTTCTTTAAATTTTAAATATGTATTATATATATGCCAAGGTGTATTGAAGAATGAGTGGGTGTATAAGTGTCTGGATGGAGGATTTAGTAGGTGCGTGACTGACTGTTTAAGTGAGTGATTACATGTGTCTTACTGAAGGCATGGGTTAGTGACTAAACTGTGTGAATGTCTGTATCAGTCTGTCTGTTGTTCTATAAGCTGCTGCATGGGTTGGTCAGTAGCTACATGAGTGTCTATATGGGTTATCGATTGGTTGCCTGAGTATTTGTATGGGTGCCTGAGTGTGTGTGTGGGTGGGTGGGAGGTGTGTGACTCTGTGCATAGATGTTTGAGTGGTTGATTCACTGGGTGTATGGGTTCAAGAGTGCATGTGGAAACAGCTGTATGGGTGGGTGAGTGTGTGTATGGGTGTGTTGGTGAGTGAATGGATGTCTCAGTGGTACATGTCCAAGTAACTACATATGTAAAAGGCAGTGTATGTGAGAGTTAGAGTATATAAATGACTATACGTGAGAGTCAGTGATTGTGAGATTGGCTGTATGGATGAGTGTGTACTTGTATCAGTGATTGTATAAGAGAGTAATTATGCGTTTGTTTCTGTTTGAATAAGTGATGTGGTGTGTGTATAACTGTATAGGTCAGTAAATGGAAGTGTGATTGATTCTTTGCATGACTGACTAGGTGTGTGAGTAACTCTGGATGAGTGGTGGTGTGTGAGTGTCTGTATAGGTGTATGAGTGCATATGATAGTGTTGTATTGATGAGTTACTGCATGTATGAGTGATTGTATGGGTGAATGAGTGAATGTGTGTGTAGACCTAGGAATCAGTGAGTGCGTATGTAGTAACTGGTATTGGTGTGTCGATGGTTTCGAAAATGGTAGTCTGTATTTTACAGTGGGTGTATCAAAGGTTACATTAGAGTGTGAGGAGGTGCATCAGATTTTCACGTGGACGATGTCATCAGTGATGTCATCAGTGATGTCATTTGAGATGTCATCAGTGATGTCATCAGTGATGTCACTGACCATGTCTAGAATGATGTAATATGTGACGTCATCAGCAGTGCATTGCGGGGGCGCGAGTTATAGTTAGCTGAACTAACGATAACGGCGGAATTTCTATGGTTTTGTACGAGTGAAATGTCCAACTAACTATAACGTCCCTGAAACCTATGGTTTTTTCAGTGAATTTGTAAGGTTTTTTAAATGCTAATTTCTAACTATAACGTGCCTGAAACCTATGGTTTTTTCAGTGAATTTCAATGGTTTTTTAAATGCTAATTTCTAACTATAACGTCCCTGAAACCTATGGCCCCCCTCCCGAGGCCAATTTCGGCCCCGGGGACCCCATCCCCCAGGGCATGGCCATATATTTATTTATTACATTTATCATTTTTTAAGGAGGGGGGCTGCGTGGCCCCCCTCCTGAGGCCTCTAGTAGCCCTGGGGAACCCATACCCCAGGGCTGTGCCTCTCCGTTGAGAACCATGGGGGGAGCCCCAATGCCCCCACGGTCCCTGCCAGCTCCCCGCCTCCTGCGGGAGCCGGCATTGCTTTTCCACAAGGGGAGCTGCTGACATTCAGCTCCCTTGTGGAAAGCAATCCTGCTTTGCTTCATTGAAGTGAGAGCAGGTTTCCCTGCTCTCGCTTCAATGAAGCAAAGCAGAGTTTGCTATGGCAGGGCGGGAGTTGCACGGCTCCCGCCCTGCCATAGCAAACAGCAGTGTCCCGGGGGTGGGCACCCCGGGACACTGCAGGAGCCGGCCCTGGGGGGTGGCGGTCCCCAGGGCCATCAAGGGCCGACCGCCAGTAGGTAATATATATATATATATGTTTCCTCCAATCGCCGTAGTTGCTGCTCTCATGCGCTCCGGGTGCAGCTACTAGCGGGGCCGAACCTTGTCTGTTTAAAAAAATACACTCCTTCTCAGGAAGAACGTAGCGCACTCCAGGATGCAATTTAAAAGTATTTATTCCACCACTGTTAACTGACAAATACATTTCGGCCTGAACCTCCCTTTGTCAATGCTGGATATATATATATTGTCAAGGGACATATATGTGGAGTTAGGTATTGAAAATCTTGCTACTCTTACTACTTAACTTTCAAAATTTCGGTTTCAATATTTCCTCCATACCACCATATGTTGTCCTTGAGATTTAGGGGCACACCAGAACTAGGGCTGGGCGGTGAACTTCGCTCCGTTCGCGGAGTTTGCAGAGTTTTCTGCACTCCGCACTCCGCGGAGCTCTCGGAGTGCAGAAAACTCCGCTTCGCGAAGTGCGGCGGAGTTTTTCCCCGCTCGCGATCGCGAACTTACTCGCGAACGGTAAGTTCACGAGCGCGAGCTGCCGCTCTCATAGAATTTCTACCCGAGGGGCAGGAATACCAGCACAAACTACAGTTCGCACTGCACTCCGGCACTCGCGGAACTTCGCGGAGTTTTTTTGTATCTTCGCGGAGTTCCGCGTAGCAAAACTCTGCGAACTACGCCCAGGCCTGACCAGAACAATGAAAGGTTGTGTGGACCTGCCAGGATTCGATCCTGTGATTATGAGGTTAAACACAGATTTATCGAGTATATGCATATGTCACTAAGACAACAAACTATTTATTATTTTTAACTAATGACCCAATAGTAAGTTAAGGGGCATAAATGTGTGAGGAGTTGCATTGCTCTTGCACAACACAAAGTGGTGCAAGAGTGACACAAGTTTAAATGCGATTTATGAAGCCACACAAGGCCACCTTGCGTAACCCTGAGTTGCTTCATAATTCTGAAGTAATGCAACGCAGCACAAATCACTGTGATGCATTACTCTGCCCTGGGAAGGTGTTCCATGGGCATTGCTTGGGTGCTCCCACGCAATTCCCATGGATTTTGATGCATTCCTAGATCTACCATCCCTGGTAGACACAGAAATGTGCCAGAAAGATACGCCTTCTCAGAGAAGGCATAATGTTGAAAAATATCTTTATTTCTCCTCCTTACTTCCTCTTTAAATATGTGCTGCATTTACACATATAAAGAGAAATATGCCTCTCAGGATTGTTTTTGTGTAGGAAGGTGCCCCTTACAACACAGGCACCCTTGTACCATGGTGCAAGGGTGCATGCATTGGTGTTAGGCAGGGACAGAGGCAGGAATGCACCATATTCTTTTAAATGCAGTGCAATCCTGCCCTTTCCCTGACAACCCGCGCAACGAGGTGACTTGCTGCACTGCTTGACCTTCTCACATATATGCACCTACATTTCAGACAACTTTGAGTAGTGCAGTAATGCAATAAATGTGTAGTTCCTCATGTTTTTTACCACACCTCTGCATACAGAAGAACACAAAGTGAAGAATCAACAGCTGTGAGCATACCTTGAGTGGCACATTTGTAGCCAGAATGGATAAACATATTGACATAACTGTGGTAATTCCATACTCAAAACTAGGAACAAGCGAGTAAAAAATCACTCTTATTTACATTGTTATAATGAGCAAAACAACACTATCAGTAGCATCTAGATGAAAGATCATATCAAGACAGCTGTGGGAAACCCCATTCTGTTAGAGCTAATCATGGATTTTGCAGCAGTATATCATCGTTCTTGCTTTTCAGGAGCTTTGACATGTAAACAAACAATTCCCTATTGCTGGCTGCCATATGGAGGCTGATGGCATGGGCTCAATTAGCATGCTTCATGGACTCTTCACTGGAATTTCTCTGCTCCCTGATCTAACAGGGCCAGAGAAATATCCTGCAATCCCTGCATGATGGTTTGTAGTGTATGTAAGTGGTCAGGCCCTTTAGCTACTTTGTGTGGGGCTGGAGATCCTGTGGCATGTCACTCGTCTTAACTCTACCACCCATTTTGGAATGAGTATTGAGATAATGAGCATATTCATTGTCAGATCAGGCACAGCTGCCTGGGGTCTCACTATGCACTCTAGGTAATAATAGCTTAGTATTTCAGTTAAAGGGACAGTGGAAGAAATGACTACCGATGAGTATCGAAGTGTCATGCTGATTTTCTTGCGCCCACTACATATAAAATCAATATTATCGATGGGGCACAATATCGAGGACAGAATATCAAAAATAAAATATTGACAGGTAAGAAGGTCTAGGTTTTCTTTACCTAACTCCACATATATGTACTAGTACGGTACATATATCTTTAAGTTATGTGCATATGAAGTTAGGAATAGCAAACCTATAATTCCTTATATGCACTTACCTTTCAATATTTTGTCCCTTGTTATTCGACCCTCAGTGTTAGTATGCCGCAATATTGTTGGTATCAATATTCAGTATTACAGTCCTGATTACCAGCCATACTATAGAGTGATCTTCATCCCTGAAAACTAAACCTTCCACAAGAAGTCACACAACATTGGCTCATCTGATGGATTCTCATGAGATAAGCCAATACATACTCTTTGCACACTGAGAACTTTACTCATAAATGTGAGCCTGAGGTCCCAAAACACTACACAATACTGTATATTTAAGCAATCACAGGAAAACAGGTTTATAGCCCAAGGCTGTTCACACATTTCTATTCATGCATGAGTTATTGAGAACAACAATATTTATAAATGTTTTCAAATTAGTTCTTTTGTAACTTGATAGGTATTAATAGGTATGATTAACACAACACAAACATACAGACGTACAAGCAGAAATAGGGACTGAAGAGGGACAAGCAGATGAAGACCATGTCTAAGGATATTTTGCCTTAGTTTCCTGGTTTGCTGGCCTCCTCATAAGGTATTCCTTTGAGTTCATCTCAGGCTTCAGCAGGATGATGTAGCACTTTGGGAAATATATGCAAGACACTAAAGCTGAACTCGAAGACAAAATAGCAAAAATCTCCATGGCCATCATATACTTGCCCTTGGTGCTGAGGTAAGCTGGAATAAATGAGAGCCAAACACTGAGGAAGGCCAGCATGCTGAAGGTGATGTATTGTGCCTCGTTGAAGCTGTCGGGCAGTTTTCTAGCAAGAAAAGCCACTATGAAACTGACGGTTGCCAGCACTCCGAGATATCCCAGCATGCACCAGAAAGCAATAGGAGACCCTTCATTACATTCAACTATGATAATTTCAGGTTGAGCGTGCATGTTATACTCTGAGAAAGGATGGGAAAGAACCAACCAACATACACACAGAAGTACCTGAATAAGTGTACACACACTGATTATTATGTAAGACAAGTGAGGCCTAGCCCATCTTCTTAAGTTACTGTTGGGTTTAGTGGCATTAAAAGCAATGACCACCATTATCGTTTTGGCCAAGATACAAGAAACACAAAGAGCAAAAGTGATGCCAAATGCTGCCTGACGAAGAAGACATTTCACTGGTGTGGGATAACCGATGAACGCTAAAGAGCAGAGGAAGCACAGAGTTAGAGAGAGTAGCAGTAGATAGCTGAGGGAGCGGTTGTTGGCTTTGACAATGGCTGTGTTGCTGTGTTGAATGAAAAGTCTCAGGATGGCCACTGGTATCAATGAGAAGAAAATGCACATAGTCATTAGGCTGGATCCTAGAATCTCACTGAGGGAGAGGAACTCTATGGATTTCAAGATACATTGGTCCTGCATGGAATTGGGCCACTTATCCCATGGGCATTTGGAGCACTCAGCAGAGTCTGAAAGAGAGAATTAATCAGCTCCTTACAATAAGTGAGAGCATGTTAACAATAACAGAAGTAGACAAACCACACACACACCTATCAAAGTTATTTGACCAAAGCTCAAACTTGGGCTGTTTTTTCTGGTTCTCTGTTTCTTATCTGGTAGGCCCTGTGAGTTTTATTTATCTTCCCTATCTTAAAACACCCTTGTTTTTCAGAACCAAATCAAATATTGTACTATGCTGTTACTCCATATATAAAAACAGCGCTTGGCTTAGTTTTATGCAGTAACAACATTTGCATAAAGCTTAGGGGATGTATGAGCTTATGTATACTGGGAAAGATCTTAAGGATTTCATCAATGCAGAGGAATTGTAAAATCTTAGTGCATTAATTTCCGGGTTCCTCTGTAACAGTCATTGGTGTAAGGGACGGTGTGAAATGTTGGGTTTCAAGCAATCAATATGTCGCTGAATGCTATTATTGGTTGTTGTGTAGTAGGTGGTTATGACTTGGAGATAGTTTTGTGTGCAAAGTTGGGGGATTGTGTGTCTTGAGTTATGGAGAGTGTAATTTCTTCAATTACAGACTTACATAGGTTTCTCATGGATCAATAGATTCTTCTTTTGTGGTAGAATTTTGTGTTGTATTGCACAACTCCTTTGAAAGTCGTAAGTATAACATGAAACCACAGTGACAATTTGCTCCTGGTATTACCGAGTAGCTCAAAGCTCACTCAGTTATTTAGGATCAGCATTCCCAAGTGGATTATTTGGAAAGCAGTTTTGCAGTCTGGATTCAACTACAAAGGACAATACATCAAAACGTTGGAAGGCAAACTCATTAGGACCAAGAAGCAGGCAATTAAGTTTGTGAAATGTTTTAGGCTCGTACCGTTGTGATTTTGCAAAGGTGACATATGATTGGGGTTGTGCTGTAATGTATGACTGAAATGCAAATATCAACTTTTCCTGATTTCACTAAAATTACTTTGCCTGGTTTAGAAAGGAGTAACACATTATATTGCTTATATTCATTACACACCTAACGAAGTGATGGAATCTGCAACAATAGCACATTTATTACATTCTAAGAAAGAATCCAAGCTCTTCTAAGATTTAGCATGCATTAGTCTCAGAACTACTGATCCACTCACCGGTCTGGTTGGAGATCTCTCCCTGGGGACATGGAACACACAGGAAGCAGCAGACTGGCTCACCTTCTTTACCTGCTTTCCTGTGCCCAATTGGACAACTTGGAGTGCACTTTGAGAGGGGTACCTGAATACATTATGAAGGTAAATTTTAGAGAAATGTTTCTCTTTTGTAAAACACCACGTAAGCTAGTGTTGGAACAACGATGGGCAAGTTTTGGCAAGGTGCATGAAATTAGAGTTCTTATCTCTAGGCTGTATACAATCAGAATCCTACAGAACTTGACAACTTTGAGAAGTTTGTAAAATTTTGCCACAATTCCAATTTCTTGTGAAACAAATGTTTTGCAGGTTATTGTTCATATAGAAACCTTTTTTAGGCAAATACTCCTGCATATAACAGAATATTCAGTTTTTACATCCACGTTTCTTACTTTTGCAACATTTTTTACCCATTACATTATTTTAACCTTAATGTTCTTTGTAAAGTTGGGGACTGTTAGACATGGAATGTTTGGTAGGTATATCCTCAGAATTTTTGGCCTCCTGTTTTTGACCCATTTTCAGTTGGTTTTAGGACTCTGTGCACTTTACCACTGCTATTCAGTGCTAATGTGTATATGATCTCCATGTAAATTGTGTATGGGTTGGTGTTTCAAAGACTGGCTTATTTGATTTACTACTAAGACCCTAGTAATGTGCACAAGTGTGCCCGGGGCCTGCAAATCAAATGCTACTAGTGGGCCTGAAGCACTTGTTGTGCCACCCACACAAGTAGCCTTTCATAGGTGTCTCAGAGCTCCCACTGCAGTGTTTGCGAGCAGTTTTGCTGACATGTCAACCTGGCAAGTGCACCCACATGCCAGGCCCTAACACTTTTCTTACATGTAAGTCACCCCAAGGTAGGCCCAAGGTACCCTTGCAGGCAGGGTGCAGTGTATGTGATAAGTAGTGTGTTTTACATGTCCTGATAGTGAAATACTGTGCATATCATTTTTCACTATTGAAAGGCTGTCTATCCCATAGGTTAACATGGGAGCTGCCTTGTAACATCTCACACATGTAACTGTCCATTGGGACAAGATAGAGAAATGGAGTTTAGGCTCTCTGAACTCAGAATTTGATAACACATCTTTTAGTAAAGGTGGCTTTTAAATTGTGTGTTTGAAAATGCCACTTTTAGAAAGTGGGCATTTTCTTGGTTAACCATCCTGTATGCCTCTGCCTATTTGTGTATTCACCATCTGGTTTTGGAGTGCAGGAGTTGGGGATGTGCAGTCACTCTAGACAGTCACAAGCGGGGTTGAGGTGTGTTCTGGCTTTCCTTTCGTAGCCAGGCTGAATAGACCGTTCTGTATTTAGAGTGGTGGGAGGAGTCATTAGCACCTGAATAGGCT
Source organism: Calotriton arnoldi (assembly GCA_963921515.1). Classification (NCBI taxonomy): domain Eukaryota; kingdom Metazoa; phylum Chordata; class Amphibia; order Caudata; family Salamandridae; genus Calotriton; species Calotriton arnoldi. The sequence continues at coordinate 225,031 of CAWUFW010006817.1, forward strand.
GTGTCTGCTCTGCACAATGCTGTCTCCACCGCCTGTAGTGAAGCTGGACCAGGGAGGACAGAACTGTTCTTTACTGAGCCACAGAAACTCCCTACCTTAAACTTCAAAGAGAAAATATAGTAAAAATATTGGGGCCCTGACCCCATAACTTTAGATTACAGCTGAACTAAGGAACCTGCAAGGAAGAAGGGATGGAAAAGCTGTCAGGAGGAAATGCCACTTTGCTGCATGCTTTGCTGTGTTGGCCTGCTGCTTGCTGCTTCTGTCTTGGGCAGGGAAAGGACTGGATTGTACTCTCATCATCCTGCTGTTAGAGTTTTCTCTAAGGGCTTGAAGCAGAGCTTGCCTCCTGTTGGAAGTCTCAGGGAAATCAAAGACTTCATGAGAACTCGTTTGGACTAAGGAACCTGCCAAGAAGAAGAGCTGGAGAAGCTGTGAGGAGGAACTACCACTTTGCTGTATGCTTTGCTGTGTTGGCCTGAAGTGGCTGCTTCTGTCTTGAGCAGTAACAGGACTGGACTAGACTTTCTGCAACTTATTTTCCTGAGTTTCTCCAAGGGCTTGAGGTAGAGCTTGTCCCCTGTTCAAGAAGTCTCAGGAACAGCAGAGACTTCAAGTTCATCTGCTACCAGCACTGGGAACTGTGTGTTTTGTGCTGCAACAGATAAAAAAGCAACACCACATCGTCCATGATGCCGCTGCTGGCTCCATGACCTGTTGGCACAGCAGAGAGCACCGCCTTGCTTCGCAGAGCAACCCTGGTCTCACCGATGACCGCTACCGAGCCGCTGTTTGCACCGCTACCTGAGGGCACCGCACTTTGCACTGCCTCGCTTCACATCTCCTCTGTGGTATCCTGGATGGCACCGCTCCACGTCGACATCGATGCTGCTGCTTGCACCGTGGCCTGGGGCACCACCCGTAAGTTACTTGATGCACCGCCCCATCCCACATCACAGCCTTTGCCCACTGACGCCAGCGCCCTCGCCTCCAGATCGTCTACCGATGACAGTGCTTCAGCAATGCCGCTGCCACTGCTTGCCCTATGACCTGCCATCACCGCCCCTCTTCGCACCACAGCCCTGGTCTCACCACCACCTCTGGATGCTGTCACCGAGCCGCTGCCTGCACCGCAACCCGAGGACACCACATGCTCCACTTCGCACCGCAGCCCGATGCCTGCTGACACCGGCACTCCTGACTGCAACTTCAGGGAGTTCGATCTGCAACACGCGTGGCTTCAAGGGCCCGACGACTGCTGCACTGACTTTCGGAATCAGCGCAGATGATTCCGCTTCTACGGAACTCATTGCAAGGTCCACGATGCCCTGCATTTCCAAGGCACTGTTTGCGGGTCTTACTGACACTGTAGCTGGCCCGAGACGCAACGGCCGGCCTGAACTGTTGGATTTGTTTGTTCACGAGGCTGTGATAGGCCCGGGCAGAGCAATCAACTTCAAGGAACTGTATTTTGATAGTATTTTTGCAATATTCATATTTTGAATTCTGTATGTTATGGTCTTGCTATGGTCTTGTTTTACACAGATAAATATTGGCTATTTTTCACAAACTGGTGTGGTGTCCTTTTGCAGTGTTTTCACTGTATTACTGTGTGCTATGTGGAAAGGCTTTACACATTGCCTCTGAGATAAGCCTGACTGCTCGTGGGAAGCTACCAAGGGGGTGAGCAGGGGTTATTTTAGAAGTGTAATCCCCTTACCCTGACTAGATGGAAGGGTACCTACTAGGACAAGGTGAATATCACTGCCAACTAGGGACCCCCATTTCTAACAGTGACATTAAAAAAACAACTTCATAAAGTTGGCAAAAGTCAGCTTTGCAAATATGTATTCTCCATTCGGTACATCTTGAATAGTTTACTATTCAGTTGGTTGATGCAGATATAGAATTAACAAATAATACATTATGTTAACCACTGCATTGTACCTTTGCGCAATGAAGGACATTTTTTAGGTTAGACCACAGTATCTCATGGACCTTAACTTAAGGCTGCATAGTATGCTTGGACATTTGAATGATCATATTATGTAACATTCATGTTATATTATGTCACAATAAACCATAACAGACATGCATCAGAAAGCAGAGAAAGTGATAGCATGATTGACACCTTGGCTGCTGCCAGAGTGATAGTCCTTGCTCCAAAGGTTCTGGTTTTAGGAATATCCAAAAGCAAGTAGGCGGCATTGGAGAAGTGACAGGGAACTTTTGCACCCATCAAATCTAGGGCTGATTGTTAGGCTGGTCTGCCTGTAATTACCATGGATTTAAACATAAGGGATTGTGAAAAATCCAAGCGTCTCACAAAGAGCTAGTGCAGCAAATGAGCCACACATGTTAAGTAACATAGTGACAAGGCTGTAGAATGCAGCTGATTGTGAATTTTAGAGCACACTGTCCCAAATATATCACTAAAGCATGTTAGTTACCCTCACACATGACAATGCACTTTGCAAAGGCACATAACATAACATAAGACAATATAACATAACATAACATAAATGATCACTTCACCTCTGATAACCATGATCTGTTGTGCTACATTGAGATTGATGAAATTTGACTAAATAATTAAACTATCTTTCATTCAGATCCTGTAGGCATGTTTGGAGGAATAGACACAATATTAGGCTAACATGGGAATATTTTAATTAAGTATAAATATTGACAGGAGGGAGCTAGACATATCATTCTAAGACTTGAATGAATAGTTAGAATAAAGCCTACAACTTGCCATTGTTAGATTTGTTATAACTATTACAGAAAAGAAGTTAAAGGACTTTCTTTTCTGCTAACTAAAATCCAGCCTTCCAGCTGCCCTCTCCTGATTGGCAGCCTCTGCTGTCTTAATGAGGTGTGGCGTCGCCTGCTAGAGAGACAAAGGATTTCTTGTGGGTAGTGAACTGTAGCAGAAAAAGCAAAAGGCAGGATGGGGATGGAGTAGCTAGACTGGTCTTCAAAGGGAGAATGACACTTTAGGACAGCACAGGCTTACCCCCACATCCTGCGCCACATTCACACAAGAGCCCCTTCAATTAGATCACTGTAGGGGCTGGAAGGGGAGTATTTGAGAATCTTAGCCATACCAGTGGGTTGGCTTAGCCAGATCTAACACTCCAGGGGAAAGTTTCTCCATTTTGGATTTTAGAAGAATAGTGCTTTCTGGGACAAGAATGTGCCACAATTTGTAGGAAGTGGTCATACCTGAGGGTGGTACCCTTCATCCCATTGGTCAGGAGTACCCTCCTGCTTGATGCCAAGAACACTGAATAAATATAGAAGAGTCACCAGCCAACTCAGATCTACTTCCTGAAACAACAAGGAGAAGAAGGACTGTCCTGCTGGAACCCTGATCTGTACCCAAAGGACTGCACTCAGAAGGACTGCTGCACAATCTGGTACTACAACCCGAAGGACTGTCTGCAACCTACAGGTAAACAGAGCCTACCTGCATCATATTCACCATGAAGTCCCCATCCTAGTGGGCGTCCAGTGGACTTTTAAGGATTTGGCCAGGTACATTGTGGGAATTGTAGTCACAACATCCCAAGGACTATCTCTGAGCTGCTATACCCTTGGATTAGTGTTTTGCACACTTTGAACCCACAAGAGGAACTTCAGGAAAAAACTTCATAAGGTGACCTACCCGACATTGAGAGTCAAGCCGGTGACGTTGAACCGTGACCCGGCCTGGATTTCAGGTTCATCCCCTTGAAAGCTACGGAGCTCAAGACATACAGGAGTTGACCAAGGGCTCGCATTGGACCAAACCGACAAATCAGTTGTGAATCCCACCTGCTGGAGAGGTACACTCGATGTCGAGAGAAAATACTCCAGAAGAGTTTCTAAGTGCGAAGGTAACATTTTGACCGAGGCCTCCCGCTTAGTGTATCCGACCAGGGCTCCATCGCAGTCGGCCTCGAACTTCGACTTTGTATCGGTCAAGCGCCATCAGATATCCGAAGTTGGTGTTATTGTTTTTTAAGCACTTGAAAGTGTTTATTCTTTAAGAATTCACATCTCCGGTTCCCTACATTGGATTTCTGTCGTTTTGGTGTCTATTTGTTCATAATAATACAAGCTACTTTTATAAATTGGTTTTGGATTTTTATTGTGTATTATGTCTTACTTATTTAATGTATTGTTTTTTTTAAATGCTTTAGCCACCTGTATCCTAAGTTAAGCCTGCCTGCTCGTTGCCAGCTACCAAGAGTTGAGCAAGGGAATAACTTATTGAGACATTGACTAAAACCTTTTATTGTGTTTGTGGCCTTATTACTAGTGGTAGGGCCCTACTTTTCACTACTAACAAACCACTTTCCAACAAATATGTTTTTAAAAATGTTTTGTGTCTGAGTTGAGGCATTTCAAGAGTTTGCTTTGATGTGCATTCTATTGCTCTAAAAGACATAATTATTGTTTTTTTTTTAGTTTAAGTTGGGCAAGTTCTTTGCAAAATCTGACTTGACAGTGTTGTAGTTCTCTGCTAACTAGGTTGGGTCAAATATGTCCTGTTCATCTTCCTAGGTTTCTTTGTTTTCTAACAGGTGGACATTTTGGGGCAGAGGAAGGAGAAAAGTACAAAAAGGCAATCAGACCAGTCCCCTGGAATCTGGGATCTGGGATCGGCTTTCACTGAAGTCTCTTCTGCATATGAGATCAAGAATGAGGCCTTCTCATGTGTAGGTGTAGAAGAGAAGTGTATGATGTCATAATTCGGCAGAAAATGGAATAGTTGGGACATTGTTGTGCCACTCTCATCTCCCAAGTGAAGGTTGAAGTCACCAAGGAAGGTGTTATTGAAGGTGGTATGTAACATTTCCACTATTGGTTCCAAGAGCTCTTCAACAAAGAGAAGATTATCCTCCAAAGGGTGGTAGATGTTGTGAAATAATGTGGCCTTTGCGTTGGCTATCTTAATTTCAACAGAGAGGCATTAAAACAAGGAGAACTTGAGTTGCCTTGCGCTTTTGCACAGTAAACAAGACCTGTGGATAATTGTAAACTCTCTGCCCTGTTTACCCATCAATCCTGCTAAATGATCACGTATACTAGAGGAATTAAGAGGTCATGTATAGACTGTGATTGATCAGAAAGCTAAGTTTACTTCCTGAAGAGTAACTATAGATTATGGGATAGCGTAAAATCTGTAATTTTAATCTCCCGTTTGGCTGCTTATCCGCAGTTGTGCAGCATGCGATTGAATGTGGGCTGGTCAGTTCCAATAATGGATGTAAAGGTAATCTGACTTTTATGAGGTTTTGGGTGTAAGCATTGGTTCTCTTAGGATAAGCAATAAAGCATCTATCTCTCTTAATGACTGCAATACAGTAGGGCCTGAGATTTCCGCTGGGAACATGGTAGGAACAGAGCAAAACTAGGTAAGAATTGAGCTTGATTTCAAGGGTGGACATTGTATTTTTCAATAGTAGAATGGAGGTAGATTGGTAATTTACTTCAAAGAGAACAGAGTCAAGTTTGTCGATTGGGTAAGCCTGATTGTAAGTCATATGTGACACCTTCAAAAAGGAAAGGTTTAAGGATAACAGTGTTGCAAATTTCTAGCTTCAGAAGCTGGGTGAAGTGTGCAGGAGACTGAAACAGATTTCACTTCATACATAAGAGGACACCGTTTTTTGATTCTGAAAGCATAATCTGTGTGTGTGCTTGCATAAGGTGGTGGTGATGGTAGACTTGTTTCATGTGTGAGTTTGTTCTGGAAGAGAAACAGAGTGTGTGAGAGTTTGCAATAGCAGAGGTTGGTATTGAACAATTGGGCTCAGCAGGGACTACATGCCTGAGAAATGGGGTTTTGCTGGTAGTTTCTGGGCTGCATACCAAAGAGATGGAGTGTAGCTGGTAGCCACTATGAGTAAAGTCATAACCTGATGGGCATTAGGTGGGAAGGTGTTATCATTTTGCTGAATGCCCATGGACCATGTCAAATTTGCATGAGGTTCAGGTTTGGAAAAATCATTTGGAGAAAGTGTGAGGAAGGAATGCAATTATGGGGGGAGGGGGTAGCAAAGTGGGAGAAACCACTTCATGGAAGTGCACTAAGGATGTAGTGCTGCAGCTTGGGTTTCTGATTGACCGCTTTGAGGTTGAAGTGAGAGGAGGATGGAGGTTGCTGAGATTCATTTCAGAGTTGAGGGGATAATGATGAGGAGCTCAAATTGTAGAGATGTGTGAGAAGGAAGGGAAAAAAAGAGAGGAGTAGGGATGAGGACAATGGAGTCTGGTTATGATGGATGGGAGTGGAAAGGAGAGAGTTGAACTGGTATCTGAATTGAGTGACACTGTCATCTATTGTTTGAATTATTTTCTTGCTATTCTTGAAGATTGAGATTGATAGCTTTCCGTCAAAGGGAGGTGAAGGGGGTATCACTAGATTGTTTCCATGTGGGGTTCTTATGGACTCATCCCCTGTCATTTCTATGGTGGAAACTTCTTCTCAGAGGGATGGGAGATGGAAGAAGAACTGGAGGCACTTTTTAGGCATCCCTTACAGCACAAAGTAGTAGTGGACAGACACAAGTGTTTCTGGTAAGTATTTCATGACCTCATGCATGTAGTTCCTTGCAGGGTTTTTAAAAAGAATAGGTCAATATTTTTTAGGAATTTGGACAGAATTTAGAGAAGGGGAGAATTATAGAACTGAGCCATGGTGAAAATTTGCAAGTGGAAGAGGATATATAGGGATGTGGAGCTGACTGATTTTGTTAAGTGGTTCAGCAGCTACTCTGTATTTGGAGTAAGATTCATGTGAGCTGTGTGTAACCTTAGCTGATGCTTAGAAGAGAGAAATTCAGATATATCAATTTTCATGAGCCACAACTTGTCATGGCCTTTCCTTTTTTCAGTTGTCTGTCCAGACTGAATTATATTGCTGTGAAGGATATGGGCTGTCTTTTATTACTGTGTAGGATCTACAGTTGACATGTCCTTTATTCACTTATACATTTCCTGTTCGGTCTATTGTTTTTGTTCCAGACAACTTCTTGAAAATCTTTAATATTCTTCATTCAGGGAGGTTCTTCTTTTTCCAGGATTCAGGCATATATTAAATCTGTATTTTCTCTCTTGTGGCTATCCTAGTCTGTTTTTGCTGTAGTTTAGAGATGTGCTACTTGCGAGTCTTTATTGTCTCTTTTTCTACAGCCATCTTCTGCAGCAATGGCTGATGAAGCACACTGGTGTGAGTCCTTTTTGTATGACCAGGGACTCCTGAGTGAGTGCACAAAAATATGTCCTCTAATTTCCACAAAGATGAAAAATGCAGATGGCAGCCATGGGAGGGGGCCACCATTGGCATGGCCTCATCAATTTGTGGGGTATTATTAAGTAGGGGCCACTGAGATAGTTGCACGGTGAATGCCGGAAGGGTGGTTGCTCACCCAAGTGCTTTGAACAATAAGGGTAAGGTCCCTTGCATTGGTTAACTGCTGCCTAATGAGCTTGTGCAGGTTTGAGCCATCAGTTCTAGGTGACAAGGAAACAAGGGTAGTCACATCCTCTTCCACACAAATTGCATGCTAGAATTCCCATTAGAGGACCCATGAGTGAATGGCTTCTTTAGATGGTATGAAGCTGGCAATCTTTGTGCAAGTGCAAAGGCAATTTTATCACACACTCAGAGGTCTGAAGGCAGCAAAAGGTGAATCCCTCCATCCAGAAAGACACCCCTCCCTTGGTTGTTCTACAAGGTGTCCTGAGGAGGTACCACCCCGTTAGTGATATTTCGGGAACTTTAAAAAAAAAAAAATCTTTTTGCCACCACCTGGTCTCTGACCAGCAGCCATTGACCAGCAGCCATTGTAAATTATCTGAGAATGGACAGCTTGATATCAACCAAAGGCTAGCATAAGTATGCCAAAAAATTATTCAGGAAACACTCCCTTGCAATCTAGTGGTTAAAACTCTTTATAGGTTTCAACCTTGATGTTTTTAAATCTGCTATATAGTGACCTCAATGTAACATCCATTCATGCTTGCCAAACCTGGTGAGAATGATTAAAGATGTCTCACTTTAATATGTGGGCATTGAATGCAGTGTTAGGCTTTGAGGCTAAAATACCACCTATTCTTTTCACAAGTATTGACCTCTTCCTCCTGAACAATGTGGCTCCTCTCTAATTCTACCTATTCTCGAGTGGTGCATTCAGACCCAGTGCTTGCAAGCATGAGCGGCCTTTGCAGGTATGAGCGGTGGGGCCGGGTTGGGGGAGGATTCGACAGATGACCATGAGGGAAAATTAAATAAATAATGAATTTTCCCTCGTCGTCTGTTAAAAAACCCCCTACATGGCCCCAAAGCTCTTACCTCCACGGGCCGTTGCTGCTTGCAAGTAGTTAGTGCAAACACCACCAGGTGTGTTCCTACCTAACACCTTTCTGAAAATGTTGGTTCTGGGTTTTCAAATGCAAGTAGCTCTGTTCCTCATGAACTTACTCTTACTGATAGTCTCAAAGAGCATTTGGCACGAATTATCGCATCTTTTCAGTATTCAAAATCTATTCTTTCACTGTTTTTCAGCAAGGAAAAAAAGAAGGTACCTTCTTTTCCTCCAAACCCACTTTCCTCAAGGCCAGCTCACTAGCAAATGTAGAAGCCCTATAGCTGACTTTGGAATTTTCAAACACAGTGTGGATGCTCTAGACATTTTCTTCTTACGAAGTCCCCCACTTTTTTCCAGTGTCAAGGTGCTCCTCCTGAGAGGCAACTTGTCTGATCTGGCCTCCTCCCAGGCTCTCAGGGTCTTCTTCTGTCTGCTTCTTTAACTTACACCAAAAAATGAAATTACATGTTCAGCAAACATGTCTCATGATTGTGGCTGTCAGGCCATGCAGCATAATTAGGTCACTCTCCATCTCTGACAAAAACCCATACATCAAATATAATTCATTCACAACTAATGAAAAATTGAGACAGTGGGGCATATTATCAAGCCCCTATCGCCACCACAACGTCACTTTTTGTGACGTTGTGGTGGCGATAGGGTCAGCGCCCTATTACCAAGGCAGCGTTAAACGGATCACTGACAAAATATCGATCGCACAAATATCGAGCAGACAAAATATCGTGGACAAAATATCGACTGTCAAAATATCGACTCCCTATCTCCAAACAGGTAAGTACAAAAATATCGAATCCAAAATATCGTCGTTAAAAATATAGTTAGTCAAAATATCGAATTTTATAAATCTGTTAAAAGTAATGTACAATTAATGAAATAATAAATAAAATAAAATAAAACATACTTAAAATTAGTTAAATTACTTTAAAATTAATAAATAATTTTTTAAGTAAAAAAAATCTACATACATTTTTATTTTTTAATACATACATATATTAACGTAATAATATAAAATAATAATCACTACTTTTTGCGTAGGATAGCGGGAGGGTAACATTTACTATTCCCACTCCAAAGAGTGCGACAGTAGGGAAAGCGTTGGATAGCGTAGGGGTAAAAATTACTATTCCCACTCCAGTGAGTGCAACAGTAGGGAAAGCGTTGGATAGCGTAGGGGTAAAATGTACTATTCCCACTCCAGTGAGTGCAACAGTAGGGAAAGTGTTGGATAGCGTAGGGGTAAAAATTACTATTCCCACTCCAAATAGTGCAACAGTAGGGAAAGCGTTGGATAGCGTAGGGGTAATAATTACTATTTCCACTCCAGAGAGTGCAACAGTAGGGACAGGGTAGGATAGCGGGAGGGTTAAAATTACTATTCCCACTCCAGTGAGTGCAACAGTAGGGAAAGTAATATTTTAATATTTTACTAAAAAATAATTAACTATCAATACTAATAAATATTATTAATAACACTAATTACCAATTACACAATCTTTAATAATTAATTTATTATAAATACAATACATATTATTTATTAAAAATTAATGACCTATTAATAAATCATTAACAACCAATTAATAATCATTACCAGATTTGTATAAATATTTAAATAAATACCTATTAGTATTTAATTACCAGTAAATTAAGTATCAATACAAAAAAATATTTTCTATAATTAACTAATTACAATTAAATTACTTCCCCCACATTCCCCTATAAACCCACATCCCGCTACAACTATTTAATTAATAGAAATAACATAATTACCAATAAATCAATTAAAAAAATTAATTACCAAGTAATAAAATGTATTTACCAATTAATAATTAATTAACAATAAATTAATTATCAATACCAATTAATATTAATTAATATGTACTTAATTTCAATTAAATTACTTCCCACCCTATTCCCCTATAAACCCACATCCCGCTACAACTATTTAATTAATAGAATTAACATAATTACCAATTAATCAATTAAAAAACAATAATTACCAATTAATAAAATTTAATTACCAATTAATAATTAATTAACAATAAATTAATTATCAATACCAATTAATATTTATTAATATGTACTTAATTTAAATTAAATTACTTCCCACCCTATTCCCCTATGAACCCACTACCCGCTACGGAATTAAATTACGCAAAAATAAAATAACATAAAATTCATTGTTTTTAAAAAATTAAACATACATTACAACAACTAATATACACTTTTAACACATATACTAACATACAATACACTTAGAAAAATTCGATATTATTAAAAATTCAATACTTTTTAATGCCTATATTATGTACTTCGATATTTTAACATTAGATATTATTTACCTTAATTTCGATATTTTTAACGAATATATTATGTCCATTCGATATTATGTCCATTCTACATTCTGGACTCGATATTTTGTCCATTCGATATTTTTTTTTCGATATTATGTCTATTTACCGCGTTAAACCACATAACGTGGCTAAAAGCCACGTTAAGTGGCTTAACGCTGCCTTGGTAATAGTGCTCCTTTCACGCTAAACTAAGCATGAAAGGGACGTGCAGTGGGTTTTGCGGTGGGCGTTCCACCGCAACACCCATTCACTTCGACGCTGCCACCTATTATCAAGAGAGGCGATAATAGGTGGCAGCCCCGAACTTAAGACCAGGAAAATCCTGGTCTTAAGGTGGCGATACGAGGAGAAATGCTTCATTTCTCCTCAGTTTTGCTTTTTCCATGTGTGCTGCCTTGTGCAGTTAAAATGCCGTTTTGTATCCTACATGTGTGCTGCATGAAGCAGCACACATGTAAGTTACAAAATGGCATTTTAGGTTTGTTTATGTACAGGAAGGGACACCTTCCTGTACATGAACAAACCTCCCTGCTCGCAGACACCCTTGCACTCTGGTGCAAGGGTGCCTGCGTTGGCGTTAAGTTGTGAGACTTAGCGCCATCGCAGGGAGAAACGCCAGGCTGCACCATATCCTTGGTAATATGGTGCAGCCTTGCGTTTCCGAAGTGGCGATGAGAGGCGTTAAGCCAAGGAGGCTAACGCTCTCACCGTCACTTCCTAGATAATATGCCCCAAAATCTTTGGAAAGACGTTTTTGTTGCTGCTTCTACGAATGAAAATCCCTAAGACCAGTGCTTAATTTGTAAAAGAATGAGTGTCTGTGCCAAAGCTCTGCTCAGAAGCCACAGCCTGTGTGATTAAATGTCAGTGCAGCGATTACTGATGCTGTGTAGTCTTAAATCCACCTCATGCCTCTCTGATCCACTGCCAGACAATCCCTGCACTTTGATCTCTCTTCTGTAGGATCCTGCTATATCTTTTAAGACTTTTCCCATCTTTTCCTTCCTTCCTCTTTCCCTTTTGTGTTTTTTTCCCTCTCTTTCGATCGGGAAATGTTGGATGAGGCAAAATAAGTGACAGTCCCCCAAAATGAGTGTCAGTGGCCCGCACTGGCTCAAATTAAGCACTGCTTAAAATCCTACATAATTCAAAATCATGGCACTCCGCAGCAGTAAAGGAAAATACACATGACAGGTTTGGTAGAGAGGTCACAATTGTGCTGTAAGATGTTGTTGAGTTGTTGCTCTGCATAAGCAGGAGAGTCCACAGATGCAAACAAGTTTCACTGAGGATAGCCATTGGTTTGCAATTGATAACTTGGTCTGAGCTGCAAAGCAATTATTTTAGAAACCATCTGATGTGATGTGCTTGATGCAAAATCCTTACACCAATATCATTATGAAACTAAAGAAGTTCCACATTCAATATAAGCGGAAAATGGCAAAAAATAATGAGGAAATGAAAGATTTCAAGTTTTTGGGCAAAAAGATGACATGTAATAAACAACAATTTTAAAAAGCCGATGTCCTGAACATAACTGGAAATGCTATTTTTTTCCGGACATTAGACTATGACTCAGGCACTTCAGGGGCCGCCTCATTCATGCGAATAAATAAACAATTGGCCTTTAAATTTTTCAAAATATTTTCAAAATCCTACTCGCCCCTATGCTGTTTTCAAGCAGAAAACTAGAGGAGCAGACATATTCTTTAGTGACATTCCAAAATTATATCACATACATTTTATTTATGGGCCCAGTAAGCTGATGTCAACTTGAAACATATGAAACTGAAAATAATTAGAAGTAGGAATGCGCAAGAAAATGCATATAACATACGTAGGGTGCAAAGTTAAAGGAAAAAAACGTCTGTCACTCTAAGTGAAACATTCCCTGTAATACAAGGGGTTGCTCAAGGGTATAGGGGTGGGAGTCCCTAAAATATGACCCATCTCCTGCATTCAGACCCTTCTAAAACCCTGACCATTTCCTAGGTCGCTGTCTCCGTCCGACAACCCTGCAAAATCTTGGAATGGCTGGCTGCCTGGACTCCTACTCCTGCACCATCTTAACATCTCTTATCTGTTGAAAATGGGATGGCCACTGGATGCCACAATTTCATGCTCTGAGATGTTCTGTCCATGGGACATCCTGGAGCTGGGGTTATCATTAAAGGTAGGCAAGATTCTTTATATATGTCTCAGCACTTTAGGTTTTTATAATTCATCTGCATTCACTACAGACACAGTTTCCTGACTTTGCAGCAGGTTAATAGTAAAGAATCCTCCCATCCACAATGAGAGGGGCAGCCATTGTGAAGTAAAGAACACAGTTCTCTTCACCCAAGCCTCCATTGCTAACAATCACTAGCTATAGGCATCCAGGAATCTTACTTTGTTTGATGACATCTGCTTGAGTTTTGAGATACTGTGACATCATTCACCTGAGGGCCTCCCAAAAACATACCCTAAATCAGGGTTCTCCAAGTTGGTCCTAGAGGGTGGGATCCATGCCAGATTTTTAGCATATCACCATTTAGATAAATGTAGGTATCTTAAACATCTGGCATCGATCCAGCCCTTGAAGAACCCAATGAACACACATTTAATTGGCTGTGACATACCTGAGATTTCCCAGAGGCCCAGTGGATGGCACTGTCATTTATGATGAGGTTTTGTCCCGGACGAAGCCCGAGGTCATAACTGCCCACTGTTACATGCCTTACAGTGCCCTCTCTATTACGATGCCAGTTTATGATATCATATTGTGCAGGGACTTCGCCATTCTCATTGAAAAGTGACTTGTATCCATCTTTAGTTTGAAAATGCACCTTCTTCACATAGTGTAGAAGCTAAAGGGAGAGAAAAGAACAGGGAGGGGCTATTATAATAATTTGGTTGTGCTTTTTCAGTCTTTATGCACAATATATGGCCTGTCTGGGAGGGGTAATGTAAGCTTTTGCTCAGGAGTGGCCCGTGCATGCAAGAGTGGTGGGGCGGGATGGGGGGGACTCTACAAACAACGACGAGGGAAAATTAATTATTTAATTTTCCCTCGTCCTCGTCTGTTGAGTCCCCCACCCGCCCCATCACTCTTAACTGCACGGGCTGCTCCTGCTCTGGGAGTGTGGGGGGTCATTGGGGCGGGCCTTCAGAGGCCCATCAATCCTTAAAGCATCTTCAATTCAGCCCAAGGCTAATGAATATTTGTGTGATATGGAAGACTCAGGGGCCCCTGTTCACATTCTGCAGGGAGAAAGTTTCTTAGAAGTACCCTTCTGAGCAAATAAGATGCATACGACATTAAGACAGGCTCTCGTATTTAATTTGGCTTATATGAAGTCATGATAACTGGTTATAATTGTGTGCCTGAAATATTGTTTTTAATTGTTTTAGGCATTTTGTTACAGTGCTCAAACAGATGAGTTCTGGGGCACTTCATCAGAGCATCTTATAGCCAAGGGAAAAAGCTAAGCACATAGTTAATATAAGTGTCTCACCGAACAGACAAAAACTACTTAGACTCCTATACAGTAAGAATAATGCAAATCATAAAACCGCATCAATGTTTGTTTTGTTATTAAAAAAATGTGCCCATTGTACCTGCCATGGCTGAAAGTCCATGATACCTGCACAGGTTCCTTGAAGGAATGGTCCTTCTTCCTTGCTGCAAGAACTAAGATTATGCAGTGCATTTGCAAAAGCATAAACTGCCCTGTAGATATTGTAGGGGGCCCTTAATGTGGTCATGTCATTGTAGCTGATCTGAATGCTGTCCAGTTTCTCAGCTCCTGTGCATGGTTTTGTTGTGTTTTGTGACATGCTCAGGTTGGCTTTTGGATCCAGCCACTTGCACTCAAACGCTTCTTCCCAAAACTTTGGCAGCAGTACATCATCTGGAGAACTCGAAGGATGGACATTGTTGAGATGCTCTAAGAAGCCAGGCATCTCTCCACTATGAATGGCTAAACCAATGGTCATGTTGAGGACATCTAAGTATTTTTCCATAGACATGAGAGTAGATGTTGACCACCCTTCACTTGCAATCCACACCTTACCAGTCACATTCTGCCGCACCATCTCATCAACTAAAGGAGACAGGCCTGCATCACTGGAGAACACAACAATGGCATTGGCTGATGATCTTTTGATCACTTGGATAATGTGAAGGGCATTCCTGTCAGCTCGGCTCAAGACGATGTTCTCTGAGAAGGCAACGCAAGCACTAGTGCCATCCAGTTCTTTCTTTAAGAGAGTTCCTCCCAGTTGGCCATAGTCATTGTCTTCAAACAAGATACCCACCCAAGTCCATCCAAAGTACAACACCAGCTGGGCCAGCCCTCTGGATTGGAAAGAGTCACTGGGAATGGTCCGTAAAAAAGAAGGAAACTGGTTCCGGTCACTCAGGAGTGGACTTGTTGAAACGTAACTAATCTTTAAAAAAGTACATAAGAAATTATAAGACACCCTTAAAAGGAAAGTATAACATCTTCAAAACATACATTCCATCTTCAGTCAGAAAGGTAGACCCAGAATGTTTGTATAAACATATTTGTAAGTGCACAGAGCTATACTATGTATTTTTACATTTTTGTCTCTCATTAAATAATGTCAAGCACATGATAGACTACAGCCACTAAACTTCTTGTCTTTTCATCCTTTTCAGGAGTGAGTGAGTATGGCTCTTAATCTCTTACCTGAGAAAATCTGTAGATCCCTTGTAGTCGAGCAATTACAATAGATCCTGAAGATCCAGCGTCTCCAACTGTACCCACAAGCAGAGGCTTCCTTTGGCAACAGAACTTAGGCACAGGCTGGTTTTGCCTCGTCATCAACCACAAACTGCCCTCAATAGACCTCTGCATCATCCTACAGGAGTCGTAGAATCGGAAACCCATGGTAATATTGGGCAAGAGGTTGGGGTTCCTGTTGATCTGTTCAATGGTGAACACCATCGCTTGGAAGGCTCTGTAATTCTGACCACGGAACCTGGAGAATATTCGGATTTCAGAGAAGTATTGCAATTTCATCACTCATATCCTAAAAACATTTTGTTCCAAGCATCAAACAAATGTTGACAATGACAGTGTTGCCTATTGTATTAGATAGCACCACAATATTACATCGGATCAGTCTCCCAATGGCTGGAGTTAGTCATCTGCTACCATTTTAAACTGGCACTCCTTATAAACTCTACACTTAGCTATGTTGTAACACTGTTAATTTTTGTCTTGCTCCACATTATATGTCTTCAGATCTGATGGCAGTATGTATTTACTTAATATCACTTATAAGAGTATTACAACAATATTCATCCCATCTTTGGTCATAGAGTATTTCTATTTGTTAGCTTCTCTAATGAGCAACATATGGTGCCCACCCTTTAACCGTAGTGTAGTTTTTATTAGCAATTGTTACACATGATATTAATAATTGGATTTTCCTATTTACAATTTCCTATCAGACCAAAATTGCAACGATTTGAAGAGGAACAGCTAAATAAACAAAAGGTGAACAAAGCTCAGAGTGTTCAAAGAGAATGACAAAGCAAAACTTGGGGAAAACCTGAATCGTATGAGAGTAGGTGGCACCAAGGAGGTTATTTTTTATTCATTGATATGTGTACCTTTAAATAGCATTGAGTAGGACGGCATGGTGACAGAGAGCGTTAACAGAAGGCAGATGAATCAGAAAAGGAATCATAAACAGGTGATGAGATTAACAACAGATGCAAGTAAAAGGAGGCAAAGAAACCTCTGTACTAGCTTAAGACAATGAGACAAATGGAAAGATCTTCAAGGGCAAAAATAACATACAATTATGGAAAAAAAATAATTCCTCTCAAAAGGAATGTAACCATATCACGCATAGAGGATAATTTTACAATTAAATTAGAACATTAGAATGTTGAGCGCTCCATTGAAGACAAGGGAGTAGCTCTGGGCTTATAATGGCTGGTATAAGCCTTCTGCTTCAACATTCCTATATTTGTCTTTCTGTTTCTCCCTTTTAATTTAGAACTTTCTATCCTCAGTGGGTGGAATGTTCTACTAGCCTTATAGCCCTTATGCATCAGACTATACCGATTATTAAAGGCCCTCTTCCTCGTTGTAGGCCCTCGCTTCCGGCTCGGGCCAATAACTCTGGCTCTGGGCCTTTAACAACTGATATAGCCCTCTGCATCGGGCTATAGGATTATCATGATATACGTTCCTAAATAGGTAAAATATGGGGAAGACATAGAGGGTTATATCCACAAATGATATTTGGAACTATGTAGAGTAGAATTACTTTATATGCTCCAAAATGCACCTCACAGAACCCCAACTGGAGATCTCTGCCTCTCTTATTTATTCTGTACGTAGATCTCAGTCATGGGTGCAGAGATGTTTTAATGCAGAGGTATCAGTGTGAATAGTATATGTGGATAGGAAAAGGGATAGTGGTGGTAAAATGTGGAATAAGTACAAATAAATGGTGGAGTTTGGGAAACTAAAAGCTGGTTTAGAAGGGCATGGCAGTACAAAAACACGCCCACAAATCAGCAAAATACTTTCAGTTCTCACAATACACACCTATATCTACTGCAACAGTGTTATTTAAAATAAAGAGATTTAAATAGCCACACCTTGGTGTAAGTCAAACACGACATAAATCCAACCACAGGTACCCCAACACACTCCTATAAAAATCGATAGACGAAGGGAATAACACTAATGCTAACAGCATATAGGAACAAACATAATATAAACTAAAATAAATTACATTTTTTAATAACTTTATTTGTAAATATTTTCAATGGTACAATACGTTGTTTTAGTGCAATATAAAAAAGTTTACTTTCTTAACCTTTAAATTACATTTTACTTAAATGGTAGCTTAAAATAAAATTAATTTAACAATATTAATTTAAAAAGTAATTTACAACCAAGGTTGCAATACAATCTATACACCTGATATTGTAAGGGGCTGGGGAATTAACACTTTAATTACTATAAATTAATTAAAAAAAGTATTTAAATATAAAACATTAAATTAAAATGTAATTAAATTGGATGCACATTTTTAGAGCTGGTGTGCAGTGTCTTGTTAGTGTGATAGTTATAGTTGAAGAGACTTTACAGAGGGTGTTTCTATATGTTTTAAATTAAATTAATAACTATTTATTAATATATACTGAAATGTTGTATTTCTCCCTATTACTTTTAATTCAGACATAGAAGTCCCTGCCCCTTCATTTTTGGGGGTCGTGACCTGTAAGCCTAGATATCAGCACCGAAATGGTGAATTGCACCCAAGTGTAGGTGGAGATCTCTACATGGGGACCTTTCCTGTAAATCCACCTTTGTGAAAAGGGCTCTTCATTAATACTTAAAGCAACACTAGTTTAAGAACAGTTTATAAAGATTCAATGTGAGGATATTTCACTACAGGACAAAAGCCTATATACTCTAGCTGTGAGTGTTGCCCCTTTGTGATTTCACCTTTTTTGTTTCTCCCCCTTTTTCCCCACATACTTTTTTTGTTTCATTCCACTCTTCTGTGTTCCTGTGGAAAAGCTGCAGGCATCTTTTTTGCTTTTTTTGCCCTGGTGAACCGCAACCCAGATGTTGATGTGAGTTTCTGAAATCTGCCTTTTGTTTGTGACCCCCCGTTGCTATTTCTTTTGTTTACGGGAGGGTGTTCCCTCCCTGTTTTTTTTTAAGGGGTCGCTCACCATACCCTGCTACCCTAGCTACCCTACCAACACATTTTACCACCTGCATTGTTTTTTTAACACAGTGCAGTGCAGAGGGCAAAATTTCCGTTAGCATGCAGGTCACTTCATGAAAATGCATACTGGAAGATTCCAATACCTTTCTCATTACTATGAGGCTTGGTTTGGATTTTTAGGAAAATTCAGATTAAACTGAACTCAGTTTCCTCATTTTTTTAAATACAGGTACATTGATTTATTATATTAAGGTACTGCACCTTGACAATAAATTTCTGATTTGTAATTATTTGCAATTTTTTGTGTATTGTTGCAAAATATGTATATACGCAAGTGAAAAGCTAATCATATAAGAAAGAGCATGACCAGCTGTGTTCCGACCGTCAAAATACTGACACTACTAGCTCTGTTATGAACGTCTACCGTTAGGTGCTTCCCAGGCAGATGCTTCCAAACAAGCATGGCCTTAAAAAACTCTTTATTGCCACCATGACCACCAGTAATTGGACGCAGCAATCTGTGACTTTAGACAGGGTAGTGCTCTGTTTTACACATCTGGAACTTAGGTAAGATGAAAGAGGTCAGAGAACAGTCACATGGACAGGGGATTGGCATCTTCACATAGCTTCCTAAACAGAACAACACCAGTATCCTCGGGACGCTTTCTGATTGGTAGTTGCTCATGATCATTCCATTCGGGATACAAATTGAAATTAGGAAAGCATAAACATGACTCACTAATGTTTGAAGCAGGAGATTTTTGCCCCCATCCCCCCCAACAAGAGTGGACTAAGGACAGAAGGCAGAACAGATGTATTATGTTGGACCTTGCCATCTCTGCAGGGTCATCCTCAAACTTTTCGCCTTCACCCATCCTGTTTTCTGACCTCCATTTTTTGGGGGTTTTTAGGACTCAGTGCACTTTACCACTGCTAACCAGTGCTAAAGTGCATGTGATCTCTACCCTAAACATGGAAGAATTGGCTTATACCCGATTGGCACATTTAATTTACTTGTAATTCCCTAGTAAGGTTGTACCCATGGACTGTACATTAAATGCTACTAGTGGGCCAGTACCACTGATTGTGCCACTTACTTAAGTAGCCTTTTAAACACATCTCAGGCCTGCCAGTACAGCCTGTATGTGCAGTTTGAAACTGCCTTTTCGGCCTGGCAAAATAAAACTTTGTCCAGGCATTAACCTTCCTTTTTAGTACATACAAGTCACCCCAAGGTAGACCCTGATCAGCCCAAAGGGGCAGGGTGCAGTGTATTTAAAAAGCTGGACATCTTAAACTCTTAAATTTGGGTTTCACTACTGCTAGGCCTACCTCTCCAATAGGATAACCTTGGGATTCTTTATAAATTTTAATAAGTGTTAGCTTTCAATTGAGAGCAGATACACAGGTTGTGTTTGTTGTCTAAAGAATAGTATTTTAAAGCTCTCTTTAATGGTAATGTTGGATTTTAAGATACAATTCAGAAAATGCCACTTTTAGAAAGTTGGCATTTTCCGGTCTCAACCATTTGGTGTCTGCTGTCTGTATCTTGTATCAGATGACTAGATGTAGCTGGCAATTGGTATTTGTATACTGCTCCAAGATAGTGAGACAAAGGGAGGATAGGTGATGGCAGGATGGGCCACTCTGAGTTAAGAGGGGGAGGAGATGTCACCTACCACCCTTGTACACCACAAACGTTTTGCCTGAACACACTCACAAAGGGTTTGTCACCAGTCTTTTGAGTCCCAAGAAAAGCTGGTGCTGGGAGGAAGGGGTTTCCTGACGCCTTGATGGGGGAGGGGGGTGGCAATCTCCAGAATCTTCCATTACTTCAAAGTTGGCACCAGGTATAAAGATATTCAGACATAATATTGAAACCAAAATACCGTCATACCAAAATATCGTGTCTAAAATATCGTCACATGGAAATATCGTCTGCAAGAATATCCTTGTCAATAATATTGATTTTAAGGTAAGTAATACCGATTTTGCAAATATCAAAATCATTAATTTCCTTTACAAAAATATAGTTATAATTAATATGTTATAATTTAATGTTTTAACTATTGTTATGTATTTTAGTATATTTTTCAAATGTATATGTCATAAATCTTTTGTATAATTATTGTTTATGTTTTTTAATATAGTTGTTACATTTCTAGTAGATATTAAACTTGGTTTAAGAAGTTTTGTGATTTTTAGTACCGTAGCCAGTTGTGGGGTTTATAGGGTACAGGGTGGGAAGTAAAGTAATTATATTTAATTATTAATTAATTGGTTATTAATATTAATTATTTAATTGATAATTAATTACGTTAATTGTGTAATTTTTTATACTACATTTTAGGTGCGGGTTGTGGGTTTTGCCAGGGCAAAGAGTGGGAAGTACATCAATTATGATTAATTAATAATTAATTTTTAATCAATGTCAATTATTTAATTGATAATTCATTATGTTAATTGTGTAATTAATCTTTTTACATTAAATTGTAGGTGTGGGTTGTGGGTTATGTAGCGTTATAGGGTGGGAAGTAAATTAATTACAATTAATTAATAATTCCTTTTTAATTAATATTAATTACCTAATTGACAAATATCTATATTAACTGTGTAAGTAATTTATTTTATTAAGTTAAGTTTCAGGTGCAGGTTGTTGGTTTTGTAGGGGTATAGGGTGGGAAGTAAATTAATTATAATTAATTAATATTTATTTTAAAATTAATATTAATTAGGTCATTGATTATTAATTAAGCTAATTTTGTAATTCATTTTTTTAAATGTTACATTTTAGGTGCGGGTTGTAGGTTTTGTAGGGGTAAAGGGGCTGCACTGACTGGAGTGGGAATAGTATATTTTACCCCTGCACAATCCGACACTTTCCCTACTGCTTCACTGACTGGACTGGGAATAGTAAATTTTACCCCTGCACAATCCAACACTTTACCTACCATTGCACTGACTGGAGTGGGAATAGTAAATTTTGCCCCTATGCAATCCAACACTTCCCTACTGTTGCATACACTGGAGTGGGAATAATACATTTTACTTCTCTGCAATCCAACACTTTCACTACTGTTGCACTGACTGGAGGAGTAATAATACATTTTACCTCTCCGCAGTTCAACACGTTTCCTACAGTTGCACTGTGTGGAGTGCAAATAGTTAAATTTACCCCTCATGAGTCCAACAATTTCTCTACTCTTGCAATGACTGGAGTGGGAATCTAAAATTGTATCCCTCTGCAATTAAACATTTTCCATACTGTTGCACTGCATGGAGTGGGAGTAGTATATTTTACCCCACCTGAGTCCAACATTTTTCCTACTGTTGTATAAATTGGAGTGGGAATAGTATATGTATTATTTACAAAATTTTATATTTTACTTTACTTTATTTAAAATTAAATTATATTTTTGTATATGTAAAAATCTCATGTTTATAATTATTATTATTTGTAATATTTAACATATTTTTAGAGAATTGATAACTTTTTATGTTGTTTACTTTTTTAATTGTAATTAAATTGCTATGTTTTGTAATTGTATTATGTTATCGGGTATATGTATTTTTATTCTGATGAATGTACTACACCTTGGGGCATATGTACAAGGAGTTAACGCTGCGTTAGTGGCACTTTTCCGCCGGTTTTGCGGCGATATTTTTATCGCCATATGTACAAGCTGTCGCTAACCTCTGTTAGCACCAGTTTTCCGGCGAAAACGTCCATTATAAAGATCGCCACTTCTGTTAGCGATAATGACATGCAAGGCAGGCGTTCCCGTGCAAAAACGGCCGCTAACACCAATTCGCGATATTTACAAGGGGATTCTTTAAGTTTGGAGGACCAAAAAAACTGCCTCTAACTGCAGTTAGAGGCAGTTTTTTAAGACAAGAAAAAAGCTGGTCTTATAAATGGAGATAACACTTGGGGCCTCATTTCAGCAGGTGTTGTTGCTGGACTGCGCTGCAAGCAGTGTTGCTAAGCTGCCCTGCAACAAAACTACAGGACAGGACTGCGCATCATCAATAAGATAGTGCGCATTCCTGGGCCTCACTCATGAAAAGTGTTGCAGCGCTGCGACAAGACAGCGTTGCAACACTTTTCACTACCCCCTTCTTGCGACACCAAGGATGCGCTGTATTCACTGGACAGCGCTCCATGACGCAAGTAATGACAGATACGTCTCGAATGCTGACGTATCTGTTTGCGCAAAAGTCACGCATTGCTGCAGTCGTGTCACAACCATGACGCAACTCCAGCAATGCATGGGGCCAGCCTATCCCTGTGGCACTGCGTCACCCTTACGCCTGCCATCATGCAGGCGTAAGGTACTGATGCAGTGCTGTTCTTGAGGGGTGCCCGGGTGTCGGTGCAGTTGGAGATCCATCGGTGGCGGTTGTGCACTGCGGTGTCATCATCTGTAAGCGTTGGCAGAGTGGTGGTGCTGAGGGAGTTGACAAGACGTACTTCAGTGGCCTTGATCCAGCTGCGAGGGGGGCGATGATGGCGGTTGTGTACGGTGGGCATGGTGAAGACTTGATGTATACAATTATGGTCGGTCCAGGAGAGACCTGTGGTGTGGCTGTAGTTGAAGGTCCCGCTGGCGGAGGAGACATGCTCGACCGTGTGTCCTGCTATGTGGCTTTCTGCGGTGACTAGCTGCTTGAGTCTGATGTTGGGGAGCTACCCCAGGAGGGGGTGGTGTTCTGGTCACTGGGGTTGTCCAGGTGGAACTTGAGTTCGCCGAGTAGGATGTCGTCGGTGGATGGGAGAGCCTGGTGTGCAATGAGGTCTACAATGGTATTTGAGAATGGGTGTCCATGGCCCGGGGGGCCTGCAGATGAGGGTGCCACAGACAATGGGGTTGGGGTTGGTCCGGATCTGGAAGTTAAGGTGTTCAATGGTCACCATTGGGTCATTAGAGTGTGTGGTCAGTCGGAGTGTGCTTCTGTATGTAGGTGATGGCAATGCCTCCTCCTGGACGGTCGGGGTGGTCCTTGCGGGTGATTTAGTAACAGTCAGTGTTGGCGATGCGATGTCCGGTCCGGAGCAGATGTTGGTCCTGGCAGGCGATGTGGCTTCCAGGGTTGATGGCGAGGAGGGTGCTGGTGCAGTAGGGGTGGAGTGTCCGAGTGGAAGGGTCCTTGGTGCTGAGCGCGGTCCAGGGGCAGACGGACGCAGACGGGCTTGCCTATGGCTTGCCTTTGGCACGGGAGACGTCCATTACAACGCAGGCATTACATCGTAATGCCTTTACAATGCAAATCCAACAACGCAGGTGCCTTTACATCGCATTCCATTACAACGCATTGTGAGGTCAGTAATGGGGTATTTTTAATTTGTAGGGTGGGTATGGGTTTCGGGTGTCGGAGATGAAATGTGGGGTGTATTATGGGGTAATATTTGAAATTTGGGGTGTGAATTTGGGGTCAATCATGAAAATTGGGGTGTGCATTTGGGTCAATCATGAATATTGGGGTGTGCATTTGGGTCAAATATGAAAATTGGGGTGTGCATTTGGGTCAATTATGATTTTTAGGGTGTGTTTTGGGGGCTCAAAGATGAAGTTTAGGGTTCAGGGTTTGCTTTGGGGTGCAAGGGTCAGTTTTAGGGTTGCACTCACTGAAGTGGGAATAGTAATGTATACATCTCCGCAATCGAACACCTTCCCTACTGTTGCAATATGTCTAGTATTACTATGCATTGCAATGGAATGAGATATAATGTTATGCGTCGTAACTCCATATATACCTTTGGCACACCAGTGGTACGCCCGCTGCGCATGGCCACACAGCGGCTGCCATTGAGGAGTGCTGGGGGGGACTGGACAGCTGGGAGGTGGGAAACACCGGAAAGAACACTGGATGGGGCGTGGACGCGGGGGGTGTGTGTGAGCGGGTGTTTTAAATATTTACATGAGAGAAATCTTACCTCCTGCTCTCCTGAGTCTGCTTCCAGAAACAGGAAGTAGGCAGCCAGGCTCCTTCCCCTAAGCCAATCACAATAATGCAATGCAGCGTTGGGATTGGTCATTGGCGCCGGGAGGAGGCGTTCAGCCAGGGGCTGGAGGTGTGGGCATGTTCTCCATGCAGGCTGTAATGCAGCCTGCATTGCGAACAGGACAGTGCACATGACTGCTTTGTGCGGCATGAGCGGACCGACCAACAGTCACTGCGCACTTGAGTGGGCATGCCACTCCGCCCCTGGCCTGATCTGTGAGTGGAGCAGCCCTACCCACCCTCCAGCCCGCAATGGAAACATGGCACCATAACATCAGGAAGTTATCATCATGTGATGATTGTTCCTCTTCTTGCACTGCTTGGAAGCAGTGGGGCGACGCTCTTCCGACATAGCGGATGAGCCGACACTGGGGGTGCGTCATCTACTGGTGCTAGGCCTGGGCGACTCGACCCCCGGGCCTCCTCCGCTACGTGTCCCACCTTCTCCTTACCTGGACATTGACACCGTGGCGCAATCCACTAAACTCTCTCCAAATCTGTGACTCACCCAGCAGGAGCCTCAGCCAGGTGGGATTTCACAAGCGTGAGTACAGCAGTCACCGCCAAGTCCGCTGGTGAACCTCCCGATGCAGTTGAGGCAGCAGGGCCCCCTTAGGCGTGAACTTGCAGCGCTCCTGCAACACAAGTTTGATGCTGCTCAGGGGCCTCACCCTCCACAGCGTCCAGCCAGTGCAACCTCATCCGGCCTGTTATGCAGAGAGGTGCCGCCCACCGATTGTAATCCTCTCTGTGCACCCCGGTGTAGTTGTGGATCGTAGTATGCGATGCAGACCTCCTTAAGTTGGTGCGCAGGAGTGCCTCTACCATTCACAGCTCCAAGGGGCGCAAGGCGGTCTTCTCACACAGGTCAGCAACGTGTCTCCATGCGACCGACCAGACTTCACCACCAGGTACGGGCGATCTCTGTGCCTCAATGTCTACCGCCACGGCTCATCGACTCCACAGCTCCTCCACATCCCACTCCAGGCTCCAGACGCAGGTCCAGCAACGCATCCAGGCTCCAGGCGCAGGTCCAGCAAGGCATCCAGGCTCCAGATGCAGGTCCAGCGAGGCCTCCAGGCTCCAGGCGCAGGTCCTGCGAGGCATCCAGGCTCCAGGCGCAGGTCCTGCGAGGCATTCAAGCTCCAGACGAAGGTCCAGCGAGGCATCCAGGCTCCAGGCGCAGGTCCAGCGAGGCATCCAGGCTCCAGACGCAGGTCCAGTGAGGCATCCAGGCTCCAGATGCAGGTCCAGCGAGGCATCCAGGCTCCAGGCGCAAGTCAAGTGAAGCATCGAGGCTCTCAGCCTGGTCATCCTGGATGTTGGGTAGCTTGAGGGGGTTGTTGATGTGTGCTGCACTTGGCCCTGGCTGCTCCATTCTGCATTTCATTGTTTTTTTTGCCTATTTTCTATTGGAGGTCGGCTATTTTTTCCAGTAGAGGGAAAAAAAACTCACGTTGGGCTGACTAACGTGCGTTTTTTTGCCGCTAATGGGCCTTTCATTGGTTTTTTGCCCGCTAACACCGGAATTCCTATCGCTATCACGCTAATGTTAGCAGCAGTTTTCACCGCTGATCCCTGAAGCTATCGCCATGTAGCGACGTCTTGTACATACGTCGCTAACAAGGCGATAGTTTTCCGCGGTACACGGCGATAAAAAAACTGCTGATAACTAGCTTTAGCTATAGTTATCGCCAATTCTTGTACATATGCCCCCTTGTACCTCTGCAAACGGGGAAGAGGAAAAAGAAAATTTTTAATTTGTGGGCCTGCTTCCTGAAGGCGATGTTAAATGAGTGGTGGGAGGAGGGCTCTTGCCGTTTAAATCTGACACTCTGCACAGTATCTCTATGACCCAGTTGAAGGCTTGTTGCCGAAACATGTAGTTCTCTGTTTTCCTTTTGACACATGTGCACTTTCACTTGAAAATGAAATAAAAAACTGTAGAATCTGTCTACCTACTTGTGTGCCATCTTCCTAAGGTGTCCGAGTTTGGTTTGGTGGAAGGAACTCATCGGACAGTGGCTGGGAATGTGCATTATATATATGGGGACCCAGGAGGGGAGCTTCTTTTACCAGCGACGTTTGCCACAGATCTTGACAGCGTTTCTAACTACATCCAGTACCCATGAAGGGATATAAAGAAGCCGGGCGGAGAAACTTACCTGACATGCCGTGAGAGGTGCATGTTGGGATCTGCAGTTTTGCTGACGCAACTGGAGGTCCGTTTGTGACTTTGAGCCGGCCCACCTGGATGGCCACCAATGGCAAAACGACTGGGGGTTATTTTAAAGAACTGGTGGGAGAACCTTGTTGGAGCAGGCATTTGATAAAGGCACAGTCCGAAACGCGTCATGCCGACGCTCTTGTGAAATAAAATCCTTTCCTGAATTTCCCGCTGTGTCCCTCCTGTTCTTTTGGACTTCAGGAAGGTTTCTTGGCATATATATATATATATATATATATATATATATATCACGACAGAAACACATTGAGGCCCATTTCAAGAGACGTGCCGTTTAATGCGAAAGCACAGCAACACACAAGTTTCCCAAGTCCTTACGCGTTTCGGCTTAACAGCCTTGATCACAGGTGAAAACGATGTAAAATGCGACGTGCATTGGTGCGTGCTTTTTATATTAAAAGTCACATGACAAGTTCATAAAATACAAGTCCCATAATGCAGTATGTTATATTTTCAAAGTGCCATCTGGAATCTTGATAGATCCGCATTTGTTCTGTTATTTTTACAGTTGATAATTGACACCTGCATTACTTTGGTACGCTGTCATTCCCTGCATTCATGTGCTTTTTTAAGATTTGCGTAATCGTCACATTAATCTTTTGCCTCCGAAAACCGCTCGTCTGCAAGAAACACATTCGCATTAAACGGCACGTCTCTTGAAATGGGCCTCAATGTGTTTCTGTCGTGGTGATGATTGATGGGCTGCTCCGTGCCCATTGTTTGAGGCCTCCCTGCAGGGTCGGGGGCTCCAGTACTCGGAGGCTTGTGTTGGTGTATCGAATGAGGAGCATGACCCACTCGCAATCACCCAACCTACTGAGGAGATGCTACTATAGCGAAACAGGTGATTGTTTGAAGGAAGGGATTCGGAGGGGAGGATGTCCCGCTCTGATCGTTCTTGCAGACGAGCGGTTTTCGGAGGCAAAAGATTAATGTGACGATTACGCAAATCTTAAAAAAGCACATGAATGCAGGGAATGACAGCGTACCAAAGTAATGCAGGTGTCAATTATCAACTGTAAAAATAACAGAACAAATGCGGATCTATCAAGATTCCAGATGGCACTTTGAAAATATAACATACTGCATTATGGGACTTGTATTTTATGAACTTGTCATGTGACTTTTAATATAAAAAGCACGCACCAATGCACGTCGCATTTTACATCGTTTTCACCTGTGATCAAGGCTGTTAAGCCGAAACGCGTAAGGACTTGGAAACTTGTGTGTTGCTGTGCTTTCGCATTAAACGGCACGTCTCTTGAAATGGGCCTCAATGTGTTTCTGTCGTGGTGATGATTGATGGGCTGCTCCGTGCCCATTGTTTGAGGCCTCCCTGCAGGGTCGGGGGCTCCAGTACTCGGAG
Source organism: Calotriton arnoldi (assembly GCA_963921515.1). Taxonomy (NCBI): domain Eukaryota; kingdom Metazoa; phylum Chordata; class Amphibia; order Caudata; family Salamandridae; genus Calotriton; species Calotriton arnoldi. Next base: position 253,087 of record CAWUFW010006817.1, read on the forward strand.
GCTTGTGTTGGTGTATCGAATGAGGAGCATGACCCACTCGCAATCACCCAACCTACTGAGGAGATGCTACTATAGCGAAACAGGTGATTGTTTGAAGGAAGGGATTCGGAGGGGAGGATGTCCCGCTCTGATCGTTCTTGCAGACGAGCGGTTTTCGGAGGCAAAAGATTAATGTGACGATTACGCAAATCTTAAAAAAGCACATGAATGCAGGGAATGACAGCGTACCAAAGTAATGCAGGTGTCAATTATCAACTGTAAAAATAACAGAACAAATGCGGATCTATCAAGATTCCAGATGGCACTTTGAAAATATAACATACTGCATTATGGGACTTGTATTTTATGAACTTGTCATGTGACTTTTAATATAAAAAGCACGCACCAATGCACGTCGCATTTTACATCGTTTTCACCTGTGATCAAGGCTGTTAAGCCGAAACGCGTAAGGACTTGGAAACTTGTGTGTTGCTGTGCTTTCGCATTAAACGGCACGTCTCTTGAAATGGGCCTCAATGTGTTTCTGTCGTGGTGATGATTGATGGGCTGCTCCGTGCCCATTGTTTGAGGCCTCCCTGCAGGGTCGGGGGCTCCAGTACTCGGAGGCTTGTGTTGGTGTATCGAATGAGGAGCATGACCCACTCGCAATCACCCAACCTACTGAGGAGATGCTACTATAGCGAAACAGGTGATTGTTTGAAGGAAGGGATTCGGAGGGGAGGATGTCCCGCTCTGATCGTTCTTGCAGACGAGCGGTTTTCGGAGGCAAAAGATTAATGTGACGATTACGCAAATCTTAAAAAAGCACATGAATGCAGGGAATGACAGCGTACCAAAGTAATGCAGGTGTCAATTATCAACTGTAAAAATAACAGAACAAATGCGGATCTATCAAGATTCCAGATGGCACTTTGAAAATATAACATACTGCATTATGGGACTTGTATTTTATGAACTTGTCATGTGACTTTTAATATAAAAAGCACGCACCAATGCACGTCGCATTTTACATCGTTTTCACCTGTGATCAAGGCTGTTAAGCCGAAACGCGTAAGGACTTGGAAACTTGTGTGTTGCTGTGCTTTCGCATTAAACGGCACGTCTCTTGAAATGGGCCTCAATGTGTTTCTGTCGTGGTGATGATTGATGGGCTGCTCCATGCCCATTGTTTGAGGCCTCCCTGCAGGGTCGGGGGCTCCAGTACTCGGAGGTTTGTGTTGGTATATATATATATATATATATATATATATATATATATATATATATATATATATATATATATATTTCCTACTGGTGGTCGCCAGTAGGTAGTTATAGTTAGGACCTAGTTTGAATAGGAAAAGCGTTTCTTGTTTTCCCAATTACTTTGGCGTCGTTTGACGAATCTCCGCGAAAGTTTAAAAACTAGTGGGGCGCTCCGGTCAGCTCTTGTCTTGAAAGTTTCGGGGTTACTCGTCAAGCGGGGCCAAGAAAAAAGGGGGGTCCCAAAACGCGTTTTCCCCATGTAATTTTCCATAGGAAACTTTAGACAAAGATACAGCCCGAACTGCTGAACGGAATTACACCAAATTTGGCAAAAAGGTAGGTCTTGGTTCAGAAAGAGCCCTTTTTTAAATGGTGTAAATCCGTTCAGTAGTTCCTGAGAAATTAAAAAAGAAAAAATATTGATATCTGAGCACCGAGGAGGAGTCGCGAACCCTCCAGAGCGCGAGCTTCATTCTAATTGGCTGCCAACACTCCAAACCAGGAAGTGTTGGCAGCCATCTTGTAACTCGGTAGAACCAAGTCACAAGAAAACAGTGAAAAAGAGGTTGAAAAACTAGACAAGGGGGCAGGGTAGAAACACCCTGACCCCCTAGGCCTGCTCAGGGGGTCCCACAAGGACCCCCAGGGCCAAAAAAAGCATTTTTCTGTAAAATAATTGTCCGAAATCGCGCTGGGGTCGCGAATCCGGCTGAGAAAATTAAAAAAAACGAAGCGCGGCCTCCCGCGCTTCGTTAGTTTTTAAGCCCCCGGGTGGGACAGGTCCCGGGGGCAATGCCAAATTGTATAGCAGGGGCCTGCAGGGGCCCCCGCAGCCCCGGGGACCGCCACCTCCCCGGGGCTTTTTTCATTATTTGCGGGGGGCACGCAGCCCCCCCGGAGCCCCGGGGACCACCACCTCCCCGGGGATCTCATGTTTTATATAAAAAGGGGCGTGGCCTCGGACCACCTCTCTGCAACGTAGCTCTGTGGCGCTTACTGGAGGTACCTGGTGGGCTAGTTGGCCCCCAGGGACCCTCAGGATTCAAGGGGACTTAATCCCCCAACTTAAAACGCGCCACGGGCGAGTTTGCACACTTGTCACATCAGGCCCCGCCCCCTCCCTTCACCACTGTGCAAACGGGCCCTCTGGCGCGTTGTAAGTTGGGGGATTAAGTCCCCTTGAATTCTGAGGGTCCCTGGGGTCCAACTAGCCCACCAGGTACCTCCAGTAAGCGCCACAGAGCTGCAATGCAGAGATGTGGTTTGAGGCCACGCCCCTTTTTACACCTCTCTGCAACGCAGCTCTGTGGGGCTTACTGGAGGTACCTGGTGGGCTAGTTGGCCCCCAGGGACCCTCAAGATTCAAGGGGACTTAATCCCCCAAGTTACAACGCGCCAGGGGGCGCGTTTGCACAGTGGTGCAGGGAGGGGGCGGGGCCTGATATAACAAGTGTGCAAACCGCCCCCTGGCGCGTTGTAAATTGGGGGATTAAGTCCCCTTCAATCCTGAGGGTCCCTGGGGGCTAACTAACCCACCAGGTACCTCCAGTAAGCGCCACAGAGCTGCAATGCAGAGATGTGGTCCAAGGCCACGGCCCTTTTTACACCACTCTGCAAACGCGGCTTCTGGTGCACTGCTGGTGGGGCGATGAGGTCCTCTTGTGTCCTGAGGACGTCAGGACACAAGTGGACTTCATTCTCCGAGCAGCAGTGCGCCAGAAGCTGCGTTTGCAGCGTGGAGTAAAAAGGGAGCGTGGCCTCGGACCACCTCTCTGCAATCCAGATGTGTGGTGCTTACTGGAGGTACCTGGTGGGCTAGTTGGCCCCCAGGGACCCTCAGTATTCAAGGGGACTTAATCCCCCAACTTAGAACGTGCCAGGGGGCGCGTTTGCAGAGTGGTGGGGAAAGGGGGCTTGGCCTTTGTCCACCTCTCAGCAATCCCACTGTGTGGGGCTTACTGGAGGTAAGAGGTAGGCTAGTTGGCCCCTAAAGGACCCCCAGCAGCAAAGGGGACTTTAATCCCCATCCAAGAGCGCGCCAGGGAGCGCGTTTGTAGAGTGCTGGGAAGAGGGGGCGTGGCCTGCTCTTCGAACTTAGCAATGCTGCTGTGTGGGACTTACTGGAGGTAATAGAAGGGGTAGTTGGCCCCCAAGGATGTCCTTGGGGGCCAACTACCCCTCTTGTTACCTCCAGTAAGTCCTGCACAGTGGGATTGCTAAGACGTCTTCAGAGGCCATGCCTCCCTTTCTCCACCATTCTGCAAACGCGCCTCCTGGCAGACTACGGGATGGGGGATGAAGTCCAATTTACTCCTGAGGGACTTTCGGGGCCAAGAACCCCTACTGGTACCTCCTGTTAGCCCTATGCACCGGAACTCCTGAGCGCTGGTCGGAGGCCCAGCACCCTTTCTCCACCACTCTGCAAACGCGACTACTAGTTAAAAAAGTGTTTGCAATGTAATAGGTTTTGCATTTGTGAGAATTAGAGATATTGGCGTTGTAAATGCAAAAGTTTTTTACTAATGTTTTTTGGAGTGGAGTGGATGTACGTTGTGTGTAGTGGAATTATGTGATATGTTGTGCAGTGAAATTATGTGGATAGAAAGTATGTGGTATTTAGTGTATAGGAATTATGTAGAGTGGGATTTTGTGTTATGGAGAGTAATTATGTGGTATGGTAGTCTGTGTTGTGGAGTGGTAACCTCAGGTTTAGTCTTCCTCGTTTCCATAGAAGCTCAACTATGAACTCAGTGAGACAAAAAAAGAAGGAATCACTGAGGAGCACTTGTGGACCTAGTCAGAGGCATGAGCAGGGCCACTGGACTTATGTGACTGTTTGGCTGCACCGACTTTCGCACAATTATACATTTTCTGCATTAGCCACATAATTCATCATCTGCACCCTAATCTGCAGATATGAACAAAAAATGCCTTGTTTCTAGCTGAAGCGGGTCAAACGTTACCAAAAATGCAGCGACAAGTGTTACAGCGTGGTGGAAGGCCCTTCGCAAACCAAGAATGGTCACCTGTTACTTATTGCTAAATGTGGGTGTTAAATTGGTACTAATGGTGTGCAAGCCACTCTTGCTTCCCTCTGCGCCTCTCTTGGATCTTTCTGCATTTCTGTTGCTTCTTTCTGCACCTTTCTTTCTTTTTCTGCACTTCTCTTGACCTCATTCTGCAAATCTCTTGTACTTTCTGCACCTCTCTTCCCTCTTTCTGCACGTCTGTTGCCTCTTTCTGCACCTTATTTGCTTCTTTCTGCACCCCGGTTGTCTCTTTCTGCACTCGTCTTCCCTCTTTCTGTACCTTTCCTGCCTGTTTTTGCATCTCACTTGCCTCCATCTGCACTTTTCTTGCTTCTTTTTACACCTCTGTTGCTTCTTTCAGCAATTCTCTTGCCTCTTTGTGCACTTCTCTTGCCTGTTTCTGCACATCTCTTGCCTCTTTTTGCACCTCTGTTGCTTCTTTCTGCACTTCTCTTGCCTCTTTCTGCACCCCTGTTGCTTCATTCTGCACTTTCCATGCTTCTTTCTGCAGCTGTCTTGCTTCTTTCTGAACCCCTGTTGTTTCTTTATGTACCTCTTTTGTCTCTTTCTGTACTTTTCTTGCCTTTTTCTGCACCTCTCTTCCCTCTTTCTGCACCTCATTTGCTTCTTTCTGCACCCCTGTTGTCTCTTTCTGCACTCGTCTTCCCTCTTTCTGTACCTTTCCTGCCTGTTTTTGCATCTCACTTGCCTCTTCCTGCACTTTTCTTGCTTCTTTCTACACCTCTGTTGCTTCTTTCAGCAATTCTCTTGCCTCTTTGTGTACTTCTCTTGCCTGTTTCTGCACCTCTCTTGCCTCTTTTGCACCTCTGTTGGCTATTTCTGCACCTCACTTGCTCATTTCTACACTTCTCTTGCCTCTTTCTGCACCCCTGTTGCTTCATTCTGCACTTTCCATGCTTCTTTCTGCACTTGTCTTGCTTCTTTCTGCACTCCTTTATGTACCTCTTTTGCCTCTTTCTTGCCATTTTCTGCACCTCTCTTCCCTCTTTCTGCATGTCTGTTGCCTCTTTCTGCACCCCTGTTGTCTCTTTATGTACCCCTGTTGTCCCTTTCTGCACTCGTCATCCCTCTTTCTGTACCTTTCCTGCCTGTTTTTGCATCTCACTTGCCTCTTTCTGCACTTTTCTTGCTTCTTTCTACACCTCTGTTGCTTCTTTCAGCAATTCTCTTGCCTCTTTCTGCACTTCTCTTGCCTGTTTCTGCACCTCTCTTGCCTCTTTTTGCACCTCTGTTGGCTCTTTCTGCACCTCACTTTCTCCTTTCTACACTTCTCTTGCCACTTTCTGCACCCCTGTTGCTTCATTCTGCACTTTCCATGCTTCTTTCTGCACCTGTCTTGCTTCTTTCTGCACCACTGTTGTCTCTTTATGTACCTCTTTTGCCTCTTTCTGCACTTTTCTTGCCTTTTTTTGCACCTCTCTTCCCTCTTTCTGCACTCATTTGCTTCTTTCTACACCCCTGTTGTCTCTTTCTGCACTCGTCTTCCCTCTTTCTGTACCTTTCCTGCCTGTTTTTGCATCTCACTTGCCTCTTCCTGCACTTTTCTTGCTTCTTTCTACACCTCTGTTGCTTCTTTCAGCAATTCTCTTGCCTCTTTGTGTACTTCTCTTGCCTGTTTCTGCACCTCTCTTGCCTCTTTTTGCACCTCTGTTGGCTATTTCTGCACCTCACTTGCTCATTTCTACACTTCTCTTGCCTCTTTCTGCACCCCTGTTGCTTCATTCTGCACTTTCCATGCTTCTTTCTGCACTTGTCTTGCTTCTTTCTGCACCCCTGTTGTCTCTTTATGTACCTCTTTTGCCTCTTTCTGCACTTTTCTTGCCATTTTCTGCACCTCTCTTCCCTCTTTCTGCACATCTGTTGCCTCTTTCTGCACCTCATTTGCTTCTTTCTGCACCCCTGTTGTCTCTTTCTGCACTCGTCTTCCCTCTTTCTGTACCTTTCCTGCCTGTTTTTGCATCTCACTTGCCTATTTCTGCACTTTTCTTGCTTCTTACTACACCTCTGTTGCTTCTTTCAGCAAATCTCTTGCCTCTTTGTGCACTTCTCTTGCCTGTTTCTGCACCGCTCTGCACCTTACTTGCTCCTTTCTACACTTCTCTTGCCTCTTTCTGCACCCCTGTTGCTTCATTCTGCACTTTCCATGCTTCTTTCTGCACCTGTCTTGCTTCTTTCTGCACCCCTGTTGTCTCTTTATGTACCTCTGTTGCCTCTTTCTGCACTTTTCTAGCCTTTATCTGCACCTCTCCTCCCTCTTTCTGCACGTATGTTGCCTCTTTCTGCACCTCATTTGCTTCTATCTGCACCCCTGTTGTCCCTTTCTGCACTCGTCATCCCTCTTTCTGTACCTTTCCTGCCTGTTTTTGCATCTCACTTGCCTCTTTCTGCACTTTTCTTGCTTCCTTCTACACCTCTGTTGCTTCTTTCAGCAATTCTCTTGCCTCTTTCTGCACTTCTCTTGCCTGTTTCTGCACTTCTCTTGCCTGTTTCTGCACCTCTCTTGCCTCTTTTTGCACCTCTGTTGGCTCTTTCTGCACCTCACTTGCTCCTTTCTACACTTCTCTTGCCACTTTCTGCACCCCTGTTGCTTCATTCTGCACTTTCCATGCTTCTTTCTGCACCTGTCTTGCTTCTTTCTGCACCCCTGTTGTCTCTTTATGTACCTCTTTTGCCTCTTTCTGCACTTTTCTTGCCTTTTTTTGCACCTCTCTTCCCTCTTTCTGCACGTATGTTGCCTCTTTCTGCACTCATTTGCTTCTTTCTACACCCCTGTTGTCTTTTTCTGCACTCGTCTTCCCTCTTTCTGTACCTTTCCTGCCTGTTTTTGCATCTCACTTGCCTCTTTGTGCACTTCTCTTGCCTGTTTCTGCACATCTCTTGCCTCTTTTTGCACCTCTGTTGCTTCTTTCTGCACTTCTCTTGCCTCTTTCTGCACCCCTGTTGCTTCATTCTGCACTTTCCATGCTTCTTTCTGCAGCTGTCTTGCTTCTTTCTGAACCCCTGTTGTTTCTTTATGTACCTCTTTTGTCTCTTTCTGTACTTTTCTTGCCTTTTTCTGCACCTCTCTTCCCTCTTTCTGCACCTCATTTGCTTCTTTCTGCACCCCTGTTGTCTCTTTCTGCACTCGTCTTCCCTCTTTCTGTACCTTTCCTGCCTGTTTTTGCATCTCACTTGCCTCTTCCTGCACTTTTCTTGCTTCTTTCTACACCTCTGTTGCTTCTTTCAGCAATTCTCTTGCCTCTTTGTGTACTTCTCTTGCCTGTTTCTGCACCTCTCTTGCCTCTTTTTGCACCTCTGTTGGCTATTTCTGCACCTCACTTGCTCATTTCTACACTTCTCTTGCCTCTTTCTGCACCCCTGTTGCTTCATTCTGCACTTTCCATGCTTCTTTCTGCACTTGTCTTGCTTCTTTCTGCACTCCTTTATGTACCTCTTTTGCCTCTTTTCTTCTGCCATTTTCTGCACCTCTCTTCCCTCTTTCTGCATGTCTGTTGCCTCTTTCTGCACCCCTGTTGTCTCTTTATGTACCCCTGTTGTCCCTTTCTGCACTCGTCATCCCTCTTTCTGTACCTTTCCTGCCTGTTTTTGCATCTCACTTGCCTCTTTCTGCACTTTTCTTGCTTCTTTCTACACCTCTGTTGCTTCTTTCAGCAATTCTCTTGCCTCTTTCTGCACTTCTCTTGCCTGTTTCTGCACCTCTCTTGCCTCTTTTTGCACCTCTGTTGGCTCTTTCTGCACCTCACTTTCTCCTTTCTACACTTCTCTTGCCACTTTCTGCACCCCTGTTGCTTCATTCTGCACTTTCCATGCTTCTTTCTGCACCTGTCTTGCTTCTTTCTGCACCACTGTTGTCTCTTTATGTACCTCTTTGCCTCTTTCTGCACTTTTCTTGCCTTTTTCTGCACCTCTCTTCCTCTTTCTGCACTCATTTGCTTCTTTCTACACCCCTGTTGTCTCTTTCTGCACTCGTCTTCCCTCTTTCTGTACCTTTCCTGCCTGTTTTTGCATCTCACTTGCCTCTTCCTGCACTTTTCTTGCTTCTTTCTACACCTCTGTTGCTTCTTTCAGCAATTCTCTTGCCTCTTTGTGTACTTCTCTTGCCTGTTTCTGCACCTCTCTTGCCTCTTTTTGCACCTCTGTTGGCTATTTCTGCACCTCACTTGCTCATTTCTACACTTCTCTTGCCTCTTTCTGCACCCCTGTTGCTTCATTCTGCACTTTCCATGCTTCTTTCTGCACTTGTCTTGCTTCTTTCTGCACCCCTGTTGTCTCTTTATGTACCTCTTTTGCCTCTTTCTGCACTTTTCTTGCCATTTTCTGCACCTCTCTTCCCTCTTTCTGCACATCTGTTGCCTCTTTCTGCACCTCATTTGCTTCTTTCTGCACCCCTGTTGTCTCTTTCTGCACTCGTCTTCCCTCTTTCTGTACCTTTCCTGCCTGTTTTCGCATCTCACTTGCCTATTTCTGCACTTTTCTTGCTTCTTACTACACCTCTGTTGCTTCTTTCAGCAAATCTCTTGCCTCTTTGTGCACTTCTCTTGCCTGTTTCTGCACCGCTCTGCACCTTACTTGCTCCTTTCTACACTTCTCTTGCCTCTTTCTGCACCCCTGTTGCTTCATTCTGCACTTTCCATGCTTCTTTCTGCACCTGTCTTGCTTCTTTCTGCACCCCTGTTGTCTCTTTATGTACCTCTGTTGCCTCTTTCTGCACTTTTCTAGCCTTTATCTGCACCTCTCCTCCCTCTTTCTGCACGTATGTTGCCTCTTTCTGCACCTCATTTGCTTCTATCTGCACCCCTGTTGTCCCTTTCTGCACTCGTCATCCCTCTTTCTGTACCTTTCCTGCCTGTTTTTGCATCTCACTTGCCTCTTTCTGCACTTTTCTTGCTTCCTTCTACACCTCTGTTGCTTCTTTCAGCAATTCTCTTGCCTCTTTCTGCACTTCTCTTGCCTGTTTCTGCACTTCTCTTGCCTGTTTCTGCACCTCTCTTGGCTCTTTTTGCACCTCTGTTGGCTCTTTCTGCACCTCACTTGCTCCTTTCTACACTTCTCTTGCCACTTTCTGCACCCCTGTTGCTTCATTCTGCACTTTCCATGCTTCTTTCTGCACCTGTCTTGCTTCTTTCTGCACCCGTGTTGTCTCTTTATGTACCTCTTTTGCCTCTTTCTGCACTTTTCTTGCCTTTTTTTGCACCTCTCTTCCCTCTTTCTGCACGTATGTTGCCTCTTTCTGCACTCATTTGCTTCTTTCTACACCCCTGTTGTCTTTTTCTGCACTCGTCTTCCCTCTTTCTGTACCTTTCCTGCCTGTTTTTGCATCTCACTTGCCTCTTTGTGCACTTCTCTTGCCTGTTTCTGCACATCTCTTGCCTCTTTTTGCACCTCTGTTGCTTCTTTCTGCACTTCTCTTGCCTCTTTCTGCACCCCTGTTGCTTCATTCTGCACTTTCCATGCTTCTTTCTGCAGCTGTCTTGCTTCTTTCTGAACCCCTGTTGTTTCTTTATGTACCTCTTTTGTCTCTTTCTGTACTTTTCTTGCCTTTTTCTGCACCTCTCTTCCCTCTTTCTGCACCTCATTTGCTTCTTTCTGCACCCCTGTTGTCTCTTTCTGCACTCGTCTTCCCTCTTTCTGTACCTTTCCTGCCTGTTTTTGCATCTCACTTGCCTCTTCCTGCACTTTTCTTGCTTCTTTCTACACCTCTGTTGCTTCTTTCAGCAATTCTCTTGCCTCTTTGTGTACTTCTCTTGCCTGTTTCTGCACCTCTCTTGCCTCTTTTTGCACCTCTGTTGGCTATTTCTGCACCTCACTTGCTCATTTCTACACTTCTCTTGCCTCTTTCTGCACCCCTGTTGCTTCATTCTGCACTTTCCATGCTTCTTTCTGCACTTGTCTTGCTTCTTTCTGCACTCCTTTATGTACCTCTTTTGCCTCTTTCTTGCCATTTTCTGCACCTCTCTTCCCTCTTTCTGCATGTCTGTTGCCTCTTTCTGCACCCCTGTTGTCTCTTTATGTACCCCTGTTGTCCCTTTCTGCACTCGTCATCCCTCTTTCTGTACCTTTCCTGCCTGTTTTTGCATCTCACTTGCCTCTTTCTGCACTTTTCTTGCTTCTTTCTACACCTCTGTTGCTTCTTTCAGCAATTCTCTTGCCTCTTTCTGCACTTCTCTTGCCTGTTTCTGCACCTCTCTTGCCTCTTTTGCACCTCTGTTGGCTCTTTCTGCACCTCACTTTCTCCTTTCTACACTTCTCTTGCCACTTTCTGCACCCCTGTTGCTTCATTCTGCACTTTCCATGCTTCTTTCTGCACCTGTCTTGCTTCTTTCTGCACCACTGTTGTCTCTTTATGTACCTCTTTTGCCTCTTTCTGCACTTTTCTTGCCTTTTTTGCACCTCTCTTCCCTCTTTCTGCACTCATTTGCTTCTTTCTACACCCCTGTTGTCTCTTTCTGCACTCGTCTTCCCTCTTTCTGTACCTTTCCTGCCTGTTTTTGCATCTCACTTGCCTCTTCCTGCACTTTTCTTGCTTCTTTCTACACCTCTGTTGCTTCTTTCAGCAATTCTCTTGCCTCTTTGTGTACTTCTCTTGCCTGTTTCTGCACCTCTCTTGCCTCTTTTTGCACCTCTGTTGGCTATTTCTGCACCTCACTTGCTCATTTCTACACTTCTCTTGCCTCTTTCTGCACCCCTGTTGCTTCATTCTGCACTTTCCATGCTTCTTTCTGCACTTGTCTTGCTTCTTTCTGCACCCCTGTTGTCTCTTTATGTACCTCTTTTGCCTCTTTCTGCACTTTTCTTGCCATTTTCTGCACCTCTCTTCCCTCTTTCTGCACATCTGTTGCCTCTTTCTGCACCTCATTTGCTTCTTTCTGCACCCCTGTTGTCTCTTTCTGCACTCGTCTTCCCTCTTTCTGTACCTTTCCTGCCTGTTTTCGCATCTCACTTGCCTATTTCTGCACTTTTCTTGCTTCTTACTACACCTCTGTTGCTTCTTTCAGCAAATCTCTTGCCTCTTTGTGCACTTCTCTTGCCTGTTTCTGCACCGCTCTGCACCTTACTTGCTCCTTTCTACACTTCTCTTGCCTCTTTCTGCACCCCTGTTGCTTCATTCTGCACTTTCCATGCTTCTTTCTGCACCTGTCTTGCTTCTTTCTGCACCCCTGTTGTCTCTTTATGTACCTCTGTTGCCTCTTTCTGCACTTTTCTAGCCTTTATCTGCACCTCTCCTCCCTCTTTCTGCACGTATGTTGCCTCTTTCTGCACCTCATTTGCTTCTATCTGCACCCCTGTTGTCCCTTTCTGCACTCGTCATCCCTCTTTCTGTACCTTTCCTGCCTGTTTTTGCATCTCACTTGCCTCTTTCTGCACTTTTCTTGCTTCCTTCTACACCTCTGTTGCTTCTTTCAGCAATTCTCTTGCCTCTTTCTGCACTTCTCTTGCCTGTTTCTGCACTTCTCTTGCCTGTTTCTGCACCTCTCTTGGCTCTTTTTGCACCTCTGTTGGCTCTTTCTGCACCTCACTTGCTCCTTTCTACATTTCTCTTGCCACTTTCTGCACCCCTGTTGCTTCATTCTGCACTTTCCATGCTTCTTTCTGCACCTGTCTTGCTTCTTTCTGCACCCCTGTTGTCTCTTTATGTACCTCTTTTGCCTCTTTCTGCACTTTTCTTGCCTTTTTTTGCACCTCTCTTCCCTCTTTCTGCACGTATGTTGCCTCTTTCTGCACTCATTTGCTTCTTTCTACACCCCTGTTGTCTTTTTCTGCACTCGTCTTCCCTCTTTCTGTACCTTTCCTGCCTGTTTTTGCATCTCACTTGCCTCTTTCTGCACTTTTCTTGCTTCTTTCTACACCTCTGTTGCTTCTTGCAGCAATTCTCTTGCCTCTTTGTGCACTTCTCTTGCCTGTTTCTGCTCCTCTCTTGCCTCTTTTTTCACCTCTGTTGGCTCGCTCTGCACCTCACTTGCTCCTTTCTACACTTCGCTTGCCTCTTTCTGCAACCCTGTTGCTTCATTCTGCACTTTCCATGCTTCTTTCTGCACCGGTCTTGCTTCTTTCTGCACCCCTGTTGTCTCTTAATGTACCTCTTTTGCCTCTTTCTGCACTTTTCTTGCCTTTTTCTGCACCTCTCTTCCCTCTTTCTGCACGTATGTTGCCTCTTTCTGCACCTCATTTGCTTCTTTCTACACCCCTGTTGTCTCTTTCTGCACTCGTCTTCCCTCTTTCTGTACCTTTCCTGCCTGTTTTTGCATCTCACTTGCCTCTTTCTGCACTTTTCTTGCTTCTTTCTACACCTCTGGTGCTTCTTTCAGCAATTCTCTTGCCTCTTTGTGCACTTCTCTTGCCTGTTTCTGCACCTCTCTTGCCTCTTTTTGCACCTCTGTTGGCTCTTTCTGCACCTCACTTGCTCCTTTCTACACTTCTCTTGCCTCTTTCTGCACCCCTGTTGCTTCATTCTGCACTTTCCAAGCTTCTTTCTGCATCTGTCTTGCTTCTTTCTGCACCCCTGTTGTCTCTTTATGTACCTCTTTTGCCTCTTTCTGCACTTTTCTTGCCTTTTTCTGTACTTCTCTTGCCTGTTTCTGCACTTCTCTTGCCTCTTTCTGCACCCCTGTTGCTTCTTTCTGCACTTTCCATGCTTCTTTCTGCACCTGTCTTGCTTCTTTCTGCACCCCTCCTGCCTCTTTCTGTACCTCTCTTGCCTCTTTGTGCACCCATCCTACCTTTTCCTGCACCCCTCTTGCCTCGCTCTCCACCCCTCTTCCCTCTTTCTGCACCCCGGTTGTCTCTTTCTGCACTCGTCTTCCCTCTTTCTGTACCTTTCCTGCCTGTTTTTGCATCTCACTTGCTTCCATCTGCACTTTTCTTGCTTCTTTCTACACCTCTGTTGCTTCTTTCAGCAATTTGCTTGCCTCTTTGTGCACTTCTCTTGCCTGTTTCTGCACATCTCTTGCCTCTTTTTGCACCTCTGTTTCTTCTTTCTACACTTCTCTTGCCTCTTTCTGCACCCCTGTTGCTTCATTCTGCACTTTCCATGCTTCTTTCTGCACCTGTCTTGCTTCTTTCTGCACCACTGTTGTCTCTTTATGTACCTCTTTTGCCTCTTTCTGCACTTTTCTTGCCTTTTTTTGCACCTCTGTTCCCTCTTTCTGCACGTATGTTGCCTCTTTCTTCACTCATTTGCTTCTTTCTACACCCCTGTTGTCTCTTTCTGCACTCGTCTTCCCTCTTTCTGTACCTTTCCTGCCTGTTTTTGCATCTCACTTGCCTCTTCCTGCACTTTTCTTGCTTCTTTCTACACCTCTGTTGCTTCTTTCAGCAATTCTCTTGCCTCTTTGTGTACTTCTCTTGCCTGTTTCTGCACCTCTCTTGCCTCTTTTTGCACCTCTGTTGGCTATTTCTGCACCTCACTTGCTCATTTCTACACTTCTCTTGCCTCTTTCTGCACCCCTGTTGCTTCATTCTGCTCTTTCCATGCTTCTTTATGCACTTGTCTTGCTTCTTTCTGCACCCCTGTTGTCTCTTTATGTACCTCTTTTGCCTCTTTCTGCACTTTTCTTGCCATTTTCTGCACCTCTCTTCCCTCTTTCTGCACGTCTGTTGCCTCTTTCTGCACCTCATTTGCTTCTTTCTGCACCCCTGTTGTCTCTTTCTGCACTCGTCTTCCCTCTTTCTGTACCTTTTCTGCCTGTTTTCGCATCTCACTTGCCTATTTCTGCACTTTTCTTGCTTCTTACTACACCTCTGTTGCTTCTTTCAGCAAATCTCTTGCCTCTTTGTGCACTTCTCTTGCCTGTTTCTGCACCGCTCCTGCCTCTTTTTGCACCTCTGTTGGCTCTTTCTGCACCTTACTTGCTCCTTTCTACACTTCTCTTGCCTCTTTCTGCACCCCTGTTGCTTCATTCTGCACTTTCCATGCTTCTTTCTGCACCTGTCTTGCTTCTTTCTGCACCCCTGTTGTCTCTTTATGTACCTCTGTTGCCTCTTTCTGCACTTTTCTAGCCTTTATCTGCACCTCTCCTCCCTCTTTCTGCACGTATGTTGCCTCTTTCTGCACCTCATTTGCTTCTATCTGCACCCCTGTTGTCCCTTTCTGCACTCGTCATCCCTCTTTCTGTACCTTTCCTGCCTGTTTTTGCATCTCACTTGCCTCTTTCTGCACTTTTCTTGCTTCTTTCTACACCTCTGTTGCTTCTTTCAGCAATTCTCTTGCCTCTGTCTGCACTTCTCTTGCTTGTTTCTGCACCTCTCTTGCCTCTTTTTGCACCTCTGTTGGCTCTTTCTGCACCTCACTTGCTCCTTTCTACACTTCTCTTGCCACTTTCTGCACCCCTGTTGCTTCATTCTGCACTTTCCATGCTTCTTTCTGCACCTGTCTTGCTTCTTTCTGCACCCCTGTTGTCTCTTTATGTACCTCTTTTGCCTCTTTCTGCACTTTTCTTGCCTTTTTTTGCACCTCTCTTCCCTCTGTCTGCACGTATGTTGCCTCTTTCTGCACTCATTTGCTTCTTTCTACACCCCTGTTGTCTCTTTCTGCACTCCTCTTCCCTCTTTCTGTACCTTTCCTGCCTGTTTTTGCATCTCACTTGCCTCTTTCTGCACTTTTCTTGCTTCTTTCTACACCTCTGTTGCTTCTTGCAGCAATTCTCTTGCCTCTTTCTGCACTTCTCTTGCCTGTTTCTGCTCCTCTCTTGCCTCTTTTTTCACCTCTGTTGGCTCTCTCTGCACCTCACTTGCTCTTTTCTACACTTCGCTTGCCTCATTCTGCACCCCTGTTGCTTCATTCTGCACTTTCCATGCTTCTTTCTGCACCGGTCTTGCTTCTTTCTGCACACCTGTTGTCTCTTTATGTACCTCTTTTGCCTCTTTCTGCACTTTTCTTGCCTTTTTCTGCACCTCTCTTCCCTCTTTCTGCACGTATGTTGCCTCTTTCTGCACCTCATTTGCTTCTTTCTACACCCCTGTTGTCTCTTTCTGCACTCGTCTTCCCTCTTTCTGTACCTTTCCTGCCTGTTTTTGCATCTCACTTGCCTCTTTCTGCACTTTTCTTGCTTCTTTCTACACCTCTGTTGCTTCTTTCAGCAATTCTCTTGCCTCTTTGTGCACTTCTCTTGCCTGTTTCTGCACCTCTCTTGCCTCTTTTGCACCTCTGTTGGCTCTTTCTGCACCTCACTTGCTCCTTTCTACACTTCTCTTGCCTCTTTCTGCACCCCTGTTGCTTCATTCTGCACTTTCCAAGCTTCTTTCTGCATCTGTCTTGCTTCTTTCTGCACCCCTGTTGTCTCTTTATGTACCTCTTTTGCCTCTTTCTGCACTTTTCTTGCCTTTTTCTGTACTTCTCTTGCCTGTTTCTGCACTTCTCTTGCCTCTTTCTGCACCCCTGTTGCTTCTTTCTGCACTTTCCATGCTTCTTTCTGCACCTGTCTTGCTTCTTTCTGCACCCCTCCTGCCTCTTTCTGTACCTCTCTTGCCTCTTTGTGCACCCATCCTACCTTTTCCTGCACCCCTCTTGCCTCTCTCTCCACCCCTCTTCCCTCTTTCTGCACCCCGGTTGTCTCTTTCTCCATCTGCACTTTTCTTGCTTCTTTCTACACCTCTGTTGCTTCTTTCAGCAATTTTCTTGGCTCTTTGTGCACTTCTCTTGCCAATTTCTGCACATCTCTTGCCTCTTTTTGCACCTCTGTTTCTTCTTTCTGCACTTCTCTTGCCTCTTTCTGCACCCCTGTTGCTTCATTCTGCACTTTCCATGCTTCTTTCTGCACTTGTCTTGCTTCTTTCTGCACCCCTATTGTCTCTTTATGTACCTCTTTTGCCTCTTTCTGCACTTTTCTTGCCATTTTCTGCACCTCTCTTCCCTCTTTCTGCATGTCTGTTGCCTCTTTCTGCACCTCATTTGCTTCTTTCTGCACCCCTGTTGTCTCTTTCTGCACTCGTCTTCCCTCTTTCTGTACCTTTCCTGCCTGTTTTCGCATCTCACTTGCCTATTTCTGCACTTTTCTTGCTTCTTACTACACCTCTGTTGCTTCTTTCAGCAAATCTCTTGCCTCTTTGTACACTTCTCTTGCCTGTTTCTGCACCTCTCCTGCCTCTTTTTGCACCTCTGTTGGCTCTTTCTGCACCTTACTTGCTCCTTTCTACACTTCTCTTGCCTCTTTCTGCACCCCTGTTGCTTCATTCTGCACTTTCCATGCTTCTTTCTGCACCTGTCTTGCTTCTTTCTGCACCCCTGTTGTCTCTTTATGTACCTATGTTGCCTCTTTCTGCACTTTTCTAGCCTTTATCTGCACCTCTCCTCCCTCTTTCTGCACGTATGTTGCCTCTTTCTGCACCTCATTTGCTTCTTTCTGCACCCCTGTTGTCCCTTTCTGCACTCGTCATCCCTCTTTCTGTACCTTTCCTGCCTGTTTTTGCATCTCACTTGCCTCTTCCTGCACTTTTCTTGCTTCTTTCTACACCTCTGTTGCTTCTTTCAGCAATTCTCTTGCCTCTTTGTGCACTTCTCTTGCCTGTTTCTGCACCTCTCTTGCCTATTTTTGCACCTCTGTTGGCTCTTTCTGCACCTCACTTGCTCCTTTCTACACTTCTCTTGCCACTTTCTGCACCCCTGTTGCTTCATTCTGCACTTTCCATGCTTCTTTCTGCACCTGTCTTGCTTCTTTCTGCACCCCTGTTGTCTCTTTATGTACCTCTTTTGCCTCTGTGAGAAGTTGGCCTGGCATATGCTGTTCACTAATTAAAGTGGACACCTTGCACCAGGGCAAATCGACTCTTATGGTAGATAGGTTTAAGACAACCTTTTAAAGAAAGCTATCCTAGTGGTAGCTGTGGAGAGCAGCCTTCAGGCTAAGTCTCGGAGGAATGTAAAGCAGCTTGTTTTACCATATAATCTCTTGAATCACCAAATGAAAAGACACCACACAGGTATATATATCAAATATATATGTATTTATTTCTAAATAACTCTCTACTAATCTCTTTATGAGATTAGAAGACAAACATATGCACAAATCAACGTTTCACAATAAGTTAAGCACAAGATATGGCTGGGGCCCTAGGGGCGTACCAGACCATATACTAAGTAAGAGACTTAGTAACAACGACTTGCAGGGAGACAAGGCCTAGGGCCTTCAGAAGTGTTGGGGCCTCACGAAACCACCCAAGGCAGGTAAGTAAAGGACCCACGGGGGACGCGTGCAGTGTGGATACACAGGCGCGAATCGCCGTTAACTTCAATGGGGCAAGTCGCGGTTGGAAATAAAGAGTTTTAGGATACTTCGGGAGAACCTACAAGCAAGTCACTTACAGGGTAAGTAGTTCTAGGGCCCACACCCACAGGAGCACCGTAGTGCTGGAGTTACCTCACCCAGGGAAGCCGGGTGCACAGGTGTCCTTTGGTGTCGGGTCGCGGCGTCGTTTTCAATGGCGAACAAAGAAGACTTGCTGCTTGCGGGAGCTGAAGAAGTGTCCGGTGGAATCCAAGCCTGGATTCTGAAGAAGGATGACCTGAAAGCAGAGGGGACAGTGTTCAAAGTCACTTGGCAGTGACCCGGGGCAAGGAAGATGGATGCCCACCGTCGTCGGTCGCTTCAGGTCGGTTGCGGGTGCCTTGACTCTTCAGCCACGTGGTCCAGGAGGCGTCGACGACGACCAGGAGCTGGATTCGGTGTGTCCCTCGACGTCTGCAGCTGACTGCGGTGTCGGCAACTCGATCGGAGCCAACAAGCCTTGGCAGCCGCAAGTCTCGGGGAGATGAAGAAAAGTCGATGGCGCAGACCAGCAAGGTCTGTGGAACTCACCCAGCGAGGGTAAGTCAGGGCAGGCCTGGAGCAACCAGGGGAGCCCTTTGGTTTTGTTAAGAAGTCTTCTGGGGACCCACAAGCCAGCGGGCAAGGGATCGCAAAGACACCTCGGGCGGAATCACTCAACAGGGGCCCACGGTCACTCGGGACGGTGTAGGCCTCTGATCTTCGGAGGAATTCCTGCTGGAGGTCGGGACCACACGTGGTCCAAAGCACAGGTTCGTAGAACGTTGTGAAGGGGTTGCACTCGACAATAGTGCACGGTACCCAGGGGTCGCGGTTCCTCGTTACTCGTGGGGTCCACTTGCCTCAGCTTCGCTGGGGACTCACGATGGCCTGGGAGAGGTCAGGAAATCCACTTCTTGGGCTGCAGGGACTTCGGACTCCGGCGGGAGCGGCGTAGTTTGCGACCGTCGTTGTCGTTTTTGGTGCCTGCCAAGCAGGGGAGTCACTCCTTGACTCCAAGGGAGATTCTTCTGTCTTCCAAAGGTAGTGGAACGTCGAAGGGCCAGGATTCTTCTGTAGAGCGTCGTCCAGGGGTTATCTGCTTTGCAATGGCAAGGTTCCCCTCTTATACTAAAAAGAGGGGATGGACTAGCTCTATGACCCCACCTATGGGAGGGTCAAGGGAGGGGTGGCTACACCCACTTCCCTTTGTCCAGTTTCGCGCCAGAGCAGGGGCAGGTAGCCCCTGAGCTGGTTTGAACTGGCATATGCACAGAGGAGCCTTCTGCTCCCCCAGTGCAGGAATTCAAAGCACTCTAAGAGTGCACCCACCCAGCCCCAATACACTAAACCCTGTCTGGAAGGTGGTTACACCTCCCTGTGACAGGATGCCTATTGTTGGGCTTCCTCCACTGCGAGTTTCGGTCATCAGCAGGAGGGCAGCCCAGTGTCTGTGACTGGTGGCATCCATTTTGTGATGCCAGGGCTCTTTAGGATTCTACCGCGTTCCCACAGCAGGTACATGTCTTATCCCTCTAGAAGGGTGGAATGCTACCCCCGCCGCCAAGATTGGCGGGGGGTAGTATTCCAAGATGTTTGACACCAAACACGACATGTTTTGATGCAGCCATTCCAAAGTTAGCATTTACCGCGAGGATATAATGCACTTAAATAGTATATGGTTTAACCGCATCCACAAACAGCACCAGAGAATAGACTCTGAGAGCTGCAGAGGGGCCCTGCTCAGGCAGAGGCACCCCCTCACATAGAAGCCAAGCACCCTGCCCTCAGGATTGATAGGGCCTGCCTTAGGGGTGACTGATAGGTTTATATGTGTGTGCAGGAGAGATATAGGAAACCTATATCTCAGTGAGGGGTGCTAGCACCACCTCACCCAGGCTGCAGTAGCAGGCCTGTGGTGTCAGATTTAGACTGCTTCCCAGGGGTGGCATAATATATGCTGCAGCCCCTGGTAGGCCTGTGAAGTACCTATGCCCTTGGCACCTAAGGTACCATATACTAGGGACTCATAAGGCACCACAGTATCCAATCACTAGTGCACCTAGAGTGCACTCCATGTCGTTTAGAGAGAGCAGATAGACTGGGGCCCTGAATAGCAGGGTCCCAGTCCAACTAAGTCATAAACCAGCAAAACACCATAAAAAAGTGGGGGCAACCATATAGTCAGATTCCACCTTCCTACATAACCCCCCCAAACGAAAGGAGATAAGGCTAACCTTGGCCAGTTGAGCCTTTATTGACTAAGTGGCCATATAAGGAAGCACCTGCACTAGCATGGTTGCCCCCTGTCTTATGGTCCACTAAGCAATCCCTCACCCTAAGGGTATGAGAGGGTCTCCACCATGGGGAATCACTACCTGTGGCGTGCTTTGGTAAAGTACCAGGCCGGTGAGGTGTCTGAGTAGGGAAGTGTGGCCCTAGGAATGTTGGCCTCAGCTTTCTCAGCTCACTGGTCACCATGTATGCCTGTCTTTCCATGACTGAGTGGTACTCTGCTCTAAGGGTCAACCTTTGACTGCCTACAGCCGGGGGTTGGGTCCCTTTGGGTGGAACACTGGAGGGACATGGCATGTTTGGAACCTTTTGGTCCCAGGTTTGCCCTTGCCTAACAGAGTCCTTCTGGGGGAGGTCCCTACATAAAGGTATGGGGGATCCCTCAGTGGGTTGAGGAATTTCTACCTGGCTAGGGCTACTAGCCTGGGTGCCCCTAATCTGCTGATGGGGGGTTCCTCTGGACAGGGGGCCCTGGGGGTCCACTGACCTCCCTGACCTCTGCAGCCCTGGGCTGACTGAGGCAGGGTAGAGAGGGGCAGGTTACCTGCTCCAGACTGGGTACCACCTTGTAAGGGTCCTCTGCCATCAGGGGGTGGCCAGGCCAGGCCTGACTACCTCTGTGGCAGTTCCTTCACTAGGGGTAGGGTCAGTTCCCTGAGGAGGCTGACCCTTACCTACTGTCTGGAGGGAAGAAGACTTTTCTTCAACCCTTGTGCTCTCTTCTGGGGGAGAGTGGGCCATTCTTCCAGGCTCCATCTCTCCAAAATCTTGGGCTGGGGCTGTGGCCATCACAGCCCCACTAACCTTTACAGGGACACCCAACATCTTCAGATGGGTTTGGTGTTCAATTTCAGCCCAGGCTGAAATTTCCAGATCATTGCCCATCAGGCAATCTACAGGTAAGGTTGGGGACACTGCCACTCTCTTTGGGCCTGTGACTCCCTCCCAGCTGAGATTGACTATGGCCATGGGGTGATCTGTTCTGACACCATCAATGTTGGTCACCTGGTATTTAAACTCAGGTAAAAGCTGGTGAGGGGGACTAGTTTCCCTGCCACCATGGTGACACTAGCCCCTGTGTCCCTAAATGCCACAGCTTTCTGACCATTAATTATTGGCTCCAGTCTGTACCTGCCCAATGCTATGGGACCCATGGTAAAGGTGGCATATCCTACACCACCATCAGAATCTGAGGAGTCTGTTGAGGGGGTCCTGTCTAAACTAGGGCCCACCTCTGTTCCTCTTGCAAACGCACCTAACTTTTTGGGTGCACTACTCCCAACTGGAGGATTACTACTGGTAGTACCAGGAGGGGTGGTAGTAGTTGTTGGAGGAACATTTTCTTTATTGCCATTCCTGGGACAACTGGGATCAGATTTCCAGTGCCCAGGCTTTTTACAGACATGGCAATAGGGTTTCTTTTCAGGAGAGGAAGGAGTTTGGGACCCACCCCCAGAAGAGGAATTTTGGGGCCCTGCAGGGGACTTATCCTTGGATTTATCCCCACCTTTCTCTTGGGACTTGGTAGAATCTTTCTTGTGGTCACCACCCTGATTCTTAGGCCTTACCCTGGTTCTGACCCATTTGTCTGCCTTCTTTCCCAATTCTTGGGGAGAGGTCAGATCAGAGTCCACCAGGTACTGGTGTAAAAGCTGGTTTTGACAATTATTAAGGATCTGTTCTCTCATCATTAGATTATAAAATCCTTTGAAATCAGTAACCCTACTGCCAACCAGCCAACCCTCCAGAGCCTTGGATGCACAATCTACAAAGTCAGTCCAGTCCTGAGTCTGTGCCTTCTGGGTATCTCTGAACTTCAACCTGTACTGCTCAGTGGTTAAGCCAAACCCATCTATCAGTGCACTCTTCAGGACTTCATAATTATCAGCATCCTCTTCTCTAACAGTGAGGAGCTTGTCTCTACCTTTATCTGAAAAGGAGAGCCACAAGATTGCTGCCCACTGCTTTTGGGGGACCTGCTGTACTCTACAGGCCCTCTCCATAGCAGTTATCCACTTGTGGATATCATCCCCACTCTGGTAGGGAGGAACAACCTTGCTCAGGTTCCTATGGTCAGGGACATATTCTCTGCCTCTAGGGACACTGTTGCTGCCACCAGGGGGTTCTAAACCCTCTCTTCTGGAAGCTCTCTGGATCTCCAGGGCTTCTCTATCCAGTGCCAACTGCTTGGTTCTGAGGGCCACTTTGGCTTCCTCATACTGGAGCAGTTTGCACCTTCTCTCAGAGGAGGTCTCTCTTAAGTTAAAGTATGAGCTCCTCTCTTGGACAAATTCTCTGCCAGAGTGATAAGAGTGCTCAGATTCCCTGGAAGGGGATCTGTGCCTCTCATCCACTCTGCCAGTTCTCTTAGGGAGAACTCCTCTGTCCTGTTCAGGCTCCTTGAAGCCTGGCCCTTCAACCACAGAGTCTTGGTCATTCGGATTGTCCTCATCTGACCCAGATACTATGATTGACCCACCCACTGATTCAGACCCCTTAGCTCCTAGAGCCAATCTAAGGTCATCTGCTGTCAGCAGATCTATCAGGTGCAGGGTTGAGGGACTCTGTCCTAGCCTCAGGTGTCTGTCAACACACATGGCTCTCAAGTCAGAGAAAGCCATGTCCTTATACTGAGGCTGAGTGGATCCACTGGGTCCACCCTTTAAGGACATTCTAGTGTTGTGCAGTGTTGTACTACCTACACTAGTTTGTGGCCTACTGATCCTAGCTTGAGCTGTGGAAAGGGTGTGCTATCCCTTGGCACACAGCTCTAAGTTCAGTAGAACTTATTGATACTAAGCTTGACTTTATATGTACCTTGAGTACCTATAATGGTTTTCAGTTAGTAATTCAAATAGAGATTTTCTGGTAAAACAATGGCAAGCTGGAATCCCACACGCTGCCCACCAATGTGAGAAGTTGGCCTGGCATATGCTGTTCACTAATTAAAGTGGACACCTTGCACCAGGGCAAATCGACTCTTATGGTAGATAGGTTTAAGACAACCTTTTAAAGAAAGCTATCCTAGTGGTAGCTGTGGAGAGCAGCCTTCAGGCTAAGTCTCGGAGGAATGTAAAGCAGCTTGTTTTACCATATAATCTCTTGAATCACCAAATGAAAAGACACCACACAGGTATATATATCAAATATATATGTATTTATTTCTAAATAACTCTCTACTAATCTCTTTATGAGATTAGAAGACAAACATATGCACAAATCAACGTTTCACAATAAGTTAAGCACAAGATATGGCTGGGGCCCTAGGGGCGTACCAGACCATATACTAAGTAAGAGACTTAGTAACAACGACTTGCAGGGAGACAAGGCCTAGGGCCTTCAGAAGTGTTGGGGCCTCACGAAACCACCCAAGGCAGGTAAGTAAAGGACCCACGGGGGACGCGTGCAGTGTGGATACACAGGCGCGAATCGCCGTTAACTTCAATGGGGCAAGTCGCGGTTGGAAATAAAGAGTTTTAGGATACTTCGGGAGAACCTACAAGCAAGTCACTTACAGGGTAAGTAGTTCTAGGGCCCACACCCACAGGAGCACCGTAGTGCTGGAGTTACCTCACCCAGGGAAGCCGGGTGCACAGGTGTCCTTTGGTGTCGGGTCGCGGCGTCGTTTTCAATGGCGAACAAAGAAGACTTGCTGCTTGCGGGAGCTGAAGAAGTGTCCGGTGGAATCCAAGCCTGGATTCTGAAGAAGGATGACCTGAAAGCAGAGGGGACAGTGTTCAAAGTCACTTGGCAGTGACCCGGGGCAAGGAAGATGGATGCCCACCGTCGTCGGTCGCTTCAGGTCGGTTGCGGGTGCCTTGACTCTTCAGCCACGTGGTCCAGGAGGCGTCGACGACGACCAGGAGCTGGATTCGGTGTGTCCCTCGACGTCTGCAGCTGACTGCGGTGTCGGCAACTCGATCGGAGCCAACAAGCCTTGGCAGCCGCAAGTCTCGGGGAGATGAAGAAAAGTCGATGGCGCAGACCAGCAAGGTCTGTGGAACTCACCCAGCGAGGGTAAGTCAGGGCAGGCCTGGAGCAACCAGGGGAGCCCTTTGGTTTTGTTAAGAAGTCTTCTGGGGACCCACAAGCCAGCGGGCAAGGGATCGCAAAGACACCTCGGGCGGAATCACTCAACAGGGGCCCACGGTCACTCGGGACGGTGTAGGCCTCTGATCTTCGGAGGAATTCCTGCTGGAGGTCGGGACCACACGTGGTCCAAAGCACAGGTTCGTAGAACGTTGTGAAGGGGTTGCACTCGACAATAGTGCACGGTACCCAGGGGTCGCGGTTCCTCGTTACTCGTGGGGTCCACTTGCCTCAGCTTCGCTGGGGACTCACGATGGCCTGGGAGAGGTCAGGAAATCCACTTCTTGGGCTGCAGGGACTTCGGACTCCGGCGGGAGCGGCGTAGTTTGCGACCGTCGTTGTCGTTTTTGGTGCCTGCCAAGCAGGGGAGTCACTCCTTGACTCCAAGGGAGATTCTTCTGTCTTCCAAAGGTAGTGGAACGTCGAAGGGCCAGGATTCTTCTGTAGAGCGTCGTCCAGGGGTTATCTGCTTTGCAATGGCAAGGTTCCCCTCTTATACTAAAAAGAGGGGATGGACTAGCTCTATGACCCCACCTATGGGAGGGTCAAGGGAGGGGTGGCTACACCCACTTCCCTTTGTCCAGTTTCGCGCCAGAGCAGGGGCAGGTAGCCCCTGAGCTGGTTTGAACTGGCATATGCACAGAGGAGCCTTCTGCTCCCCCAGTGCAGGAATTCAAAGCACTCTAAGAGTGCACCCACCCAGCCCCAATACACTAAACCCTGTCTGGAAGGTGGTTACACCTCCCTGTGACAGGATGCCTATTGTTGGGCTTCCTCCACTGCGAGTTTCGGTCATCAGCAGGAGGGCAGCCCAGTGTCTGTGACTGGTGGCATCCATTTTGTGATGCCAGGGCTCTTTAGGATTCTACCGCGTTCCCACAGCAGGTACATGTCTTATCCCTCTAGAAGGGTGGAATGCTACCCCCGCCGCCAAGATTGGCGGGGGGTAGTATTCCAAGATGTTTGACACCAAACACGACATGTTTTGATGCAGCCATTCCAAAGTTAGCATTTACCGCGAGGATATAATGCACTTAAATAGTATATGGTTTAACCGCATCCACAAACAGCACCAGAGAATAGACTCTGAGAGCTGCAGAGGGGCCCTGCTCAGGCAGAGGCACCCCCTCACATAGAAGCCAAGCACCCTGCCCTCAGGATTGATAGGGCCTGCCTTAGGGGTGACTGATAGGTTTATATGTGTGTGCAGGAGAGATATAGGAAACCTATATCTCAGTGAGGGGTGCTAGCACCACCTCACCCAGGCTGCAGTAGCAGGCCTGTGGTGTCAGATTTAGACTGCTTCCCAGGGGTGGCATAATATATGCTGCAGCCCCTGGTAGGCCTGTGAAGTACCTATGCCCTTGGCACCTAAGGTACCATATACTAGGGACTCATAAGGCACCACAGTATCCAATCACTAGTGCACCTAGAGTGCACTCCATGTCGTTTAGAGAGAGCAGATAGACTGGGGCCCTGAATAGCAGGGTCCCAGTCCAACTAAGTCATAAACCAGCAAAACACCATAAAAAAAGTGGGGGCAACCATATAGTCAGATTCCACCTTCCTACAGCCTGTTTCTGCACCTCTCTTGCCTGTTTCTGCACCTCTCTTGCCTCTTTCTGCACGTATGTTGCCTCTTTCTGCACTCATTTGCTTCTTTCTACACCCCTGTTGTCTCTTTCTGCACTCGTCTTCCCTCTTTCTGTACCTTTCCTGCCTGTTTTTGCATCTCACTTGCCTCTTCCTGCACTTTTCTTGCTTCTTTTTACACCTCTGTTGCTTCTTTCAGCAATTCTCTTGCCTCTTTGTGTACTTCTCTTGCCTGTTTCTGCACCTCTGTTGCCTCTTTTTGCACTTCTCTTGCTTCTTTCTGCACCCCTGTTGCTTCATTCTGCACTTTCCATGCTTCTTTCTCCACTTGTCTTGCTTCTTTCTGCACCCCTGTTGTCTCTTTATGTACCTCTTTTGCCTCTTTCTGCACTTTTCTTGCCATTTTCTGCACCTCTCTTCCCTCTTTCTGCATGTCTGTTGCCTCTTTCTGCACCTCATTTGCTTCTTTCTGCACCCCTGTTGTCTCTTTCTGCACTCGTCTTCCCTCTTTCTGTACCTTTCCTGCCTGTTTTCGCATCTCACTTGCCTATTTCTGCACTTTTCTTGCTTCTTACTACACCTCTGTTGCTTCTTTCAGCAAATCTCTTGCCTCTTTGTGCACTTCTCTTGCCTGTTTCTGCACCTCTCCTGCCTCTTTTTGCACCTCTTTGGCTCTTTCTGCACCTTACTTGCTCCTTTCTACACTTCTCTTGCCTCTTTCTGCACCCCTGTTGCTTCATTCTGCACTTTCCATGCTTCTTTCTGCACCTGTCTTGCTTCTTTCTGCACCCCTGTTGTCTCTTTATGTACCTCTGTTGCCTCTTTCTGCACTTTTCTAGCCTTTATCTGCACCTCTCCTCCCTCTTTCTGCACGTATGTTGCCTCTTTCTGCACCTCATTTGCTTCTTTCTGCACCCCTGTTGTCCCTTTCTGCCCTCGTCATCCCTCTTTCTGTACCTTTCCTGCCTGTTTTTGCATCTCACTTGCCTCTTTCTGCACTTTTCTTGCTTCTTTCTACACCTCTGTTGCTTCTTTCAGCAATTCTCTTGCCTCTTTCTGCACTTCTCTTGCCTGTTTCTGCACCTCTCTTGCCTCTTTTTGCACCTCTATTGGCTCTTTCTGCACCTCACTTGCTCCTTTCTACACTTCTCTTGCCACTTTCTGCACCCCTGTTGCTTCATTCTGCACTTTCCATGCTTCTTTCTGCACCTGTCTTGCTTCTTTCTGCACCCCTGTTGTCTCTTTATGTACCTCTTTTGCCTCTTTCTGCACTTTTCTTGCCTTTTTTTGCACCTCTCTTCCCTCTTTCTGCACGTATGTTGCCTCTTTCTGCACTCATTTGCTTCTTTCTACACCCCTGTTGTCTCTTTCTGCACTCGTCTTCCCTCTTTCTGTACCTTTCCTGCCTGTTTTTGCATCTCACTTGCCTCTTTCTGCACTTTTCTTGCTTCTTTCTACACCTCTGTTGCTTCTTGCAGCAATTCTCTTGCCTCTTTCTGCACTTCTCTTGCCTGTTTCTGCTCCTCTCTTGCCTCTTTTTTCACCTCTGTTGGCTCTCTCTGCACCTCACTTGCTCCTTTCTACACTTCGCTTGCCTCTTTCTGCACCCCTGTTGCTTCATTCTGCACTTTCCATGCTTCTTTCTGCACCGGTCTTGCTTCTTTCTGCACCCCTGTTGTCTCTTTATGTACCTCTTTTGCCTCTTTCTGCACTTTTCTTGCCATTTTCTGCACCTCTCTTCCCTCTTTCTGCACGTCTGTTGCCTCTTTCTGCACCTCATTTGCTTCTTTCTGCACCCCTGTTGTCTCTTTCTGCACTCGTCTTCCCTCTTTCTGTACCTTTCCTGCCTGTTTTCGCATCTCACTTGCCTATTTCTGCACTTTTCTTGCTTCTTACTACACCTCTGTTGTTTCTTTCAGCAAATCTCTTGCCTCTTTGTGCACTTCTCTTGCCTGTTTCTGCACCTCTCTTGCCTCTTTTTGCACCTCTGTTGGCTCTTTCTGCACCTTACTTGCTCCTTTCTACACTTCTCTTGCCTCTTTCTGCACCCCTGTTGCTTCATTCTGCACTTTCCATGCTTCTTTCTGCACCTGTCTTGCTTCTTTCTGCACCCCTGTTGTCTCTTTATGTACCTCTTTTGCCTCTTTCTGCACTTTTCTTGCCATTTTCTGCACCTCTCTTCCCTCTTTCTGCACGTCTGTTGCCTCTTTCTGCACCTCATTTGCTTCTTTCTGCACCCCTGTTGTCTCTTTCTGCACTCGTCTTCCCTCTTTCTGTACCTTTCCTGCCTGTTTTCGCATCTCACTTGCCTATTTCTGCACTTTTCTTGCTTCTTACTACACCTCTGTTGCTTCTTTTAGCAAATCTCTTGCCTCTTTGTGCACTTCTCTTGCCTGTTTCTGCACCGCTCCTGCCTCTTTTTGCACCTCTGTTGGCTCTTTCTGCACCTTACTTGCTCCTTTCTACACTTCTCTTGCCTCTTTCTGCACCCCTGTTGCTTCATTCTGCACTTTCCATGCTTCTTTCTGCACCTGTCTTGCTTCTTTCTGCACCCCTGTTGTCTCTTTATGTACCTCTGTTGCCTCTTTCTGCACTTTTCTAGCCTTTATCTGCACCTCTCCTCCCTCTTTCTGCACGTATGTTGCCTCTTTCTGCACCTCATTTGCTTCTATCTGCACCCCTGATGTCCCTTTCTGCACTCGTCATCCCTCTTTCTGTACCTTTCCTGCCTGTTTTTGCATCTCACTTGCCTCTTTCTGCACTTTTCTTGCTTCTTTCTACACCTCTGTTGCTTCTTTCAGCAATTCTCTTGCCTCTTTCTGCACTTCTCTTGCCTGTTTCTGCACCTCTCTTGCCTCTTTTTGCACCTCTGTTGGCTCTTTCTGCACCTCACTTGCTCCTTTCTACACTTCTCTTGCCACTTTCTGCACCCCTGTTGCTTCATTCTGCACTTTCCATGCTTCTTTCTGCACCTGTCTTGCTTCTTTCTGCACCCCTGTTGTCTCTTTATGTACCTCTTTTGCCTCTTTCTGCACTTTTCTTGCCTTTTTTTGCACCTCTCTTCCCTCTGTCTGCACGTATGTTGCCTCTTTCTGCACTCATTTGCTTCTTTCTACACCCCTGTTGTCTCTTTCTGCACTCCTCTTCCCTCTTTCTGTACCTTTCCTGCCTGTTTTTGCATCTCACTTGCCTCTTTCTGCACTTTTCTTGCTTCTTTCTACACCTCTGTTGCTTCTTGCAGCAATTCTCTTGCCTCTTTGTGCACTTCTCTTGCCTGTTTCTGCTCCTCTCTTGCCTCTTTTTTCACCTCTGTTGGCTCTCTCTGCACCTCACTTGCTCCTTTCTACACTTCGCTTGCCTCATTCTGCACCCCTGTTGCTTCATTCTGCACTTTCCATGCTTCTTTCTGCACCGGTCTTGCTTCTTTCTGCACACCTGTTGTCTCTTTATGTACCTCTTTTGCCTCTTTCTGCACTTTTCTTGCCTTTTTCTGCACCTCTCTTCCCTCTTTCTGCACGTATGTTGCCTCTTTCTGCACCTCATTTGCTTCTTTCTACACCCCTGTTGTCTCTTTCTGCACTCGTCTTCCCTCTTTCTGTACCTTTCCTGCCTGTTTTTGCATCTCACTTGCCTCTTTCTGCACTTTTCTTGCTTCTTTCTACACCTCTGTTGCTTCTTTCAGCAATTCTCTTGCCTCTTTGTGCACTTCTCTTGCCTGTTTCTGCACCTCTCTTGCCTCTTTTTGCACCTCTGTTGGCTCTTTCTGCACCTCACTTGCTCCTTTCAACACTTCTCTTGCCTCTTTCTGCACCCCTGTTGCTTCATTCTGCACTTTCCAAGCTTCTTTCTGCATCTGTCTTGCTTCTTTCTGCACCCCTGTTGTCTCTTTATGTACCTCTTTTGCTTCTTTCTGCACTTTTCTTGCCTTTTTCTGTACTTCTCTTGCCTGTTTCTGAACTTCTCTTGCCTCTTTCTGCACCCCTGTTGCTTCTTTCTGCACTTTCCATGCTTCTTTCTGCACCTGTCTTGCTTCTTTCTGCACCCCTCCTGCCTCTTTCTGTACCTCTCTTGCCTCTTTGTGCACCCATCCTACCTTTTCCTGCACCCCTCTTGCCTCTCTCTCCACCCCTCTTCCCTCTTTCTGCACCCCGGTTGTCTCTTTCTGCACTCGTCTTCCCTCTTTCTGTACCTTTCCTGCCTGTTTTTGCATCTCACTTGCCTGCATCTGCACTTTTCTTGCTTCTTTCTACACCTCTGTTGCGTCTTTCAGCAATTTTCTTGCCTCTTTGTGCACTTCTCTTGCCTGTTTCTGCACATCTCTTGCCTCTTTTTGCACCTCTGTTTCTTCTTTCTGCACTTCTCTTGCCTCTTTCTGCACCCCTGTTGCTTCATTCTGCACTTTCCATGCTTCTTTCTGCAGCTGTCTTGCTTCTTTCTGAACCCCTGTTGTTTCTTTATGTACCTCTTTTGTCTCTTTCTGTACTTTTCTTGCCTTTTTCTGCACCTCTCTTCCCTCTTTCTGCACGTCTGTTGCCACTTTCTGCACCTCATTTGCTTCTTTCTGCACCCCTGTTGTCTCTTTCTGCACTCGTCTTCCCTCTTTCTGTACCTTTCCTACCTGTTTTTGCATCTCACTTGCCTCTTCCTGCACTTTTCTTGCTTCTTTCTACACCTCTGTTGCTTCTTTCAGCAATTCTCTTGCCTCTTTGTGTACTTCTCTTGCCTGTTTCTGCACCTCTCTTGCCTCTTTTTGCACCTCTGTTGGCTCTTTCTGCACCTTACTTGCTCCTTTCTACACTTCTCTTGCCTCTTTCTGCACCCCTGTTGCTTCATTCTGCACTTTCCATGCTTCTTTCTGCACCTGTCTTGCTTCTTTCTGCACCCCTGTTGTCTCTTTATGTACCTCTGTTGCCTCTTTCTGCACTTTTCTAGCCTTTATCTGCACCTCTCCTCCCTCTTTCTGCACGTATGTTGCCTCTTTCTGCACCTCATTTGCTTCTATCTGCACCCCTGATGTCCCTTTCTGCACTCGTCATCCCTCTTTCTGTACCTTTCCTGCCTGTTTTTGCATCTCACTTGCCTCTTTCTGCACTTTTCTTGCTTCTTTCTACACCTCTGTTGCTTCTTTCAGCAATTCTCTTGCCTCTTTCTGCACTTCTCTTGCCTGTTTCTGCACCTCTCTTGCCTCTTTTTGCACCTCTGTTGGCTCTTTCTGCACCTCACTTGCTCCTTTCTACACTTCTCTTGCCACTTTCTGCACCCCTGTTGCTTCATTCTGCACTTTCCATGCTTCTTTCTGCACCTGTCTTGCTTCTTTCTGCACCCCTGTTGTCTCTTTATGTACCTCTTTTGCCTCTTTCTGCACTTTTCTTGCCTTTTTTTGCACCTCTCTTCCCTCTGTCTGCACGTATGTTGCCTCTTTCTGCACTCATTTGCTTCTTTCTACACCCCTGTTGTCTCTTTCTGCACTCCTCTTCCCTCTTTCTGTACCTTTCCTGCCTGTTTTTGCATCTCACTTGCCTCTTTCTGCACTTTTCTTGCTTCTTTCTACACCTCTGTTGCTTCTTGCAGCAATTCTCTTGCCTCTTTGTGCACTTCTCTTGCCTGTTTCTGCTCCTCTCTTGCCTCTTTTTTCACCTCTGTTGGCTCTCTCTGCACCTCACTTGCTCCTTTCTACACTTCGCTTGCCTCATTCTGCACCCCTGTTGCTTCATTCTGCACTTTCCATGCTTCTTTCTGCACCGGTCTTGCTTCTTTCTGCACACCTGTTGTCTCTTTATGTACCTCTTTTGCCTCTTTCTGCACTTTTCTTGCCTTTTTCTGCACCTCTCTTCCCTCTTTCTGCACGTATGTTGCCTCTTTCTGCACCTCATTTGCTTCTTTCTACACCCCTGTTGTCTCTTTCTGCACTCGTCTTCCCTCTTTCTGTACCTTTCCTGCCTGTTTTTGCATCTCACTTGCCTCTTTCTGCACTTTTCTTGCTTCTTTCTACACCTCTGTTGCTTCTTTCAGCAATTCTCTTGCCTCTTTGTGCACTTCTCTTGCCTGTTTCTGCACCTCTCTTGCCTCTTTTTGCACCTCTGTTGGCTCTTTCTGCACCTCACTTGCTCCTTTCAACACTTCTCTTGCCTCTTTCTGCACCCCTGTTGCTTCATTCTGCACTTTCCAAGCTTCTTTCTGCATCTGTCTTGCTTCTTTCTGCACCCCTGTTGTCTCTTTATGTACCTCTTTTGCTTCTTTCTGCACTTTTCTTGCCTTTTTCTGTACTTCTCTTGCCTGTTTCTGAACTTCTCTTGCCTCTTTCTGCACCCCTGTTGCTTCTTTCTGCACTTTCCATGCTTCTTTCTGCACCTGTCTTGCTTCTTTCTGCACCCCTCCTGCCTCTTTCTGTACCTCTCTTGCCTCTTTGTGCACCCATCCTACCTTTTCCTGCACCCCTCTTGCCTCTCTCTCCACCCCTCTTCCCTCTTTCTGCACCCCGGTTGTCTCTTTCTGCACTCGTCTTCCCTCTTTCTGTACCTTTCCTGCCTGTTTTTGCATCTCACTTGCCTGCATCTGCACTTTTCTTGCTTCTTTCTACACCTCTGTTGCGTCTTTCAGCAATTTTCTTGCCTCTTTGTGCACTTCTCTTGCCTGTTTCTGCACATCTCTTGCCTCTTTTTGCACCTCTGTTTCTTCTTTCTGCACTTCTCTTGCCTCTTTCTGCACCCCTGTTGCTTCATTCTGCACTTTCCATGCTTCTTTCTGCAGCTGTCTTGCTTCTTTCTGAACCCCTGTTGTTTCTTTATGTACCTCTTTTGTCTCTTTCTGTACTTTTCTTGCCTTTTTCTGCACCTCTCTTCCCTCTTTCTGCACGTCTGTTGCCACTTTCTGCACCTCATTTGCTTCTTTCTGCACCCCTGTTGTCTCTTTCTGCACTCGTCTTCCCTCTTTCTGTACCTTTCCTACCTGTTTTTGCATCTCACTTGCCTCTTCCTGCACTTTTCTTGCTTCTTTCTACACCTCTGTTGCTTCTTTCAGCAATTCTCTTGCCTCTTTGTGTACTTCTCTTGCCTGTTTCTGCACCTCTCTTGCCTCTTTTTGCACCTCTGTTGGCTATTTCTGCACCTCACTTGCTCATTTCTACACTTCTCTTGCCTCTTTCTGCACCCCTGTTGCTTCATTCTGCACTTTCCATGCTTCTTTATGCACTTGTCTTGCTTCTTTCTGCACCCCTGTTGTCTCTTTATGTACCTCTTTTGCCTCTTTCTGCACTTTTCTTGCCATTTTCTGCACCTCTCTTCCCTCTTTCTGCATGTCTGTTGCCTCTTTCTGCACCTCATTTGCTTCTTTCTGCACCCCTGTTGTCTCTTTCTGCACTCGTCTTCCCTCTTTCTGTACCTTTCCTGCCTGTTTTCGCATCTCACTTGCCTATTTCTGCACTTTTCTTGCTTCTTACTACACCTCTGTTGCTTCTTTCAGTAAATCTCTTGCCTCTTTGTGCACTTCTCTTGCCTGTTTCTGCACCTCTCCTGCCTCTTTTTGCACCTCTGTTGGCTCTTTCTGCACCTTACTTGCTCCTTTCTACACTTCTCTTGCCTCTTTCTGCACCCCTGTTGCTTCATTCTGCACTTTCCATGCTTCTTTCTGCACCTGTCTTGCTTCTTTCTGCACCCCTGTTGTCTCTTTATGTACCTATGTTGCCTCTTTCTGCACTTTTCTAGCCTTTATCTGCACCTTTCCTCCCTCTTTCTGCACGTATGTTGCCTCTTTCTGCACCTCATTTGCTTCTTTCTGCACCCCTGTTGTCCCTTTCTGTACTCGTCATCCCTCTTTCTGTACCTTTCCCGCCTGTTTTTGCATCTCACTTGCCTCTTTCTGCACTTTTCTTGCTTCTTTCTACACCTCTGTTGCTTCTTTCAGCAATTCTCTTGCCTCTTTCTGCACTTCTCTTGCCTGTTTCTGCACCTCTCTTGCCTCTTTTTGCACCTCTATTGGCTCTTTCTGCACCTCACTTGCTCCTTTCTACACTTCTCTTGCCACTTTCTGCACCCCTGCGGCTTCATTCTGCACTTTCCATGCTTCTTTCTGCACCTGTCTTGCTTCTTTCTGCACCCCTGTTGTCTCTTTATGTACCTCTTTTGCCTCTTTCTGCACTTTTCTTGCCTTTTTTTGCACCTCTCTTCCCTCTTTCTGCACGTATGTTGCCTGTTTCTGCACTCATTTGCTTCTTTCTACACCCCTGTTGTCTCTTTCTGCACTCGTCTTCACTCTTTCTGTACCTTTCCTGCCTGTTTTTGCATCTCACTTGCCTCTTCCTGCACTTTTCTTGATTCTTTCTACACCTCTGTTGCTTCTTTCAGCAATTCTCTTGCCTCTTTGTGTACTTCTCTTGCCTGTTTCTGCACTTCTCTTGCCTGTTTCTGCACCTCTCTTGCCTCTTTTTGCACCTCTATTGGCTCTTTCTGCACCTCACTTGCTCCTTTCTACACTTCTCTTGCCACTTTCTGCACCCCTGTTGCTTCATTCTGCACTTTCCATGCTTCTTTCTGCACCTGTCTTGCTTCTTTCTGCACCCCTTTATGTACCTCTTTTGCCTCTTTCTTGCCATTTTCTGCACCTCTCTTCCCTCTTTCTGCATGTCTGTTGTCTCTTTATGTACCTCTTTTGCCTCTTTCTGCACTTTTCTTGCCATTTTCTGCACCTCTCTTCCCTCTTTCTGCACGTCTGTTGCCTCTTTCTGCACCTCATTTGCTTCTTTCTGCACCCCTGTTGTCTCTTTCTGCACTCGTCTTCCCTCTTTCTGTACCTTTCCTGCCTGTTTTTGCATCTCACTTGCCTCTTTCTGCACTTTTCTTGCTTCTTTCTACACCTCTGTTGCTTCTTTCAGCAATTCTCTTGCCTCTTTGTGCACTTCTCTTGCCTGTTTCTGCACCTCTCTTGCCTCTTTTTGCACCTCTGTTGGCTCTTTCTGCACCTCCCTTGCTCCTTTCTACACTTCTCTTGCCTCATTCTGCACCCCTGTTGCTTCATTCTGCACTTTCCATGCTTCTTTCTGCACCGGTCTTGCTTCTTTCTGCACCCCTGTTGTCTCTTTATGTACCTCTTTTGCCTCTTTCTGCACTTTTCTTGCCTTTTTCTGCACCTCTCTTCCCTCTTTCTGCACGTATGTTGCCTCTTTCTGCACCTCATTTGCTTCTTTCTACACCCCTGTTGTCTCTTTCTGCACTCGTCTTCCCTCTTTCTGTACCTTTCCTGCCTGTTTTTGCATCTCACTTGCCTCTTTCTGCACTTTTCTTGCTTCTTTCTACACCTCTGTTGCTTCTTTCAGCAATTCTCTTGCCTCTTTGTGCACTTCTCTTGCCTGTTTCTGCACCTCTCTTGCCTCTTTTGCACCTCTGTTGGCTCTTTCTGCACCTCACTTGCTCCTTTCTACACTTCTCTTGCCTCTTTCTGCACCCCTGTTGCTTCATTCTGCACTTTCCAAGCTTCTTTCTGCATCTGTCTTGATTCTTTCTGCACCCCTGTTGTCTCTTTATGTACCTCTTTTGCCTCTTTCTGCACTTTTCTTGCCTTTTTCTGTACTTCTCTTGCCTGTTTCTGCACTTCTCTTGCCTCTTTCTGCACCCCTGTTGCTTCTTTCTGCACTTTCCATGCTTCTTTCTGCACCTGTCTTGCTTCTTTCTGCACCCCTCCTGCCTCTTTCTGTACCTCTCTTGCCTCTTTGTGCACCCATCCTACCTTTTCGTGCACCCCTCTTGCCTCTCTCTCCACCCCTCTTCACTCTTTCTGCACCCCGGTTGTCTCTTTCTGCACTCGTCTTCCCTCTTTCTGTACCTTTCCTGCCTGTTTTTGCATCTCACTTGCCTCCATCTGCACTTTTCTTGCTTCTTTCTACACCTCTGTTGCTTCTTTCAGCAATTTTCTTGCCTCTTTGTGCACTTCTCTTGCCTGTTTCTGCACATCTCTTGCCTCTTTTTGCACCTCTGTTTCTTCTTTCTGCACTTCTCTTGCCTCTTTCTGCACCCCTGTTGCTTCATTCTGCACTTTCCATGCTTCTTTCTGCAGCTGTCTTGCTTCTTTCTGAACCCCTGTTGTTTCTTTATGTACCTCTTTTGTCTCTTTCTGTACTTTTCTTGCCTTTTTCTGCACCTCTCTTCCCTCTTTCTGCACGTCTGTTGCCTCTTTCTGCACCTCATTTGCTTCTTTCTGCACCCCTGTTGTCTCTTTCTGCACTCGTCTTCCCTCTTTCTGTACCTTTCCTGCCTGTTTTTGCATCTCACTTGCCTCTTCCTGCACTTTTCTTGCTTCTTTCTACACCTCTGTTGCTTCTTTCAGCAATTCTCTTGCCTCTTTGTGTACTTCTCTTGCCTGTTTCTGCACCTCTCTTGCCTCTTTTTGCACCTCTGTTGGCTATTTCTGCACCTCACTTGCTCATTTCTACACTTCTCTTGCCTCTTTCTGCACCCCTGTTGCTTCATTCTGCACTTTCCATGCTTCTTTCTGCACTTGTCTTGCTTCTTTCTGCACCCCTGTTGTCTCTTTATGTACCTCTTTTGCCTCTTTCTGCACTTTTCTTGCCATTTTCTGCACCTCTCTTCCCTCTTTCTGCATGTCTGTTGCCTCTTTCTGCACCTCATTTGCTTCTTTCTGCACCCCTGTTGTCTCTTTCTGCACTTGTCTTCCCTCTTTCTGTACCTTTCCTGCCTGTTTTCGCATCTCACTTGCCTATTTCTGCACTTTTCTTGCTTCTTACTACACCTCTGTTGCTTCTTTCAGCAAATCTCTTGCCTCTTTGTGCACTTCTCTTGCCTGTTTCTGCACCTCTCCTGCCTCTTTTTGCACCTCTGTTGGCTCTTTCTGCACCTTACTTGCTCCTTTCTACACTTCTCTTGCCTCTTTCTGCACCCCTGTTGCTTCATTCTGCACTTTCCATGCTTCTTTCTGCACCTGACTTGCTTCTTTCTGCACCCCTGTTGTCTCTTTATGTACCTCTGTTGCCTCTTTCTGCACTTTTCTAGCCTTTATCTGCACCTCTCATCCCTCTTTCTGCACATATGTTGCCTCTTTCTGCACCTCATTTGCTTCTTTCTGCACCCCTGTTGTCCCTTTCTGCACTCGTCATCCCTCTTTCTGTACCTTTCCTGCCTGTTTTTGCATCTCACTTGCCTCTTTCTGCACTTTTCTTGCTTCTTTCTACACCTCTGTTGCTTCTTTCAGCAATTCTCTTGCCTCTTTCTGCACTTCTCTTGCCTGTTTCTGCACCTCTCTTGCCTCTTTTTCCACCTCTATTGGCTCTTTCTGCACCTCACTTGCTCCTTTCTACACTTCTCTTGCCACTTTCTGCACCCCTGTTGCTTCATTCTGCACTTTCCATGATTCTTTCTGCACCTGTCTTGCTTCTTTCTGCACCCCTGTTGTCTCTTTATGTACCTCTTTTGCCTCTTTCTGCACTTTTCTTGCCTTTTTTAGCACCTCTCTTCCCTCTTTCTGCACGTATGTTGCCTCTTTCTGCACTCATTTGCTTCTTTCTACACCCCTGTTGTCTCTTTCTGCACTCGTCTTCCCTCTTTCTGTACCTTTCCTGCCTGTTTTTGCATCTCACTTGCCTCTTCCTGCACTTTTCTTGATTCTTTCTACACCTCTGTTGCTTCTTTCAGCAATTCTCTTGCCTCTTTGTGTACTTCTCTTGCCTGTTTCTGCACCTCTCTTGCCTCTTTTTGCACCTCTATTGGCTCTTTCTGCACCTCACTTGCTCCTTTCTACACTTCTCTTGCCACTTTCTGCACCCCTGTTGCTTCATTCTGCACTTTCCATGCTTCTTTCTGCACCGGTCTTGCTTCTTTCTGCACCCCTGTTGTCTCTTTATGTACCTCTTTTGCCTCTTTCTGCACTTTTCTTGCCATTTTTTGCACCTCTCTTCCCTCTTTCTGCACGTCTGTTGCCTCTTTCTGCACCTCATTTGCTTCTTTCTGCACCCCTGTTGTCTCTTTCTGCACTCGTCTTCCCTCTTTCTGTACCTTTCCTGCCTGTTTTCGCATCTCACTTGCCTATTTCTGCACTTTTCTTGCTTCTTACTACACCTCTGTTGCTTCTTTCAGCAAATCTCTTGCCTCTTTGTGCACTTCTCTTGCCTGTTTCTGCACCTCTCCTGCCTCTTTTTGCACCTCTGTTGGCTCTTTCTGCACCTTACTTGCTCCTTTCTACACTTCTCTTGCCTCTTTCTGCACCCCTGTTGCTTCATTCTGCACTTTCCATGCTTCTTTCTGCACCTGTCTTGCTTCTTTCTGCACCCCTGTTGTCTCTTTATGTACCTCTGTTGCCTCTTTCTGCACTTTTCTAGCCTTTATCTGCACCTCTCCTCCCTCTTTCTGCACGTATGTTGCCTCTTTCTGTACCTCATTTGCTTCTATCTGCACCCCTGTTGTCCCTTTCTGCACTCGTCATCCCTCTTTCTGTACCTTTCCTGCCTGTTTTTGCATCTCACTTGCCTCTTTCTGCACTTTTCTTGCTTCTTTCTACACTTCTGTTGCTTCTTTCAGCAATTCTCTTGCCTCTTTCTGCACTTCTCTTGCCTGTTTCTGCACCTCTCTTGCCTCTTTTTGCACCTCTGTTGGCTCTTTCTGCACCTCACTTGCTCCTTTCTACACTTCTCTTGCCACTTTCTGCACCCCTGTTGCTTCATTCTGCACTTTCCATGCTTCTTTCTGCACCTGTCTTGCTTCTTTCTGCACCACTGTTGTCTCTTTATGTACCTCTTTTGCCTCTTTCTGCACTTTTCTTGCCATTTTCTGCACCTCTCTTCCCTCTTTCTGCATGTCTGTTGCCTCTTTCTGCACCTCATTTGCTTCTTTCTGCACCCCTGTTGTCTCTTTCTGCACTTGTCTTCCCTCTTTCTGTACCTTTCCTGCCTGTTTTCGCATCTCACTTGCCTATTTCTGCACTTTTCTTGCTTCTTACTACACCTCTGTTGCTTCTTTCAGCAAATCTCTTGCCTCTTTGTGCACTTCTCTTGCCTGTTTCTGCACCTCACCTGCCTCTTTTTGCACCTCTGTTGGCTCTTTCTGCACCTTACTTGCTCCTTTCTACACTTCTCTTGCCTCTTTCTGCACCCCTGTTGCTTCATTCTGCACTTTCCATGCTTCTTTCTGCACCTCTGTTGCCTCTTTCTGCACTTTTCTAGCCTTTATCTGCACCTCTCCTCCCTCTTTCTGCACGTATGTTGCCTCTTTCTGTACCTCATTTGCTTCTTTCTACACCCCTGTTGTCTCTTTCTGCACTCGTCTTCCCTCTTTCTGTACCTTTCCTGCCTGTTTTTGCATCTCACTTGCCTCTTTTTGCACTTTTCTTGCTTCTTTCTACACCTCTGTTGCTTCTTTCAGCAATTCTCTTTCCTCTTTGTGCACTTCTCTTGCCTGTTTCTGCACCTCTCTTGCCTCTTTTTGCACCTCTGTTGGCTCTTTCTGCACCTCACTTGCTCCTTTCTACACTTCTCTTGCCTCTTTCTGCACCCCTGTTGCTTCATTCTGCACTTTCCAAGCTTCTTTCTGCATCTGTCTTGCTTCTTTCTGCACCCCTGTTGTCTCTTTATGTACCTCTTTTGCCTATTTCTGCACTTTTCTTGCCTTTTTCTGTACTTCTCTTGCCTGTTTCTGCACTTCTCCTGCCTCTTTCTGCACCCCTGTTGCTTCTTTCTGCACTTTCCATGCTTCTTTCTGCACCTGTCTTGCTTCTTTCTGCACCCCTCCTGCCTCTTTCTGTACCTCTCTTGCCTCTTTGTGCACCCATCCTACCTTTTCCTGCACCCCTCTTGCCTCTCTCTCCACCCCTCTTCCCTCTTTCTGCACCCCGGTTGTCTCTTTCTGCACTTTTCTTGCCTTTTTCTGTACCTCTCTTCCCTCTTTCTGCACGTCTGTTGCCTCTTTCTGCACCTCATTTGCTTCTCTCTGCACCCCTGTTGTCTCTTTCTGCACTCGTCTTCCCTCTTTCTGTACCTTTCCTGCCTGTTTTTGCATCTCACTTGCCTCTTCCCGCACTTTTCTTGCTTCTTTCTACACCTCTGTAGCTTCTTTCAGCAATTCTCTTGCCTCTTTGTGTACTTCTCTTGCCTGTTTCTGCACCTCTCTTGCCTCTTTTTGCACCTCTGTTGGCTATTTCTGCACCTCACTTGCTCATTTCTACACTTCTCTTGCCTCTTTCTGCACCCCTGTTGCTTCATTCTATACTTTCCATGCTTCTTTCTGCACTTGTCTTGCTTCTTTCTGCACCCCTGTTGTCTCTTTATGTACCTCTTTTGCCTCTTTCTGCACTTTTCTTGCCATTTTCTGCACCTCTCTTCCCTCTTTCTGCATGTCTGTTGCCTCTTTCTGCACCTCATTTGCTTCTTTCTGCACCCCTGTTGTCTCTTTCTGCACTCGTCTTCCCTCTTTCTGTACCTTTCCTGCCTGTTTTCGCATCTCACTTGCCTATTTCTGCACTTTTCTTGCTTCTTACTACACCTCTGTTGCTTCTTTCAGCAAATCTCTTGCCTCTTTGTGCACTTCTCTTGCCTGTTTCTGCACCTCTCCTGCCTCTTTTTGCACCTCTGTTGGCTCTTTCTGCACCTTACTTGCTCCTTTCTACACTTCTCTTGCCTCTTTCTGCACCCCTGTTGCTTCATTCTGCACTTTCCAAGTTTCTTTCTGCACCTGTCTTGCTTCTTTCTGCACCCCTGTTGTCTCTTTATGTACCTCTGTTGCCTCTTTCTGCACTTTTCTAGCCTTTATCTGCACCTCTCCTCCCTCTTTCTGCACGTATGTTGCCTCTTTCTGCACCTCATTTGCTTCTTTCTGCACCCCTGTTGTCCCTTTCTGGACTCGTCATCCCTCTTTCTGTACCTTTCCTGCCTGTTTTTGCATCTCACTTGCCTCTTTCTGCACTTTTCTTGCTTCTTTCTACACCTCTGTTGCTTCTTTCAGCAATTCTCTTGCCTCTTTCTGCACTTCTCTTGCCTGTTTCTGCACCTCTCTTGCCTCTTTTTACACCTCTATTGGCTCTTTCTGCACCTCACTTGCTCCTTTCTACACTTCTCTTGCCACTTTCTGCACCCCTGTTGCTTCATTCTGCACTTTCCATGCTTCTTTCTGCACCTGTCTTGCTTCTTTCTGCACCCCTGTTGTCTCTTTATGTACCTCTTTTGCCTCTTTCTGCACTTTTCTTGTCTTTTTTTGCACCTCTCTTCCCTCTTTCTGCACGTATGTTGCCTCTTTCTGCACTCATTTGCTTCTTTCTACACCCCTGTTGTCTCTTTCTGCACTCGTCTTCCCTCTTTCTGTACCTTTCCTGCCTGTTTTTGCATCTCACTTGCCTCTTCCTGCACTTTTCTTGCTTCTTTCTACACCTCTGTTGCTTCTTTCAGCAATTCTCTTGCCTCTTTGTGTACTTCTCTTGCCTGTTTCTGCACCTCTCTTGCCTCTTTTTGCACCTCTGTTGGCTATTTCTGCACCTCACTTGCTCATTTCTACACTTCTCTTGCCTCTTTCTGCACCCCTGTTGCTTCATTCTGCACTTTCCATGCTTCTTTCTGCACTTGTCTTGCTTCTTTCTGCACCCCTGTTGTCTCTTTATGTACCTCTGTTGCCTCTTTCTGCACTTTTCTAGCCTTTATCTGCACCTCTCCTCCCTCTTTCTGCACGTATGTTGCCTCTTTCTGCACCTCATTTGCTTCTTTCTGCACCCCTGTTGTCCCTTTCTGCACTCGTCTTCCCTCTTTCTGTACCTTTCCTGCCTGTTTTTGCATCTCACTTGCCTCTTTCTGCACTTTTCTTGCTTCTTTCTACACCTCTGTTGCTTCCTGCAGCAATTCTCTTGCCTGTTTCTGCACTTCTCTTGCCTGTTTCTGCTCCTCTCTTGCCTCTTTTTTCACCTCTGTTGGCTCTCTCTGCACCTCACTTGCTCCTTTCTACACTTCGCTTGCCTCTTTCTGCACCCCTGTTGCTTCATTCTGCACTTTCCATGCTTCTTTCTGCACCGGTCTTGCTTCTTTCTGCAACCCTGTTGTCTCTTTATGTACCTCTTTTGCCTCTTTCTGCACTTTTCTTGCCTTTTTCTGCACCTCTCTTCCCTCTTTCTGCACGCATGTTGCCTCTTTCTGCACCTCATTTGCTTCTTTCTACACCCCTGTTGTCTCTTTCTGCACTCGTCTTCCCTCTTTCTGTACCTTTCCTGCCTGTTTTTGCATCTCACTTGCCTCTTTCTGCACTTTTCTTGCTTCTTTCTACACCTCTGTTGCTTCTTTCAGCAATTCTCTTGCCTCTTTGTGCACTTCTCTTGCCTGTTTCTGCACCTCTCTTGCCTCTTTTTGCATCTCTGTTGGCTCTTTCTGCACCTCACTTGCTCCTTTCTACACTTCTCTTGCCTCTTTCTGCACCCCTGTTGCTTCATTCTGCACTTTCCATGCTTCTTTCTGCATCTGTCTTGCTTCTTTCTGCACCCCTGTTGTCTCTTTATGTACCTCTTTTGCCTCTTTCTGCACTTTTCTTGCCTTTTTCTGTACTTCTCTTGCCTGTTTCTGCACTTCTCTTGCCTCTTTCTGCACCTCTGTTGCTTCATTCTGCACTTTCCATGCTTCTTTCTGCAC
This sequence comes from Calotriton arnoldi, assembly GCA_963921515.1. Taxonomy (NCBI): domain Eukaryota; kingdom Metazoa; phylum Chordata; class Amphibia; order Caudata; family Salamandridae; genus Calotriton; species Calotriton arnoldi. Next base: position 295,194 of record CAWUFW010006817.1, read on the forward strand.
CTGTCTTGCTTCTTTCTGCACCCCTCCTGCCTCTTTCTGTACCTCTCTTGCCTCTTTGTGCACCCATCCTACCTTTTCCTGCACCCCTCTTGCCTCTCTCTCCACCCCTCTTCCCTCTTTCTGCACCTCTGTTGGTTCTTTCTGCACTGCTCTTGCTTCTATCTGCATCTTACTTGCCTCTTTCTGAACTTTTCCTGCTTCTTTCTGCACCCCTCCTGCCTCTTTCTGTAGCTCTCTTGCCTCTTTGTGCACCTCTCCTACCCCTTTCTGCACCCCTTTTGCCTCTTTTTATACCTCTATTGGTTCTTTCTGCACTGCTCTTGCTTCTTTCTGCACCTCACTTGCCTCTTTCTGCACTTCTCTTGCTTTTTTCTGCACCTCACTTGCCTCTTTAAGCACCTGTGTTGCTTCTTTCTGCACTTCTCTTGCCTCCTTCTGCACCTCTTAGTTAGAGGTAGTTTTAATCCCCCTGCCCTATTATGTACTAGGGCCATACAGGGGAGGTCATGCCAATCACAGGGGTACCCCAACCCATAGTGTACCCTAGTGTATGTAGGTGTTTTCACTATATTCTAAGTGTCTTTCAGCATAGCACTGGCTCCAGGCCTGGTTAGTCAGAGTCAGTTACCACCAGTACCCATCAGCAAAAAGTTGGGGGCACAGGATGACTTTGCAACCAGGCCTCTTTCTGCTCCTCTGTTAGTTCTTTGTGCACATCTCTTGCTTCTTTCTGCACCTTTCTTCGTCTTTCTGGACTTCTGTTGCCTCTTTCTGCATTTTTCTTGCTTCTTTCTGCGCCTTTCTTCCTCTTTCTGCACATGTCCTACCTTTGTAGGCATAGTTAGAAATTAGCATTTAAAAAACCTTTGAAATTCACTGAAAAAAACACAGGTTTCAGGGACGTTATAGTTAGAAATTAGCATTTAAAAAACCTTTGAAATTCACTGAAAAAACCATAGGTTTCAGGGACGTTATAGTTAGAAATTAGCATTTAAAAAACTTTAGAAATTCACTGAAAAAAAACACAGGTTTCAGGGGCGTTATAGTTAGTTGAACATTTCACTCGTACAAAACCAGAGAAATTCGGCCGTTATAGTTAGTTCACCTAACTATAACTCGCGCCCCCGCAATGCACTGCTGATGACGTCACATATTACATCATTCATGACATGGTCAGTGGCATCACTGATGACATCTCAATTATTAGGTTTAAAATATTAGTTTGATCATTTTTAATTATATATGTGACTATGTATATATATACATTTTAATATATATACGTGTGTGTTTTAATATTTTGAATAAGTGTAATACTTATATTTATTACAAAATTAATTAAAGATATTTATTTTGTATTATATTCGTGTTACTTCCAATTATATTTAATGTTTAATATGTATATTATATATGTAAACAAAATGATATTTTGTACAACAATATTAATGACAACGATATTTTTGATTCAATATTTTTGTCATTTACATTATAAAGACAGCATGACAATATTTTTGACAATTATATTTATGTGACAATATTTTGGTATGGCGATATTTTGTCAGTGAACCGGTATAAATAATGGACCCTTATACCCAACTCTTCAGTACGCATCTGGACCTGTGGAAGACTCAGAAGAAGGACTGCTGTGCTGCTTTGCTGCAAGAAGTACTTCCACTCTGCTGTCTTGCTGTGCTGCCCTCTGCCCTGCCGCCCTGCTGTCCTGCTGTTTCTGCCTGAATGAGAAGAACTTGACCTAAATCTTGAACCCAGGACCACCGGAGTGACTCCAAGAGCTAGTTGGCTGGCCTACTGATCAGAGCCTCAGGGATAGTACAGGCTCCAGCAACCTTGTACACAGCACAAGGACTCTGCCAGCTGTGAGTCCTGCCCTCTCAGGTGGTGCCATCCCAGTCCTTGACCCTTTGAAGTAGGCCTGAAGTTACTCTGCCAGCCCAGCTGTGGTCCTATGAGAAGAAACGCAGTGCAAATCATCGCCTCACAAAACTTTGCATCGGAACCTCTGCACAATGCATTCCCCAACACAGGACTTCACAGCGCAGCCCCAGAGCTCATCGGAACCTCCACTGTGCAATGCATCCTGGATGCACGACTCCACATCGGAATTCCCTCAACTTCTTCTGAACCAGCCGGTGCATGAAGTATCTTTGATGCAGGACTTCGCATCGCAATCCATCATCCACAGCATCCTCAACGATGATGTAGGACCTCACATTGCAGCTTCCTGAGACTGCCGTTGCGTGACGCATCTCCACACCCAGGCCTCGCATCGCCTTTGCTGTGCAATGCATCCTCGATGCGGGACTTCGCATTGCTCCACAACCAGGACTTAAGGTTCTTTGACAGTGAGCCCAATTGGGTCCCTGTAGCTGGCCCACACTTCGTTGCAGTGAGCATGAACTTGTGACTTTGCCTGGGTCTAGTGCGACCACATACCACAGTTGGTGCTTTTGGCGCTATTTCCACTTAAATCTTTAAAATTACATATCTGTGGTTCTACTGATTAGATTTTTGTTGTTTTGTTCTTAAATAATTTATTTAATTTTTCTCTATTTTATAACTTGGTGCTGCATTTTTTTTCTTGCGTGGTGTTTCACTTTATTACTGTGTGAATTGCTGCATAAATACTTTACACATTGCCTCTAAGTTAAGCCTGACTAAGCCTGACTTTTCTGTGCTAAGCTACCAGGGGGTTGAACACAGGTTAATTGGTTAATTTGGGGTTTGCTTTTGACTTTACTCTGACAAGGCGTGTGTTTTCTGCTTTAGGAAGGTTTTGCCTCCTAAACCAGTAACTCAATTTCTTACAGTGTGTGATGGTTAGTAGGTAATAGTGCACTGGCATTTGGCAGTGGCAGTAGATGGTGTAAACAGCACTGGCCGCCCATAAAATACCTTGGGTACTAACACTTTACAAATAAAGCACTGGGTTCTGGTATCATTTTGTGTCACAGGGAGCTGTCAGTACACATGCATGAGTGTTGTGTGTGCTTAGGTAAAACAGAAAATGCCATTAGAAACTCTCTATGAGTAATTCAAGGCAGAGGAGCATGATCTCCAGAGAAACTCCATCTCAAAATTTCTAGACCAATTCTCTAGAAACGTTCAGACCTTACTTACTCATTCACACCAACCACTTCCCTGTGGGAATTTAATAATGAAATCACTGCAGTCATTGTCTTGGTTCGTATCCTACATGATTGCCTCTTCCTCCATTCCTTGACAGAAGTACATTGTCCTTCCTCCTGGACCTTCCAACTCTTTTTTTTATTTTTTTTATTTGATTGTCTTGATATAGTACATTTTGACCATAAATGTTCATAGAGTATAAACAAAAGTATCACGAGTACATACTCTGGATTATAACTGTTACACAAATTTGTATTAGCTTGCATATATCACATATTCCTGTCTGCAGAGCAACTCTGCCAAATTACCCCATATTTTATAATGTTTTTCTGGGCAACCCCTGGATATATACATATTCTGCTTTAGTACAGTAATCCATCCCACAGGTCCATTCTACCACAGAGGGAGCTGATTGTGACCTCCAATTGTGTGCAGTATCTCTGTTAGCAATGATAAGTCCTGTAGCAACCAAGACTGTAGTGTAGGTTCTGACAAGACCACCTTCCTGTGACCTTAGTAAAAATATCACATATACAACACCAATATCTTTGTATTATAGAACATCCCATATCATATGGTAGAATGTTCTCAGTTCCACCCTATGTCTAAAACAGCGGTGCCCAACCCCATCTCATGTTACTTATTCTTGTTAGGCTGTAATAAACCCTGTGTAGGTATTTAAGCTGAATCAGTCTACGTTGCATAGAGATTGTCAAAACTCTGGGGGCCTTCTTTGACTCAGCCCAACCTTCCTCTTCTAGAGTTCTCACATCAGTCTCCCATCACCCCTGCAACATTTGCATAGGGTCCAGGGAATTATTTACTAAAGTGCAATATATTTTTGAGATCCCCTTCCCACCTAGCTCTTCCATTATGATTCATGTTTCCAGTGGGCTGGAGTCTGGGAAGGCATGCAATTCTGCTTAAGATGTCTCCAGAGCATGCCTCAACTGGAGGTAGCAATAAAACTGTGATTTGTGCATCTCGTATATTTCAGTGAAAAAGGAAAATGGGCGTATAGAGTCCCCTTCCCATAAACAGCACCCAACCTGGCTATCCCTATAATACCCCGTGCCCTAAAACCCTCTAAATTCACTGTGGGGCATATTCACAAGAACGTGCGCTAAACATCGCCAAAAAAGGTTAACGCAACTTTACACATCGCAGTCTATCGTGGGACAATAACCCTGTGTTAACGTGGAATTCACAACACGGCGGTACCATGCGATAGTCTCCTGAAAATGCAGCCAATGTCCGCGATACAACCACCGCAACGGAGATAAAAACACAAACCCCAATGCGTAAAAGTCAATATGGGTAGTCGCGATGGGCCCAAACGCGATAAGAAAACAGTGATAACCAGCGAGAGGCCAGCAATACCCACGCGTAATGCAGGAAAAAGCACAAGAACAGCATACGGAAAATGCCACTAAAAAGGAAATGAACTGCGGAGTACCACGGATGCACCCTGACCGACTGCAGAGGACAACATGAACCCCACAAGCCCCACAGAGGAACAGCCAGGAATCCAGGGGTCGTGGAAGGGCAATGAGAAGAGGAAGATGAAGACGGGGTACGGTTTGCTGGAAAACCCGATTATCGTCACGGATGAGATAGAACACCACCACCAACTGTACGTCACCTCCAACGTGTCATTGGCAACAAAGAGGCAAAGATGGCACACCATCTTGGACCATGTGAATGCTGTCGCAGTGCCGAGGAGGACAATGGAAGAGGACAAGAGGTGCTGGATTGATGTGAATGGCAAAACCAAGCAGAAACTCACTGCCAACATGAAAGCAGCAACGCACTTCGGAGGAGGGGGCCAGCAGAACACCAGGAGCTGAATGACATGGAGAAAATGGTGGCCACAGTCATCAGTCGGGAGACGGTGACAGGAGTTGGGGATCCGGACACTGCTCAACATGACCCGACACTACATCAACAGGGTGCGTACCGACCAGGGAGTGGGGGGACGGGGGGAGAGGGGCACAATGGCACACATGCACAATTAAGCAGAGCACACTGCACACCCACAATGACTCTGGATCATGTCCCTGATCCCACGGGAACACTTCAGCACACACACAAACACCAAGTAGTCCCACGTCCACCATGTGCACAAAGGGGCCCCCACCCAACACATCACCAATCACACAACCAACACATGCACACTTGCGAAACACAGCAAACATGCATATACGTCAGCCACACTGACAATGCAAGAGACACCACATGACGAGTAGCATGGCTGCAGTCCAATCATCATGACAATGTGCACGCCACAACACTGAGGTGGCTGAGTGCGGACCACAACCGGAAAGGAGCAGGTCACACTTGGACACATCCACCTGCACAAACAACCCCTGACGTCAACAACACATCTGCGGACAAACCATGCCCAAGAGTCACAACTCGACAAAGAGCACAAGCTACCCAAGTCTGCAACATCTCAGCACTGTAGAAGCACTGAACTGAAAGGCACACCGCATGAAAGGGATAAGTGGCAGCCAAATCAGAGCTGCAGGAGCGACTCACCCACCGTGCAGCATACGCACATAAGAATAAGGGCACCTCGACATTGACAACATCGTGGTACAAACAGCAACACCTCCACAACAGAACACAGGACACAACTGGTGCCGCATATGTGCACAACATGGCCAATCACATCTGGCATAGCAGGAAACTGTGGCATGACAATGTACGAGTACAACCTGTAACCTGCAATTATTTTTTATTCACACATGCTGTGCCTGTGGACATTTTGTACTGTCCCATCATTACAAGGGACGGTCACAATGTCACGTGCTCATGTGAAGAAATTGGCAATGAGGGTGTACCTACGGGCTATTCCTGCTGCAGCTGCAGTGGGATGTGGGCCACCTGCCCCATCATCCTCATCATCGTCCGGTGCTTCTGGCACTTGGATCCATGGGGCATTTGTGTGTACACAGATGTTGTGCAACACACAACATGCAACGATCATCTTGCACACGATGTCTGGCCTGTACAGGAGCCTTCCAACTGTGATGTCCAGGCACCTGAAGCGTGACTTCAACACGCCAAATGTGCGTTCCACAATGCCCCTGGTGCGTATGTGGGCCGCATTGTGCTGCCTCTGGGCGAGTGTGTTCGGGTCTCGGAGGGGTGTCATCATCCAAGGGCAGAGTGCATATCCTTGATCACGTGTGACAGTGCAGAGAGAAAAGAGTCAATACTTAGTTCGGCATGATGTGTTGGCAGGCCCACTAGTCCAGTGACGCTTGTGCTGGCTGTGTGTGGGGTGAGTGTAAGCCAGCCCTCAGGGAGTGGTTGGTGCTGGCAACAACTACAACAGTCATCAGGCACTCAGAAATGCAATGTTCGACCAGCAAGGGCCCATGACTTGAGTTGCACAGAGTTAGTGGCCCCGGATGCACAACGGCCGACACGGGCCTCCCGCCACGGGACGCTGACTTGCGGGGCACTGGGGTAGGGTCATGAGAGCAGAGCAGGGTCTCGTAGGTATCAAAGGTGGTTGTCGCGGAGTGTCTCGGGGGAGAGTGGAAGGTGTACCCCCAGGGCATGATGCAGAGGGCACATACCAGCTGTGTCCGGCAACATGGCGGATATGAATGCCACAGACTCATGCCAAACTCCAAGTCCGTACCTGCCAGTTGCTGATGACAACCCGCAGGCCACAGGCTCAGATACCAACAATGTTCTGCCGGAGGCTGACGGTGACTCACGGCGCACAGGGTTAGTGGCACCAGGTCAGTCCTTGCTAGGGGTCGACCTCCTTCGTAACGGAGATCCGTTTTTCCACCGGACTGAACTGCATCTTCCTCTCACTCCTCTCCCTGCGTTCACTGGCATGAACTCTGCCAATGAATAATCAAGACTCAGTTCTAGATGTGGGACCTACTGGACTGCAGTGTAGGCAGGCTGCAGCGGTGGAGTATGTCAACGAATAAGGACTTCTGGGGGCCTGTGTCACGGAGGACAGCGATGGTCTGAGGAGGCTGCCAAGGTCGTGGGCATGGGGCTTGGAGCTTGCATCGGCATGTGGTGGGCCCTCTTTGACACACGCCGGTGTCGGCAGGTGAGCAGTGCGGCCTGGCTGCGCTGGGGAGGGCAAGCGAGGTCTGGGGATCAGCGGCTTGGGGTGCAGCAGGCGCACAGGGTCGCAGGCCCCGCTGCTCACGGCGTCAGCCTCGTGGCGGGCTGAGAGGCGCCGCCCTGGCAGTCATGTTGGCAATTCCGGGAGAGCACACCCCTGCGCAGGCCTGGCGTACGCCGGGCCAACCCACTACGCTCATGCACACAGGGGGGGACACAGCGAGCGACATTTCCGCATTCTACCCCACAGCCTGAGGTGACATGGTTGCGTCCACTGTCCACTACTCTCCAGACACCAGCAGTTAATGTCTGCATGGACATATCTGTGGTTTGCATACCCAAGTCTGTCCGGCACAATCACGCCACACTTGTTGTTGTGTACATTCCCATTCATGGGTCAATTGCCTCCTTCGCACATGCCTGCTTTCCACCTCTCCACACATTCAGCTGTTGTGTGGCTGTGGTGCCATGATTTAGCTGGCTTGTGTACATGGGAAGCCCAGGATCCCAATGGAGTTGTGTTGTCGTGTCTGGTAGGTGGGCATGTTGATTGACATGTTGTATGTGGTTTTGTCACGTGTGCATTCCCACAGTTGTGCGTTGTGTGATGGTGGATTTGAGGTGTGTGGTGTGTTGATTTGGTACTTACCAACAAGCAGTGCATTTCCATAGGTGCCATCCTGGAAGCGCTGGTTGATGATGGACAGTCGGATGTAGGAATCGTGCACACTGCCTGGGTAGTTTGCGACGACATTGGTGATCATTCCCCGGTGGTCCACTATTGCCTGCACATTGATGGAATGCGTGTGCTTTCTGTTGCGGTAGATGTGTGCAGTGTCCGCAGGGGGCACAAGGACATGTGTGCAGTCAATAGCCCCCAACATGTGAGGGAATCCAGCTATGGCGTAGAAGCCTTGCTTGGTCTCCAGCTGTTCCTGCGCAGTGTGGGGGAAGTGAAGGTACTGGGGTATGAAGCTGATGATGGCATCCAGGACAGGTGTGATGGACTTTGATAGGGCTGGCTGTGAGACTCCTCCGACTCTGGCAGTTGTTGGTTGGAAGGTACCAGAGGCCAACATGTGCAGCACAGCCAGCAGCTTTGTCTGCGGAGGGATGTTGGTTGTCCGCTGTGTTGGGACCGTCAGCCTGTGGCCGATGTGGGTCATGATGCGGAGGATGGTTGTCCTTTTGAGCCTGTAGTGGGCAATGACTTCCTCGGGCGTTAGGTCTGTGAGACTAGTGCGTTTTCGGTAGGTCCGCTGTCTTACTCTGCGCTGCCTCTGTGGTAGTCCGGGGGGGGGTGCTGGTCCGGGTCCTGGGGGTGGTGGCGGTCCTGGGGGTGGTGGCGTTGGGTGTTGTGGCCCTGTTGGGGCTCCAAGCTGCATGATGAGTAGCTCCATGGTGTCGGTTGTTCTTCGGGTGTGGCTGTGGGCGGGGCTCCGTTACCTGCTGCAGGTAGTTGTCCTGCTTAACACCAGCAATAGGCAGGTGTTAAATCCCTGCTGCTACCGCGGCTTATCGCGTGGTTTTGACTCGCATCGCGGATCTGGCAGTTCGTTGTGAATGTGGCGAAGTGGTGTTTTCGTGTGTTTTTGCACGGGAACGCCTACTTTGCATCTCATTAGGGTTAGTTGGTGGTGTCACCTGTGGAGATAGATTTTGCGGCTGTTATCATGGGAATACTGGCGATGTCTGCAGTTTGCACCCGCTTGTGAATGGGGCGATAAATCTATCTCCACTTTTGATGCGCTAAAGTGCCGATAACTCGGCGATAAGTCCTTGTGAATATGCCCCCGTGTGTTTTAGCCAATTATGCTTCCACAGTGGAGTTTCCTCTTTCAATACACTATGCCTTTCTATTAATTTCAGGGCCTGATACCAACAGAAGAAAGACGTTTGGGTGGTGGGAGGGAAGTCTGTATGTTTGTGTAAACCATGTAATAGAATAAATACACTATAACACTCAATAGATGGAAGCTTAGTGGCCATTGCTGGATCTCACTGATTCACACACATCCATTTGTTGATTGGCCCAGTAATATAATCTGGCCTCAGCAATCCCCAAACCTCCATCACAGCGATTTAGTACTCAAATTCAAATTCAAATATCTTTATGTGATCTGTTTCAAAATATAGATCATAAAAGTACATATATTAAAAAAAACGTTTCACACAATAAAATCTGGGGAGATAGATATACAAGATAAATATATTAAAAATCTCTTGTCAATAAAAGATCGCATTTAACCGTTCCCCATTGTCCAAAGATTAAGGGGCATATTAGCAAGGGCTGGCGATATAATTATCGCCGCTTTAGCGTCCGTTTTTGGGCAAAAAGCGGCGATAATTATATCGCAATATCATCAAGGACACGCTAGCGCGTGTTTCCTTGATGTAGAGCCCGTTTTTTCACAGCCTCGCCTCACATCGCTAATGAGATGCAAAGAAGGCGTGGCTGTGAAAACAACACATGTTAATATCGTGAAGGCAGCTTCGCGATATTAACAAGGAGAGTGCAGCGATAAAAAAATCGCGCTACCTCAGCCTTAACTCAGGAATTTAACGTCTGTTAAATTCCTGACTAAGGCATACTTTTAATGGGGAGATGGATTATGCTGATACGACCACAGGGTCGTATCAGCAATGTTATCGCTGTTTTCAATGGAACATCGCTGGAAAACCAGTGATGTTCCATTGAAACTACCGCTATCGCTGAAATATTATCGCCATAGCGCTATGCGTTGTAAATATAGCGTTATCATGGCAATAATATTCAGCGATAGCCAGCGATAATATTTCTATCGCTATGTACAGCCAGCGATAATTATCGCTGGCCGTTGATAATATGCCCCTCAGTAATTAGAGCTACCGACCAATAAAGGGGCATATTATCAACGGCCAGCGATAATTATCGCTGGCCGTATATGCGATAGAAATATTATCGCTAGCTATCGCTGAATATTATCGCCATGATAACGCTATATTTACAACGCATAGCGCTATGGCGATAATATTTCAGCGATAGCGTGTATTCAATCGAACATCACTGGTTTTCCAGCGATGTTCCATTGAAAACAGCGATAACATTGCTGATACGACCCTGTGGTCGTATCAGCATAATCCATCTCCCATTAAAAGTATGCCTTAGTCAGGAATTTAACAGACGTTAAATTCCTGAGTTAAGGCTGAGGTAGCGCGATTTTTTTATCGCTGCACCTCCTTGTTAATATCGCGAGCTGCCTTCACGATATTAACATGTGTTGTTTTCACAGCCACGCCTTCTTTGCATCTCATTAGCGATGTGAGGCGAGGCTGTGAAAAACGGGCTCTACATCAAGGAAACACGCGCTAGCGTGTCCTGATGATATTGCGATATAATTATCGCCGCTTTTCGCCCAAAAAACGGACGCTAAAGCGGCGATAATTATATCGCCAGCCCTTGCTAATATGCCCCAAAGTGAGCACAGTGCATGTTCAGATACCCCAGTTACCAACAGAGAGCCCATAATATAGGGAACTGAGGGGATAATTTACACTTGAAATAAACCCATAGCCGTTAAGACAAGGTAAAAACCAAGATCATTGTATATTCTACTAAAAAGATTTCATCAGTGGTTCCCAGCTAGATACCCTATTTTCGAGTTTTAAAACACAGGGTGTGAACAAGTCAAACCACAAAATTATAAAAAGTGCACAATTCAAGCACCCATTTCCATAAAAAAAAACAAAAAAAACTAAATATAAATAGATACATCATGGGGTAGACCTCCTACGTAAGAGTTTACTATCGATAGGTTTTCTAAAAATTTTAAAACAGGAATAACAACAATAAAATGGATGCACAAATGGTATGAGCAGGGGCCAGTTATAAGAACTACCTCCTTCGCCTGCAGGCCCAAAGATATGAAGCTACAGCAAAGCAGGCAGAGGGATAATTTAGCTTTTAAAAGGGTACAATATATCTGGCTCTTTGTTCTTTATAGAAAGTACAGAAGAAAAAAACATGCGGGTCAGATTGTTCAGAGGGGTTGTCACATGGGCAAGGTGACAGATCTTTAAACGAGTACTTCTTTGCAGGGAAACCCAGCATGAGCGGTATTAAGTTTGTGCGGAGCCTCAGAAGAATAAATCTATGCTGTGAGTTTCTTCCACTTTCTAGGTAGGAGTACTCGCCCTCAGCTGGGATCAGAGTCAGTTGGTACAGCATTACAAATGATTTTGCATGGTGCCTTTCTTTTCTTTTATAAGTAGCCCTTGCTCGGAATAATGCTTTAAGGGTATTGTTTGGGAATTTAGCACATGAACTCGGGTTTGTGAACAGTTCAGGTACGCCCAGCGAGAACATATTTGATTTCACGTACTCCAACCATGCAATTTTATTCACATTGTCCAGTCGCAAACAGTTTTTTATAATAGTCTGAATTAAGTCGACGGAGTCCGTTTTCCAAATCGAGTGCCAGAGCACGATGGGGGCCAATTTAACAACATCGGTTACATATGGTAGGCTAATTCAAGATGGGCAACGTAGTTTGAAAATGAGCACAGGAGAGAGACTACCTTCTTGAAAAAGGAGTCTTCTAACCTTTGGAGGGAATCTATTTGTGCTATTCCCCACAACCCTGCCCATGTTGTGGTCGAGATTGTCTTGGCGCTGTAAATCTATTTTATGGTGGCAATGGGTTTAGAGCCCAGTTTTTTTGTAAAGCTCGAAAGTGCAAACATTGCTAGAGCCCTACTATCCACCATATGTGACCATGTTTGATCTTTATTGAATGTAACCCCTAGATAAGGCAAGGACTCCAATACTTCCAATTTCCGACTTCCAATGTAAAAAGAAGGGATTCTTTTAGGTTTAGGTAAGCCTGTCACTAGAACAAATGATTTAGACCCATTTACTCTTAAGGCCAAAGGATGCCATAAACGTCCCATAGGCCTCTTGTTAGACCTGTCAGCCCTAGGGTGGTCTTACCCTGTTTTTTTCCCTTTCTGCGCCTCATTTTTGCCACCATATTTTTACTGGACCTAGGTCTCCGGGCGCCTTGCCACTGCTGGTCAGTGCTGAGGTGCAGGTGCTCTCTCACCAAAGATGGCTGCCACAGGCCCCTGCTACTGCAGAGGGCCTTCCACACATACACGCTAGTCGCCAGAGTCAGGCTGGGACAAGGGATACAGTAGCCATCCCATCCCCGCCTCTGGGCCCCATAGCTAGGTAGGTGGAAGGTTCCAGAACCTTCCGGGCTGTGGGAGGAGTTACACTTTGCCGCCTTTGGGAGGGTCACCTGACCTAGGGGTATAAGAGGCTTGGAGGGAAAACCTGGAGTTAGTTAGGTTGAGGCACCGCTGAACCTGGGAGAACCTGCGCTGGAGTACAGACTTTAGGGCCTAGGGGGAGACCTACACTACTGCCGCTGACAGGGTCAAGGCCCTGCTGCCGTAAGATAGATGAGGAACGCCCACCACCCACTGATCTTGCCCAGTGTGAGGGGACCCAGGGAACCATCTCCAGCGTGCCAGGAGGCACATCAACCCCTCCAAGAATCACCAACTCACTACCCCCCCTGTTCATAAAGAGACTTTGCTGAATCCATGACCTGCAGAACCTAAAGTGAAAACCATTGAGAGGGGATCAGGAGGCGAAGCGCTGCGTCCTAAGCGCTAGGCCTCCACCCCCTATCTACCTATACAGACAGCTGGACTGTCCTCCAAGAACCATCCTTACACAGCCCGGTGCATAAGGCTGTCAGCGCGCCTGCGCTGCAACTCCAAGTGAGGAGAGAACTTGACCTCCCCCTCCGTCACTGACCTGGTGACCGGATCGCCGCCGCGGCCGCCGCTGCGTGAAGAGGGAGCTGAGGCAGGAAGACCTCTCCCCGTGCATAACTGTGGTGAGGGCGCCGTCCGCGCCCTCACTGAAACCCCAGAAGTCACCGCCGGGCCCGAGACCCCTGCCGCTGCAAGCGCGGCCAAGAATAACACCGTCGCAGCCCCCGAGGGCTGCGTGAAGTGAGCTGAGGCCTACTGCGGCCTCCAGGCCCGTGGACGCTGTTGCCGAGGGGCCGGGGACGCTGACCGCGTCACAGGTCGCGCCCCGAAAAGGCCGCGACGGGATTGGCCCGCCGGAGTCAATCGCCGGAGAAGAAGGAGAGGGAGGCGTCGCCTGGCAACCAACGAAGGCCGCGACGCGATTGGCCCAGCCGGAGCCAAGCGAGACGACGTCAGAGGGGCTCCACTGCCAACGGGAGCCCCCGGAAGAAGAGAAGACCGCGACGCGATTGGCCCAGCCGGAGCCAATCGAGAGGACGTCCACGGGGCTCCACTGCCAACGGGAGCCCCAAGAAGAATCGCCGCCGCGCCAGGATTGGGCGCCGTCAAGAGCCCGCCTCCGCCCAGCAGATCCGGAGGTAAGGACGAACCTCCTGTGCCTTCGCGGGAAGCCGGAGCCGTCTGCAAGGACTGCCGGCTCCCGCTCAGAGTCCCCACTCTCTCCCCTGACTCCCCGGGGGCCGGAGGAGTGGCATACCGGCCCCCAACGACGCAGCAACACAGCGAGAGGCTCCGTAGCCTCGTGAAGTAGAAACAGCGCCGGCCGGAGGGCCGTGAGACTCACGCCGGGCCCCGCCCCCACAACAGAGGGCTGGCCCGGAGAAGAGTCCGCCGTGAGGCCCCCGCAGCCAGCCACAACACCGCAGGTGAGCCCAGGAGGCCCCTAGGGCTCTAGGTTAAGCCCCTGGGGGCCGGGGGCCACGCATGAAGAGGGATTAAGGAGGGAGGGGACCTTTGATAACATTTGATAATAGGCCAGGCACCTGGTGTAACCCTAGCCTAATGTAACCCTCACCTCCCCGGGGAGATAAAGGAGTCCCCCTTATAGGAAGCCCCCAGCTGCTGGACATGTTGAGGGGTTCCCTTTAGGATTCCCTCCCGCCTAGAGTACCTAGGCCTAATGTATAAATGTTGATGTATAAAAAGTGTTGTGCATGTTCTAGGCCCTAGTTTGTTAAGAGCACCCGAATGAGTATTGGTGCTGTGATTTTAAAGCGGCCTTTTAGTGGCCAGAATTGTGAAGGGTCTTTTTAAATGAACGCGCACTAGTTACCCGAATGTATAATTTGCATAATTGAATGCCATCTTGGTCAAGATAAAGGAACCTGATTTTTACTTATACAAGCCTGGTGTGGTGTCCGGTTATTGCGTCGCATTTCTGAGTTAATGTGAGAGTGTGCTGCACAACTGCCTTACACATTGCCTTCGCGTGCCTTTCCCCGCTTTGCGCCATGCTACCATAACGGTCTCGGTAACCCCGTTTCCAACATTGGTGTTCAGCGGTGGGATAAGGACTGGTATTTGTGCAGCACCCTACAGTGACTCAGTGTGCGCCGCAATTGGACACCTAGGAAAATAATAAGTAGGAGGAATTCTATTGTAAATTGCCAGTTGTATTAGTCCTGTGTTAAGACCTGCTGCCTTCCATTTAGGACCCCTTCCTTAAGTTGTCTGGGACCCCACCTAGGAGGATGGAGTTTGAGCTAGCCGACCTAGAGAGGTACACGGTGAACCAGCTCAAGGAGTTCTGCCTAGAGAGGGGGTGGCCGTCAAGCGAGGTGCCAGGAAGGAGGTACTTCAGAAGGCTTTGAGGGCATGGGTCATGGCCCACCCGGAGGGAAGAGGGGAGGAGGAGGAGCAGAGGGAGACAGACGACCCAGGAGAACTGAGCCTACTGAACATTGACGTCAGCGAGAATGTGTTGCCAGGAAGACGTTCCAGGGCAGGCAGTAGTGCGTCAGGGGGAGTGTGTCACCAGAGGAATTCGAGGACAGAAGGCAGCAAAGGCAATTGACATTAGAATTGGCTAAGATGGAAAGGGAGCGAGAACAGGGAAGGCTAGCCATGGAGGAAAGAAGGCTTGTACATGAGCTTAGCCTGAAAGAACTGGAGCTCCGAGCCTTGCAAATGGAAATGGAAGGCAAAGGAAATGGTGGCAGCGTACCTACTGGGGTTCCACAGGAGCCCAAATTTTACCTACCCAGGGAGGTGATGGCCAGCTTTAGTGTGGGTGATGACATAGACAAGTGGTTGACGGCGTACGAGGTAGCTTTGGTGGCCCATAGAGTTCCTGAGAGCTACTGGGGAGGAGGACTTTATAGATACATACCTCCACTAGTCAGGGACACACTGCTAACCTTAGAAAAGGGGATCGAACCAACTACCCTATCATGAGGGAGGCCCTGCTCAGGAAGTTTGGCCTCACCCCTGAGAAGTACCGCCAAAAGTTTCGCAACAGCCACAAGCTCACCACACAAAACTGGGTAGATTTTTATGATTATGCCCGGAAGGCATTAGAGGGTTGGGTGCGTGGCAGCGAGGTTGACAATTACACTGGGCTGTACGACCTGTTTTTGAGAGAGCACCTCCTCGAGAAATGTTTTCCGGAGCTGCGCCAGTACTTGGTGGACCGCAAGCTGACCAACCCCAGGGAGCTTGCAGAGGAGGCAGACACGTGGGTCAGCACTCGGGTGTCCCACAAGGGAGCCGGGGCGGATCCCCCGAAGGGTGGACAGGTGTTCCCCAGAAGAAAGAGGGGGAGATAAAAAGAGGGAGTTCTTTAAAGGTCCCCAAAATAGACCGCCTGGGAGAGGGGTAGGTTTCCCATCCCAATCTGGATACCAGAAACCCACTTACCCTGACAGGAGTCAGCAGCCCAGAACTGTCCGGTGCTACGAGTGCGGGGAGGTTGGACACTACAAGGGGGATGCCCAGTGTCGCAAGAGAGCCCCAGCCCCCACAGGAGGTAAGACCCCCGGGGTGGCCAGTGTAGCGCTTGGGGAGGAGTTGTCCCTAGGTAGGGGAGGTGAGTGGACAGGCTTGACCTTAGTTTCCCTGGGGGATAGGGAGATCATCCCAAGGGTGCAGGTACCCGAGAACACTGCCAAGTATCGGCAGAGGGTCCTGGTGAACGGGGAGGAGGTGGAGGCTCTGAGGGACACAGGTGCCAGCATGACGATGGTGAGACGTCAGCTGGTGTCCCCAGAGCAGGTGATTCCTGAGGAGTTCCACCCAGTAGTGATGGCTGATAATAGCCTGGGTCATTACCCCGTGGCCCAAGTTCCCTTTGAGTGGGGAGGAGTGTCAGGTCTGATGAAGGTTGCGGTGAGCCCTGCCATGCCGGTTGACTGTCTGCTGGGCAACGACTTAGAACACACTGCCTGGAGAGAGGTAGAGTTCAATGCCCATGCTGAGATGTTGGGGTTACCAGGATGGACTTGCGTTGTCACGCGGTCCATGGCTGCCCGACAAGGAACTCAGCCCGGGTTGGAGCCTGAAAGAAGGGCCCAGCCCACTGCTGGACGAGGAGATGTCCGGGAGGAAACACCCGGTGAGATGGATGGGGAGCCCGCGGAGGTGGCCCCGGAGTCCGCTGAGGTGGTTGGTTTTCCCGTGGGGGACCTGCCGACCCCTGCAGAGTGGCAGGTGGAAGGAGGGCCTACCCGGGAAGAATTTTGCAGGGCACAGAGGGAGTGCCCTACGCTTGTTGGCATACGGCAACAGGCCGACGCCCAAGCAGCTGGAACAGAGACTGGTAATTACCATGTCTACTGGGAGGATGGTCTCCTCTACAGTGAGCCTAAGGCTCCGGTGCATGGGTCCTCAAGGGCCGTGGTGGTCCCCCAATGCCACCGAGCCTTTCTGCTAGAGTTGGCGCATGAGATACCACTAGCAGGACACCTGGGCCAGGACAAGACGTTTGCGCGCTTGGTCCCACATTTTTACTGGCCCAGGATGCGCGTCACTTCTGACACTTATTGCAAGACCTGCACCACTTGCCAAGCAAGCGGCAAGACAGGGACTAAGGTGAAGGTCCCTCTAGAACCTCTCCCAGTGGTCGATACCCCTTTTGAGCGAGTGGGGATTGACATTGTCGGGCCGTTGGATCCGCCGACTTCAGCTGGGCATAGGTTCATTTTGGTGCTAGTAGACCACGCCACCCGGTACCCAGAGGCAATCCCTCTGAGGACCATCACAGCACCGGTGGTGGCGCGGGCCCTCATGGGGATTTTTACCCGAGTGGGATTCCCCAAGGTCGTGGTGTCAGATAGGGGCACGAATTTCATGTCGGCCTACATGCAGGCCATGTGGAAGGAGTGTGGAGTGACCTACCGGTTCTCCACTCCTTACCACCCCCAGACGAACGGGCTCGTGGAGCGCTTCAACAAAACCTTGAAGGGGATGATCAGGAGCCTACCCGAGGACTTGAGAAGAAAGTGGGACGTCCTCTTACCCTGTCTGCTCTTCTCCTACCGAGAGGTGCCGCAGAAGGGGGTCGGTTTCAGCCCCTTTGAGCTGCTCTATGGCCACCCCGTTCGGGGGCCCCTCAGTCTTGTCAAAGAGGGGTGGGAGAAGTCTTCCTCGAAGCTTCCCCGTGATGTGGTCAGCTATATGCTGGCGTTCCGCAGCCAAGTGGCCAAGCTGTGGAAGGAGGCCTCGGACAACTTAGAGGCAAGTCAGGCCGTCATGAAGCAATGGTATGACCGGAACGCGCGGACGGTAGAGTTAGACGCTGGACAGAAGGTGTGGGTCATGGAGCCAGGAGAGCTTAGCGCCCTCCAGGACCGATGGACTGGGCCGTTTGAGATCTTAGAACGAAAAGGCCAGACCACGTATGTCGTCGACATGAAGACCCCCGTCAACCCCACAGGGTGCTCCACGTCAACCGCCTGAAGCCACACCAGGAGCGTTCCGAGCTCACTCTCTTGATGATAACGGATGGGAGTGAGGAGGAAGAGAGTGAGCCTCTGCCAGACCTTCTGGCGGTCCACGAGAAGGATGGTTCGGTAGAGGGAGTAGTCCTCGCCCCATCCTTGACCCCAGAGCAACAGAGGGACTGCCGCCAGGTTCTGGGGCAGTACGCCTCGTTGTTTTCCCTCACGCCTGGAATCACGCACCTGTGTACCCATGATGTGGACACAGGGGACAGTCCGCCAGTGAAGAACAAGTCTTACCGGCTGTCCGATAAGGTCAAGGCTAGTATCCAGAGTGAGGTGGTAAAGATGCTAGAACTGGGGGTGATTGAGCCTTCCAGTAGCCCTTGGGCTAGTCCGGTAGTGTTGGTGCCGAAAGCGGCCCCTCGGGCACCACACCAGAACTTCGGTTCTGTGTGGATTATCGTGGACTCAATTCGGTCACCAAGACCGACGCTCACCCGATCCCTCGGGCGGATGAGCTCATTGACCGGCTGGGAGCAGCCCGGTATTTGAGTACCATTGATTTAACATCAGGATATTGGCAGATCGCCATGGCGGAAGGAGCAAGGGAGAAGACTGCGTTCTCCACCCCCGAGGGCCACTTTCAATTCCAGGTGATGCCCTTCGGGTTGAAAAATGCTCCCGCCACTTTCCAGCGGTTGGTGAACCAGGTGCTGTCTGGCCTAGAGGCCTTCTCTGCTGCCTACCTGGATGACATAGCTGTCTTCAGTAGCAGCTGGGAGGACCATCTGCAGCATCTCCAGGAGGTGCTGCAGGCTTTGCAAAGGGCTGGTCTAACCATCAAGGCCAGCAAGTGCCAGATTGGACAGGGATCTGTCGTGTACCTGGGACATCTGGTGGGCGGAGGTAAGGTGCAACCCCTCCAAGCCAAGATTGAGACCATCATGGCCTGGGAGCCCCCAAGACCCAAACAGAGGTCCGAGCTTTTCTCGGCCTCACGGGATACTACCGCCGGTTCGTCAAGGGATATGGAACCATCGTGGGCCCATTGACGGAATTGACTTCCAAGAAACAGCCACGCAGAGTAATCTGGACGGCTGCCTGCCAAGATGCCTTTGAGACTCTTAAACGTGCCATGTGCACCGCACCGGTGCTCCGGACCCCGACTTCGGCCGGGAATTTATCGTGCAGACAGACGCTTCTGAGCATGGCATAGGAGCTGTGCTCTCGCAGCTGAATGACGATGGCCAAGACCAGCCAGTGGCCTTTATCTCCCGACGACTACTCCCCGGGAACAGCGGTGGAGTACCATCGAGCGGGAAGCCTTTGCTGTGGTTTGGGCGGTGAAGAAGTTGAGGCCATACCTTTTTGGTTGTCACTTCTTGGTCCAGACCGACCACAGACCCCTTCGCTGGCTCATGCAGATGAGAGGCGAAAATCCCAAATTGTTGAGGTGGTCCATTTCCTCCAGGGGATGGACTTTCGGGTGGAACATCGACCCGGTGTAGACCACGCCAACGCTGACGGTCTCTCCCGGTTTTTCCGCCTTAGTGAAGAGAACTCCCTAGAGGTTGGGAAGCTCTCCCCTCTTTCGGCTGGGGGGACGTGTGTTAGACCTGTCAGCCCTAGGGTGGTCTTACCCTGTTTTTTTCCCTTTCTGCGCCTCATTTTTGCCACCATATTTTTACTGGACCTAGGTCTCCGGGCGCCTTGCCACTGCTGGTCAGTGCTGAGGTGCAGGTGCTCTCTCACCAAAGATGGCTGCCACAGGCCCCTGCTACTGCAGAGGGCCTTCCACACATACACGCTAGTCGCCAGAGTCAGGCTGGGACAAGGGATACAGTAGCCATCCCATCCCCGCCTCTGGGCCCCATAGCTAGGTAGGTGGAAGGTTCCAGAACCTTCCGGGCTGTGGGAGGAGTTACACTTTGCCGCCTTTGGGAGGGTCACCTGACCTAGGGGTATAAGAGGCTTGGAGGGAAAACCTGGAGTTAGTTAGGTTGAGGCACCGCTGAACCTGGGAGAACCTGCGCTGGAGTACAGACTTTAGGGCCTAGGGGGAGACCTACACTACTGCCGCTGACAGGGTCAAGGCCCTGCTGCCGTAAGATAGATGAGGAACGCCCACCACCCACTGATCTTGCCCAGTGTGAGGGGACCCAGGGAACCATCTCCAGCGTGCCAGGAGGCACATCAACCCCTCCAAGAATCACCAACTCACTACCCCCCCTGTTCATAAAGAGACTTTGCTGAATCCATGACCTGCAGAACCTAAAGTGAAAACCATTGAGAGGGGATCAGGAGGCGAAGCGCTGCGTCCTAAGCGCTAGGCCTCCACCCCTATCTACCTATACAGACAGCTGGACTGTCCTCCAAGAACCATCCTTACACAGCCCGGTGCATAAGGCTGTCAGCGCGCCTGCGCTGCAACTCCAAGTGAGGAGAGAACTTGACCTCCCCCTCCGTCACTGACCTGGTGACCGGATCGCCGCCGCGGCCGCCGCTGCGTGAAGAGGGAGCTGAGGCAGGAAGACCTCTCCCCCGTGCATAACTGTGGTGAGGGCGCCGTCCGCGCCCTCACTGAAACCCCAGAAGTCACCGCCGGGCCCGAGACCCCTGCCGCTGCAAGCGCGGCCAAGAATAACACCGTCGCAGCCCCCGAGGGCTGCGTGAAGTGAGCTGAGGCCTACTGCGGCCTCCAGGCCCGTGGACGCTGTTGCCGAGGGGCCGGGGACGCTGACCGCGTCACAGGTCGCGCCCCGAAAAGGCCGCGACGGGATTGGCCCGCCGGAGTCAATCGCCGGAGAAGAAGGAGAGGGGAGGCGTCGCCTGGCAACCAACGAAGGCCGCGACGCGATTGGCCCAGCCGGAGCCAAGCGAGACGACGTCAGAGGGGCTCCACTGCCAACGGGAGCCCCCGGAAGAAGAGAAGACCGCGACGCGATTGGCCCAGCCGGAGCCAATCGAGAGGACGTCCACGGGGCTCCACTGCCAACGGGAGCCCCAAGAAGAATCGCCGCCGCGCCAGGATTGGGCGCCGTCAAGAGCCCGCCTCCGCCCAGCAGATCCGGAGGTAAGGACGAACCTCCTGTGCCTTCGCGGGAAGCCGGAGCCGTCTGCAAGGACTGCCGGCTCCCGCTCAGAGTCCCCACTCTCTCCCCTGACTCCCCGGGGGCCGGAGGAGTGGCATACCGGCCCCCCAACGACGCAGCAACACAGCGAGAGGCTCCGTAGCCTCGTGAAGTAGAAACAGCGCCGGCCGGAGGGCCGTGAGACTCACGCCGGGCCCCGCCCCCACAACAGAGGGCTGGCCCGGAGAAGAGTCCGCCGTGAGGCCCCCGCAGCCAGCCACAACACCGCAGGTGAGCCCAGGAGGCCCCTAGGGCTCTAGGTTAAGCCCCTGGGGGCCGGGGGCCACGCATGAAGAGGGATTAAGGAGGGAGGGGACCTTTGATAACATTTGATAATAGGCCAGGCACCTGGTGTAACCCTAGCCTAATGTAACCCTCACCTCCCCGGGGAGATAAAGGAGTCCCCCTTATAGGAAGCCCCCAGCTGCTGGACATGTTGAGGGGTTCCCTTTAGGATTCCCTCCCGCCTAGAGTACCTAGGCCTAATGTATAAATGTTGATGTATAAAAAGTGTTGTGCATGTTCTAGGCCCTAGTTTGTTAAGAGCACCCGAATGAGTATTGGTGCTGTGATTTTAAAGCGGCCTTTTAGTGGCCAGAATTGTGAAGGGTCTTTTTAAATGAACGCGCACTAGTTACCCGAATGTATAATTTGCATAATTGAATGCCATCTTGGTCAAGATAAAGGAACCTGATTTTTACTTATACAAGCCTGGTGTGGTGTCCGGTTATTGCGTCGCATTTCTGAGTTAATGTGAGAGTGTGCTGCACAACTGCCTTACACATTGCCTTCGCGTGCCTTTCCCCGCTTTGCGCCATGCTACCATAACGGTCTCGGTAACCCCGTTTCCAACACCTCTATAAGTCGTTGTAGCGCTACGCCTGTCCTGGCTATTAGGACAGCTTTGTCTGAGTAGGCCAGAATCAGGAGTGTGAAAGGGGGAAAGAAGGGGGCGTCCCGATTGCTGCCGGTAAGAGCTGCTTCCACCCCATTTGTGTAGAGTGAAAAAAGAAATAGGGCGAGCATGCAGCCCTGTCTGACGTCCCTCATGATTTTAAAAGGTTGTGTGGTTTCCCCATTCCTGCCATATCGCACACGGGCTGAAGCTTGCAAGTACAACTGTCGGATGAGATTAATTAGCTGAGCCTCTATGCCCATGTGTCCCATTAGTTCCCATAACTTAGTATGGCTAACGCAGTCAAATGCCGCCATTAGGTCCATGAAGTACATGTAAGTCTGGCCACCCTTTGCTACGGTGTACTTGGAGATGATCAGACTCAAATTCAGACATTGATCTATCCTGCCTTTCCCTTTCTGAAAACCATACTGGGCTGGGATCAGTATGTTTTTGTGCCTTGCCCATTCTCCCAGTCTAATTAATAGGATGTGTCCCAGCACTTTTGCAGTGCTATCAAGAAGGGAAATAGGGCGGTAGTTCTGAGGCTTAGCTGTATCTCCCTTTTTAAAAATTGGCA
The DNA here is from genome assembly GCA_963921515.1 of Calotriton arnoldi. Lineage (NCBI taxonomy): Eukaryota > Metazoa > Chordata > Amphibia > Caudata > Salamandridae > Calotriton > Calotriton arnoldi. Next base: position 317,745 of record CAWUFW010006817.1, read on the forward strand.
CAATAATGCTTTTTTTCCACGATGATAAAGGGCCCCACTTAGCAATTACATTGAATATTACAGTTAGTAATGGGGCCCAAAGATCTTGGTATTCAAGGAAAAAATCAATAAGCACCCCATCTGGGCCTGGAGCTTTAGCATGGCTACATTTAGCCACGGTGGCTTTTACTGTGTCCAGGTTAAATGAGAGATGCTCCTGATGGAGCAGGGTTTTCGTAAAATGAAACCTGCTCGGATTGAAACCCCCTAGTAACATTTTCTAATTTTACTAACAGTGTGCAGTGAAAAACGCGTGGTTTAAAAGACTAACATGAGGGAAAATAATACTGTGCAAGCGCGTACTAAAGCACTGAGCTAGGCCGCAAATGCTTGACTAATGAAAATAAAAGAGACTAATGCTGCTTTTGTGCATGTTATTAACGTTTCCTAGGGAAAATATTAACATGAGTTGCGCATGGTTAGATGCAGCATTTGGAGGGTGCGTAAAGAAAAAGCATTGCAAAATTAGTAATAATGCTTGTTTTATTTTCCGTAGAAGCATGGGTTAAGGAAAGAAAATAATTTATTAACTGAAAAAGCAAAAGAGAATGTGGAGGGAAGGCAAAGGCGAGCGACCTTCGAATTTATGTGTGCCTGCCAAAAGTTAAACGTGGAGACGAAAAACAATCAGCAAGTGATGAACGTTTCCTCTGGAAGCGCATGAGTGGCATAAGAAGTAACAGAACTGGAAACATTAGCGGAGAGAAGGAAGCTGAAGCCTGATATTAGTATACTTGTATTTCCTGGGATGATGTAGTCGTGATGTGTAAAAAAACAAAACAATAGAACATTGAGTAAGATGGACATGTCGAGTGTGGTGTGACAGTACACCCCCTTCCTTAACCAATCAAATGTGAAATTTTCTTTCATTTGAAACAAATGTGGGTTGGACATATGTGTTTTAGGGTATAATTGAGGTGCCTGGTGGGAGGGGTGTGTGGAAGGCGTTTAGGCAGATCCTTGGGGGATCGTCGCTGTCGTCGGTTTGCTGTAGAGGCCTACCTGTTTCTTTCTGTTCCTGATACCTGACTAGTCTTTGCCCTTTTCAAATCTTCTTGAAGGGCTTTTCTGCTCTCGTGGCCAGAGAGTGGATTTTCTGTTCCTACTGGGTTAGTATAGATAGAAACCTGAATTTGCATAATCATTTGCAAATGTATTTTGTCTCTGTACTTTTTCTCTCTTCGCCTTTCCACTCTTTCAATGCACTGTCAATATGATGTGAATTTTGTCATTTCCTCGCTAATAAGTTACTCAGTGATATTTCATGATTTGTACTGTATATTGGTACTTGATGAGCATTTATTTCACATTATTTAGATAAACATTATAAAAAATATATACTGTGTTCGTCTTTATTTAGGGGGTGTTTATAGATTATTGCCTACAACTATTCAACTATAAAAAGATGTCATCGCCACATATATTTCTATGAGAAATGCAGGTTCAGTCGGAAATTGGTAAGTTAGGTACGAACTTTGTATTACACTGAACCCAGCGTGAAGAGACTTGTTGGGTAATGTAATTGGGCCTTGTTCATTGCAAATTTATTGATCTCTGTGCGCTGGATCACTCCATTTGGGGTTGGAAGATCCCAGGTGGATCAGATATTGGAAAGGTTTCCGATCCAAAGATCTTTTCGAAGTGTGCAACCCAAGCATCCTCACCCATGTGCTTATCAAGAGTTATCTCTGTGTCACTGTTAATATTGGGGGTATTTTTTAACCCTCTAAATTCCCTGCTATTCCCAAGTGAAGCAGCCCTCGACAGATTTTCCCAGGCATCGTCCTTCAACTCGATTCCCCTATTTTTCCGGGCCATTTTATATGTCCTACATAGTGCTTTTATCAGGGCCTGATCTCTAGGAGACACTTTGAGGGCCCTTTGAAGATTTTTTACCGCCCTTGTACAGGACTCATCGAACCCTTGGGTTCCCGACATTTCCTTATTAGTGGGTCAAGGCAGTTTTAATTTCCCCAAGTAAAGTCTCAAACATTGGGAGCAAGGCAGTTGAAGGGGATTCTGGATCTAAACATCTGAGGACTGAGTCCAATTTGCTAGTTATTATCCCTGTGATAAATCTTTCCTTATCAGTTTTTTTTCAATTTGAGCTGATAACCATTTTGTCTTGCTAGGGTTGGCTTCAATATCTTTTCAGTATGAGGGTACTTGGCCCCAACCCCAGACCAAAACATAAATAAAATTGCATGATCGCTATAATTGGTGAATTTGGTGTTAGTGTGAGAAATATTTCCACGTCGAGCGGCCAAGGATACAATGAAGTCAATAGTGGATTCATATTCGCCACGGAAAAAGGAATTATCAAAACCTCCTCTATCTGTGTGTGCCCTATTACATACTTCCAGATTCCTCGTGACTAACAACCTTTTAAGGGACTTCCCATACTCATGGTGTGCGAAATGGGACAATGGTTCACCGTTTGTGTCCTCCAGTCCACAGACAGTGTCCATTGAATGATGGCATAACTGGGTATTGAAATCGCCTACCCATAAGATATTGAACTCCTTATTTAGTGTTACCCCCATGAATATATGCAGTTCTAATTCCAGGTGCCCAAGCACCAGAGTCATGTTTCCGCTGAAGTTGTTATTATAGTAATTTATAAGTAACCATAGCTGTGCACTTTCCCCTTCCAGAGCTAGCAGATGGAAATAGGGTGATGGGTGTTCAAACTTTTTTTTTTTTATAGCCAGGGTATTAGAAATTAAAGTTAATAAGCCCCCTTTGGCTCTACCCGACGGGGAGGGGATAGCGTCAGTTTGGTACGAGTGGTACCCGTTTATGAATAATGGGCCTGTTGCCCAATGTCTACTAGAAAGAAATTATTTCTTGGTCTTGCCATATTGACAGCCACTCATCTTTACCCACTTTAGTGGCGAGGCCCGCAGCATTCCATGAGGCTATATGTACCCCTCGCTTCTGCTCTCCGACCTTCGGGGGGAACAGTCCGTTATTAGTTGTCAACTCTGTTGGATGTGCAAGGTAATCAGTCACACCTCCTAAGTTTAGTCAAGTCAAGTCAAGTCAAAGATCTTTATTCGGTTATCATAAAAATAACCATAAAAGCACAGTACAATTGACAACATATAAAAACTCCATTGTAGTGCAAAATCATGTCATAGCTACATTATACAGATGTTAAATACTTAAATAAAATCAGATCACATAATCATGGATTTACGATAATTAATTTTTTTTTTTTAAAAAGGCTGTAACAGCAGCAATGACATATACTTCATCCAGACATTGCAAAGCCAATAATGCGGGGCGACATTGACTCAGTCCAAATTTCTGCAATACAGGGATAATCCATCTCCTTCTCGGTCTAACATAGTATTGACAGAAAAATAATATGTGAATAGTGGACTGAGTGGAGACATCATCACACGGGCATTTACATAAATCTTTAGACCAGTCATTTAGTTCTGGAAAACTTAGGGATCTATAAAGGATGTTCAGTCTGAAGCATGTCAACAGGAAACGATCATAATCGCCAATAATAAAGAGATATATGGCTGTATGCTGGGGGTCAACAGTGTAAGTTGATGTGCTTGGACACTTGGTTTTTTCATTTCATTTAAAGCTCTGGTTTCACCCATATAACGTATACAGCTACCTTTAAAAAATTTCCTAGACACATTACACATAGTATATGGCTCAGCAAAGTATTCTCTGTGACCGAGTTTAATTAAAAACATTTTGACATATTCTAGCCATCTAATGTGTTTGGCCCCATCCATCCCTAAATCATCAGTTAAAATATGACGATTAAAAGCAGTTTCATCTGTGGTCCAAATTCTGTGCCATAAGAGAACAGGCTCAATCTTAATCATGTCTTCCAAATATGGCATGCCCAGTTCCGAATGACAGATATAATTTGAGGTACTGTCCGGGACTGCCAGGAGAAACTTAAGAAACTAATTTTCCGCAATCTGCAGAGCATTTACCTCAGCATAGCCCCAGATTCCAGCTCCATAGGTGGCTATTGCCACACACTTTGCCTTATAAATGCGTAGCAGTTTCACAGGAGGACGTCTACCTAATTTGCGACTAAAGTTAATAAGTGCCATCAGTGACTTGGTAAACAACAGCCGTCTGGTTTTAACTGCCTGCGTCCAAAATCCTGACCTGTCAAATAAGATCCCTAAATAGGAGAATGTTTTGGTGCACTCGATGGACCTTGAGTCTATAAAAAGGGTATTAATCTTCTTATTGGAACCGCCCCACAGTTCATTGTGAAAGTTTTAGAACAATTAATCCTAAACCCCAGATTTGACATAAAGTTAGAGAAGGAGTTTACAACCCTTTGGAGACCAAGCGGCGTGCAGACCATTAAAACCGCGTCGTCCGCGTATAGGAGTGCAGGGATAGGGCGCTTGGCAGCTGTCGGCAGATCCCTACACTCCTTAACTAGAGTAGTTTCTAGATTATTTATATATAATGTAAAGAGGAATGGAGCGAGGACACAGCCTTGCCTCACTCCTCTCAGCACACTAAAGTGCCTAGTGCATTCGCCGCCCATCCCGTACCGAACCCGAGCCCTAGCCCCTGAGTAAAGCTGCCTCAGAAAAGTAATTATTAAAACATCCATACCCATACTCTCTAAAATCTGCCACAGCTTATCATGAATAACACAGTCGAACGCCGCCATTAAATCAACAAAGGTCATGAATAATCTTCCCCCTTTTGCCCTAGTATATTTATCTAGTACTATATGTAAATTTAGGCCCTGTTTGACTGTGCCCATGCCCTTACGGAAGCCATATTGAAGATCACTTATAATGGCGTGTTCCTCCGCCCAAGCCTGCATTCTATCCAATAGCACTCGCCCGATAACCTTAATTGTAGAATCCAGCAGCGAGATGGGCTGGTAACACGCTGGATTCATCCTGTCACCTTTTTTAAAAATTGGCACAATTACGGATTCATACCAGGTTGGTAAAAGACCTCGTGAGCAACATGCATTAAAAACCTTTGTTAAAAGTGGCCCCCATAGTTCTAAGTTGGATTTAAAAAGGTCCACCGGAATACCGTCCGGACCTGGAGCTTTACCGCCCAAACTAGAATTTATTGCTATGATAACCTCGCTAAGGGTAAAATCAAGTGTTAGTTCCAGGGGTTCACAAGCAGACATACTGTCAGTCATATTTGACATGGTGCCCTGGGTGTCTATTGCTGATTTGTCAAACAGTTTTGAGTAGTGAAATCCATTCCGATTCGGTAATAGCAATCTCGACAGTTGCTATATCCTTATCGGCCAAAAAGGGTGCGTTTACTGCTTTCCAAAAAGCAGCGGAATCTCGATTTTCCGAGGCTTCTTGCAGAGTGCGCCATGCTTCTACTTTTAGTGCGGCCTTTCTCACTTTTAATGCCCTCTTGTATTCTCTTCTAGCCTCTCTAATATGTTCTTGATTCTTCACTGTAGCATGTAGGGAGTGTTTAAGGTTGGTGTAAGCCTTTGTACAATGGGTATCGAACCATCCTTGTTTATAGGTAACCTGTTTTTACGTTTTCACACATAGTGCATCTTTGACATATTTTGAGATAGCGGTAAAACTTTCTATTATTTCCTGGTTGGTCGATTTCTCATTCAAACAAGTTAAAAACATATCTTTACAATTTAGCCCAACTTTTTTAGAAAATACTGCTGAGTCAATATTTGCCCATCTAAGTGCGTAACCATTTTGCCTACTCAGGGTAATATTATCTACAGAGTGAGATGGAACAGCTCTAGCGTTAATACCCTGGTTGTACACCGCGATACCAAAGGGGATGATGGACGGAGCGTTAGAGCAAATCAAACACTGACCCCCAGTCAACTGATCTGGGTTTAATCCATCATCATTCTTTAGCTCACTCCACCACCCCAGTTCAGACATGGCCATATGCAAATCAGTCTGACCCTGTGCCTCATGGGAACAGTCCAGCCCGAACTGCCAAGCCATGTCTTCCCTGGACCGGAAACAAGCATCCTGGGACCGGTTTTGGGTTCAAAACCCTCATCAGCCAGGCTATCTTGAATCCAGTGGCAAAGTGAGCAAGGGACCCACATCTGGGCATACCCTGCCAACTTAGGGCGAACAAACTGATACCAAAGGGGATGATGGACGGAGCGTTAGAGCAAATCAAACACTCACCCCCAGTCAACTGATCTGGGTTTAATCCATCATCATTCTTTAGCTCACTCCACCACCCCAGTTCAGACATGGCCATATGCAAATCAGTCTGACCCTGTGCCTCATGGGAACAGTCCAGCCCGAACTGCCAAGCCATGTCTTCCCTGGACCGGAAACAAGCATCCTGGGACCGGTTTCAGGTTCAAAACCCTCATCAGCCAGGCTATCTTGAATCCAGTGGCAAAGTGAGCAAGGGACCCACGTCTGGGCATACCCTGCCAACTTAGGGCGAACAAAGCGATACCAAAGGGGATGATGGACGGAGCGTTAGAGCAAATCAAACACTCACCCCCAGTCAACTGATCTGGGTTTAATCCATCATCATTCTTTAGCTCACTCCACCACCCCAGTTCAGACATGGCCATATGCAAATCAGTCTGACCCTGTGCCTCATGGGAACAGTCCAGCCCGAACTGCCAAGCCATGTCTTCCCTGGACCGGAAACAAGCATCCTGGGACCGGTTTCGGGTTCAAAACCCTCATCAGCCAGACTATCTTGAATCCAGTGGCAAAGTGAGCAAGGGACCCACGTCTGGGCATACCCTGCCAACTTAGGGCGAACAAAGCGATACCAAAGGGGATGATGGACGGAGCGTTAGAGCAAATCAAACACTCACCCCCAGTCAACTGATCTGGGTTTAATCCATCATCATTCTTTAGCTCACTCCACCACCCCAGTTCAGACATGGCCATATGCAAATCAGTCTGACCCTGTGCCTCATGGGAACAGTCCAGCCCGAACTGCCAAGCCATGTCTTCCCTGGACCGGAAACAAGCATCCTGGGACCCGTTTCGGGTTCAAAACCCTCATCAGCCAGGCTATCTTGAATCCAGTGGCAAAGTGAGCAAGGGACCCACATGTGCCAGGTATGCCCAGACGTGGGTCCTGGGCTCACTGTGCCACTGGAATCAAGCTATCCTGGCTGAAGAGGGGTGAAACCCCGAAACCGGTCCTAGGATGCTTGTTTCCGGTCCAGGGAGGACCTGGCTAGGCAGTTCGGGCTGGACTGTTCCCATGAGGCACAGGGTCAAGACTGATTTGCATATGGCCAGGTCTAAACTGGGGTGGCATGGTGAGCAAAAGAATGATGGATTTAACCCAGATCTCTTGACTGGGGGTGAATGTTTTGATTTGTTCTGCATTCCGTCCATCAATTGTGTGTCTTTTGCTTTCTCGCCCTAAGTGCGCCAGGTATGCCCAGACGTGGTCCTGGGCTCACTGTGCCACTGGAATCAAGCTATCCTGGCTGAAGAGGGGTGAAACCCCGAAACCGGTCCTAGGATGCTTGTTTCCGGTCCAGGGAGGACCTGGCTAGGCAGTTCGGGCTGGACTGTTCCCATGAGGCACAGGGTCAAGACTGATTTGCATATGGCCAGGTCTAAACTGGGGTGGCATGGTGAGCAAAAGAATGATGGATTTAACCCAGATCTCTTGACTGGGGGTGAATATTTTGATTTGTTCTGCATTCTGTCCATCAATTGTGTGTCTGCTGGTTGTACACCATCACATCTACACTTAAGGAAAAATGGTCACTTAGAGCAATCTCATGAGTATTAAAATTCTTAACACGCGTAGCATGTCTGCATGATATTAGAATAAAATCAATAGTAGAGAAAATACCACGACCATTGAACGTGGGTCGGAAGGGCGCCATAGGTGAACACAAATCTGTTGTGTTTATACTGTAATGCATTTGTCTAGTGTAGTGTTTACACTGTAACGCATTTGTCCCTCTTCTCACCCCGTACCTTCCCTCTCCCCTGTCATCAGCTGAGCGTTCTGGAATGTTGACAGATGCCAGCTGATGACCTTCGGGACAAGACCCTCCTCCCGGTTCTCCCCTCCTGACCTACAGCTGTGTTGAGCTTTCGGCTTAATAAAAGGCATTTACTTCAATCGCTATTGGTGTATTCTTAACAAATTGGCGACGAGGATCAACACAGCGGAACCCGCACGCAGAAATTGGTGACATTTCGGAAAAAATAAAACAACATTGATGATGAATTAATTTTAGCAACCGGTATCACCAAGGAGGAATTGTATTGAAAAAAAGGTCAGTGAATAAGTGGAGAGGATATATTCAAACTAAGGATTGATTAGAGAGCGGCGTTGTCAGCGTGGGAAGTTTCTTCCACAATTTGACTGAGTGACAGCTGATGATTAGACGTGTTGCAAAATTGAAGAGAAAGGCATCCTGAGTTTTAGGGAGGAATGTTGCGTATTGTTTGAGTATTCAAAGAACAGCCGCTTTAAAAGTTTATGCACTATAGCATTTGCCTCACGTTCACTAACTCCGACAGAAGAAAGGTATTCTGTCATTGAACGTGAGGCATTGGCTTGCGTTTGGGGATTGGAACACTTCCGGCAATTCATATGGGGAAGCAAAGTTATCTTGAGAAGTGACCACAAACCACTAACAAAAGTTTTAACCACCAAGGGATTGTATACAGCTTCTCCAAGACTGGCAAGGATGTCTGTGAGACTATTTGATTATGACTATGAAGTACAATATGTACCAGGCGTAAGGAATGTAGTAGCTGATTTCCTGAGTAGGATGCCTGTTTTGGTACAAGAATCCAAATGTGAATCTGATGAGAAATTCTGGGTTGCCAGTGTCCATGAGGAGACGCATGGCATTTCAATTGAGGAATGGTTAACTGAACAAAGTAATGATCAGACATTATGCACAGTGGGTAACATGATAATGAATGGATGGCCGTTGAAGAAAAATGTAAAAAGAATTGTTACCTTACTGGGAAGTGAAGGATGAACTCTCAATTGAAGAGGGTTTGCTTTTAAGGAGTGGCAAAGTAATTCCACCAGCCAAACTCAGACATACCATTCTAGAATTATGCCATGAAGGACATTTGGGTATAGGCAAAACCAAGAGCAGGATCAGAAACTCATATTGGTGGCCAGGGGTGGATCTTGCCACAGAGAGAGTTGAGGGATTGTATACAATGCACCAACTCAGACAAGTCTATGGTCACGTTCAGACCCCCACTCCATCCCATTCCATGCCCAAACATCCCATGGGAAAGAATAGGAATAGACATCCTGGGACCCATTACAGAACAGAGTGTACAGGTTTACGCCATAGTACTTATAGACCATTTCTCAAAATGGCCAGAGGTGGGTTTTGTGAACAAAACGGACACCCAGAGTGTTCTACCATTTCTTGACAATGTATTCATAAGGGAAGGGCTACCCAAATGCATTGTCAGTGACAATGGCCCCCAGTTCACCTCAGAATTATTTATTAACTATTTAAAAAGAAACAAGATCATACACAAAACAACGTCAGTTTACCACCCAGCCGGCAATGGTGCCATAGAAAGGTTTAACAGGGTCATTAAGGGTATTATACAACTGGCCACTAACAACAATCTCGTGTGGAGAAATGAAATTGGCAAAACATTGTGGGCATACCGCATAACACCATGCAATAGCACCGGTCATAGCCCATTCGAGCTTATGAGAGGGAGAACACCCATGTCCAAGGACAATGTGGGTTGGCAAACTGCAGCAAAAAGGGCTGAGTGGTCACCAGACATGGTTAAACGGAGATTACAAAAGAATCAATTAGAATGTAAAGCCCGCTATGACATGAAACACAGCTGCAAACCTGTAAAGGTGTCTGTGGGAGAAATGGTGTGTGTTAAAACGAGTGGGTTCATAGCCAAAGGTAAGAACAAGTTTTCACAACCCCTCATGGTGAAAAAAGTGTTTTGTAATTCAGCTCTATTGAGCGATGGAAGAGTGTGGCATTTCTCAAGGTTAGCCCCAGGCAAGCACAGTGGAACTAATGGAGAAGGAATGGTTGTGCATAGATCCGCTAAAGGCGGAAGGAGTGAATTCTGGGAAGAGGAGGACGATGGGGATGTTCCACAGAGCACCCAGGGTTCGGCCTCAACGGGCCACAGTGAGTGTATACCTGTCAATGATGAAAAAGGAACTGTAAGAACAAGGTGCGGACGCAGGGTTGTGCCCCCGAGTAGATTGGATGACTTTGTATGTGAATAATCATATATCTGTCATTACTGCTTCCTCCAGGAGGGAGATGTGTTGTGTTTATACTGTAATGCATTTGTCTAGTGTAGTGTTTACACTGTAACGCATTTGTCCCTCTTCTCACCCCGTACCTTCCCTCTCCCCTGTCATCAGCTGAGCGTTCTGGAATGTTGACAGATGCCAGCTGATGACCTTCGGGACAAGACCCTCCTCCCGGTTCTCCCCTCCTGACCTACAGCTGTGTTGAGCTTTCGGCTTAATAAAAGGCATTTACTTCAATCGCTACTGGTGTATTCTTAACAAAATCATTAGCAAATCCCATGTCCGAGGTGAACATAACATCATTCAAAAGATTCCCATACGGTGTGTGAGGAAAATGTGAAAAGCTAGAACCTTTTCCATAGGAAATTCCGCAAATTTCGTTATCAGAATGTTGACACAGCGGAGAATTGAAGTCCCCGCCCAGATAACAAATTCATCATTAGAAACCTGGGACTGTAAGTTATATAAATGGTGGCTCATAGATCTCAAGATGCCCTCAATCAACATTGGTGAAGCATTGTTGTAAAAATTCAGTATGACTATACAGAAAGCATGTTCTAAGTCATGGGTACTCACAAACTTTCTCTCGGGGGCCAAATTTACAGTGTGGTTTGTGGATGAGGGCCGCACCGGTGGGGGCGGGGTCATTGGGGGAGGGGGCGGGGCTAGAGCAAAACAAAACTGTGACCATGAGGTGGAACACAGGCCCCTGCAGCGGACGCCTTCGTCCACTGAGCCACCGGACCCGGCATACACATCTCTCTCTCTCTGTCTCCCTCCCTCTGTCTCTCTCCCTCTCTCTGTCTCCCTCCCTCTCTCTCTCTATCCATCTCTCTCTCTCTCCCTCCCTCTCTCTCTCTCTCTCTCCCTCCCTCCCTCTCTCTATCCATCTCTCTCTCTCTCCCTCCCTCTCTCTCTCTCTCTCTCCCTCCCTCCCTCTCTCTCTCTCTCTGTCTCCCTCCCTCTCTCTCCCTCCCTCTCTCTCCCTCCCTCTCTCTGTCTCCCTCCCTCCCTCTCCCTCCCTCTCCCCCCTCTCCCTCTGTCTGTCTCCCTCTGTCTGTCTCCCTCCCTGTCTCCCTCCCTGTCTCCCTCCCTCTGTCTGTCTCCCTCCCTCCCTGTCTCCCTCCCTGTCTCCCTCCCTGTCTCCCTCCCTGTCTCCCTCCCTCTGTCTGTCTCCCTCTGTCTGTCTCCCTCTGTCTGTCTCCCTCCCTGTCTCCCTCTCTCTGTCTGTCTCCCTGTCTCCCTCCCTCTGTTTCCCTCCCTCTGTCTCCCTCCCTCTGTCTCCCTCCCTCTCCCTCCCTCTGTCTCCCTCTGTCTCCCTCCCTGTCTCCCTCCCTCTGTCTGTCTCCCTGTCTCCCTCCCTCTGTCTCCCTCCCTCTGTCTCCCTCCCTCTGTCTCCCTCCCTCTGTCTGTCTCCCTGTCTCCCTCCCTCTGTCTGTCTCCCTGTCTCCCTCCCTCTGTCTGTCTCCCTCTGTCTGTCTCCCTCCCTCTATCTCCCTCCCTCCCTCTGTCTCCCTCCCTGTCCCTCCCTGTCTCCCTCCCTCTGTCTCCCTCCCTCTGTCTCCCTCCCTCTGTCTCCCTCCCTCTGTCTCCCTCCGTCTGTCTCCCTCCCTCTGTCTCCCTCCCTCTGTCTGTCTCCCTCCCTCTGTCTCCCTCCCTCTGTCTGTCTCCCTCCGTCTCCCTCCCTCTGTCTGTCTGTCTCCCTCCCTGTCTCCCTCCCTGTCTCCCTCCCTGTCTCCCTCCCTCTGTCTCCCTCCCTGTCTCCCTCCCTGTCTCCCTCCCTCTGTCTCCCTCCCTCTGTCTCCCTCCCTCTGTCTGTCTCCCTCTGTCTGTCTCCCTCCCTGTCTCCCTCCCTCTGTCTGTCTCCCTGTCTCCCTCCCTCTGTCTCCCTCCCTCTGTCTCCCTCTGTCTGTCTCCCTCCCTCTGTCTGTCTCCCTCCCTCTGTCTCCCTCCCTCTGTCTCCCTCCCTCTGTCTGTCTCCCTCTGTCTGTCTCCCTCTGTCTGTCTCCCTCCCTCTGTCTGTCTCCCTCTGTCTGTCTCCCTCCCTCTGTCTGTCTCCCTCCCTGTCTCCCTCCCTGTCTCCCTCCCTCTGTCTCCCTCCCTCTGTCTCCCTCCCTCTGTCTCCCTCCCTCTGTCTGTCTCCCTCTGTCTCCCTCCCTCTGTCTGTCTCCCTCTGTCTGTCTCCCTCCCTCCGTCTGTCTCCCTCCCTCTGTCTCCCTCCCTCCCTCTGTCTCCCTCCCTCTGTCTGTCTCCCTCCCTCTGTCTGTCTCCCTCCCTCTGTCTGTCTCCCTCCCTCTGTCTGTCTCCCTCTGTCTCCCTCCCTCTGTCTGTCTCCCTCCATCTCCCTCCCTCTGTCTGTCTCCGCGTCTCCCTCCCTCTGTCTGTCTCCCTCCGTCTCCCTCCCTCTGTCTGTCTCCCTCCCCGTCTCCCTCCCTCTGTCTCCCTCCCTGTCTCCCTCCCTGTCTCCCTCCCTCTGTCTCCCTCCCTCTGTCTCCCTCCCTCTGTCTCCCTCCCTCTGTCTCCCTCTATCTGTCTCCCTCTATCTGTCGCCCTCCTCTCTCTGTCAGTCTCCCTCCCTCTGTCTCTCTCTGTCGGTCTCCCTCCCTCTGTCTGTCTGTCGCCCTCTGTCTGTCGCTCTCTGTCTCCCTCTCTGTCTCCCTCTCTGTCTCCCTCTCTGTCTCCCTCTCTGTCTCCCTCCCTGTGTCTCCCTCTCTCTCGGTCTCCCTCTGTCTGTCTCCCTCCCTCTGTCTGTCTCCCTCCGTCTGACTCTGTCTCCCTCCCTCTGTCTCCCTCCCTCTGTCTCCCTCCGTCTGTCTCCCTCTGTCTGTCTCCCTCCCTCTGTCTCCCTCCCTCTGCCTCCCTCCCTCTGTCTCCCTCCCTCTGTCTCCCTCCCTCTGTCTGTCTCCCTCTGTCTCCCTCCCTCTGTCTCCCTCCCTCTGTCTCCCTCTCTCTCTCTCTGTCTCCCTCCCTCTGTCTCCCTCTCTCTCTGTCTCCCTCTCTCTCTGTCTCCCTCTCTGTCTCCCTCTCTCTCTGTCTCCCTCTCTGTCTCCCTCCCTGAGCTCCCTGGCCTTGGCTCAACTCTCTGACTACAGGCTGGCGGGAAACATCACAGGCTCTTAACGCACACCTCACCCGGCTCTCACTCCCTGCTGCCCTCTGTCACCCTCTGCCATCTCACCCGGCTCTCACTCCCTGCTGCCCTCCGTCACCTCACCCGGCTCTCACTCCCTGCCCTCTGTCACCCTCTGTCATCTTACCCGGCTCTCACTTCCTGCTGCCCTCCGTCACCTCACCCGGCTCTCACTCCCTACTGCCCTCTGTCACCTCACCCGGCTCTCACTCCCTACTGCCCTCTGTCACCTCACCCGGCTCTCACTCCATGCAACCCTCTGTCACCTTACCCGGCTCTCACTCCCTGCAACCCTCTGTCACCTCATCCGGCTCTCACTCCCTGCTGCCCTCCGTCACCTCACCCGGCTCTCACTCCCTGCTGCCCTCCGTCACCCTCTGCCATCTCACCTGGCTCTCACTCCCTGCTGCCCTCCATCACCTCACCCGGCACTCACTCCCTGCTGTCCTCCGTCACCCTCTGCCATCTCACCGGGCTCTCACACCCTGCTGTCCTCTATCATTCTCTGTCACCTCCTCCCCCCCACCCCTGTGTGGCATCCCGGGCTGAGACAGCTTCCTGGGCACACACACAGCCGCACCCGAGTACTTCACAGGTCTTTAAAAGACCATTTGCATGATAACGAGGCTTTGTTGTATTTCACCTCTTCTTAGCGCCCCTGCAGCTCCACTCGGACTATCGCTGGAATCGCCCGGCCCCCATAGAGCAGAGTCTGTGTTTGCTGACACTCTGTAAAAAAAACCAAAATAAACACAGGTACGATGTCTGCAAGGTCCGCGGGCCGCCAAGGAAGGCTTGCCGGGCCGCTGGTGGCCCGCGGGCCGTATTATGAGTACCCGTTGTTAAAGATTGCAGGAATCGCTGTTAGCATGAGCTGAAAGCCATTTTGTACTTGGCAGCCATTTTAGTTAGCCATGTGCTCGCCATGTGCTTTCTCCCTCTTCCAGAGTCTTGCACATGTTCAGAGAGGCCTAGCTGGTAGAATGCACCTGCTCCTAGTATAGAACTGTCAGGCTATTCTTACTCATGTAAGCAGTTTAGTCTCCCCTCCCACTTTGTGGAGCAAGCAAATTTTGTATACCCATATTAGTCAATAAGCATGCTTGTATGTGCTAGGACCTCCCCTTGATTTTATGCTGACTATGTAACAAATACATATATAAGGACCCTGTTCTCTGCACTCATTAGAATGCCTCCTACAGTGGCCTGCGGGTACCGTAAGATGCAATCTCCCTCATCTGAGGTTAATAAAACATGTTTTTTGATATTACAGCTTCTGTGCCAATCTCTTCTTTGTTGGTCTTAAGGACCAGATGTATCAGTGAACCACTAAGAAGGTTTTTATTTCTACAAATGGCGCCCGAAAGTGGACCTCATCGGTGCAGCGGCTATCCAAGGGAGTGGTCTTGAAGGGAGACAGGAATCTACTGAGGAGTACAGGACAGGAATCTACTGAGGAGGTACCCTGCGCACGGAGATTGTTTGTCTTCCAGCCCAGTATATTTCTGGTCTTCCTGATCTGATCCTCCAAGTGTTTGCCGCTCCCGACTGAGAACTTCTTTGGCGTGAGTATTTTAAAATGACCGTTAGGTCACTCAGAACTTGGCAGTTGGAACCTGGACACCATTTGATTGGTAAGAGTCGTTTTGCGGCACTTGCTGTTGGTTTGATGCCTTTGATTGGTAAGGTAGTTTTAGTAACACTTACTGTGGCTTTGTTTGTATGATTGGCCAATTTTGGAATTTGTTTTGTAAGTTATATATGCATTGCAATTCATATAGGCAGGTAATGAGGAGATTTTTCTCTAACTTTGAAAACTTGAACGGCACACATTGTGTTAAGTGTCACTTGGAGTATAATATTATATATGCTATAATATTTTTGGCATGCCTGCTTCTAGCACACTTTGTTGAAAGTGTTGCTGTTTTGGAGGTACCGATATGGATTTAGTAAGTACTCAGCTGACTCCCCTCAGAGGGGATACCTAAATAGGTTTACGTATAGTAAAAAGATATTTCTTCCTTGGTGACTAAGTACCCCATGGAACTAAATATGTACATAAAACGGATCCGGATCTGCGCACTTAGTAACATTCATAAGTGGTGATATGCAGAGCGCTTTTTGAGTGTTCTACCAGCCAAAACTGGCGAATTTGGTGTATTTTGGCTTCTTGACCATGGAACAGTTTTTTGGGCTACTTGTGAGAGCTCTTCTTGTAAATATGACTTACAATTAGTATTTACAAATAGGTTGGTCTTGCGTACACTTTGTAAGCAGTCCTAAGTGTTGATTTGTGGGTTAAATGTGTGTTTCAATGTCTATGTGGGGTTTGTGGTTTGACATTGGTAATACTTGTGTGAGTACTCTTTGTGAAAGAATGTCTAGCTTTAAGCGCGCTGTGTTGTGTACTCTGCGTGTATGACCCCCCTTCTGTAACTGTCTGAATGAGCTCAATGAGTTTGTTTATGTTTTTTTGCTGTCATCATTCTGTTATGCAAAATGTCATTTAGTTTCTTACATATTAAATAAAAATCCAGAAATGAATTATATGACATATGCTAAACAGCTGCATGTTACTATTTAAATTGACAGAGTACGACACTGTACATGTGTGCAAATTGCCACAATGCTAAAGATAAAATTAGAATTCGTATTCAATAGGATTAGAATAGGCCTCATACAGAGGAAAAAAAAACGAAATTGTGTGTTTTGTAATCAATAGACTAAAATACATGTTACAGCATTTTCCTTAAATACATTGTATTAGACATTAAAAGGCATGCACATCATATGAGTGAATTTGGTCGTTGCTGAACTAAATACACATTATAGAAAGATAGATTTGACTGCATTGAAATGCCTCAGTTTTTAAATAGACTGTGACATGCTTTTCTTTCAGCACCCGAGAAAAAAGCTTTCCAACAGCTGTGTTTAAACTGACTAACTGAAAAGAAACTGTTTGACACAGCAAATGGGGATTTAACTCTGTCAGGGTATTTCAAATAATAAAGGGGTTTTTTCCTGAGAAAGGCATGAAAATTCGACGCCTGCTGACAAACAACAGCTGCATAAATAGCATATGGCTATTCCTGATCACGGCCACAGACAGGAATGCTGAGTCAGCGAAATTTTAAGTCAGTGTAAAACTGGTATAAGGGCCTGCATTATTTTAAAAGTTTCAAAAAATCAGTTTCATTATTTTGGATAACAGAGAACAAAATTGAAAGTAGGGATTTCCTTTCTTAATGCCTTTTTTCATAAGTACATCTGTGGTTCTGATGTTAAATGATAACTGTCCTTTTAAAAAGTGGCGCAGACTTTTCCTGTTTCAAGTAAAGGCTTCTGTGCTTAGGGTTATGAATGAATGCATTTAAATATGATAGGCTACGAATGAAGCTTGCTTTTCCAATGTGGAATCATCAAAATGGTTGGTTTTGATAAAAAAAAAAAAATAATTAATTATATGAAAAAAAATATATTGTTAAACATAAATGCTTTAAATTCGTTTTTTCATCTTTATAAAGCCTAATCATCATACTGTGAATTCCTAGTATCAAAGTTGAATTTAAGCAGTGCTGTACCGCAATAAGAAGGGAACTTAAATGTGAAATGTCACTTTACCCAGCCGTACAAAACTCATTTTTATAAGGGTATATCTTATACATTTCTGATTTCCCATTCCTGGGCTATCTAGAGAACACTCTGGGGGTTCCTATTATGCAAAAATATTGTAGGATATTCATTTTTAAGTGCCCCTACCACCAAAGTCGAAATTGAGCTAAATTCACAATTTTACAAGCAGTTCTACCACTCAAACCAGTTTTAACGTGCTCTCAGGCTTCAATAAAGTATATGCAAGTATAGAATAAACAGCTGACCTACTGTACCCAACACACTGTACATAAATGAAAATAAGTATACAGAAACCAGCAGACGTTATTATCCTACCTTTAAATTACTGGCAAACGGATCGGACAGGACTGCCTTTTAGCTGTGATTCTCCAGAGTTGCTTTGCATTACGAAAACCGCATGGCAAGCCTTGCACAAACAAAATGAACAGCTGCTGAACGGGTCAAAGGTCGGAGTTCTGCATTTAGCAACTTAGCAGGGTGAAGGGTAATGTTTGCTGGGACACTTCGACCTTCGAAAGATTTTTTGAAAGACGAGATGATAGCGCAAAGAGAGAAAGAGAAGCTTTGCTTCCTATTTTTGGCAAACACACGTTTAGCGCAGTCATATGAAACGAAGGAAAACAGCCCTCAGTTGAGCATTGATCTGCCAGGTACATAAAATAATGGTTTTAGTTTAAAGAATACTGTGTAGGGGCTACGATAAGGAGGAAATGGATTTTAGTTTGCATTCATGCGCCCTCATGTTAATCTAGTACAATTGCTCAAGAAATTGATACATTGGTTTGTTTGTGCCCAGTTGCTACAAATAGGGGTTGAAAGTGTTGACAGAAGTAAAACCTGTTTCAGGTTTTCCTACTGTCAAAATGGGGGAAGGAGGCTAGCTCCTCTACAAATTAAGGGTAGGCAAAATTATGTTTTCTCTCTTCTTTTTCTTACTTTTTTTTGAGTCTGTCTAAGCTGTCTAGGAAATGGCCATGTGATAGTTATTGGCTATTCTGTAATACTGTTTTAAAATTGTTAGAATTAATAAAAAGATGAAACACATAAGCTATGTTACTGCCCATCCTGTATGAAAGAATGAGTAGAACAGATTGATGTTCCCTTATTTGATCTTTAAGGAGAACTGTATAGTGGCGGTTTCTGTTCAAAAATCTCAGGTGGCAACACTATTATTGTTTATGTTATTCTCATGTTCTATACAGTTTTGCAAGGGCATTGCTAGTTTTTTATTAGCTAGTCTCTGTCAATAAGCTGACAGCCCTTATTAGAGCTGGAGATAGGGTTTTTTTTCCTTTTGAAAATGATGTTGCATAGTCCAGATCGTGAAAAGTACAATGCAGGAAAGACGCTCATGTGATCCTTAGCAAACATTTTGAAGGAAAATATTGTTTTATAGGAGTTTGTTTGTCATAACATGTTCTGCTGGAGAAAATGTACTCACTATGTTGAAGTTTAGTTCTTTTTGCAATAAGAATCCCTGTTAAATTAGCAGTTTTAGATTTTCCTGCTGCACCTATAACATGAGAGCATGGTCCTAAGCATAACATGTAAGAGAAATTATTTTACAAGTGTCTGCAGTCCTGTACAAGTAATGTAAAATCTATGAGTAAAAGTGTAGAACATTTCCTTTTTCTTGAGGGTTCTTCAGATTGGTAATATAGGAATACACCAATGTAAGTATTTGGAGTATGTCTGTATTGTTTTTCTCTTTTCCTCAGAATTTAGTAAATGAACACAGACTTCCTTGGCTGTTTGGGATTGGGTGATGTATTACTCTTGTCAGTTCACCAAAACGTTCCTTTTATACTTGCCAATAGGTCCAGGGTTTTCTACTCTCAGATAGATGAAGTGGCTCTTGGGTGCCTTGCTAATGTATGGGGCGCCCCAAGACTAAGAGAGTATTCTGAGACTATCCTCTCTGTTGTTAGATTATTTCTGTGCCTTGTCTAAAGACCTCTTGTTCTGTCCACCAATAGATATTTGCTGCCTTACAACCATTGCCAGAGGGGCCCGGACATCAGATCCAGCCTGGGAGTCAGCACCAGTCCAGCCTACAGTTAAAACGAAAGGAACCAGCACAGGCGTTGCTGGCAACTAGGACCTCAGTGAAGGCGGAAGCACTGGGACGTGAAGTGTGTACCCCTGCCACTGTCTTGGGCGAAAGACGGGGTTACAAATCAGGATGGAGAAATCTTTGTGTGGATCCAGTTTTTGATGCCCAGCTGAGAGAGTCACAGAACGACAAGGACGGCAAGGAGGCTTTTGCTTGAGGTGACCCCCTTTGAAACAAGGGTTGCTTCAGGCCTTTGAGTCCTGGTCCCAAGTGAATGCAAGTCTACGCCTTTGTTTGTTGATCAAGAGATGCCCGAGCACACTGGGTACAATTTGTGGCCCTAACAAAAGAGCAGTGCGCCAGAGGTGCAATACAGGAGTTAGGGAAGGACTTGAGTTTAGGGTACAGGTGCTGTGCCCTTGGTGCCTGTTAGATTAAAGTGAAGAAAACTGGTGCACTGCCTGAGACACTGGACAGGATCATTGAGGGTATTTGCCCTGGGGGGTGATTGCCCTATCCTGAAAGAAAGACTTTTCCTTCTCTGTGATTCTTGAGTTGCGAGTTGTGCAGCTCCACCGTGGGAACAACAAGAGCCTGCCTGTGAGGCTCAAACGGACACAGGGAGAAGACTCCCTCTGGCTGGTTGGTTCTAGAAATTCCCAAGGACTCTTTTTTTTGTTAGTAATGTACCCCTTTGGTCGTCCCATTTTTTTTGGAGGAGCAGCCCTTTGCGGCTCCTTGTCCTAATTCCTATGGCCCTGTGTGGTCCTCCTGGTCCCCCGGAGCCACAATTGTTTTTGTAATAATATGTCTGATTGCTTTAATATTTTTTAAGAGTAATGTTTATTCTGCACGAGAAAAGTTCATCTGAGCATGTTACTTTACTCTTTCCTTAAGTATATTAATTGATAATTTAGCCCTCATAAAAAATACTGAGAAAGTCTATTGAAAATGTTTTTATTAGGTATGTGCTGTTGGCTATTTTGAAATTGACATTAATAGTCACTGAAATACATCAGAGCCCTGAAACTTAAAATTAGACTAGATGGTTTTGGTATTTGCTTTCTGCTTAGGATTGGAAAATATTGAGATTTCTGTTTGAGATAATAGTCATTATTCTCTCTTGCTACCTGTATGACCCAATGCTCTGTTCACTTTGTACTCCTGCTTATACCTTGTATATACCTGCTTAATGAAATGTTTAGAATGTAAATGCCCACCTAGCATAGGATATTGATGAATTTATGAGAAGAAAATGTGCAAAATATTTTCTATGTCTCTACTAGATCATGGGAATGTCTTTAGCTCATGCTAAAAGGATCATCTGTTAAAGATTGCAGGAATCGCTGTTAGCATGAGCTGAAAGCCATTTTGTACTTGGCAGCCATTTTAGTTAGCCATGTGCTCGCCATGTGCTTTCTCCCTCTTCCAGAGTCTTGCACATGCTCAGAGAGGCCTAGCTGGTAGAATGCACCTGCTCCTAGTATAGAACTGTCAGGCTATTCTTACTCATGTAAGCAGTTTAGTCTCCCCTCCCACTTTGTGGAGCAAGCAAATTTTGTATACCCATATTAGTCAATAAGCATGCTTGTATGTGCTAGGACCTCCCCTTGATTTTATGCTGACTATGTAACAAATACATATATAAGGACCCTGTTCTCTGCACTCATTAGAATGCCTCCTACAGTGGCCTGCGGGTACCGTAAGATGCAATCTCCCTCATCTGAGGTTAATAAAACATGTTTTTTGATATTACAGCTTCTGTGCCAATCTCTTCTTTGTTGGTCTTAAGGACCAGATGTATCAGTGAACCCCTAAGAAGGTTTTTATTTCTACATCGTGTTCTAAGTGAAGGCTAATAATTTGGTAGTTTGGTTCATTAGCATTTAATACTATTTTCCTTACATCCAAGTAATTTGAGATGTACGTACAAAGACCCCCTTTTGCCCTACCATGAGAGGATGTTATTGCTGGGGTATGGAAGGTTTTATATCCATTTATATGGTTGGGATCCACCGCCCAGGTTTCTTGCAGGCTGAGAATATCAAATTTACTCACAAACTGCATCCATATTGTGTTGGTCACCTTAGCTTTTAAACCCGCTATATTCCAAAACAGGAACTGACACTTATTCTTCCCTACTTCACCACATTTCCACTCCCACTATCGATATGAGTCGATATAGGATTAGATTGTATAGGGGGAGGTAAAATAGAAGCAACCTGGATGCCAGTTGCTAGGTCGTCGACTACCACTACATCTACATTAACTAACGAAACTGCATCCTGGGGGAGGATATTAGCCGCTTTCAATTTTGGTGACAGGGTGCCTTCATCTGTTATTGCACCCGGGCTGCAGAATACTGCAGCCTTCGGTGATTCCTCCATTCGTGGTCAATCGACTAGTTCGAGGTTAGTAAGTGTCTCGTAGCGATTAAAAGTAGGGACGTTAAACCGGGGTAAATGACTTGGTGTATGGAGTTCCCTGTATTGGGTGACATTTTTACGTTGCAGTGGTTGATAAAAGTAGCCTAGTGGGACTAAGTTAACATCCTGCCCCGAAATTATGTGGTTTCCTGCTCTGCTCAGAATCGTTCTTACCAGCTGCGGGGTTTTAAAAGTCAACACCACGCAGTCTCCTGCCAAGTTCTTCCATTTTCTACCCACCCAATTCACTCTCCTAACCATCTTAAATTCTTCAAATAACCTCTCCGTTAAGCCCGTTCTAGCACCTAACCAATGTAATGATTTATTCCTTAATGTCTCCCATGGTTCAACCATACCAGGTTGTAAGCTCGGTACGTTAACTAGTACCACTACATACGGGGTGGCCTCTGGTGGTAAATCCAAATTGATTTTTTGCCGCTCCCCTTCGTTCTGAATCCGGGTACTAGTAGGATTATTGCCATTGGAGACTAAGGGATACATCGGCTTGTCAAGGGCCGGGGAGGTTTTAGTGGATAATACCTCCCGGTTAGTATTCTGTTGTCCTATAATGTGTGATGCCTGTGTTGGGTCTTTATTTCTGTCACGGGCTGGATTGGTAATATGACATCGTGTGTTGTTATTTGGTCTGGCCTGACTATTTACATGACCTGCTATTAACTCCTTGCCAGATTTCATAGGGGTTTCTAGACATTTAGATAAAACTTCTTCCATTTTTCCAAATCTGCACATCAAATTATTTAGTGTTTCTCTAAGGAAGGTGTCTAAGTTTTCCAGTTTAGATTTTATCTTTGCCACCTCATTCTGTGTGCGTGCATTTAAGCTAGCTAAGGATTTTTCCCAACCCGCTATTTTCTGAGTAGACATGGTCTTATCCTTATTTACGGCTTTTTTCCGTGCTTTTAAGTTGGTCTCCCTAACCAGTGATCCAGTAGCCTTTGTTGTGAGGGGAAGGGGGTCAGGGTCAGGGTTTCTGGCAGGCTTAGTCGGTGGTTGGGCGTCGTACTCCTGGTCGCTTCCTGAAATATGATCCGATATATCTACGACGCAACCGTTAATGCCTGATGGGCTCCTGGGAGCGTCAGTATGTATATCGGGTCCCCCCTGAGCTATATTATCCTCTCCTACACCTCCCTCCACACCCAGGTTCCCCGTGTTCAGGGACTCTTCTACTGTAATAATCTGCTGCTCAATGGCTCCCATGGCGCCCGTTAAATATAAGGTCTTGCAAGACTGTCCCCCTGGCTTAGAATGCTTTTTAACATTGGCGCTTGGCGTTTTTCTCTTCCCCATGGCTGTGATTGTGCACCAAGTGTATATGTCTGTTAATCTCGACTCGTCTTCAATAACCAAGATTGGCAGGGTATAACTGTGAAATATGATGTTTGCCAACCTGCTATGGTAGAGTAAAGAAATATAATTCACCAAAATTGTTCCGAGTATACGGAGGAAAAAAGCAGTGGAAGTTCAGGCGTTTTTTAAATATTCACCAGCTCTTTTCATATAGTCACTATCACAGTACCTTTAAATGCGGGGTACAGGGCTGTGGCCCAGCCCGGCCTCTTCCGGTCTATGACGGGCTCAGACGTGCTCAGACGGGCCCATCTTGGGCCCGTCTTGGGCCCGGTCTTCGCCCGTGCTGAGCCCGGGCGCGTCCCGCGTTGCGGGACCGGCTCTGAATTCTTATTACGTCCTCCAGGGAGCGGGGTAAAGTGCTGCGTGCCCGGCAGGAGTCATGGTCCGTTGGTAAAGTGCGAAGTGCTGATGCCAAAATGTTGCAGAGCGGTCTCCTGCGCTGCGGGACCGGCTCTGAGTTCTTATTACATCCTCCAGGGAGCGGGGGTAAAGTGCTGCGTGCACGGCCCGGCAGGAGTCAGGGTCCGTTGGTAAAGTGCAAAGTGCTGATGCCAAAACGTTGCAGAGCGGTCTCCCGCGCTGTGGGACCGGCTCCGAGTTCTTATTACGTCCCCCAGGGAGCGGGGGTAAAGCGCTGCATGCCCGACCCGGCAGGAGTCAGGGTCCGTTGGTAAAGTGCGAAGTGCTGATGCCAAAACGTTGCAGAGCGGTCTCCGACGACCACCAGCTCCAGAGTGTGGCTGAGATTGCTGGGCAGCTTGGCGGGAGCTCGGCGCTGTACCCAGTGGCACCCCTGCGGCTGCACAGTGCATGAAGGAGTCAGGGGCTCACCCGCGGGTGACAGCCACCATGCCTGGGAGCAGGCATATGGGCCCGAAGCTCAGCTGTGGATCCCTTTGGCACAGCCTCTCTCCACCCGGGCACATCGGCAGGCACTCCCAGCATGCAGCCTGCCTCTCTGAAACCAGCACGGCAAAGACTGGAGGGCAGCGAAAATCCGTCCCGCTTGGTGTGGCAGCTAAATAACCAACTGCGCCGATTTAATATCAAGTCTGTGTCCTAGCTTTTTCCTAAAATCCACGCGTTCGCTGCATTATAATCGGGCCATCTTCGCCAAAAGGAATAGGAAGCTGGAAACTAAACAGAGCAGCGCTAGCGTGCTGGCTCAGGCTCCAACTGAAAATCAGTCACACCTCCTAAGTTTAGTCAATCACATGACTCTAAGTCAGTCAGAGGGGCGAATTTGTTTAATAGCTCCAACCTTGTCTCTGACCAAGGGGGGCAATTGGTGTGGGATGAGGGGTGGGGGGATAAATTTCGGGGAGTGCTCTCCTACTAGCAGAGTATGATAGCGAGGAGGGTCTGTAAAAGTACACCAAAGGGGACACGGAGATCTGGAAGTCAGTCGGGGGGGGTTGGTGCAACCCCTTAACAGGTATCTTACTACGTCCTGGTTACTAAAATTAACCACAACACAATCTCCTGTCACTTCTTTAGGGGAAGGTCCCACCCATCCCACTCTCCTAGCCATGATGATCTGGCGGGCCAGTCTGCCGCCCCTTAATGTATAACCTCTAGGCCATTAGCTGCTCCGTCGTCTCCCTTTGGTCATTTCTCAGCTGCGGGATATTAACTAGGAGCAAAACATATAGTGAGGCTGCTGGGGATAGGTTAAGGGTGTGTGGCTGATATAATGCTGTGTTTTCCAGGCCTCCACACTGAGAAGCCACCCTTTTTACTCTCCCCCTATTTGCTTGCTCAAGGGCATGTGCTCCTAAAGGAGTGGTTATTCTTACCCATGGGTATTTTTGTTTAAATGTGCCCGGTTCCGGGCGGGGAGTGCAAGAGAATCTTGGGCGCTGGTATCGGTTACCGGTTGCATTTCTGCCTGATCAGGACAAATTAGGGCTAATTGTCGAGAAATGGTTGTAAACCTAGTCGGTATGTAGCAGATAAACGCCCAGCCATGCCATTGGGGCCCTTATCCCCCCTTAGTACATTTCCCTGGGAGCCAGGAGCTTGCTGCAAAAGGAGGGAAAATCTTGTGAAGGGGACTTTTTCAAGACTAGTCTCTCCTTTAGCAAGGTTGGCCAGTTTCTCTTCAATCGAATCTAGCCTGTTGATTAATGGCTGGAGCAACAAGGAGATGGTCTGTTCCAATTTAGCACACAAGTCCTCACTTATCTGAGCAAAAGCGATTTCATCCAATGCTGATTGAGCCGTAGGGGTGGAGTGTTTTTAGATGCTCTCACCACCTTCATGTTTCCAGTGGGTTGGAGTCTGGGAAGGCATGCAATTTTGCTTGAGATGTATCCAGGGCATGCCTCAACTGGAGGTAGCAATAAAACTGTAATTTGTGCATCTGGTATATTTCAATGAAAAAGAAAGATGGGCATATAGAGTCCCCTTCCCATAAGCAGCACCCAACCTGGCTATCCCTATAATATCCCATGCCCTAAAACCCTCTAAATTCCCTGTGTGTTTTAGCCAATTAGGCTTCCACCGTGGAGTTTCCTCTTTCAATACACTATGCCATTCTATTCATTTCAGGACCCGATACCAACACAGAGACGTTAGGGTGGTGAGAGGGAGGTCTGTATGTTTGTGTAATAGAATAAATACACTATAACGCTCAATAGATTGATGCTTAGTGGCCATTGCTGGATCTCGCTGATGCGCACACATTAATTTCTAAATTGGCCCAGTAATATAATCTGGCATCAGCAATCCCCAAACCTCCATCACAGTGATTTAGTACTCATTTACGATAGATGATTCGCCGCTGATCTCCATCTCATAGGAATTTAGGTGCCGATTACGATGGCGGGCGGGCGGACTTGAGACATCAAGCACTTTAACATTGCGGCAGGTGCTGCTGGCTGCAGCACCCTCCGCAATACTAAAAATGCATGTCCTGCATTTCACTGCACTATGTGGCAGGCACCAACACCCCACCCCAACACAATGGGGGCCCGCCACGGGCCCCTGAAACCAATCCCCGCCAGCCTTTCAATGGCGGTTTCGCCGCCATGGAAAGGCTGGATACCGCCACCATTTTAGAGATGCAGACCGCTTTGCCAGGCAATCAGTACGATTGCCTGTGGCGGATCCGTGGCGGGCGGTCTTTACGCCCGGTCTGATTCCCCCCGCCATCCTAATTTGGCGGGCGGGGAATCGTTGTTCGATGGCGGAGGGCTTGCCACTGGACGTCTGGCGGGGGCGGGCTTTCTGCCATCGTAATCGGCCCCTTAGTTATTGCCGATTGGAAAAATTGGAAAAATGTTCTTGGCATGTCATAGGGAAAATTCTGCAGGGTGTATAGCATTCCTGCAGGAGACATAATTTTAAACACACCCCTACCAAGGTTTATTAAAAGGGAGGCTCTCACGCATATCCATATCACACCGTAACCAGAAGACTACGGCTGTAACATTCAGCTCCCGAGCTAGATCAGGTTTCTATTCGTGGTGATGTGCATGCTAGGATATTTAAAAAGTGCTCCCACCCACTGTAAGCTAGTGGTGGACCGTATATATACTTGTCAATGGGAACTATGTGGATTTGGACCAATTAACTTTCAGGACTGACACTTCTCCATCGACCTGCAATATTTGCATCAATCGAGTCAAGGAAGTCTCTGGGTTGGCGATGTACACCAAGACGTCATTGGCATATAACAATATGATATCATCTGTGCCACAGAGGTAATGGAAATCGCTCAGTTGTGCATCACGTCTCACCAATTCTGCGAGCGGTTCTATAACCAAGGCGAACAGGAGAGGTGTCAGGGAGCACCATGTCGGGTACCCTACTCGATGCTAAAAGGAGAAGACCCCACCCCATTCAGAATGACCTTTACCCATGCCCTGGTGTACAGCACCCATTTCCATCGACAAATATGGTAGTCAAAATTCATGTGTTCTAGCAGATGAAGCAGAAGGCTAGTGAACTGAATCAAAGACCTTTTGATATAGATATAGATATTAAGGCATTCCATAAATTTATAGATCTTTTGATATAGATATAGATATATATATCAAAGCATTCCATTCCTTCAGTTCAGCAGGTAGTGCCAAGGCGTTGTTCAGACATCAAAGACAATGGCAGGTGCTGCCGCCAGCATAAATTCACTTTGATCTGGATGTATTACAGTTCGGATTACCTTTATCAATCTATTTTCCAGCACTTTAGCAAGGACCTTGGTCTGCAGTTTAATCAAGGAAATGGGCCTGCATTCTTCACATTTGTCCAGCTTCGGGATTACCGTAACTATGGACCCTCAAAAACCGCTGTGTACATTCCCAGGAGCGGACTAAGGAGGCTAGAAGCATAACTTTTGAATGCCTTGAGCGGGTACCCATTGGGTCCAGGGGTTTTTCCTTCCGGAAGTACTTTAATGGCAGCCACAATTTCTTGTTCTGTCAGGGGTTCCTTGAGACCCTGTTTACCTATTTAAGAAAGGTAGGGCACTATCAAATCGTCTATGATGAGCTTATCCAGCTCAACTGGAAGTGTTGGCTACCATGCATACATACCGTATAATAATGTGCAAATTTTTGGGCAATTAATTTAGAGTCTGTGAGAGGTTGTGATGTTTGAGAAAGAATACTGGGTACTATCCTGAGCTCCTGATCTCTTCCTGCCAGCCAAAACAATGATTTCCCTACCTTATTTCCGGCCTCATAAAATTTGTATTGTGTTGCTGTGCAAGCCAAAGAGGCGGTGTCTAGCAGTTTCTGTTGGAGCGACACGAACATCATTTCTATCTTATATCTTGACTGATCATTTGGATCTTCTGTTGTCTCCCTCCCGGCCCTGTCTATGTCAGCCTCTGCCTCTAATATTTCTTTGTGTCTTCTCCACTTAGCCTCTGCTTTGTATACACTACACGGCCCCAATGACGTCTCTGTTGGTGGTGTTTAGTTTTCGCAGCACTATTGGTGCTTTTACCACTAAAGTCAGGTCAAAGGAAATAAATTAAATCAGTTCAACTTGCTTTTTATGTCACTTTCTTTTAAATGGATACCATATTTTGGCAGCGTGATCGAGTAATGAGGCATAGTCTGCAGTGTTCCATTGCTTGTAAATTTGAGTCTAAACCTTCAAGTTATCTTAAAAACTCCTATATATAAATATCAGTGGGGAAACATAGAACCTGTTTCTTTCAGTTTACCAAGGGAAATGAATCTATTCCCCAAAAATTATTATGTCTACAATAAAAATAAGGAACACGAGTTGTATTTTTTTATAACTGTTTGAAGTTTATAGACCATTTTCTAATAGTAGTTGAAGAAGACCCCATGAGGTGCAGGGACAGAATATCGAGTACAAAATATTGAGTAGCAGAAATATCGCGTCATCAATATTGTGGGTCAGAAATATCGACAGCAAGAATATCATGGTCAAGAATATCGAATTAAGGTAAGTAATATCGATTTTAAAAATATCAAAGTGTTTACTATTGTTTGCAAAAATATAGTTGGTATGTATTTTAGGATATATTTTATATGTATGTGATGTATATCTTTCTGCATAAGAATTGTTTGTATTTTTAATACGTGTTAAATTTTTAGTAGTTATTAATTTTTTTAATTTAATTTTGCACTTTTAGTTTCGTAGCGGGTTGTGGGTTTATAGGGATATAGGGTGGGAAGTAATTTAATTATATTAAATTTATAAATTTTTTGTTAATTTGAATTTTGCGCTTTTAGGGCATCATTACGATGGCGGGCGGACAAAGTCCGCACGCCACCGTACCGGTAAACAGGACCGACCGCCAGAGGTGCGGCAGTCCCGCTGGGCCCATTAGGATGCGACTGCCACCCTGGCGGTCGCATTCCGTATATTCAACATTGTGGCGGGCAGTACTGTAACCAGCACCCGCCACAATGTTGAAAATGCATGTTGTGCATTGGCATGCACAACGTGACAGGCACCTCGCGGTGCCTGCCACCTTGTCCATGCAAATGTAGGGGGGTACCATGGGTACCCCCCAAGTGCAGCCCCCCATCCCCCCACCCCCGGGGGCCCGCAATGGGACCCCAAAGTGAACTCTGCATGTCTTTCCATGGCGGAGTCTCCGCCATTGAAAGGCATTGAAAATGCCACATGCTAATATGGATGGCGTGCCTGCAAGGCACCGCCACCATATTATGGGCCTTATCCGCCCGGTAGGCAATCGGGATGATTGCCTACCAGCGGAAAAGTGGCGGACGGTCTTTCCATCTGCCCCGGTACCCCCCGCCATGCTAATGTGGCGGGGGTAAAAGGCCGTCCGGCGGGGTGTTTTGGTGGGCGGATCGCCACCGCCCGCCATGCTAATAGGCCCCCAAGTTCTGTAGCTGGTTGTGGGATTATAGCGGAATAGGGTGGAAAGTAATTTAATTATATTAACTTTATTGATTTTTTTTAATTTGAATTTTGTGTTTTTAGTTCCTGTAGTGGGTTGTGGGTATATAGGAGAATAGGGTGGGAAGTAATTTATTGATTAATGTTTATTTATTAATATTTGTTTAATTGATATTTTATAGTGTTAAATGTGCAAAGTAATTTATTATTAATTAATTAATAATTGATTGTTAATTAATTTTAATTGATTAATTGTTAATTAATTATGGTAATTGTGTAATTAATTTTAGGTGTGTGTTGTGGTGTTTATAGGTGTAAAGGGTGGGAAGTAATTTAATTTTATTTTATGAATTAATAATTGGTTGTTAATTAATTTTAATTAAATTATTTGTAATTAATGTTGTTAATGGTGTAATTAATTTTGGGTGTGTGTCATGGTTTTTATAGGTGTAAAGGGTGGGAAGGCTGGGAAGTAATTTGTTTTTAATTGATGAATTAATATTTGGTTGTTAAATAATTTTAATTAATTTGTAATTATTTTTGGTAATTGTGTAATTAATTTTAGGTGTGTGTTGTGGTTTTTATAGGTGGAAAGGGTGGGAAGGGTGGGAAGTATTTTGTTTTTAATTGATGAATTAATAATTGGTTGTTAATACATTTTAATTAATAAATTGATAATTAATTATGGTAATTGTGTAATTAATTTTAGGTGTGTGTTTTGGTGTTTATAGGAATAAAGGGTGGGAAGTAATTTTGTTTAATTAATTAATATATAGTTGTTAATTAATAGATAATTATTTTGGGTAATTGTTTTTTTTGTTGTATTTATTTATAAAGGGGGTAAAGGGTGGGTATTAAATACATTTTAATGATTCAATTATTAGTTGTTAATAGTAATTGTTTCTAATTTTAAAATAAGTTTTAATTGTGTTTTATTATTTTATAGTTTAATTTAGGTGAGTGTTGTGGAAATTATAGTGTTAAAGTGTGTGTAGTCAATTAATGTTTATAGTTTTTTATATTTCTAATATTTTTCTAATCAATCATTAATTATGTTAATTATGTAAATAAATTTAAATAAAAATGTTGAAGTTTTTTTATTGTGTGGTATTATAGGTTAGGAAATAAAATAAATACATTTATTTTTTAATAATTTTTTTTGTTTGTAAATATTCACTAGTTAAAAAGAAATATTTAATTGTAAATGTATTTATTATTTTATTATATATAGTATTTGTAGGTTTTTGTTATATGTAATTAATATTATAATATGTGTTCTTTTTATATGTTTAATACATTTTATTTAAAAAAATTAAATATTGTTTATTGATTTTTATTTTTTTGATTTTTCAATATATATATATTTTTTGTGTTTGAGTGTGAATAGTATTTTTTTGCCCTATGGTATCCAACACTTTCCCTACTGTTGCATTCACTGGAGTGGGAATCGTAATTTTTACCCCTCCGCTATCCAGCACTTTCCCTACTGTTGCACTCAATGGAGTTGGAATAGTCATTTTTACCCCTCCGCTATCCAGCACTTTCCCTAATGTTGCACTCACTGAAGTGAGAATCGTAATTTTTACCTCCCCGCTATCCTGCACTTTCCCTACTGTTGCACTGACTGGAGTGGGAATAGTAATTTTTACCCCTCCGCTGTCCAGCACTTTCCCTACTGTTGCACTCACTGGAGTTGGAATAGTAATTTTTACCTATCCGCTATCCTGCACTTTCCCTATTTTTGCAATCACTGCAGTGAGAATAGTAATTTTTACCTCTCCGCTATCCTGCACTTTCCCAACTGTTGCACTCACTGGAGTTGGAATAGTAATTTTTACCCATACGCTATCCAGCACTTTCCCTACTGTTGCACTCACGGGAGTGGGAATAGTAATTTTTACCTCTCCGCTATCCTGCACTTTCCCTACTGTTGCACTCACCGGAGTTGGAATAGTAATTTTTACCTCTCCGCTATCCAACACTTTCCCTACTGTTGCACTCTCTGGAGTGGGATATACATTTTTACCCCTCCGCTATCCAACACTTTCCCTACTGTTGCACTCACTGGAGTGGGAATAGTAATTTTTACCTCTCCCCTATCCAACACTTTCCCTACTGTTGCACTCTCTGGAGTGGGAATATTAATTTTTACCCCTCCGCTATCCAACACTTATCCTACTGTTGCATTCAGTGGAGTGGGAATAGTAATTTTTTCCCCTCCACTATCCAACACTTTCCCTACTGTTGCTCTCACTGGAGTGGGAATTTTACATTTTACCCCTCTGCTATCCAACACTTTCCCTACTGTTGCACTCAATGGAGTTGGAATAGTAATTTTTATCCCTCCGCTATCCAGCAATTTCCCTACTGTTGCACTCATTGGAGTGGGAATAGTAATTTTTACCTCTCCACTATCCATCACTTATCCTACTGTTGCACTCACTGGAGTGAGAATAGTAATTTTTACCGTCCGCTATCTACACTTTCCCTACTGTTGCACTCAATGGAGTGGGAATAGTAATTTTTATCCCTCCGCTATCCAGCAATTTCCCTACTGTTGCACTCATTGGAGTGGGAATAGTCATTTTTACCTCTCCACTATTCATCACTTATCCTACTGTTGCACTCACTGGAGTGAGAATAGTAATTTTTACCGTCCGCTATCTACACTTTCCCTACTGTTGCACTCAATGGAGTGGGAATAGTAATTTTTATCCCTCCGCTATCCAGCAATTTCCCTACTGTTGCACTCATTGGAGTGGGAATAGTAATTTTTACCTCTCCACTATCCATCACTTATCCTACTGTTGCACTCACTGGAGTGAGAATAGTAATTTTTACCGTCCGCTATCTACACTTTCCCTACTGTTGCACTCAATGGAGTGGGAATAGTAATTTTTATCCCTCCGCTATCCAGCAATTTCCCTACTGTTGCACTCATTGGAGTGGGAATAGTAATTTTTACCTCTCCACTATCCATCACTTATCCTACTGTTGCACTCACTGGAGTGAGAATAGTAATTTTTACCGTCCGCTATCCAACACTTTCTCTACTGTTGCACTCACAGGAGTTGGAATTGTAAAT
This sequence comes from Calotriton arnoldi, assembly GCA_963921515.1. Classification (NCBI taxonomy): domain Eukaryota; kingdom Metazoa; phylum Chordata; class Amphibia; order Caudata; family Salamandridae; genus Calotriton; species Calotriton arnoldi. The sequence continues at coordinate 350,081 of CAWUFW010006817.1, forward strand.
TGAATTATTTTGCTATCCAACACTTTTCCTACTGTTGCACTGATTGTATTGGGCAATTTAAGTTCAAATATTTTTTAAAGTTTAATGTTTTAATTTATTCTAGAATGGCTTTGTCTATATTTTAAATTTTTTATATATATATATTTTAGATTTATATAATTTTAACGTTTTGAAATAAATTAGAGATACTAGTTTATTAATTATTTCAAAGTAAATATGTATAAATTATGTTTGTTTATTTTTTTAAATTAAGTTTATTTGTAATATTTTTAAAAAATGTATACATTTAATTTATTTTGTTAAAATTAATATTAATATTTAATATATATTATTTTATTTTATATATACTTTTAAATCGATATTTTTTACATCTATATTTTTAACATCGATATTTTTTATTCAATATTTTTGTACTTACCTGTGTAGGTATGGGAGTCGATATTTTTGTAGTCTATATATTTTTTTCGATATTTTTGACCTATATTTTTTACACTGATATTCAATCAGTGAACCACCCCATGGGAAAGCTATTGTTTTTTATTATTTATTTCATGTTTGCAATCCACCACTGCATGCCGTTATGTTGGCTGCACTGAGCAGTACATTTCTACCATTGTAGAGTCTGATTTTGGCCAGTATCCCCGGACCTAAATCCAGGGAGGAGAATTTATTTTCCCTGGAAAGGGGAATAAAATGCAGACCTGGAAATACCATATTTAAATGTTCATGTTTTTCTGAGTTCGAATTCACACACATTTATCACCTACTTGGAGCAGGTGGTAAAAGTGTGAGGGGGCAATTTTTAGGGCTGTGGCGCAAGGTGTAGGGGACAGGATAGCAGAATAGTTTAAGTTGAGTGTTTTCTATTTCCCCCATTGCTGCAGTGAAGAGACGGGCAGAGGCTGTGCACAGTTGTCACATAAAGCCACAAATCTCTGCCGAGAAGTTGGGTCTGATATCACCTAGCCTGGAATTATTGCATCCAGAGTTTGCCGGCACAATAACCCTTGCCCCGTAGACACTGGGAAATGTGGAATGGCCGTTAGGGCTGGCTCCCTCTAAGATATGGCTCTGGCCCACTTAAACTTTATTGGAACCTCATGCAACACTTGGTGCTTCTTTCCAGTTCCTATGTTGTAAATGTGCTTAATGCCTTGTAATGGGTTTGGAAATGACTATGAAAATACCAATACAGTATAAACAATGACATTTACTACATGGCAACACTGGCCAGTTACCATGAAACACTTAAAAGCATTTTTAAGGCTCCAAAAATCGTCATTTGGAAATACAGTAAAATGCTTACTGCGCTGTTATCAATTATGACTTTCAATTCTGGATGATGCTGTGTGCAGATTGGAATCAGTGATAATTCACTGATGATTTAACATCACAGAAAGACAAATTTGAAATGGGTTATTTTGGAGAAAGGCACATGCAACCTTCCTTAAGAAACAAAGTTTTTTTTACAGCAGCATGAACTTGAATGGAGTTTGACCTAGGTGTGAGCTCCAACTGCCAGTAACATGGTAGGAATCCTTTGAAGGGAAGAAGGGACTGGGTGCAGGCCCCCAGGCTATCCTGCTGAAGAGAGAAACACCCTTCCCCACACCCAAGTCCCTTTGTCCACTGTCAAGGAGCAATACACATCTCACCACAGGAAAGCCATTCACAATCAAGTGACACTGGCAGAAAGGCCCTTTTGGGGAAATTGTAATTACTCCAGAGTAATCAGAGTAATTCTGGTGCAAAATTACAATTACACCAGTTTGTGTAATTATGAGTAATGTGGCACAGAAATTCTACCACGAGACGAGTGGCTACCGGCAGCTCCTGTTTGTGTTGTGTTGCATTTGCGGTTATTTTCTTAGCACAAAATGAATCCTCTGGTCCATTTTGGATGTGAGGGTGAATTTTGCGCTAAGAGAATAGAGCTAAATGCTGGGTTATGCTCCTCAGGTAATTCTTCATAATCTTGTGCAATTTTGCTGTAATTTCGCTTAACTCCACTACAGCAAATTTCATGAGTCATGCCCACCCCTATTTTTAGCTTTGGCAGAGAAATGGCAACTTTCTATTAGTATGAACCAAATGGTGCGTGGAAACTTTCTAATAGTGCCATTTCTTAAATAGCAATATAAAATCTGACTTGACCATTATGTTGGATTGTAATTGTAAATTACTATTCAAATGACTCCTTGAATCGTGGTTCTAGATGATCCCAAACTGAAGCTATGCATTGTATATTTTTATAACCCAGGGTTTTCCTATGGGAGAGTCAGCCTTAAAACTGTGAAAAAAGATTTTTCACTGTTAGGGCATGCAAAACATTAAATATACATGCCCTACTTTTTGAATACCATGCACCTTGCCCTATCGGCACTTAGGACCTACCTTAAGGGTGACATATACATATTAAAAAAGAAGATTTAGTCCTGGCAAAAGGTTTATTGTACCAGGGCGAAATGGCAGTTTAAACTGCACACCAAGGCTGCAGGGGCAGGTCCAGAGACATGTTTTGCAGTGCCATTTTAGTGGGTGCCACAATGATGCCACAGTACATTACTAGCATTTAATTTACAGGCCATGGGCACATGTAGAACCATATACTATGGACTTGTAAGAAAATTAAAGATGGCAATCATGTGTATGCCAGTTTTTCCATGTTTACACAGAGAGCACAAGCACGTTACCACTGGTTAGCAGGGGGGAAAAGTGCAGAGTCCTATAGCCAACAAAAAACGGTTTCAGCAACAGAAGGGAAAAATCAAGTGTGACTCTGCAGAAGGGGCAAATTTCCAACATTTCGTTTTTAATTTATTTCATTTTATGATGTATTCCAAATATTGCTGCATAGCTGAATGCATTTATTTTGCCAAACATAAAGGGGCCGATTCCGATTCGGGCCGGAAATCTCTCCGACCGAGCCGGACCCGGAGAGATTTCCGACCGAATCGGACCCGTGCAGTCCGACCGAACGAGTACGATGCGTCCGTATGTTATCGGACACGAGTCGGTCGGACTCCCATTGAAGTCAATGGGAGCCGGTCGTACAACGCGTACGCGGGCTCCCATTGCCTCAATGGGTGCGAGGCGGACAAGGGCGCCCCTACAGCGAGTACGCCGCGAAGCGCTCCGCGGCGTACACGCACAGGTAGGGGGGACCCTTGGGTCCCCCATGTGTGCGCCTCGCACGGAGTACGCGTACAGGGGGTCCGACACGGACCCCCAAAGTACGGCTCCGACAGCGAGTTCGAGTCGGACGGCGCGAGTCGGTCGGAGCGGTCGAGGTGCGCATCGTACTTACCCGGCCGGAAAACGTCTCCATTGCGCGGTGCGACTCGGGTCCGACCGAGTCGGTCGGAGCGGTTCGAGTCCGAGCGAGTCGGTCGGAGTTGTCGGGACGCCCGGACGAGTCGGTCGGCGAATTCGCATCGTACTCGCTCGGCCGGACCCGCGTACGGTTCGGTCGGGAAACAGGCTTTCGCATGGCTTTTTTCCCGACCGAATGGTATTGGGTGCGCCTCCGACCGAGATCGGAATCGGCCCCAAAGTGTAATGTCCCAGTGGCAAGTGCAAAACGGAAACAGTGCTCATCAGTACAATGTTTACCTTCTGTTTTGACACTGCTTTGTCACATACGAGTCCAAAGGTCACATATACAGAATTAGGGATCGTAAGGGGCAAGCTACGACCCCTGGAGACCCTTAAATCATGTCTATGACAGACATCAATACGCTGCTTGTGAATGTGTATGCAGCAGTGCAATGGTAGGTTTTACATGCCCAACCGTATGTTGTATAAATTTGCTTTGATTTATGATGAGGAAATTAGTAGGTTATAAGGTTTGATGCTTGTTGTTGCATTGCACATGGTCTGCGCTTCACTAACGTAGGGCAATCGACTGCTGGTTGATGGCTGCCAGGCCTTGACTACTGTTGCAGTTTTTGGTCTTTGCTTATGGTGTGGAGATGAGATTGTCTTGCGTTCTTTCATATATCTTGATTGATTTTTTTTATGAACATGAAACTGGGATTCTTCCTGCAGCTGATTACAAATGTGTGCCTCACCACCACCAACACCAACAGTACCTCATTTTATGGCCCTTATTATGAGTGGCTAGGAAAATAGCCCTGATTCTCCCCACCCTCTGGGTATCTGTAATTTCAAGTGTAGATCAAATCCTGGCAATTACAAGGTGGAATGTGAGGGTCCACTTACAAATTTGGAATAGCTGAGGAATCATTAATTCTGTATCTGACCCCCCCAGGTAATTGCTCATTTTCCACCAGAATTTCACACAAATATGTTGGTTATTTTCAAAAACTGAAATATTCATGCGAAAATACATAGATTTCCAGAAAGACCGCATCTTTCATAATCAGTTCTCTGCTGTTACCCGCCCCATTGAAAATAAAAGACCGCTTGTAATGAGGGTATTGTTATTTTCATAAGTGGTGACATGTAGAGGGGCTGTAGTGCCGGTGTGTGCTGGTGGCAGGCCCGGTTCCAAGAATTTTCATCTGGATGGGCCAAGGGTTCGTTCGGGTCAGCTTGAGGTCCTGTTGGAACTTCGAGCCCATAATGAGTCGAACTTTCATGCACCTTCCGCCTGCCACCCTCAATCTACCCAGAATGTGGTGTTACGGCGAAACTTCCAACTTTAGAACTGAGCAAGCTCGGTTTGATGTTGGCGTTGGCTCAACATCCTGTGATTCTGGGAAAATCTACATTGCCTAAAAGAAATTAATGCAAACTTGTATTATGTAACTGGTGTTCGTGTAAAACACTTCAATATCTCCAGGTTGAGTTCACACTATAAAAAAACAGCAGAAAACTGCACAAAGAGGTCAAAACAAAGCATAGAAAGGAGAGACAAATAGCCATTTAGTTGCTGATTTGTACAGAGTGAAAACATAAAACCTGGATAAATTGCAGTATTCCCACTTAAATTGTGTGAGCTTGGGCAAATATGTTATTTCACCAAAACTCGTTTTTCTTCATATTTGCACATGGAAGGACATTCAAATACATGAATCAGAAAACCAACTATACAAAAACCTATTGTGTTTGATTTAATAGATACTGCTGCTCTATAATAATTTGGGCCACATAACAACTGTCTTGCCTGTTGGTTTACTAACGGCACTGTCACCAGTGTGAGGACGGGGTAGGAATGTCTCTAAGCTCATGTTTAAAAACTATCATTTTTAATAAGCACTTCTCAGTCCAGTGCTATATTGTGACATTAATGTCAAAGCTTCCATTTCTTAAATAAATACACTATTTTGAATTATTGAAGAAACTGTATCAGTATGTGATATTTGTTGTATGTTTTAAATAGCAAACATTTGCAGGGCTTGGCTTGTGCATAGGCTGTAAGAGCCAAGCTAGAGTCTTTGCTCGGCTCTCCCTGTTAATTTGTTTGCTTGTCCATCTCTACCCCAAAACACACCGCCCAATTTCAGTTTTAAAGACATTGAAAAAAACATTTCAACGTTGAGATGGATGAAGCAATTAAGAGGTGCCTCCTCCGTGGCATCTTCTGCCTTGACTGGGTGAGCCAAAGATCATGTTCAGTCCTGCCAAGTACCATGCATCAGGCGTTAGTGTACCGCATTTCAATGTGGTGCTCCGCATCACCGCAGTGGAATGCATTGTCACACACATTAATGCCTGTCTCAGCTGTCACACACAAGCGCTGAAACTACTGTGGCCATGCCAGGCAGCTGCTAGAGTGTGCCTGTGGTCTGCGCCGGCTGCTCCCCCTGGCTTGCTGGGGCACTACCAGCAGCAGTGAGGCTCAGATGTGCTGCTACAATGTATTTGATTGTAAGACTGCATCATAATTCCCGCGCGGTGCCGCTGAGTCACTACAGCCTGACGTCACGGCCCGACTGGGGGTATTGCCCAATACCGAGACACCCCGGGCGGGGTCTGCCCAGTTTCCGTGGGCCAGGCCCACCCAGCTCCCCTGCTAGAACCGGGCCTGGCTGGTGGCTATGGGTACTTAAATGCACTCTGCCCCTGCACTGCTCTTCAATTCTGGTCACCCTAATATAACTCCCACTCCCTGGTGCACTGAAGGCTGGGAGCTCTGTTAAACAGTGTAGTGCACAGCCTGGGCGAAGTCCAGGAGGGCAGAATCCATGCCGTATTATAGAATGAAAACTATGTAAATACATTCTATTTATATTCATTAAAAGTAGATTTCTCTTATTACATTCTTGCATGGATATTTCCCTCCTGGCTCCACGCAGCGCAGATCTACATGCAGCAGAACATTAGGGACCAGGCGCTCAAAGAACATGCAACAATAATGTCCAGGACTGCAAGACCGTCTCCTCCGGAAGTTCCGGGACAGCTGACATGACGTGCAATCCGGCTTATCAAGACACACCATATTTTGATTGGCAGGTGTGCGTCTTGCCAATAATAATGCGCGTCGACCGGCCAGTTTTAAGCTAGTGTTCTGAGCTTTTGAACCCTGGGCTTTGCTGCTAGCCCCTGTACCCGGCTCCACCAATTTCGCACGTTGTCTCCCCGGTAGCTTCATCACTGAGCCTGCCCAAAAGCAAGGTGAGCAGAAGTAGAATCCAAAAAACTGCTTAAAGAGGGACTATTTTCTTAGTGTTCGGCGATGTAAATTACATTCAACATTTGAAACATGGGATGCTCCGAAATGTGATAGAAAACCCAGCAATCCAATGCCTGAGCTGAGTTTGCTAAAAACAAGCCAATGGCTGGAGACGGCTGGCCCAAAGCGCCTTTCTTTCTATTTCTATTTCTATGTGAATGTTGTATATTGTGTGTAGTTTTCTTGTGTGGGGTGTGTACTTGTAACATGAGAGCGTTCCATACAGCTAAAGCTGTCAATCGGGAGCCCTAAAAGGAAGCAAGAAACAAATGGCTTTGTAAACACCACAGATTTTTATTGTTAGCATTCTAGGCCTTCACAAGCTTATTGGATACTGCAAAGATAATTTTTATTTTCTGTAGATTTTGGGGTGAATGCATGAAATTCGCGATATCTATAGATGCAACCACGATTGGAGCTCGGAGCTAACTCCCCTATGTGTAGGTGACACCTGCAAGTTTTGCACAACTTTAACAATGATTCGCCATGTGAAGAACGAGCCAATATTCAGTTCGAATGTTTTCGTGAATGGTTAGCTCGGCTGTCTAGGTACAATGGCTGTCCTTTGGTGTGTGTTGGTGACAATTTGGTCTCAAAGGTCGATCCTTCTGTGTGCACATGTACCATTAATGTGCATTAGCACATGTGGCATAATATACAACCATTACATGAAAGAACACATTAACCTAAAACAAACCAGACCTTTGGGTGTCTGCAATGTTTGTTCATGTTTCTTTAAATAAGCCCATGACGTATTTGCTCCAGTGTATGCGTTGTCGAAGTCATGAGTCTGATCACATGACCTGTGTTATATATTGTGCACTGTTTTGCACACTTGACAATATACTGCTTCTAACAACGCTGCATAAGGGGCCTTCAGGACATGACACAATATAGAAGAAGCCTGCCTTATTGTCCCCAAGACACCAAAAATAAGCCTTCAGTTTCAAGACAATGAATCAAAACATAGATGTTCACACCTTGAATCGTTACATCACAAACAAATATCCACCGCCTATGAATGTTTCAATAAAGCTATGCAACAGACGGCAGTTTCATCGCACAGTACCTTTTGCAGACAAGAGGTGCAGGTTTCTTGGTGAAAGTCTGGCCTTGCAATTCCACATCATCGTGCATCGGCATAATCCCACCCAAAACAATATCTCCATGTCTGGATAGCCCTGCTACTTCAGGGATGGGAAGGTGGCATCCCCGCTCCACCCCCTGAGTAACCGCAGCCAGAACCAGGCACTGGATTAGGAAGCAGAAGGTGGCTGTTTGGGAGAGGGGACACCTTGTTCCATTGTGCTTGTTGTCCATGGTCTGCGGGTGGACGCTGGTCTTCCTAAAGAGCAGATTATGACTCTTTTGAGGGATAATATGGTTATGGATATAGATCTCTGAGGACGGGCAGTGTAGTTGAATTATTTGTTTGAAGGTCTCAAGGAGAAGGTGAAAGGTCAACATCATTCCTAGTGCTTCTTTGAGAAATATCGGAGTTCTTGTGTTGTTTAGAACCCAAGAAAAAAATTTATATCCAAATTCCTAAGTCTTGTTGTCTTAACTGATACTTCAGTAAACACTTGTCCATGTATGTTTTGCATCCCTTTACTTGCAAGTCTTTAGGAGATACTGTACTTAGTCTCACCAAAGACCAGCAGCAAATCTGGACTCGGGTTTTAGAAATTTGGCACTACCAATCAAGTGTCTCAATGCAATCCTCATGTTGTCTCACCACAGTGGTCAGTGAGATAAATTGCTGAAGAGCTTCCATTGCAGCCCAGTGAAGGAGGTTTGGTGACAAGTGTTGCACGATGTGGGCTGCCAGTGATGGCTGGCATCACTGATGCCATCGGAGAAGTATGATGAGTTTAAATAGCCATCCTAGCCTAGCACATGCATCCCGGAGTGAGAGAGAGGGAAGGTGAGCAGGTGGTTTCACAGGGAAAATAAAGGAAGGTGTATTCCTCTGAGTGATAATTACACACAGCAGTTGAAAGAGGAGGCAGTCAGCTTACAAATTATAGGAGTCAAAGTTGTGCTGTTACACTGATTTTCACCAAAACAATGATTGCTCGACTTGGATTTAGAGGATCCTGCATGCAAATTCCACTTCAGCCCCTTCCTTGAGTGAGATTGTGTCCTAACTGGCAAGGTCCTGTTATACGGTTCTAACACCAGAAGGTATGCAGTTCCTCAAATGTTCAGACAAGTGAGACAAGAGTCAGTAAACCCCTGATTGTGTGTACAAACAGGGTAAATTAGAGAGAGAGGAAGGGAGTTCTTCCTGTCTGAACTAGGGTCCTCACACATCCAGCCAGCTAGGTGTCATGCTTCATCATATGGACCTGATCCTCGTCGGGTCGTTGTGCAATACCCGACGGGCACCCGTAAAGGGGCTCTTTAGTGGAGATCTTTTGTTCCTTGCCGTATGGTGCAGTGGGTGTGAGGGGTCTAGATGGTGTAGATGTAGTGGGAAAGTGATTAAAACAAGTCGGATAGTCCAAGAAGACTTTTATTCAGGCTGGCTATCCACCCAATTAAAAACAAAAAGAGTGGCAGCTATCTGACGTAATGGTTCAGTTTAGCTATGCTCAACTCTAAAGGTCAACATGTTTCATGCCTGCTGGTCAGTACGATCCGTGGCAATTCTTCAGGACCTAGTAAGTGAACTATCTACACACAGTGGTAGGTGTGAATTCTACCTACCACGTATCAGCACTACGAGCAGTTTCCCGCAGTGTCACAAAGTGACCTAAGAAAGGGATACAGAATGAGGTCACACTGTATCAATAGTGCTTAGGTCACAGTATAGCCATCCCTCTCTCTTCATGTCCAACCCTGCTCGTGAACATAAAACAGTATACACTGCGTTGCAATTTCAGAGGCAAATGACATTATTAGGAGTGTCAAATAATCACCCCCCAAAACAGATAGGTAAACTATCTTATTGATATTAAAAACAGAAGACTGTGTTTAAAAAAAGTATTTACAAGGGTATCCGGGAATCACTCATTAAAACCGCAAAAGTTGTTCGAGTGGATATAAGTGTCAATCCACTCACCTATCGGTAGCGAAAGTATCACTCCATTCAGTGTCCGGCAGGGTATCAGGACATCTGGACCATGGTGTCCTAGAAACGTGAAAGACAAGACAGTGAGACGAACAAGAAAGCACTGGCATTGGTGTCCCTGTACCCCAGTGCAAATCGCATGATTCAGTGTCGGCTGATGGGGAACAAGCACGTCTGTTAACCAACCACAATAGCATCTTACAGCGGCACCGGGGAGTGATTTAGTGCGGTAAATGGTCATGACGCAAATAACCCGTACAACAAGGGGAAACCAACTCTAAAGTTGTCAGCAATCCCCGCGGTCGGCATGCGTACCTTGACCCAACACCTGGAGAACCACCCGCTACCTAATTGTGGATGGAATAGTATGGCGGCTACAGTGTAGCGAGGTCCACCTATCAACACCCCACTCTGCAAAACGTTCTGGCACAGGATTTGGACATTGCCTGCAGGCTGCTGTTACTCACCAATCCACTAAGGAAGTGGGCCAAGTCACCTACCCCTCTCCCCCGGCTATCATAGAGGAAACACAGGGCCCTGACGAGATCAACCTTCTAGTCACACTTGACGTAGAAGCGCTGTACACAAATATTCCTCAACGTGCCACCTTGACCGCGATTGAATCATCGCTCATGAGAGAAGACTGGCCCTCACCAACTCCGGTTTCTTTTATCATGGGGTGTGCCACTCTGGCACTGACTGAAAACTTCTTCGAGTACAAGAAACAACTTTTTCATCAGTCCCATGGTACATCCATGGGGAGTACCTTCGCCCCTAGTGTGGCCTGCCTCTACATGGCCACCTTTGAAGAAAATGTCATCATGCACCCAAGTAACCCTTACATCAGTAACCTAACCTCGTGTAAAAGGTTCATTGATGACATTTTAATCTTTTGGAAAGGTGATCTCTCCACCTGTGAGGAATTTTGCCAGTGGGCCAACACGCAAAATGAATTTTTGAAATTCACCCACACAATCTCAGATACGAGCATACCCTTTTTAGACCTGAATGTGAGGCTTGACAACACAGGACTCAGCACAACCCTGTACAAGAAACCAACAGACAGGAATAGTCTGCTGCTTTGTAGTAGTCATCATCCCAGGGCTCTCAAAGATAACCTACCCTTTGGGCAGTTTCTTCGTATTAGGAGAAACTGCAGCACCCTCACAGACTACAAAACCTAGGCCAAAGGACTGGAGTACAATCTGAGACAAAGGGGTTAATCTGAACGTCAGGGCCAGAATTAACCACCGTGAGGCACTACTACAAACAAAACCGAAAGAACCCACAGACACCCTCACATGTGTCACATCGTTTACACCAGATTCCACACGTATCAAAGGGATCATTAAGAAACATTGGGGTATCTTGAAGACAGGTGACCTATGCATACCCACACCAAGGTTCGCCTTTAAACGAACAAAAAACTTGAAAGATATCCTAGTGCACACAAGACCCAAGACTGAGATCAATACAGCCCAAAGAACACTTTGGGGTCTCCCTCCAGTCACAGGGCACTATCCATGTGGCACCTGCACAGTCTGTGAACAGACGAGAGCCACAAAAGAGATAGCTCTCTCAGACACATTCACTTGGACAATGAAACGACACACTAACTGCAATACATCCCACTGTATATACATGGTGATGTGCCCATGCAACATGAAATACGTAGGGATGACTCTGAGGGCGGTTAGAACACGCATCACAGAGCACAAGAGCAACATAAGGTGCCAGAGAGTCACTACAAAGATGTACACCCACTATAAAGAACTGAATCATACCCCTGAGTCCTTACAGTAGCTGATTCTTGAAGCCCACCCTAGAATTACACAACAGGCACTATTCAGAATAGAACTACGGTGGGTGCATCGTCTATGCACTGATAAACATGGCCTCAATGACGACATACCTTGGACATCATTAGCTGACAGATAACACTCTCCCTGTCAGTTTTTCCTGAAGCAATTCCATGGCTTAGTCACACTATAGCGAGATGGTTGATTTTTTACCCCCCTGCACCTCTGGGTCTGCACCTGCTCTGCATGATGTAATTATCACATTGTATGCTAGACTGACTGGGTTTCCAACCCCGTACTCGTGTTCCAATATGAATGATTGAAATCCTTAGAGACGGTGGAACGCACAATACTAGCTTTCACATATGAGCATGGTTATGATTTTACTACAATGTTGACCCCGTATAGTTGATTGCAACACAACTAAAATGAGTCGGGGTTGGTGTACCCATACGTACAAGACAATAGTCCTACACCTAGGACGCGAGAGGGTCAGTAAATATATCTGGATACTGATAAGTTAATTATACAATCAGGGAGCCGAACTATGCCTTCAACTACACTGTAAGATGGCCGCCGTGTTTATTACCAACCTTCAAGCGGATCCAACCTACCCCAGTCACGTGTTCTTGACGCGACCCAGGAACCGCCCCCTCCCCGCACGAGACGCCGGAAAGTATTTCAGCGCCACGGTTGGGCAGCTTGTCACTTTCCCGGTGCCGGCGGAGAGGGGTAGGTGACTCGGCCCACTTCCTTAGCGGATTGGTGAGTAACAGCAGCCTGCAGGCAATGTCCAAATCCTGTGCCAGAACGTTTTGCAGAGTGGTGTGTTGATAGGTGGACCTCGCTACACTGTAGCCGCCATACTATTCCATCCACAATTAGGTAGCAGGTGGTTCTCCATGTGTTGGTTCAAGGTACGCATGCCGACCGTGGGGATTGCTGACAACTTTAGAGTTGGTTTCCCCTTGTTGTACGGGTTATTTGCGTCATGACCATTTACCGCACAAAATCACTCCCTGGTGCCGCTGTAAGATGCTATTGTGGTTGGTTAACAGACAAGCTTGTTCCCCATCAGCCGACACTGAATCATGCGATCTGCACGGGGGTACAGGGACACCAATGCCCGTGCTTTCTTGTTCGTCTCACTGTCTTGCCTTTCACGTTTCTAGGACACCATGGTCCAGGTGTCCTGATACCCTGCCGGACACTGAATGGAGTGATACTTTCGCTACGGATAGGTGAGTGGATTGACACTTATATCCACTTGAACAACTGTTGCGGTTTTAATGAGTGATTCCCTGATACCCTTGTAAATACTTTTTTAAACACAGTCTTCTGTTTTTAATATCAATAAGATAGTTTACCTATCTGTTTTGGGGGGTGATTATTTGACACTCCTAATAATGTCATTTGCCACTAATATTGCAATGCAGTGTATACTGTTTTATGTTCACGAGCAGGGTTGGACATTAAGAGAGAGGGATGGCTATACTGTGACCTAAGCACCATTGATACATTGTGACCTCATTCTGTATCCCTTTCCTAGGTCACGTTGTGACACTGCGGGAAACTTTGCTCGTAGTGCTGATACGTGGTAGGTAGAATTCACACCCACCACTGTGTGTAGATAGTTCACTTACTAGGTCCTGAAGAATTGCCACGGATCGTACTGACCAGCAGGCATGAAACATGTTGACCTTTAGAGTTGAGCATAGCTAAACTGAACCATTATGTCAGATAGCTGCCACTCTTTTTGTTTTTAATTAGGTGGATAGCCAGCCTGAATAAAAGTCTTCTTGGACTATCCGACTTGTTTTAATCACTTTCCCACTACATCTACACCATCTAGACCCCTCACACCCACTGCACCATACGGCAAGGAACAAAAGATCTCCGCTAAAGAGCCCCTTTACGGGTGCCCGTCGGGTATTGCAGCCCCGACCCGACGAGGAGCAGGTCCATATGATGAAGCATGACACCTAGCTGGCTGGGTGTGTGAGGACCCTAGTTCCGACAGGAAGAACTCCCTTCCTCTCTCTCTAATTTACCCTGTTTGTACACACAATCAGGGGTTCCCTGACTCTTGTCTCACTTGTCTGAACAATTGAGGAACTGCATACCTTCTGGTGTTAGTACTTGACAGGGCATGTATGCTGGACCTCTTTAAAAAGCCCTACAGTCCCCTCTTCTTGTTGATTACCTGTTATACGGTTCCCACTAGAAAATACCCCTTTCACTGCTTCCTCATGCATGCCCTTGGTAAAATACAGGAAGAAAACAAATAGAGTTTTCAATACATTTATTGAAACAATTGTAGTTTAGCTTAGAGACAATGTGCTGCAATTAACAGGCAGATGACACAAATCAAAGAAACCAGCTTTGTGAACATGGTGAAGAGAACATGGGAAGAGAATGAACAATCGAACCATGGCAGTCTGATTTCTATATATCTATATTCCTACCCACTTCCACCCCTACTCTAAGAGCATAATGGGTGTACCCTTATGATAGCCTGAGACCCCATACCTGAGTGACTTGGCCTGGAGTTGGATTGGCAATTCCTCTCTGCAGGATCACTTTGGAAGATCAGCATTGGCAGAGCTGTATGTCGAACACGACATCTGTCTGAAGACCGTTGTGACTGGAGAGTCCCCTCTGACCCACAAAGGGATAGCGCACCGTTTATATAATAAAACTACTGTATAAGAAATGCAGCTCTGATGCAATGATGTCTCTAGGTGCTAGAAGCTGTCTCCAAGCAGACAACGCATGTACCAGGATATCTCGTTCTATGTCCCTATCCTTGAACGAAGATTGTGTAACTGGAAGGCTTTCTAAAAACAAGCAGCATATGTAGTGTCACTACTGAGAATCATATTGTGGAAAAAAATGTGAAAGGTAATACGGCTAAAAGGAACAAGATTATCCCAAAGTCTGCTAACAATGTGTAACATGTAAAAGTAACAGGAGAACCAAAGTGGACCCAAGAGGGCTTCACCCCTGTCCAATCATTTTTTTCTACCACCCAAACGTGAATAGAGATCCCACCCAAGTCAACGGGGTAAGTCCAGAATGCCATGGTAAAACTCCCACTGTCTGATTAGCAAGAAATCTATTAAAGAATTTATCGGGTCTGAAATAGTAATTTATAGGAACAACATTGGCATTGAATGTACTCATGGAATCTGGATAGGCCTATCAAAGTATCAAATGTTCAATCTTTGAACTAGGGTTGATAACCATACACATATTAGTTAGCATTTGAATTGACAGTAACAGGACCCCGCGATGTCTCACAATACTTTGCTTAGACTCCCTACTTGGATAAGCTAAGAAATGTGGCCACACCACCTCATCCATACGCCATGTTGTATGCCTAATTGTTAGAAATTGGGGTCTCTAGTTGGCAGAGGTATGCACCTTCTCCAAGTAGGGACCCTTGCTTCTAGTAGGGATACAGGAGTTGCACACTTTAGATAACCCCTGCTCACCCCCTTTGTATCTTGGCATGAGCAGAAAGGCTTATCCCAAAGGCAATGTGTAAAGTATTTGCACCCAGACACACAGTAACACAGTGGCAACACTACAAATGGACACCACACCAGTTTAGAAAAATAAAGTATCTTTATCTAAACCAAACAAGACCAAAACGACAAAAATCCAACATACATATATCAAAATATCACTTTTAGAATGATTACTGCAAAAATAAAACTCATGGAAACGTATAGCTCCAACTGGGGATATTACGACATTGTGACAGGCACAAATCCAAAGAACAGCGCCGACCGTGAGGTGCGCGGGCTGGCCACCGAGTCACACGGATCCCCAAGTACCAGTACTTTGGAAAACAAAGTCAATGGATGGTGCATGGCGTAGTGGAGTTGAGGCTTCGATGGCCAAGGCAAGGCTTACTCCTTACTGCCACAGGGGAGGCGAGGCGTCAAGTCCACGAGGAGGCGAGGCATCGAGTCCTGGCTGGCAGGGGAGGTGAGGCGGCGTTGGCGGTGAGGCAGCGGTTCCATTCAACAGTGCGGTGTCGATGAGTTCGGGAAGTCACCCACGTCGGTTATCGGCTCCGCGATGTCAAGATGCAGGTGCTGGTGGCAACCGGCATTGGTGTGAGCGCTGGCGTCAGAGAGATCAATAACTTGCAGGCGTCGGCAGACATTGGAGCTGCGGTGCTGGCAGGGCATTGCATCGTGCACTTCACGAGCAGTACCCACTGCCTCGGTGCAGGTCGCCACGGTACTGGTGGCTTTGCTGATGGTGTCAGTGTTGTTTTTCTTGGGATGCAGCACCAACCATACGATTCCAAGGGCCCAGGAACCGGAATTGGCACCCTTTGGCAGTCAGGAGTCCAGCAAAGGAGTCCAGGTAGAGTATTTACTGTCTGTCAGTGTCTGTGTTCATTTCGAGACTAGTGTCAGCCAGCAGCATGGTCCTGTGGCGCGTCGGCAACCGGGCTAGACCTCAAGCTGGCTGTCAGTGAGCCCCCCCGTGGTAATGATCCGCCTCGGTCAGTCCATCGTTTAGGCTGTGGCCAGCTGTGTCGACTTGACTCCTGCCTCTAGAGTCCTGGCTGGCGTTGCGGCCGGCGCTGCAACCACTCCTTGAGAGTCACTGCGTGGCTTGCCGGTGGCCAGAAATTAGCCCCCCGGCTGGGTGCCGTGGACCCACTGAGTGGGCGGCCAGATCTGACGAAAGTGGAAGACGTTTGGAGTACTTCATTGTTTGGACTTAAATATAGCATGTGCTCAGAGTATTTGTTTTGTTTCCACTGAGCGGGCGGCCAGGCTGGCTGTAGGAGTGAGCAGCAGTGCTGGGAATGGCTATCGAGCATCATAATATTGCCGGTGCCACCACCGACAATCAGGCAGTCACACAGCAGCCACAACGCCATGCTGCCAACCAGTGGAATGCCCCTCCGCTTCCTGAATCCTCATTCCCAACAAGATGTGAGGTCACATACCCCTGTGGCGCCACAGCCAGTTAACACAACCACTAGGGCAGGCCCTGCCCAGTGTGTCTCGGTATTGGGCACTATCCCCCAGCCAGGCTGAGATATCAGGCTTTTGTGACTCAGCAGCGCTGCAGCGGGAATCATGATGCAGGCTTACAAAATTATACATTGTAGCAGCACAACTGAGCCTCACTGCTGCTGGCAGTGCCATGGCAAGCCTGCAGGAGCAGCCGGTGCAGGCCACAGGCACACGCTAGCAGCTGCCTGGCGTTGCCACACTAGTTTAGCGCTTGTGTGTGACAGATGAGGCAGCATTAATATGCGCAACAATGCATTTCAGTGCGGTGATGTGGAGCTCTACCCTGAAATGTGTTAGTCTAATTGGCAGGACCGCAGGTGCTGTTTAGCAAGTGAATACTTTGTGTCCCTGAGACTTCAGAACAGGAGGCAAGATCTAATTCAAGCTCTTGGAGAATCTTCTTAAGCAAGGATACCACAGCAAGACAAATGTCCAGTCCTTTCTATTGCCCACAGACAGAAGCAGCAACTTTAGGCCAACCCAGCAAAGCAACGCACTGCAAAGAGTAGTACTCCTCCTGACAGCAATTCAGCTCTTCTTCTTGGTAGAGTCCTCTTAGTCCAGGAGTAATCTAAGGTTTTGGGGTTTTAGGTCTAATATTTATACAAAGCAAACACAAGGGGATGATGGACGGAGCACTAAATCTTTTCAGACACTCACCCCTAGTACCAGATCTGGGTTTAATCCATCATCGTTCTTTAGCTCACTTTGCCACCCCAGTTCAGACCCAGCCATATGCAAATCAGTCTTGACTCAGTTCCTGATGGGAACAGTCCAGCCCGAACTTCCAAGTCAGGTCTTCCTTGGACCAGAAACAAGCATCCTGGGACCGGTTTTGGGGTAAAACCCCTCATCATCCAGTCTACCTTGAATCCAGTGGCAAAGTGAGCACGGGACCAACGTCTGGGCATACCCTGTCAACTTAGGGCAAACATAGCAAACACAAGGAGATGATGGGCGGAACACTGAAACTTTTCAGACACTCACCCCCAGTCACAGATCTAGGTTTAATCCATCACCGTTCTTTAGCTCACTTTGCCACCCCAGTTCAAACCCAGCCATGTGCAAATCAGTCTTGACCTTGTTCCTCATGGGAACAGTCCAGCCCGAACTGCCAAGCCAGGGACCCATGTCTGGGCATACCCTGCCAACTTAGGGCAAACAAAGCAAACACAAGGAGCTGATGGACAGAGCACTGAAACTTTTCAGACTCTCACCCCCAGTCACAGATCTGGGTTTAATCCACCATTGTGCCCTAATATTTATACCCCATTTTGTCTTTGTTGCAAGAGTCCCTGAGCTTTGTAAAAAACAGTTCTGTACTCCCTGGTCCAGCTCCACTACAAAAGGTGGAAACAGCATTGTGAAGAGCAGATGCAGCCTATTCAGGTGCTAGTGAAACCTTCTCCCACCACTCTAAATGCAGAAAGGTCTTTTCAGCATGTCTATGAGTCACTCATGAAAGACAGGACAGACCTCAACCCCCCTGGTGACTGTCTAGAGTGAATGCACATCCCCAGCTCCTGTCACTCCAAAACCAGACTGTGAATACACAAATAAGCAGAGGCACACAGAATGGTTAAACAAGTAAATGCATCCTTTATAAAGGTGGCATTTACAAACACACAATTTAAAAACCACATTTTCTAAAAGACGTGTTATTAAAATTTGGGTTCAGAGAGCCTAAACTCCAAATCTCTAGCTGTTCCCAATTTAAAGTTACACTTGTAAATAATTACAGTGCAGCTCCAATGATAGCCTATGTGACAGCCAGCCTTTCAACAGTGAAAAACGAAATGCCCAGTATTTTACTATCAGGACATGTAAAACACACCAGTACATGTCCTACCTTTCACATACACTGCACCCTGCCCATGGGGGTACCTTGGGCCTACCTTCGGGGTGCCTTACATGTAAGAAAGGAGAAGGTTAGGGCCTGGCAAGTGGGTTCTCTTGCCAGGTTGACTTGGCAGTCTAAGACTACGCGTGCAGACACTATAGTGGCAGGTCTCAGACACATTTACAGGGCTACTCAGGTGGATGACACACCAGTGCTGCAAGCCCTCTAGTAGCATTTGATTTACAGGCCCTGGCATATTCAGTGTGCTTTATTAGGGACTTACCAGCAAATCAAATATGCCAATCATGGATAACCAATCAGAAACACAATTTACACAGAAAGCATATGCACTTTAGCACTGATCAGCAGTGGTAAAGTGCCCAGAGTTCTAACTCACAAACAGGAGGCCAAAAGCAAAAAGCAAAAAGCAAAAAGTCTGGGATAAGCCCAGTAAAATGCCAGGTCTCTAACATTAATATTATTGAGTATGGCTGTAAAAAGTCTTATAAGTGTCACTGAAGGCCAGAAATAGTTAAGGTAATTAATTGCCAATGAAGTATAGATAGCCAGTCAGTCAAATCGTCTTTATTTCGATTATCGTAATCATAAAAGACACAATTATGACCATGATTCCATTTAAAACCAAATAAAACATCAAGATTAAAACAATTTTTAAAAAAAAGCTAAAATCCGTACATCTAAATCCATACTCAATAAAGTGCTCAGTGCAAATACAAAGATACGTCGAATTGCTGACATATCTGACGGCAACCCTATCTGCCCCCCTCCTAAATAAAACAACATACACCGATACTATGTGTTTTGACCATCCAATAAAATGTGGATCCAGAATTCTATACTAGGGATTAACATTATTGGGTACAGCCAGCGAATTTGGGTGGGTCCTCATCGAGGTAGCTCGTATGACCCACATCCACCCCAAAAATTTGGCAACAGCAATCACTAAAAACTCCTGGGTACTAGATTTCAAAATTCTCAAAGCCTCAGTGCTAGATCTTGTGCCCAGTCGTAAACAAATCGGTTTCAGCCACTTATTCCTTGGAGCCTTATAGGCTGGACATACAAATAGGATGTGGGCTAAAGATTCTAAGTGGGCAGGGCACGTGGGACATTTACCATCCTGTTGGGAGCGCCACCCACTGGTGAAAGTTTTTATTGGAAGGGAGCCCACCCTAAATTGATGGAACAGCTTCCTGTCCCTTGGCTTAGTGATAAAGTTCCAGTATGGTTCGAACTCGGTCGCCTCTTTCAACTCCAAGAACAGCCCAGTTAGGGAAGACCCTGCAGTTGCAGAGTACTGATCGGACTTTACCATGTTCCAGTAAGCTAACCTAAGGTCCTTTTTGGAGGGAAAAGTGCTACCTGCTGGATCTTCCCACAAATTGCTCATCCCCATTTTTGCTAATAAACTCTTGATTGTGTTCAACCAAACAATCTTTCCTGAACGGTCCACCCCCCATACATCAGCTAGCACCTTTGAATACATGGATAGTTCTGGAGTCGACCAAAGCCTTCTCCAGAATGCTAATGGCCGAAAACGGGCTGTTTCGGCTATTGCGTTACAACCCAGATCCATAAGAAGGGGTTTGAGCGGGGTGGATTGAGGGAGACCTGTTAATGCTCTCATCATTTTATTCTGAGCTATTGATAATGGGGTTAGATTGTCAAAACCCCATAATTCTGCACCATATAATATAGAGGTGCAAATCTTAGTGTTGTAAATTTTTAACGCCGGGCCTATCGGCTTTGTCTGTGAAAGTCTCAGTTCTTTAAGGAGGGCACCAACCAACTGGGCATGTTTTAGGTCCAGTACATCGATCTGCGGCTTCCATTGAAGTTTCCTATCTAAAGTTATCCCCAGGTATGTGAATACATCTGTTTGATCTAGGAGTATATCATTCATATAGATTTTCCCTTTAATCGCCCTACTTTTGTGGAGGACCATGAACTTGGTCTTCTCCACATTGACCACAAGCTCATGATCGCGACAAAACTCCTCAAATCTAACCAAAACAGACTGCAACCCCTTTTGCGTCTTAGAAATTATCAGAGTATCATCTGCGAACATAAGCAGGGGTATCTTCATACCAGCCAATGTGGGGGCATCTGTTGGATGGGACATGAAGTATTGGACTACCCTATTAATGAATAAAGAAAAAAGGGTCGGTGCCAATACACACCCCTGACGTACTCCCTTAGATACTGGGAATCTATCCGTGGTGTTGCCCTGCGAACCCCAACGTACCTGTGCAAAATTTGAGTCGTGGAGTTTGATCAGAAAGGCTACAAGTTCTAATGGCATCCCCATTTCCACGAAAGCGCTCCACATCTTATTGCGGGGCACTAGATCGAATGCGGATTTGAGGTCAATAAATGCCGCATAGATTGTACCCCCACCGATGGTAACCACCCGCCAATAGACTAGCATAAATCTAAAAACCTGATCTAATGTTCCGTGTGGGGACGGAACCCAGCCTGTAGTGTGGATAAAATATCGTTTTCCTCAATCCAGGACTGAATTCGACACAGCACTAGTCTGGCAACAATCTTTTGGATCGAATCAATAAGGCTGATCGGGCTATAATTGCCTGGTAACGTTCGATCCCCCTTTTTAAAGATCGGGAGTATTTCGGCTCCTTTCCAAGTATTAGGGATAGGGGCACCACTAGCTATGGCATTGACGAGAAAATGTATATATGTTGACCAAAGTTCCTTATCGTGCAAAAACAAATCTGCTGGTATACAATCCAGGCCAGGGGCTCTACCTCTTGGAATCATTTCCAGTACCGATTCAACCTCCTTAATAGTGAAATATAGTGATGAATCAGGTGTAGGGGGCTGAAAGAGTTCTACACAATTAGAGGCTACCGCAAACTGCGCCTCATAATAGGATATCCACTGCTCGGGCGCAACATGGTTTAGTGGTGTTGATGATGACTCCCCACTTCCCCACTTTACCAGCTGCCAGAATTTAACCATGTTTTTCTCCTTACTGGCAGTGAACAGATCTTCCCACCTAGACTCATTCCAATCCTTCTTAGCCTGTAGTTGGACTCGTTTATACCTGGCCCGCGCTACCTTGACGTCACTTAGGATTTTGGATCGAATTGCTCTTGATAGGGCCTTATAGGCCTCCCTACAAGAAGCATTGTACCACAATCTTTGCTTGGGGCAAGGTTTGGGAGCCAATTTTTTGGTCTTAGTAAAAAGGTTTTTGAGTGCATGGAACATTTCACTATGAACCTGTGGGATGGAGGAATTGATGGCTTCCTGAGACTCACTTTTGAGGAGAGTCGCAACAGAACAAGTAACCAAGGCCCTCATCTTTCTCAATGTCTCAGCGTTCTCGATTACCTGAGCCCATTTTACTCTCCTGGTATCATTTGTGAGCACTACGTCAGATGTTACTATCTCTTCACCCACCTCATCTAGTCTGGGTATACCCACTACCTGCAAAAATAAAATCAGTGGGTTATGGTCACTTTCAATTCTCTCGTAAACCACCATGTCTAGGAGGGAAGACCAAAATTCAATATTAAGCAAAATGTAGTCTATACGACTACTACGCGACCCATTGTTGAAGGTATGGCTGCCAATTTTATCTGAATGAGTCCTCCCGTTGGCTGCCCTGACTCCCTGTCCCAAACAGAGCCCTTTCAATTGGAGAGCTGCCTCCGTCCATTGCTTTATAGGACATAGATCTAGTGCTGGAATGTTCCACTGTGCATCCTCCTCTGCACTAAAATCACCATTTCCTAGATCTAAGGGTTCGAATGTACAATTGAAGTCCCCAACTATTATTAGGTTACCACTATCCCTATTTTTTGTTAAAAAGGTTTCTAAAAGGGTGACTACGGGTGAACATTTACCACCCGGTAGCCCCCTGGCATAAACGTTGACAATCAGAATATCCAGTTATTTTCCCGATAACAAACGGATAGCCATGATATCTGGGCTATCAATGAACACTTCCTCCACCTTAAGACCTGCCTGTTGTCTGATCCATATGGTAAGGCCTCCAAAGGGGCGACCCCTTGGTCCTCTATATGCCGCTTTATAAAAATTTAAGAAGCCTGGGCGAAAAATTGGATCAAGCGCCCAGGTCTCCTGAAACACCCATATATCATATTTATCAACAAAGACTAACCAGTCAGAAGATGAGGTTTTTGAGACTAGACCTGCTATATTCCATGAACCCATTGTCAAATTTGGCACTTTATGCCCTAGTTGCCTTGTTTTTACATGAAACGGGGTATTTAAACTGTTAGTACTAACCAGTGTACTTGTAGCAGAGACACATGATAAAGGGTAAGGAAGGTCTGGAGAGCTGTTCATGAGGCCTTCTTCACCCGAAACAGTGCTCGAATCCAATCCTTTTGTTCTACTACACCCTTGTCCCTGCTAACACATGCAGAAGTTACCCACTCCACTTCCTCTGGGATGCCCCAACTTTGAACGAGGGGTACTGCACTCCTTAACCTTCAATCAACCTTGTCTAAGGAGGACTCCTCGCTGCCACATCTATTTTTGAGGTTAGTATTATTACTGATGTAATTAAAAGCAGGGGCAATTTTGATCCTTACATTCGAAGTACTCAAATGCGAGGTTCTTAGCTCAAACGCTACCAGGTTGTGAACTAGGTCTATAGACCTAAGGGTTAATCTAACGCAATCTGTACTAGAGTCCTGGGACTTAATTCTGGTTGCTGAAACAATATCCTCTCTAATTATTGAGCGACACTTCCTAACTTGCCGTAACCAATGAATGCATTTGTTAATCAGTGGCTGCTCTACCTCAAAGAGTGACCTTTTTGATACTTTCGGGACATTGGTCAAATAAACTTGACATTGAGAAACCCCTATATTTGCCTCTACCTGTCTTCTATGCTCCTGCAAATCTAGATTGGAACCTCTATGATGTGCGGAAAAAACTAGAGAGTGGTTCACAATACCTTTGATCTTATTGTGGGTACTTCCACTACTAGCCTGCTCTGGGCCTACAGAACCATGTCCTATCCCCTCGTTCGTATGACAAACCCCATACACCATATATAGATAGCACTTTACTATCATCGACTATGATGTGAAGTAGATGTCAGTCGATCATCTGTCAAGTTATAGTCTGCGTCATCATCACCCTAGTATTCCATTATGGTGCCTGCAAAATTGTAATGTGACGGTGTTTCGGTAACATTCAAACTGTAGTTAATATGACTGGAAGAGAATCCATGCAAGATCCCTGAACTGTTACTACGCTCGGTCTTTAGGTCTGTTGTGTTCTCTGTATGGCTATCTGCCATTTTATTTCCTTTTTACTATTATTTTCCAAAGCACTATCATCATACACAGCTTTATCCTTTCTTAACATAGTGTCTGATTTTATATTACTGTTAATTTTATCGGTTTCCGAGATGTCCTATCTGTCAAAATGTAGTAATGTGAATTCCGGAACCAACAGGAGTGATATAGTTTTTTACACTTCTCCGTATTCAGCGTGAACCACACGCAAAAGGAATACAGGAATATGTTGATTAAAAGCAGACCTGGGGGAAAGGGTTTTGAAAGAACTGAAAACAGAGACTGAATGTGAGAAATTGCATTGTTGGTTGACTGAGGTGTTAGCCCTGGTCAAGCAACATCCACAAGCCCTTGCAGGGTGAACCACAAAAAGTCACTCAATCAACCTGTGCTCAACCCTGGGTAGCTTGGAACAAAAAGCAGTCAGTCTTAACTTAGAGGCAATGTGTAAAGTATTTATGCAGCACACAAACAGTCATAAAGTGAAAACACAGCAAAAGAAAATTCCCAAACCAATTTGGAAAGTAGAGTAAAGTTTAATAAATTATTTGACACCAAATGACAAAAATCCAATCAGTAGAACTAGAGTTATGAATTTTTTATGTTTTTGTAAAATCTGGCAGCTAAAAGATCAAAGTGCCAACCGCTGACATCTAGTCGCGCGAGACTGAGTCAAAGTTGAAAGTTAAGGCTGACCGCAATGGAGCACAGTTTGATACAAGAAGTGGATTGGGCCCGGTCAGTGCTTACCTTCTGACTTAGAATAATTCTTGAAGAAAATGACTGAGAAGGTAAAGTTCAGTGGGGCAAGGCTGCAGACACTGTCCGAGGAGGGAGTGTCATCGTCGGACGGCCTTGGGTCGAAGCCGTGGTCGAAAATGTTCAGTGGGATGAGGCAGAGGGTTGTAGCTGAAGACAGTTCCATGAGGCCGATGAAAAGGATTTCCTCCCCGAAGAACATTTTGTGAGAATCTGCAAAGTCAATACGACCGGCAATACACCTTAGGCAGATAGGTGGGCAGGTTGCTCCCGGTCTCCTCCTGGTTCTTAGAGCACTTTTTGGCCACATTTTTTCTAAGTCCTCAGTTTTAAAACTTGGCCATCTGGGCACCTTTGGCACCACAACCAGGTTCCAGGACTGGTGGGGCACAACTTTGGTGGTTCAGTACTCACTCAGGCTGGGTCAAGGTGAGGGTTCAAGATGGTGGAAGCCTTTTATGCTCCAGTGGCTCTGAACAGGAGGCCAGCAAACTAGCCCTTGGAGTCACTTCTGGCAATCCTGGGTGCAGGTAAAGATGCAGGGCTCAACAGCACGGCTGCCCTCTGAGGGTTAAAGGCAGGCTCTAGGCTGCAAAGCAGTCCTTCCAGGTACAGCAGCAGCCTGGCAGAGTGCACAAGAGGTCACAGCAGCAGGCAGTCATATGAGAGTCCTTCCACAGGTCCATTGGTGAACTGAAGAGTGGGTCAAAGGTCCTATTTTTATACCCTGGTGCCCTTTTTCTGGAAGGTGGGAAAAGCTTATGGAAAGGTTCGTTGAAGTGCATAGAATGTCCTGACTCCCCTGCCCTGGCTCCAAGCTGGCGGTTGCAGTGACAATACAGGGTTGTTAGGCCCTTTTGGTGAAGGCAGAGCATAGGCTATTCAGGTGTAAGTGGGTCTGTGCTGAGCAATGCCCCCCAATCCTGCCAGCAGATAGCCTAGAAGTATAACACCTAATCCCTCTATTGTGTAACTATCTGAGAGAAATTCACAAAGTCTAACTGTCAGCTACACCTAGTAATGTGACCCACCACAGGCTGCAGGTACAAAGGGCTAAGTGCAGGAAATTGCCAGTTTTCCAAAAGTGGCATTTTTAAACTGTTAATGAAAAATCTGAATATACCATTAAAGAATTATAATTGCAGCTTATTAAATGCAATGAGGAATCCCCAATTTTATCCCATGGGAGGGGTGGGCATCACAGTAGTGTAAAAACTAATTTTGGAGTTTTTCACTAACAGGATATGTAAAACTCAAAATACTTGTCCAACTATTTAACTGCAAACATTCTGTGTTGTGGGCTACCTAGGGCGTACCTTGGGATGACTTGTTTGTAATAAATGGACAGTTTAAGGCTTGGTAAAGGGGCTTAAATGCCAAGTCAATATTACAGTTTAAAACTGCATTCAGACTACAGTGGCAGGCCTGGGACATGTTTTAAGGTGCTACTTAAGTGGATAGCACAATAAGTGCTGCAGGTCCACTAGTAGCATTTAATTTACAGACACTGGGTATATGGTACACCACTCTACAAATGACTTACAAATAAATTAAGTCAATTAGGTATAAGCCAATTGAACCATGTTTTATGTAGAGAGTAAAAGCACTGTAGCACTGGTAAAGCCTACAAAAACAAATTCAGCAAAATGTGGAGAGTGAAAGGCAAAGGATTTGGGGGTGACCCTGCAGAAAGGGCCAGGTCCATCATGGCCCTCTTCCAGCCTACGGCCAGGGGAGACTAATCAATACCTTGATGGACTTCCCTGCTTAGGCGATAGAACATGGACAATGGCCATCTACTGCAGAGGTCTGTGCCAGTTTTATGCCCCTCAGAATTCAGTTGGATCTCTCTATCTACACTCACCTGAGCCACTGAACTGATCAATGGAGAACCCTTCTCCTCACTTGTAAACACCATCTGTGCAGCACCTAACCTTAACCTACTCACAGATTCATCCCAGTAGGCAGACAGTACCACCATTGCCAACAAAGTGATGTGACCCATTCCACCTCTTGAATCAGACTTCTGTCTCCAGCCCAAGGAAAACTCTGCCCATAAGAACAGCAGCCAACAGAGGCCACTGGCAACTGTGAGTGTCAAGAGCCAGGCCCCAGTCCTCCCGGGACCTCTGACCTCTGAGGTTTCTCAGAGTGGGGGGCAAAAGCCCCAGGCGTACCTTCTTCCACTCTCTTTCCCACCATTCCAAGGGTGGTAGCCTGAGACTGATCACTCAGCCCAGGATCTTTACCCGAAGGCTGAGCAAAGTTAGACGTGGGTCCTTCCTTCCCCTACCTCTTGATCTGGGCCTCTGTACCCTCCATCTGGGAGTAGTATGCCCAGATGTTTGAGCTTTCAGGATGCCCTGGACGGCCACCCCTCCTAGCTTCTCTATCACTGATGGGAACTTATTCCCCAGAATATAGGTAATGGGAAAGGGGACTGACTATGACCCTTCTCTGGGTCAACTTCCCACCCAAATGCAGGGATACCACAGCCATTGGACAGATAAAGACCTGCCCCTGGGCCTGAGTTACCCTACACACCTGACTGATGTACTGCTCTAGGGAACCAGCCTTCCCACTACCATGCTCTGCCTGGCCCCGGTGTCCCTCAGAGCAGTGACAGGAACCCCATTCACTTTGACCTGGTGGAATTGATGACTCTGGGATCACCACTCTACCATCTGAGTTTGCCCGCCAACTAAGGGAGGTGCAGGCATGATCTACCTTCTGCCCTGGAGACTACCTACCCCTTGGGCCATATTGGCCACCCCTGTAGAGGTCCCACTAGTGAGTGGCTTCTTTGGATAGACAGAGTGCCCCTGCTTGTGTCCTATCTGGGAACAATCCTAAAGCAGAGTGTTGGATATGGGGTGCCCTGGGCCACCGCTCATCAGAATCTCCCTCCTTCTTCTCAGAAGGAACTTTGAACATTTTCCTTTCCCCTTAATCTGAGACTTGTCTGGGTCTCCTTGGCCTCCCCCTCACATTGTTTGGAGGAACATGAAATACCCTTCTTGGGGTCACTTCCAAGTACCTTTTTGGGCACTCTAGTGCTGACCCAGAGGTCTACCTCCTCAGCAAACTTTCTGGGGTCAGCAAGCTTGCCATCTACCAGGTGTTGGTGCAGCTCTGTAAAACATGTATTGAGCATGTGCTCCTTCAGAATTAGGTTGTACAGCCCAACAAAACCATCCACTTTGCTGCCAAGGAGCCTTTAGTGCCTTGCTGTAATAATCTAAGAAGTCCACCCAGGAGTGGTTTGGGAGTTTGTGGCTGTCCCTGAACCTCTGTCTGTACTTCTCAGGGGCCAACCCAAATTTGTTAGGAAGAATGGCCTTCATGGTGGCATATTTGTACCCCAAGTGTCAGGAGTGTGTCCCTCCCTACCGTGGGCATGTACCTCCACAAGCTATCCCCCCAGTACTCTTTTGGAACCTTGTGTACCCTATGAGCTAACTTATATGCTGAGAACCATTTATCTATATCATCTCTCATCACATCACTTGGCACCAGGTCCTTAGGTATGTGGATCCTCACCTCTCCAGTGGATATTGCTGGTTTTCTGACACCAATATTGGCAAATTCCATCTGCTTGGCTTTTTTTCCCAGCTCCCTGAGACTGAGCTCATGAGCCAGCCTCTTCTCCTCCTCAATCCTTAGCCTGACCAGCTCCAGTTTGAGATTTCTCAACCTCTTCCTGTCTTCAAGCTTCTATGGGGTCTGGCCCTGGAAGACATACTGCTCACTCCTCCATCCTGGGCATCCAGGTAATCCACATCATCTGCTGGGGTGCATTTGGGCTCTCCTGGAAGCTCAGGACCCTGGCCTGGGTCCTCACTCTCCTCATCCTCTGTTTGTGCTCCCTCTTCCTCATTGTCATCCACCTCATCCTGTTACAGAGAATGTTGAAAAGGGAGAAAGCCTACCCATGGTAATGCATGCATCAGCAGAAAGAAGTGTAGAAATGTACGTTGTAAAGGAAAAGCACAGGCCCAAGCTGTTTACAATTCTAGAATAGAGAGCAAGAATGGAGAGGGGAAGCAGACATAAGTTTTAGTCGATAGAGAAATATAATTAGTAAACACAGCACAAATTGAAAGTTAAAGTATGAACCACAGGCACACAATGCAAGGAGACGTCTCTGACAAAATATGTAGATAAACTTAGACACACAGGAACAAGATAAGCAGGTGGTTAGGCATTGTAGAACAGTAGACGCGTAGGGAGAAGAACATTGTAAGGCTTCAAAGCACAAGACAGTCAAGGCCACCGGTAGTGCAGGGTGCATGAAAATCTATCAATAACATGCACTTGAGTCGCATTCTGTAATGTGTGGTTATATGTTTTTGCAGAAACGATTGCTTCTTGCTAAAATTATAGGAAATAACGATGTGCTTGAGCAAGTGCTTGATTTTATATGCTAATAGAATGTATGGCATACTGCGGTTTTGAGACTGTATAAGACCCTGTCTTTTATGTTGTAGTTTGAGTTCAGTTTCTAATTCCACAGAGCTGGCTGACCTCCTGGCTGTGTTTACATAAACTCTATACTTTATTGCCAACAGAAGTCGTGTCATCTCTATTTCTTTGACAACATTGGGGGAGCCAGCCATGAGTCTACCTCGCCTTCCCGGACTGCTCCAGAGGGAAATGCTGCCTCCCCTGATTGAATAGATTACTGCGCAGATACATCAGGTAAGCAGACACTGAGTCAATACTATATTCTGCCTATTCGAAAAGGTTGGGTAGGGTTCCCAGGCCACCATCAAAAGGGGGGAGGAAAGGCCAGACTTTGTATCTTAAAATTCTAATTGCATGATTCTTTGGCAATCATAGTATAGAGAGATGAGGAAATGCATGTATGATTTATGTTTTTTTATTTTTTCAGGATGTGATGAGAAATGAAATGGTAGTGATTCGCAGGATAGACCGGAAGACCAGGTACTGTGAATTCCCCTTTGAAATAGAAGGGAGGAATAACAGGCAGTAGTGTATTATCCAGGAGAAAGCTCCTGGAAGAGACATTCCATCGGGAATGGCCTAACAGGCAGTGGTGTATTTCCCAATGACAAAGCTCCTGGAAGGAACATTCCTTTCGGGGAGTAGCCACAGATATCTCGGTTAGATCAAGGAGGACTAGTGTAGAAGTAGTGAGATGGGACTGAGCAACAAGCGTGTGAAGTCTGACGTGATAAAGAGATGGTCATTTGATCCACACCGGCAGGTCTTACTCTGAATTTGTCAGACGCCCAGCTCCCAAATTCCCAGGTTTAGATTTTTTGGAAAGCGTATTTAAGGAAGAGCAACCGAGGCTGAGGCATCAGTTAGAGAGTCTGACAGTTAGGTAAGTGGCCAGCCGGATTGTTGTTGCCAATTAACTCTGCCCTTAGCACAGACAGACCCTTGGTTACAAACCCAAAAAGTGCATTAGTTGCAAGGAGATCCATGAATAAGGAGGATGACATAAAGAGTACAGGAATTCATAATCTTAAGGGACAAGAAATAGAGGAGTGGCAGGGTTCCCCGCCGGTTGTCATACAGTCCGATATAAGCGAGGAAGAAAGGCAGCAAGACCTTTGCAATATTTTTGATGTTCGAATACAAACCCCTTTGGTGTCCTGGAAGTGGGGAAACATTATCTCAGATAAAATCACAGGGAATCAAAATATTAATTCTCTATGAGCTAAACTGATGATTCATTGTGGCAGATAACAGAAGTTATTGAGTCACAATTTATATTTCAATGGGCCCATGGAGAACCCCTGTGTCCATGTAACACCCCTCAGTTTGAAATAATAACAGAGTCACTCATCATAGTAGAGGCCCTTCTTGATGCATTCCTCACAGATATTCACAATTTAGGAGTTTAATACATAAGTGTAAGACCAAATCCTCGAGCATCGCAAATAGTAATTTATATTCACGATAAAGTTGTAACATGCATTGCGTCAGGTACAAATCCTCTTAGACCCCACATAAATGCACCCACCCCAGATATAACTATGGAAAAAGCATTACACAGACTAGCGATAAGTATGACTGATGTTCATCGATTTGGTCCCACAAAAATATATGTGAAGTCAGGTAACACTGTATGAGATCAACACATGTTCACCATTGCCATAGGTTAGCGATATTTGTAAAAGACAATTATATCAGTGAAGAAGACAGATCCAAAAGGGGCATAAGAGAGTGGGCAAACAAGCACAGGATA
Source organism: Calotriton arnoldi (assembly GCA_963921515.1). NCBI lineage: Eukaryota > Metazoa > Chordata > Amphibia > Caudata > Salamandridae > Calotriton > Calotriton arnoldi. The sequence continues at coordinate 380,769 of CAWUFW010006817.1, forward strand.
CAAAGGGACACTTCCACTACACATAGGAAACACACACACATCCTCAAGGGACCATGGAGACCCCTCTGGAACACATGATAAAAACTTTCCCTTCAGACAAAAAGAGGATACAAAAGTACTGTAAACAATGGTACAAAGGTACCAAGGACCACACTCAGCCATGGCCAAAGGAAGGGACATTCAACTAAGACATAATTGAACATACATTGACTTACATTCGCACTAAGTATAAAAAAAGAAGAGACTAAAAAGGGAAGCTACCCTGTCATTATGACAGCTATTCTGTGATACTAAAACAAACTTGAAACCAACAGCACTCGAAGAGGCAACAACAAAGTCCCCAGAGAAGCCCCGTCTTATGGTCTTTACCCCATTTTGCCAGCTTTAGGGTACCAGGATCCCGTTAGAGTTGCACCTAAAAAGAAGAGACAAAAATCATGGGGAAAAAGGCAACTTCGGACCCCACCCCTACAACTCCTCGGACCGGTTTAGAACCGGACCGAAGAGACAGAATTAATTGCAGTGCACCGTGAGACAGGCAGAACGCTATAGAAGCCCTGCCCCCCTTCAAAGACAATGGAATATGGGACATGTTCTTAAGCTGGGAGATACTTCTGCAGAGACTCTGAGAGAGGCAGCTAATGGCAGCGAGGGACACCTCAGATATGAGTAAGAAGACAATCTTGAAAACGAGTCAGTCATATTAAGACCCATAGAGATAATAGAACAAAAGGAGGGTAGTTACTATTGCCAACCCTTCTCGGATTAATTGGCAAGTTGAACTACAAAGGTGGCGGAGAAACCTATGGCCCTGACTGGAGCATTTCAACCCTTCAATCTAGCAACTGCTGACGATTGTGTACTGCAGGGACAGGTCAACCCAGACTGAGCCTTCCCCTATATGCAAGAGTGCCTCGCAGTCTGGAAGGAGTATGCTATAGACAAACCACTGAAGTGATTCAAAGCAATAGACCAGATCCTAGGTTAGGCCCGAGACCAGAAAATCCTTGACCGATGACTCAGTTACCCCTCATTTTCAAAGGTGAGCAAGTGCCCACATGCCTACCATGGCCAAAAATGGATAAAGAGAATTTAAAGAGGGCACCACTCCCGCTGTCTGAGGGAGCAGGAAAATGGATAGGATGCTTTGAAAAACACACTGCTGGAGAGAACCTCACCTTGAGCGATGTTAAAAGCTTGCTAAGTTCTCTGGTGGGAGACAAAGTAAATACCATTTTTATCAGAGCAGGGTTCCCTCAAATAACATTGATAAATTCACAGTTTGACGGGTCATCCTTCAACAATATCCATCAATATGATCGGGATGCACTCCAGCGGACATACCCAGACAGACCAGACATTGGATCCCTTATGGCAGAGAGCATAAAACCGACACTGCAGAATTTATCACCAGAATAAAAAAACAATGGGTACACAAAGTAGGATGTAACTGGGAAAGCACTGGAGGGGATGTAATATTATTTTATAATGTATTGAAACGGGGGCCTGCCCACAGATATACAAGCAAGCCTAGACAGAGTAGTGGGAATAGAGGCTAAACCATAGCCAGAAATGCAAGCCGATATAATACATTATTTCAAGCGAAAACAAGAGAAGGGTAAGGAGAGGATATAACAGGGGGATAGGGCTACAGCTAAGTTGCTGCAACAGAAACTTAAAAAATCAAGTACAGAAGGGGCACTTGTGGCAGCACCACAAATGGCTGTCGCAAGGCTAGTGCAGGTGCAGGCACCAGGAGGGCACCAGGAGGGCAGCCTGTAAGTAACATGGGGAAGGGACGAGGAGGTTTGTCAGGGGGCCAAAGGCCAGCACAGGGAAGAAGAGAAGGAAGATATAGTGTAGGACAACAGTGTTATTGTTGTGGTAATATGGGTCATTTTGCAAGGGAATGTAGAACAGAAAAGAATGATGAGCAAGCGCAGGGATGGATCGTCCCGCAGAGGCAGATGAGGCTGCAACAGATGCAATGGGCTCCCCAACAACAAGTAACACAGGGACCCCCATAGGTCTCTCAGGTTCAGTGGACCTCACAACAGGGACAAATGCCACAGAATATACCCCTGGTTGTCAGAAATACTACAGGAGGACCATCACAGTTCCAGATGGGAGGAGTAACGGTACAAGGAGGCAATACATTTTATGCACAACCCCAAATGCTCGGAGTGACACCAACCAACAGTTATACTCAATGAAAGAGCCTGCAGACAACCATTATGTGTTCAGTACTATCAGTAAACAACAGGTAAGATGAGGACTCCACTATGACGGAAGCCATAGAAGGTCGTCCCTATAGTTTTCTAATTGACACTAGGGCCACCAAATCGTGTATAAGGAAAGGAACACTACCTCTTTCTCTCAATTCAATGGACACACAAGGGTTTTCTGGGGCTGTCAGTAGGGTTCATTTTACTGAATCAGTGAGCATAACTGCAGGAGACATGCAAATTGAAGGACCATTGTTATACTCTCCAGAGGCACAGGTCAACCTTCTCGTAAGAGACCTAGTGAGTAAGCTGAATATGACCTCCTCTTATTTAGAAAATGGGCTGATGGTATGTCATATACCTGGTATCACACCAGGTAGGATGTTGTCACTTATAGCTCATGAGGGCTTGCTAACCCTGGGCTGGGCAGAACTCCGCGAAGTGCATAAAAAACTCTGCTGCACTACGCGGAGCTCCGCGAGCGGCAGAGTTTCTGTAGATAAATGCAGTTCGCGGTGATTGTCAGTGCCAGGTGCTTGTCCGCACTGTGCAATCATCGCGAATGGCATCATGCACAGCGCAAGCGGGCGCTGCTTCTTTTCTGCTGCTTGGATAGATTTTTACTCGAGTGACAGCTTTCTCAACGTAAGCGGGCGATTTCTCAACGCGAGCGGTCGCGAGCGTACGCGACCACTCACAATGAGAAATCTGACTGCCCGCGTTGAGAAATCTCGCCGGGAGGTTGATTTTCCACACTTGCGCTCGCCAACTTGATGTTGACGATCGCGAACAAGGAAAAATCTCGCCGGGAAGTGGAGTTTCCTCGGTCACGCTCGCCAACTTGACATTGACGAACGCGAGCGAGGAAAAAAACTCCGCTCCGCAATGCGAAGCGGAGTTTTTTGGGACTCCACAAGCTCCGCGTAATGCGGAAAACTCTGCAAACTCCGCGAGCGGAGCGGAGATCACCGCCCAGACTTAGTCGGAGCAATTCCTGTAGATACAGAGAACATTTTGCGTGGCATATATGTTTTGATAGTGTGTACACCAGCACTACTGGTGAAGACAGTGCAGATACCAAAAGAACTATTGTTCAGACTCGACAGGCCTGTGGATCCTATCAAAGAACCTGATATGTTGTTTGAAATATTAGCCCTTGAAATAAGGCCAAGTTATGCATTGTTGATAGCATTTGGCAGGAGACCGGCAACGTGGGCATCAATAGTGTTTACGGATCCAGGAGTCAAATTGAGAGACATATCATATGAAGAAATGTTTGATGACAGCCTATCAATTGAGACAGTGAAATTTGAAACTGGTATTCTCATTAGAGTACAGTTGCAGTACAGGACGGTGCCAAAACATGCAAAAGACAGTACAATAGGAGAAAAGGATTTGGCAATGGTAGCAGATGGTCTGTGGACAAAGGGGCCACACGACGTGGGACTGATTAGAGGAGCTGAGCCTCTGAAAATTACAATGAGACTTAGGTCGATACTGCCCGGGGTATGTCAGTATCCCCTGTCCAAGGAGGAAGGCATCTTTCCCACAATACAGGTGTTATTTGAGCAGGGAGTAATATATGAGAGAACATCACTCTGTAACACCCCAATTTTTTCCAATAAAGAAAACTAAGGGGGAACTTGGAGGATGATTCAAGTTTTCTGCCCCTGAACGATATAGTAATACCAGAATTTCTGGCGGTACCAGACCCGACAGTCATACTGACAAAAATTGACATGGATGCCACCCACTTTTCAGTGATTGATTTGAAAAATGCATTTTTCAGTATTCCATGGCACCCAGAGAGTCAGTATTTAACAGGGTTTATGTACAGACAAACTCGGTATTCGCTATAGAAGGTTTCCTCAAGGCTGTTATGAGTCCCCGAGTATCTTCAACAGGACAGTGAAAATGGATTTGTAAAATGCAAAAGCACCCTTTTACAGTATGTGGATGACATTCTGGTATGTAGCCCCACTGTATACATATGCAGAGGTGATACTATTGATCTCCTTCGCATGCTTGCAGAAAAAGGATACAAAGTGGACAAAGACAAATTACAAAATTTGCAGATGTAAGGCCCTATTTGGGGGAGATAATATCCATAGATGGGAGGAAGGTGGCATCTGACTGAGCAGAGAGCATTAGAAACATGCCCAAGCCTACCACCACAAAACAAATGCACAGTTCCTAGGAATCTGCAATCACATGAGACAGTGGGTATTTGATTATGCCACCCTGCCTGCACCACTTCTGACTGATCTAAAAGAGCCCCATACCAATGGGAACAAAATAAACTGGACTGATGACAGAGAGACAGAATTTTAGGAGATAAAGAAAGCAAACACAAATGCGCCAGTGTTAAGTACACCTGACTACAGCAAAAGATTCTACCTCTTCTGTCATTGTAATGGAATGACAATGATGGCAGTACTGACTCATCATCATCATCATCACACAACTTTATTTCGCCGGTTAGAAAAACTGGCATAAAAAGTATTCTACATAAACAAATTCATCAATAAATAACACAGTCTATTACATAAAATCAGATTTAAAAACACAATTGAAAATATGAAGATAAAAATTACAAAATAGTAGCCCTTGGTTCATAGAGAGTTGCTCCTAGTTTACAGACAAAAACCCCTTTGCTTGTACGTGAGAGATAAAATTTAAGCAGTTAATCTCCTCCTTTTCAGAGCACATAAGTAAAACGAAGCCAAGCAAAAGCTTGTAAAAGGATCCGGTAATGTCTTAAGGAAATGGAGGGCTGGGCGACATTGTCTAAAATTCAGCTTACACATAAAAGGGAGAATGTACCTCTTTCTTTCATAAATATAAAATTTACGGAAAAATATAAAATGCAGGTCATTCCGCGTAGACTGCATGTCACAAGGACAAAGTGGTAGTGCATCAATCACATATGTTTTCGATGGATGACCTAGCATTAAAGGGATGTAATTCAATAAAATCTCAATAATATGTATCTATGTTGCAGATTTGTAACAAATGATAAGTAAGAAGAATTCATATTGTTCATACTAGGTACCATATAATATTGTCTGACAGTACAGAGTTTAAAATTCGTATCAAAACTCTTCTCATCAAAGTGGGCTAATAGCTGAGCCTATAAATCTATTTTTGTTACTGTTATGCAAACCTATAATGTGTAGTGTAGCCTCAATATATTTAAGCCATTTTATTTTTCCTACGCCATCCAGGTTCAGGCAGTCCATTATAATGTGTCTAGTTAAGGCTAAGGTTTCCTTTCACCACACTGAATGCCACAAAAGGATTGGGGCAATACAGATCTTGTCTGTAATGAGTGGGACGTTCAACTCAAGGTGACAAATGTAGTTGGCACAAGATTGTGGTAAAGAAGCCACATTTTTCAGAAAGCCGTCCTCTATACACGGGAATTTAGAGATGTCAGATGTGGCCCAAACAGCTGCCCCATTGGAGGCAACAGATAGTGTTTTTGCAGCATATATTTTTTAATAACCTCTAATGGTTTAGTTCCCAATTTTTTAACGCATCTAAAGAGGGCTCCTATATTTTTTTGCATTAGATTTGCTCTGTTTGCTATCATATTTCGCCAATTACTTTCCCTATCGAACATAATCCCTAAATAGTTAAAAGAATCCACCACCTCTAATTTTAGGCCTTCGATGTACACTCTAGTTAGCTTCTGTGGTCTCGGTCCTGCCACAAGAACAAACAACTTGTTATGATTAATTTTCAAGTCCAAAATATTCATAAATTCTACATACTCCTCTATGAGTCGCTGGAGTGCGTTGGGGGTGCGTGCCAGCAGCACAGCGTCGTCTGCATAGAGGAGTATCAGAACTAGGCTTGAATCAAAAACCTCACCCGCAAGCTTCAAAACATCCAGAACGCCAGACTAATCCTCAACCTGCCATGACACTTCCACATCTCCCAGCACCTGTGCACACTCCACCGGCTCCCCATCGAGGCAAGAATCACCTTCAGGATTCTCACCCACGCACACAAAGCCCTCCACAACACCGGACCAGCATACCTGAACAGCCGACTCAAATTCCACGCACCCCAAAGGACCCTACGTTCAGCCCAGCTCTCCCACACCATGGTCCCCCGCACCAGGAAGTCCAGATCGGGAGGCCGCTCCTTCTCCTTCCTCGTGGCCAGAGCCAGGAAAGCCCTCCCGCTCCACCTCAGACAGACAACATCACTCCCCATCTTCACAAGGGACCTCAAAACATGGCTCTTCGATAGACCTCCTCCTTGATGGACAGGATCCTGTGCCTCCCGCCAGCCCATCTCCCCCAGCGCCTTGAGACCCTTATGGGTGAGTAGCCACGCTTAACAAACCCATGATTGATTGATTGATTGAATCAATGGATGGAACGTCTGTAGTAGATCCTAATAAGGCGGATTGGACAGCGTTTGTGTAAAGGGAAAATAAAAAAGGGGCCAACCCCCGTGTAATTCTAAAGCGTCTAGTGCATTCACCATTCTTTCCAAATCGAACACAGCCCTCAGCCTCAAAATAGATATCTCGAATAAAATGGATTATCTGGGAGTCGACCCCCATGGACTCCAAAATTGGCCATAGCTTAAAATGCGTTACACAATCGAAGGCCGCTGTCAAATCCATAAACGCCATGTATAGGTGGCCATGCTTTGCACTGTATACTTTGCTATTATTAGATTTAAATTAAGGCACTGGTCCACAGTTCCCTTTCCTTTCCGAAAGCCATATTGGCTGGGGATTATTATACTCTTTTCCTCCGCCCAAGCCTCCAATCTATTTAAGAGTAACCGGCCCATCAATTTGGCTGTGGAATCAAGTAAGGAGATGGGCCTGTAATTTTTTGGGACTGCCTTATCACCTTTTTAATGGTGGGGATCATAACCGATTTTTTCCATGAAGCCGGAACACTTCTTTGTGCAATTACATTAAAAACATTTGTGAGCAATGGGGCCCACAGGTCTAGTTTATTTTAAAAGAAATCAATCGGGACCCCATCTGCTCCAGGGACCTTCAATCTTTCAAACTGTTTTAGGGCGTGCATTAATTTGCCCTGGGTAAAATGCAGATTTCCTCCCTCCTTACAGGTTGGGAACAATGTTAGAGAATTGGTTGCTTCCTCTGGGTTCACAAAGACACCTTCAAAGTGTGCTATCCAGGCCTCTTCATTTATGAGAGTATCTAAAGAGATCGTATTTTCCTCTCTTAGGAAGGGAGCATTAATTAAAGACCAGAAATCCTGACTATTATTTGAGGCGGCAGCAATTTGCAACTTGTCCCAGAAGTCTTCCTTTAAAGCTTTTAGTCTAGCTGACCTTGCTTTTTCTATAAGTCTACTTCAAGGCCTTCACAAGATTCACATCTCTAGGATTGGCCTTCAAGGCCACATGGATTTTTGTAAGTGCATTAGCACAGTTCTCATCAAACTAGGTGGCCTCTTTACGTTTTCCAGTAGGAATGGAATGACGCAGATTATTATTAATTTCCAGTAGGATCCGCTCAAAGGCCAGTGGAATATCATTATTGTTTCAATTTGGATCAAGACAGGTTAAGATCTCTGGTGCCATTTTGCCTACAATAATCCCGGTGAACTTCATTGTGCCCACTTTTTCCCACTTTAAAACAACCCCATTTTTCCTTGCAATCACAGGTTTCGGGACTAGGTTCCTACGGGGTTCCTGACTTTGATCCGAAAGAATGTTAAAAGTGATTGCAGCATGGTCACTAAAAGCATTGAAATTAATCCTTATATTAGTGAGATGGTCTCTAGATGATTCTGAGACTATAATGTAATCAAGAGTTGAAAAATAGGAGCCAGTAGAGAATGTGGATTCCAATTGGCCCGTGCTATTGTCACAAGGATTTATTATCACTAGGCCATTACCTATTAATAACCTTTTAAGCGTATTACCAAGGTCATTGTGACAAAAATGGGGAAAAGGATCCCCATCCTCATCGGTCAGTACCCATGCTGACGAATTGGCCCTAGTACAAGAATGTGCATTGAAATCGCCCAGCCATAGAATATCACATGGGTTATGAGAATCATTCATCAAATTACTAATATCTTTTTCAAGCGGGTCCAGAATCACTACTCTATTACTTTCAAAATTGTTATTGAATACATTTATGACAATCGGGTTCCTACCTTTACGCAACTCACAGAGAAGAATGTGATAGTATGGTGAGGTATTTACAAAGGTTATTACCTTTAAAGTAAGTGTATTAGAGATGTATATTGCTAAATTACCTCGAGAGCGACCTGCAGACAATGGTATAGCGGGAGTCAGGAATGAACAGTAGCCATTTAGATGGATCTGATCACCCTCCCAGGTTTCTTGAATACAAAGTATATCATATTGAGTTATCATGGTCAACCACTCAGCATTACTCTTTTTTTGCTTATATCCTGCTATGTTCCATAAGATGATTTTAATATGCTCCCTGTCATGTCCCGAGTGAGGTAAACCCTGTGTCCCGAGTGAACTATCACTCCGGGCACACAGTATTACTTGTGATATATGATGAGACATGGGTACCATGACTATTCCGTTAGATAGTTTTATATCTGGCTCATCAAGTCAATAACAGTTAGCCAAATCCCCCAGTACTGAACATCTGTTATTAAGGGGTGCTAGAGGACTTACATATGGGAGGTGTGTGGTCACTGGACAATGAGGATAATATGTAGAATCAGGGGCCGATTCCGATTCAGGCCGGAAATCTCTCCGACCGAGCCGGACCCGGAGAGATTTCCGACCGAATCGGACTCTGGTAGTCCGACCGAACGAGTACGATGCGCATGCATGCAATCGGACTCGAGTCGGTCGGACTCCCATTGAGTCAATGGGAGCTGGACGTACAATGCATACGTGGGCTCCCATTGACCCAATGGGTGCGAGGCGAACAAGGGTGCCCCCTACAGCGGGTACGCCTCGAAGCGACTCGCAGCGTACATGCACAGGTAGGGGGGACCCATGGGTCCCCCCTGTGTGCGACTCGCGCGGCTACGCGTACAGGGGGGTCCGACACGGACGGCCAAAGTGCGGCTCCGACTGCTCTTTCGAGCCGGATGGCGCAAGTCGGTCAGACTGCTCGCGGCGCACATCATACTTGCCCGGCAGGGGGACGTCTCCATCGCGCGGTGCGCGTCGTGTCCGTGCGAGTCGGTCGGAGCGCTTCGGACCCGCAAACAAGTCGGTCAGCGATTTCGCGTGCGCTCGCATCGTACTCGCTCGGCCGGACGCACGTACGAATCGGTCGGGAAAGAGGGCTCCGAATCGGATCCGGTTAAGCCGAATCCGATTCGGTGCCCTTCCGGCCGAGATCGGAATCGGCCCCTCAGTCTTATAGTGTACAGTTGAGGGTAGACCAGGAGGTTTATAAAAAAGCCCAACAGAAGGGCACAGTTCTCAGAGTCAGATGAAGGAGTGGATGGCAATGATCTCAACAAATCGCCCACCAAATACTGGTCATTAAAGTTCAAAACAATACAATCCCCTCTTATCATTTTCGGGCCAGGTCCTACCCAATTAACTCTTCTGGCCATTATGAGGTATTGGTATAATTTAAATCTGGCACCCAAAGTTTTGGCAAGCCAGTGAAGGACTTTGTGCATTAGCTGCTCAGTGGATTCGTCTTGGTCAGGTCTAAGTTTTGGTGTATTGGTTAGCACTATTACATATGGGCATGCTGCTGGAGTGTGATCTAGCCTCACTTTTTGTTTGTAAGGATGATCCTCTTGATAATTTGGTTTCCTTCTGTCAGAATCACCAATACCCCTCCTACCCAGGGGGCCACTTCTCGCAGCTGGAACAGTATCAATGGCCTGTCTGACTCAAAAGACATCCATGAGACACAAACCAATTGCCTACTACAGTGGGCCGCTCAATTATCTCATGAAAGGTCACTACCCATGTGGGCAAGCACTGGTGCGGCAGCATTTGCGTTCCAGAAATGCACCACCATAGTGATGGAATCACCTTCAACACTGAAGGTAGAGTATGCAGTATTTGCTATCTTGTAAAGAGGTAAGAGCATCCTCACAACTCAGAGGGCATCTGGGTGCAAAGTAATACTCTCAGTACCATCATTGCAAGTGGTTCTCTGTCAGACAGTTAACCCAGCAACATTCTTTGCACACCCAGTTACTGACGATGAACAATTACACGACTGTGCCAATTTCATACCAGATGAGAGAAGTAAGGTGGGAGAAGACCACATCCCAGGGAGCATTTTGCTCTCTGTTGATAGGTCCACTTTCATAGATCATGAAATTGAGATTAGACATTCTGGAGCAGCAGTTGTAAGAGCTGAACAGCAGGGACCATCTCATACAAGGGCAAATGTTTATCCAGATGCCACTACCTTGTCATTTTTCAGCACAGGCTACAGAATTAGTGGCTAATATTGAAGCATTGCAGCGAGCTGAGGGACTAGAGGTCATCATTTACTCAGATTCAGCATATGTCACCACCACTGTACAATCCAGCATTCACAGATAGGAAAGGATGGGATTTCTTAAATCTGATGGCTCCCCCGTGATGCACAAAGATTTATAGGCACAATGAATAAAAGTTCTAACTCCTCCATCTAAAGTAGCAGTGATAAAATGTGCAGCGTACACCAATCAGCAAGACCTTATCTCCAGGGGTAACACTCTGGCAGACTGGGCAGCAAAAGAGGCAGCCAAAGCATCCCCAAATTGGAATTAATATGATGAACACACATTAGGAATGATGACAAGCAGGCAACTGGATGCTATTGATTTACCACCCCCATATACAGAGACAGCAAAGTTACATTTATGTGAATTGCAAGAATAAGTACTCCCTCATGAAAGGGAGCTGTGGGAACAGCAAGGCTGCACCCAGTCACCAACAGATTTCGTTTACAGGCAAAAGATCACAGGCAAGCCAGTAATGCCACACGCCCTGTTATACACAGCTCTGGAGCAACTACATCTCCCAGCACACACTGCAAAGGAGTATCTTCTTGCTACATTACAGGGACAGTGCTTATTCCACAACTATCTGAAATGATCACTATATACATTGCAGAATGTACAGTATGCCAAAAGTATAGGACTAAGCCTACATTAAAAGTGATCACCTCCGACCCTCAGTCTAGGTCCACTCTCTCCCCGCAGCTCCGCTGTGCCATCTCTTGCCTCCAGACCCTGACTTCCTCCTTGGGAGGTTCAAGGCTGCTGCCCGCTCCTGCGCCTGCTGCCCGCTCCAACTGGGACCAGACTGCCTGCAACCACCGTAACCTTTCTCAGCCGTTTTTTTTCTTCATTTTTTTCCCTGTTGTGCCACTGTTACTGTGCCCATCTGTGTCTTGCTCTAATTCCACCACTGTTTATATTTTCTCGTGCCTGCCTGTTCCTTTCGCCGCTGCTGCCCCTGCGGCCCCTCCCCCCGGAATTCCCCCCCCGGAATTCCCCCCCAGAATTCCCCCGCTCCCGCCTCCCAGCCTCTCCTCCCTCTCACCTCCCCTACTTAATGGCGGCCGCTACGCGGTCGCGCCGCCGGCGCGCCAAAGGCAAGCCCGTCTGAGCCTGTCCGCGACCCGACCGCGGCCAGTGCCAGGAACCCTGGACCTCTCACTACCCATCCCTACGACACCACCACCCTCCTCGCACTCAACCCTGGAAGACTTAGAGAATGCCAACAGGCCTCGCCGAACACGACCCACGGCCAGTTCTCCTGCCTCCACTGCCGCCAGACCCTCACCGCCACCCCGGCCTCCAACACCGCTGATGCCAGCACCGGCGACACCCTAAAATGCATCCTCCTCAACGTACGCTCCGTACACAAACACGCCATGGAAATCTGGAACCTACTCGACTCTCTCTCGCCCGACATCGCCTTCTTCACAGAGACCTGGACCAACGCAACCTCCGCCCCCGACATCAGCACCACCATCCCAGACAGATACAAGATCCAGAGGAAAGACCGCCCCAACAACCCAGGAGGGGGCCTCACCATCGCCCACAAGAGCACCCTCCGCCTCACCACCTCTAGCGAAACCTTCCCCTCCGCTGAACACCTGCACTTCCAGATGCAGACCACCCCCAAAGCCACACTCCGAGGAACTCTCGTCTACAGACCCCCCGGCCCCCGAACACCCTTCGCCACCACCATCACCGACTTCATCGCACCCCACGCCATCGCCTCAACAAACTACATACTCATTGGAGACCTGAACTTCCACCTCGACAACCCCAGCTACCCCTACTCCACTATCCTTCGTGACAACCTCGCCACCATCGGACTTAAACAACTCGTCAACACACCGACCCACAGAGCAAGACACACCCGCAACCCCATCTTCGCGGCAGGAAACAGCATCCAATTCAGCCACACAACGCAGCCGTCATGGACTGACCACCACTGCGTACACTTTGCCATCAACAAACCCAAGGCACCCAAACCAGCCCCACGCCCACCACGAAAGAACTGGAGCAAGTTTACCGATGAGCAACTTAACTCCACCCTCACCCAATACAACCACACCTGGGCACCGGACGCAAAGGACGCAGCCAGAGAACTCCACACCTGGATCTCCAACTGCGCAAACGAGCTCGCCCCGCTACGCAACCCCAACAGACAACGCCCCAGGAAAGCCGCCTGGTTCACCACCGCTCTCCAAGAAGCCAGACGCACCTGCAGACGCCTGGAGAAAAACTGGAGAAACACCAAGACAACCGAAAACCACACCACCTACAAGCACGCCATGACGGACTACCACAACCAGATCAGAGACACCAAGAGGAACTTCATCCACAACAAAATCCTGGCCAACTCCACCAACTCCAAGGAACTTTTCAGTGTCATTCAAGAATTCACCAACCCACGCAGCGAAGCCACAGACATCACCCCATCCCAAGACCTCTGCGACAAGCTTGGAACCTATTTCCACCTCAAGATCAAAAACCTCTACGACAACTTCATCGACCATCCACCAGCCGCCACAGACGGCCCCCTGACCCCCAGAAACACCAGCCAGCCCACCATATCCAACTGGTCACCGATCACGGCCGAAGACACCGCCTCGACCATGAAAAGCATCCACTCGGGGGCCCCCACCGACCCCTGCCCCCTCACATCTACCACAGAGCCGCAGCCACCTTCGCACCCGAACTACAACGCACCATCAACACCACCTTCAAAACAGGCACCTTCCCAGATGACTGGAAGCACGCAGAAGTCAGACCCCTGCTCAAGAAGCCCACAGCTGACCCCACCGACCTCAAGAACTATCGGCCCATCTCGCTCCTCCCCTTCGCAGCCAAAGTTGCAGAGAAAACAGTCAACAGGAAACTGACACGATTCATTGAAGAGAACGCCGTCCTCGACCCGTCCCAATACGGATTCCAAAGCAACAACAGCACAGAGACCGCCCTACTCGCCGCCACAGATGACATCCGCACCCTCCTGGACCAAGGCCACTCCGCAGCCCTCATCCTACTCGACTTATCAGCGGCCTTCGACACCGTCTCCCACCGCACACTAGTCGCCAGACTACATGACGCAGGCATACAAGGAACAGCCCTGGACTGGATATGATCATTCCTCACCGGAAGATGCCAAAGGATCAGACTCCCACCCTTCCTCTCCAACCCCACGAAAGTCACCTGCCGAGTCCCACAGGGTTCATCACTGAGCCCCACCCTCTTCAACATCTACATGGCCCCCCTCGCAGCCATCATCCGACAACACGGCCTCAACATCGTATCCTACGCCGACGACACCCAGCTCATCCTCTCCCTCACCAAAGACCCCACCACTGCCAAACTCAACTTCCAGAAAGGAATGCAAGACGTTGCAGTCTGGATGACCAACAGCTGCCTGAAGCTCAACGCCGAGAAGACAGAAGTCCTCGTCCTCGGTACCACCCCTTCTGCATGGGACAGCACCTGGTGGCCGACCCGGAAGCCCACCTACCCCCTCAGACCACGCCAAGAACCTCGGCATTGTACTCGACTCATTACTCACCATGAACTGACAGGCCAACACGGTCACCTCCAGCTGCTTCAACACCCTCCGCATCCTCCTCAAGACCTTGAAGTGGATCCCCCCTGAGTCAAGGAAGACAGTCACCCACGCACTCATCACCAGCAGACTGGACTATGGAAATGCCCTCTACGCCGGCATCAACAAGTCCCTACTCCGCAAACTCCAGACAATACAGTACAGCGCCACCAGACTCGTCCTCGGCATCCCCCGACACGAACACATCAGCCAACACCTACGAAGTCTCCACTGGCTCCCCGTGGAGAAAAGAGTCACTTTCAAAATCCTCACTCATGCCTACAAATGGCTACACAAAAACGGACCCAAATACCTCAACGGCAGAATCAACTTCCACGTACCCAAAAGAAACCTCCGATCTTCCAACCTCGCACTGGCCGAAACCCCGCGCATCCACAGAGCCAGAGCAGGCGAAGATCCTTCTCTCACATTGCAGCCAAGACCTGGAACAAGCTACCGGCAGACATCAGACGCGCCCCCTCCCTGAACACCTTCAGGATGACCCTCAAGACCTGGCTCTTCGGCTAAACAGATCTGCGGACCCCCCCCCCCTCAGCGCCTTGAGACCCTCACAGGTGAGTAGCGCGCTTACAATTCCCTGATTGAACAATATCACGCCCAACAGGTCCATTTAAAAATTTACATGTAGATTTTCTTGACATGATAGAAAGATGTAACAATTACAGATATGTTATAGTAATTGTTTGTCCATTTTCACGATGGATTGAGGAAAGACCCTGTATACTTAATGATGCTAAAGCAGCAGCCAACTTTCTGATGAGAGAGGTAATACCTAGGTGGGGTGTGCCAGAAGTGTTCCGCTCTGATAATGGCCCCAACTTTGTCAATACAGTATTTCAACACATTTGCATGGGCCTAGGAATAAATATTAACTGTCAAATGTTTATCACCCCCAAAGTAAAAGTATCGTGGAGCACCTGAATGGCCTCCTCAAAAACTATGTGCTACTCTGCAAAAGAAATGGCTGTACTGCCTACCACTGGCTTTTTAGGCCCCCAGAAATCAGCCAGGAAGCACCCACCATTTGACGCTACATGAAATACTGACAGGACATCCCATGCCCACACCTTTAACAATAGTGCAGCAAAAGACAGATGCCCATAAGACGGCTGAGGTTTTGGGGGATAAAATGAGTTGTTACTTGTCTGAGTTAATGAAGTCTGCCAAGTTCTTCTCTAAACCACCACAGACCAGTCAGATACCCATTGGCCAACAAGTGTACATACGCAATTTCATTAAAGAATGGAGGGACAAGAAATTCAAAGGTCCATTCTCAGTGATAATGACTACTCCCACCGCAGGGAAAGTGGACGGCAGAAAACCATGTATACACTTGTCGGACGTTCAACTGGACCCTGCTTTGTGTTAGGCATTGCCATTGCCAGAGGGAGAACCAGAGGGGGAAAGAGAGAAAGAGGAGTAACAACGTGTCCCTTCAAATAGCAAGTGGAGTATTATGTCGACTCTGCTAGCGGACAGTTATGTATTGCTGTTTTGTTTTTCTTTTTTATGTCTTCTTATGCTTAGGCAGCAATATTGCAATGGTATTTTAACTCATGTATGTCATTATGTCAAAATATCATGTGCTTGCAGAGAGCAGTACTCAAGCACTGAAATATATCCCATAGTATTCATGCTAGCTTATTAGATAATATGCAGTATCAACATATGATCGAGATAGGTACGCATTCTTCTAATAAACCATGTTTTGTTTGTTCCTTGATTCTACTGAATATTACCCTGTGTCTCATACACCTTTTCGTTTGCAGATTTTAAGTGCAGATACAACCCCTGCAAGTAAAACAGGGAACATCCCTAGTAAACATTGTGGAATATGAGAAAGAGTTAGCAGACATACTGAACATCCTAACAGAATACAAAGAACTAGTAATGAAGCTAGACGCAATGGCCAAGACAGGAATTATGAGGTACAAAGATGAAACATGGAGAGCTAAAATATTGCAACAGGGATTTCCAGGGATATCCCAACCTACACTTTTCTGTAAGAATGACTCCACTATACCCTGGCCACCGATTGTCAGAGAGGCCATATTTTCAAGTAAGTGCATCAGAATACGTTCATGGGCACTGGCACCATGGCACAACATTTGGGTGCGGGGTCTTTTCTTTATGGAGGGGAAACCAGAGTGAAAATAGCAGACAACAGAAGTGTCAGGCAGTGTGGGATAAGAACATATCTACATTAATTTGGGTAGAAACACCTACAACTCTTCGAGCAGGTAGAAAACCCATTCTTTTCTCTTTATGTTTCAAGGGAAATGGAGCGGTCCCGGTTGGAAACAACATCAATTGAAATACCACAACGTATTATGCTGAAATGCAATGGGGCACCTCCAGCCTAATGAACTTCTACTGGAATTGCGTGGGTGGGGTGGCTGTCTACACGACTTCCTTCAGGTTGGAGTGGTCTCTTTTCTTTGGTCACGTGTACATCCCCTCCCTGGCGATTCCAGGAGTTGATATTTCCAAGCTACATGGCCACCCCATGAGCCGTCTAACTACCTTGCTGCACCATCCTGCAGACTATTTTGGTACTACAACCTGGAAAAACGTCCCGCAGGAGCACAGGTTGTTTAGTGATGCTTAGCTGTTTTTCTGAAGCATCCTTCCGCTCTTTCAAGCAAAAGCCACTGCGAGTTGGTTGCAGATAACCCGCTGGGAACTCATGACGATGGCTTTAATGCAGTCAAAGAAGAGTTGTGAGCTGTGAGTATTTGTTGGACTTAATGGCGGCCATTGAGGGTGGAGTATGTGCCAAGATTGAACCTACCTGCTGTAGGTACATCCAAGTCAACAATGCAGACAATGGAACATTAACAGAGGCCTTACAAGCTATGCATACTGGCAAAAGAAGATGGGGAATGAGGGGGTGCCCCCGATGAGTGGTTCTCAGGGTGGTTTACTTGGATAACATTCTGGATGTCAGGACTATTTAAAGCCTTGTTGCCTATACTTGTGGTAGTGCTCTTGGTGTATTGTGTATTCCAGTTAGTGATAGAATTCGGCAAAAGGTTTAGCCAGAAATTGAGAGGGATGTTCACTACTAGATTGGTCAATGAAATGCAGGACGTTGAGGAGAACATACACATTTATGTTTCCAAGTAAAAGGGAAGGTGAGGAAATAGTTGAAATTTCAACTAAAGGGGGGAATGTTACAGAGAATGTAGAAAAGGTAGAAGGCCTACCCATGCTAATGCAAGCATCAGCAGAATGAAGTGTAGAAATGTATGTGGTAAAAGACAAGTACAGGCCCAAGCTGTATACAATGCCAGAATAGAGTGGGAGTGTGGGGGGAAGCAGACACCAGTTTTAGTCGATTGAGAAATATCATTACTAAACACAGCACAAATAGAAAGTTACAGTATGCACCACAGGCCCACAGTGCAAGGACACGTCTCTTACAAAATATGTAGATGAAAGTAGACACACAGGAACAAGACAAGAAGGTGGTTAGGCATTTCAGAACAGTAGACGCTTAGGGAGGAGAGCATTGTTAGGCTTCGAAGCATGAGACACTCAAGGACACCGGTAGTGCAGAGTGTGTGAAAATGTATCAATAACATGGGCACTTGAGTCACATTCTGTAATGTGTGGTTAGATGTTTTTGCAGAAACTATTACTTCTTGCTGTAATTATAAGACATAACGATGTGCTTGAGCAAGCGCTTGATTTAATATGCTAATGGAATGTATTATGTATTGCGGTTTTGAAACTATATATGGCACTGCCAGTTATGTTGTAGTTTGAGTTCAGATTTCAGTTCCATGGAGCTGGCTGACCTCCCGGCTGTGTTTTCATAAACTCTATACGATATTGCAAACAGAATTCATCTTCTCTCTTTCTTTCTCGGACAACAATCCTCTTCTGAGGTGGCCTGCCACCTTTGCACATCCTCAAAGGCCCTGAGGGCTACCTGGAGATCCAGTTTGGTAGCCTTCTTGTTGTCTTTCAATCCCTTCCGCTTGTCAAAGTTGCATGGCTCCATCTCCATGGTGCAAACAAAAAGAAGGCAGGACACTTACATTTAGAATATGGAGAAAATAGCCAATAGAAAACTAAGAAAGAATTTAAAAAAGGATCACTTATGTCAATTTATTTATCTGGGAATTTTGTGTAACACAAATCACTTTAAAGTACTGCACAAACACAACTCCTTATCCCAACGCTGCCACCAATGTGACAAATTGGGTTGTTGGTTGCCTGAGGTGTGAGCCCTTGTCAAGCAAGAGCCACAATCCCTTGCAGGGTGAACCACAAAAAATCACCCTGGGTTCAACACTTTGTAGCTTGGCACAAAAGGCAGTCAGGCCTAACTTAGAGGCAATGTGTTACCTATTTATGCAGCACACAAACAGTAATAAAGTGAAAACATAACAGAAGAAAAATCCCAAACGAATTTAGGAAAATGAAGTAAATTTTATTAAATTATTTGACACCAAAACGACAAACATCCAATCAGTAGAACCTGAATTATGAATTTGTATAGTTTTTAGTTAAAACTAGCACCTAAAAGATCAAAGCGCGAACTGCGGACATATGGTTGCGCGAGAATGGGACAAAGTCGAAAGTTAAGATTGACAGTAATGGAGTGGATAGAAGAAGTGGATTGGACCCAGTCAGCGCTTACCATCGGATGTAGAAAAATTATTTTAAAAAATGCCTGAGGAGGTAAAGTTTAGCGGGGCAAGGCTGCAGGTGGTGTCTGAGGAGGGAGTGTCATCATCGGATGGCCTTGGGTCGAAGTCACGGTGAAGATTTTTAAGTTCGGACATAGTCACCAAAATGGAAGTCGATAAATTCCAGAGGGACTAGGCAGAGGGCTGTAGCCAAAGACAGTTCCACAATGTCTGATACCCCTTTGGCGAAGGAGCACTTCTACAAGTCCAATAGTGAACTGAAGAGTGGGTCTGAGGGTCCTGTTTTAATACCCTGGTGTCCTTCTTCTGGAAGGTGGGAGAAGCTTCTGGAAAGGTTCTTTGATGTACATGGAATTTCCTGACTATCACTTGCTCCAAGCTGGCTACACTGACAAACACAGGATTGTTAGGCCCTTTGTGTCAAGACAGAGCACAGGCTATTCGGGTATCATTGGGGCTGTGCTCAACTCCGCCCCCCATCCTGCCAGCAGATGGCCAATTGAGGCAGACCTAATTCCTCTATTGTGTGGCTGTCTGGTAGTAATTCAAAAAGTCTAACTGTCAGCTACACTCAGTCATGTGACCTAAGACAAGCTGCAGGCTTAAAGGGCTAAGGGCAGGAAAATACCAATTTTCTAAAAGTGGCATTTAGAAAATTGTAATGAAAAATCTGACTTCACCATTGAAGAGGTCTTATCATTACAATTTAATAGATACCAAACATGATATATCTACCTGCTCCCAATGAGGAATTTCAACTTATTAAATGTAATTCGAAATCCACAATGTTATCCTATGTGAGTGGCAGGCCTCACAGTAGTGAAAACAAATGTGGGAGTTTTTCACTAACAGGACAAGAAAATCTCAAAAATACATGTCCATACTTTTAATTACACAGCACCCTGCCTACCATAGGTGTACCTTATATGTAATAAAAGGGAGGTGTAAGGCTTGGCAAGGGGGTTTAAATGCCAAGTCGACATAGCAGTTTAAAATAGGGGTGGGTGGAGTTTCACTCCATGGAGCTCTGTGAAGTTACAGAAAAACTCAGCAAGAACCTGCAAATTCTGACAGCGGGTGAAAAATATGCAGCTCACGTAAATGGTGCCATGCATTTCGCTAGAGCGCACAGTCATAAGAGTTGATTTTGCTGCTGCTCAAGCAGAAAATCTACTTGAGCTGCAGCCCTCTAACTGCCATTACTCACGAACATCAGTTCGCATTAGCAAATTGCGCTAGGGGATGCCATATCTCGCTTGCCAGCTCGCATATTTTTGAGCCTTGCAGGAGAAAAATTCCACCATGCGGCGACTGGTGGATTTTGGCCAGAAATTTGCGTTAAAGAGTAATGTGGTGAGGCCAAAATTACACCAATTGCGTGGGCAGAGTAGGATATTTTACCCACCCATAGTTTAAAACTGCATTCAGGCTATAGTTGAAGGCCTGGGACATGTTTAAGGTGCTATGTAAGTGGGTGACACAATAAGTGCTGCAGACCCCCTTACAACATTAAATTTACAGGCCCTGGGTGCGTGGTATTCCACTCTACAAGGGAATTACAGGCAAATTAAATATGTCAATTGGGAATACGCAAATTTAACTATGTTTTAAGGAAAGAGCATAAGTGCCTTAGCACTGATTAGTACTAGTAAAGTGCACAGAATCCTAAAGCCTACAAAACCGAATTCAGCAAACAGTGGAGTGTAAAAGGCAAAACGTTTGGGGATGAGCCCGCAGAGAGGGCCAGGTCCAACACTGGATATCACAATTCTGATTAATTTGCTAAGGGTTGACATCTACTCTGCTGGTGCTGGGTTCTGCGGAGTTAGAGTGAATATCTAAAAACAGGATTGATATCTTAAATAACGTTTCTTATTACTGTCTTCTCACATTTGCTATAACAAATTATATACTTTCAGAATATCTGTATGTCTGAGACTCTCTGGCTACTGAAAGAATATTCACACAAAATATTATCTGTGCAATTGATCTAACTTATGTTTGTCTTAAAGGAACAAGAAGAGGAGGGAAAAGAGAGGAAATTTGTCAGTCCAGCACATGTTCTCCCAATCGATAATTCTTCACAAAAACCATGTGTAGTTCCATATCTGTCTCCTCTGTTCCAAATACTGGTTGTGAGACTGATTCCAGGTCACAGGAGACACCCTTTATAGGATGTGTAGACCCTAGGAGGCAGCAAGCTTCATCGTTGGGTCGGCTCCTTGTGGGGTGGATGCTGCAATCACAAACCGATCAGGCACCTTGGGAAGACATGGGATGAGACTTCTGAACTGTAATTGATTCTCAATGGAAGAAGAAACCACATTGGTGAAAACCAGAGAGGACCACTATTCAAAAATCAGTGAAGGTCAAGCCATCCTCGATCCATGTGATGACCATTTCAGTATGTGCAAAAATTAGATTGAACACCCCCATTTAAACAGGTGCATCCATGTTTCTGTGATCTTTGCACCACGCAGATACACAGACTGCATTTTTCATCTGGACATTTCATGGAGTTGTTCGTAACTGAGAATATGATGGAAAAACAGATATACTGTTTCTTCTCCCTGGTGAATGGCCAAGGTGAAGGTGGTCCTGCTCAACATGTTATTGTATCTGTATTGTTTCCTCAGTGTGTAACAAAGCAAAATATATCTCATAAAAGATGCTTTCCAGTACTAAAAGGTGAATATCAACAAAACAATTCCCAGTAATGTACAAAGTGGCAGAAAGGCTAGATCACAATTTGGGAAAAAATCCATTAGCCGGGCCCTAGTTTACAGATTTTTCATTGACGTGAAATATGTCTTCACCAGTCTACAGGGAAACACTGCTTCTTGGTATGTCAGTGTAAGGATTGCATTCTCCTTAGGGGGAGAAAAATCAGAGGGTCCCAGCATCTCAGTGAAAAACAGCAGGTGCCCTAGTCCATTCCATCAAATGGTCTAAAGCACAATCTAGAGTTGAACCAAAGATTCAGGTCTGCTTTCATCTTCCTGTTACTTCCTGTTACTGCATCTTCCATAGTTCTGCCCTAGTCACCTAGTTGGAGATTTTGATTTAGTTAAGTGTTGTTCTTGTTCAGGACCAATCCCAAATATGAACAAATGTACATGGGATAGATGCAGATAGAGTGAATCAAAATTTGAATCATTAACATGTTCCATGGTTATCCTCCAAAATCTGACAAGGATCCAGCACTCATGGGTACCCCTCTATGAGGGTGAAGACTAGAGGTGGGCATAACTCACATAATTCCATGTACAGTAATCACACAGAATTACCTAACAATTCAGTGAGATTGCACAGAAATACATGAGAAAACTAATTCTGTATTTAGTGCTACTTTCTTAGTGCCACAATGCCCCGCCCCCCCACCCCATGTCCAAAATGGACATAAGGAGGCATTGTGCAATTTAAAAATAGCGCTCAATGTAACTGAACAAGAACAGCAGCATGAGCAACTGTTCGCACTAACTAACTGTGCACTTGGGGTAGGATTCACCCCCAATTTACTCCCAGCGTTGAGTGCTAGTTTCTTATCGCAAACTGCACCCTTGTGTCTAAAATGGACGTGAGGATGCATTTTGCGCTATGAAAATAGCACTAAATGCAACAATACATAAACAGCATCACCAGCGGCCTCTCATTCTTGCTAAATGTTTTCTTGCTGTAGGGTTTTCCCTGAAATTACTCCTAAATACAGAGCAGATGTAATCTTGTTATTGTTGGTAATTCTGCTCAAAAAGTAGATCAGAATAATCACTATTACCCTGATTACTCTGGTGTAATTACAATTACACCCAGGCCTAGAGAAGACCTTAAGAAGATGGATGTGCATTATTCTACTCCATGGCTGTACTACATTTTAATGTAATTGTTCTCAAGGCAAACCATCATGTATACCTCCCCTTGCAAAAGCATCCGATGCATACATTTGTTTTAAAAAATCTTTATCTCAGTGTACGCGTTTGATTAGAGAATCAATTTTCAAATGTAAAGACTTGTCTCACTAGCAAATTCTCTGTGGCTCATCAGAGGTCAATGTATTTCTAATAGAAGGGCTGCAGCCTGAACCTTCAATATTGCATCAGGTAATAGCCTAAGTATTTAGGATGATTTTATCTTATTACCTGTGGTCCTTTTTCCAAGTAACTGTTCTCTTGTATTCAGATCTGGTCTGATTAATATAATGTAACATTTTGGGAAGAATATGCAAAACAGTAATCCAGCACTTGAACATATAATCGCGAATATCTCCACCGCCACCATATATTTTCCCTGTGTGCTTAGATACCCAAGAATGAAATACATCCAAACACTAAGGAAGAGAAACATACTGAACGTGATCCACTTGGCTTCATTAAAGCTGTCAGGTAATGTCCGTGCCAGAAAAGCTACCAGGAAGCAGACACATGCCAATAACCCAATGTATCCCAGCATGCACCAGAAGGCAATCTCTGAACATTCATTGCACAGTAAGATGATTGTCCCAATCTTCAGTTTCATGTTCTTCTGAGGAAAGGGAGGGCAGAGGAGCAACCAAGAGACACAGATAAGGACTTGTCCAAGTGTGCAAAGACAAACTGTAGCAATGGGAACCTTGGGACCCAGCCACACCCTCATGTTACTGTCTGGTTTTGTGGCTCTGAAAGCAATGACCACCATGATGGTTTTGGCCAACATGCAGGACACACAGAAGACAAAAATAATGCCAAAGGCTGGTTGGCGGAGCAAGCAGGTTGTTGTCCGAGGCACTCCAATAAAGAGAAGGCTAGAGAGAAAACCCAACACAAGCCCTACCAAAAGAAAATAAGCGAGATCCCGATTGTTGGCTTTCACAATTGGTGTTCCTCGATATTTGATGAAGACACACAAAATTGCAGCTGTTAAAGTAGAGAATAAAGAGGCAAGGCCGGCCAGGATTGCTCCCAATGGGTCCTCATAGGAAAGATATTCAATACTCTTTGGGACACATTTACTTCTTCCCTCATTGGGCCACAGTTCACCTGGACACTGCCAACAGGCGCTGGAATCTAAAGAGGAGAAATATGGAGTTTATAGACAATAGACCTCTATTTTGCAGACCTAACAAGCTTGACCATCATCTGTTGCATAATTATTTTTACCTCTCCTACAATCTTAACATTTTGAAAGTCTGACACAGAAGTAGATGGGAACTAACTTTTAAGCTGGTGTAGTGTCCTAGATGTGGCCCGCGGGAGATATTGTTACGAATATCGGAAATGTGATCGTGGTTGACTATCTGAGATCCGCATGGTGAATCATCAAGTGGGAGTTTTCCTTTTGTGTCTAGGCTTCTTATTTATGCTGGCCTGTCTTGCAGCCTTTCTAAAAGGCTTGAAACCCCACGCATGCTGTTTTGAATATACAATGAATATTGATTCCTAACCTTTATCATTCACAGCCTTATTACATATACTTGCATTTGAAGACCCACAGATACTGGATATGTACCCACCAATTTCCCCACAGATAACTTAACGTAAGAAGGCAAGTTAAGATCCAAGATATAGAATCAAGAGGTTTTGCTCTCAAAGTTAATTGTTAGATAGCAGATGCTTTTAAAATACAGGCCGGCCTTCAACAGTAATGAGAATCTGAACCCCCAAGTACAGGTATTGGTTTTTTCAGCATCAGGTTGTTTTGAACATTTGCACACATATAAGGGTATGTCTGTGTTTTTGAGGAAGCGCTGAGTGTGATATTAGTCATTGAGGTCTGGTTAAGCATGAATGTCTGCTTTCTGACACCAGCTTTTACCCTGTGTTTAAAATAGTGTAAGACTCTGCAGATTCTGTTTCTGTTTCTTTTCAAGAACCTGTAGGTTCAGAAGTTCAAGCAAAGACCAGGAGGTTGTCACAGTCACTCCTATGATTCTTCCTTGAACCCAGAGAGGCTAGAGGTGAAACTGATGCCATTATTACTGACATGAAATACAAATGGGGAGAGGGTGCAAGTGACTCACTAGAAACAGTGTATACAGTTGTCCAAGGCAGTCAAGAACTTTCCAGGACTTCCAGCCCATCATGAGTTCAACACCTTACCAATTGAGGGTTTTCCTATAAGTGTCATCACCCTGTCGAAGGGTCTGTGCCACAAACTTCAGCAAATCTTTATGACATATTTGTGTCAGTTTCAGATAGCTTTAGAGGGGAAACATCCTTAACCACGTAAACGTCTTTACCACGCGTATGCCTTCCACGACCGTCTTTACCACGCAAGCTGCACTGGAACGTCTTCGTCTTCTTCTTCGTACCTACGTTCGGCGCGTACGTCATTTAACAAGTCCTTTTTTAATTTTTACTGTCGGCGTAGACGTGTTTTCACGTTTGTTTCCCAGGTTGGTGGAAGTAAAGGGTGCTGGTGAAAGGCGTGCGGGTGACAGGTAAGAAAAGTTAACTTTATTCATTTAAATGTAAAACTTAAGCACACTTTAAATGAAATGCATTTTTTTCTTTAAAGTAATTTTTTTTAAATGAATGTTACATACATCGATGTTTTGCTTTGTTCAGCACATTTAACTAATTATGCAGGGTTTTTATATGCAGGAGTTGTCCGGTAATATGCTTTATGTTGCATTTGTAGTTTTTTTTTATACTTTCACAATTTGAAGTTAAACTCATTTTTTTGCTGTATGCATAAATATATTTATTTGATGCTGAAAATGAGTTCCAGACACACTTATATATTATAAATAAAAGTTGATGGCATGTTTTGTGTGTGTACATGATTTTTTTTATGTGGGATGTTTAGGATGTAATAGAATGATTTATAATAATTGGTCATTTTTTATTTAATATAAATCTTTTAACTTACTATGGTTAAGGCTACGTTTATTAGGTTGAAGTTCTTTTTGGATGAACTACATGATTATGTATATGTTGGATGTTTAGGTTGTAATAGAATGAATTTTAATAATTGGGCATTTTTTATTTATTAAAATACCATGAAATTATTATTGTTAAGGCTACGTTTATTAGGTTGATTTTCTTTTTGGATGAATTACATGATTATTTTTATTATTTTGTTTAGGATGTAAGAGTATTGTTTGGGGAATTGGTGTATTATCCAGACATTTTTTTTATTTGTAAAAAGCCCAGAGTATTAATTTAAATTAGAGAAGTCATTGCGTTAATTTTGCAAATATTTATAATTATTTATAAGAAAGTAGTACGCTAACCTTTAGGTGCGTGATGTTTGGGATGTGTGGATGACCTTGTCACTCTCCTCAGATAAGTTCTGTAAAGTGTAATTTTTAAATAATTTTGTAAAAACGTTACAGGCGATTTACTATGCTTAGATATTAATGCTTGTGTGTTAAAACGTGTACTTACTTCTGACACGAGATGGCAGTGATGGTCTAAGTAAGAATTGCAGCCATCTTGCTTGGGGACACATTTGTAGAGGGTCACTGAAAGTGACAAAAGACAAACGTACATAAAAATTACGTAATATTATTTAACCAATCAATGTTATTAAGTATATTCAATGTGAATACGTGCTTAAGGGACGTTTGAAGTTTCGGAACAAATTTAGATAATGAAAATAAGCGTGGTAAAATGCTGCGTTGTAAAAAGCAGCGTGGTAATGCCACTTGCGAAGTAAAAATTGCGTGGTATTGCCATGCGTAGTAATTGTTTGCGAAATAAAATCATACAACCGCTTTAGAGTAAAGGGAGTTATGTCCATCATGGCTGGATACCACCAACTTTGAGGGATACCAGCAAAGACTGTACAAAGTGTTTTTGTTGTTTATAACCATACAGAAGATTATATCTCTAGTATCATCTTTGATGAATGCCCTAAGTGTCGGCTACAGCTGTGAAGCGAGTCATTTTAACCTCCCCTTTTTCCACCACAGTTGTACCCCAATGCTGGAACAAACGACCTAAACACCCTCAGACTCACCCAACACGTGAAGTCCCCCCCCATATTGCAAGAAATCCCCTCGACCCAATCATCAAGAACATCAACAACATCACGGTAGACCAACCCACCATCCTCACCTAGCTGGATTACTCCCTGATCAGCTTCAGCCTGCACACCCCCCACCTACACAGACGCATACCCCAAAAGACCATGTGGTAAAACTAAAGCTGTATCTTGGAAGAAGCATAGTCCACCGTACTCCAAACCAAATGCCCACAATTCCAAGACAACCTGCTGCACCCAATCACTTTATTCAATGACTGGATCACCTCCTGCGCAGACTCCCTGGTCCTATTCAAAACCACTGCCTCCTCCAGACCAAGACCACAAGCATTCTGATACATGGCAGGCCTCAGACTCTACAAATGCCACTGCAAGCAGCTGGAGAACCTTTGGAGGCTTATACATAATAACAAAAGAAGAACCTTGAACACAGCCCTCTGACACTACCACTAGTAAATAAAAGACACCAAGCACTCTGACCTGACTGACCTAATCATTAAAAGCACCTACAACGCCAAAGAAATCTTCACTATCGTAAAAGACTTCACCTCCTCAGCTGCCAGCGCCACCATCACCTCCTATCAAGTACTCTGCAACCAGCTCTCCCAATTCTTCCACAACAAAATCAGCAATATATAGAGCAACTTTGCCAGCTAGCCAGACTCTTTTTCCCTCACTGCCCTCCAAACAGACAAGACAAACCACCCAAGAACCACTTTAGCATGCAGGCTGGGGATCTCTGCAACAGAAACAACCTCAGACATTCGATCTGTTCACTCTGGAGCCCCCTTTGACCTATGCCCTCACTTCATCTTCAACAGAGGGCTCTCCCTGGACCTGCACAATGCTATAGTTTGATTATATAGTTTAATAAGCTTTTTACATTTTCTATATACTTTACCCCAACTGTTGAGTCTCCCTATGGTAAAGTGAAGGAAAAAGTAAAAAAGTTTATTTAACTAAAAAAAAGGGTAAAAATATTTTAATACTTTATGTTAAATATTAATGTAAATTAATTGTATATATTTATTTTAAATATAGAACAGATAGAAAATGCAACATCACTATTTTTTTTTTTTTTTTAGTCCTCATTCGCCTTCAACCGCCTTAAACCAACCGCCTTTTTGTAACCTTACTTTGATACCCTGGGATATCCTTGGCTTTACATATGGGGTCTCTCTGTGCCTCAGCCTGTGAAGGTACAATTTTAGGCCGGATTTACTCCAACTAGGTCTTTGAAAAAACCTGATGGACATTTATCGATAGCCTAGAAGGCATGCAATAGTCCAGGGAGTATCCAAAAAGGCTTAATCATAGGACCCAAAAGAAAAAAAAAAAATGAAAAAAAACTACCTCCACCGAATAAGCAAGTCCCAGTATGCGAGTTTTTTATTACTGCAGGTTCTAGACATGTCCATCTTGGAGACCTCATATAATGAGGTCAGCCAGTCTGAATGGTTGGGGGGAGCTGGATCTACCCAATATTTACAGATTTGTCTCCTAGCCATTAGTATTGAGTAAAATAGCAAAGATCTGGCAGGGCCTACAATATCGCTATTAAGACCGAAGATTATCAAGGACAGGTTTATATGAATTGGTGCTCTTAAAACGCTCTCAAGTGTCTTCCTCACCTCTTCCCAAAAAGAAGCAATAAAAGGGCAGTCCAAAAACATATGTGTATCCGATGCTTCAGCCAACCCACATTTTTTACATACAACTTGGGATCCTTTCAAAAATTTAGATAATCTAAGAGGGGATAGGTATGCCCTATGGGCGGTGAACAAGTGATTCCGCTTCAACCAAGCAGGTTTAACTAATCTAAAGAGAATTCTAAACGAGTCTTGCCATAGAGACTCACACAGTGTATTCGGGATCTGTTCACCCCATAGCTCGGCTGCAAGCTTAAATTCTCCGTCTGCTGCCTCTTCAATAGCCCAATACCATAATGAAACCTCCCTCTTTCCTGCCGGCCTTTCAACTAGCTGTTGTTCCAGGCTGCTGCCCTTGCCAAAATGTTTTTTCTGATTTAGCTGGGATTGTGCCCAGCTTTTTAACTGGATATACTTGAACTTTGAGAGGCCCGTCCCTACTCTCTTACTTAGGTGTTCCCATGAAACAAACGAATCTTCATTAATCAGATCTCCCCACACTTTTACCCCGGCTTCTCTTAGTGGTATCGCCAAACTATCCTGGAGGCACTCCGGCAAACCTGGTGAATCCCAGAGAGGTGCAAAGTTTGAAAAGTAGTGAAGCCCTACCACAGTTCTTAATCTGGCCCACGTTTTTGCTATTGTATGAAGGACCTTAAGTTTAACCTTTTTAAAGAATTTTTGGTCCCCAAATTTAAACATAAAGCCTTCTTCCGATATACCAGCACCCCTTAACATAGCCCGAAACATGTCTCCCCTCCTGTGCTCAGAGGCATTTTTAATAACATTCTAGAATGTGAAAGCTGGAAGGCCCAGGCATAGTATTGCAAGTCAGGTAGCGCCAGTCCTCCTTTCTCTCTCCTTCTCCTTAGTTTTTTCCAGGCTATCCTGGTTGATCTATATTTCCAGATAAAGGAGTTTATGTCCTGTTGAAATTTAACTATCAGGGGTTTGTCAAAAAAAGGGGGATCGTATTAAAAGGAATGTGATCTTAGGTAAAATTGTCATTTTGACCAGATTTACCCTCCCCAAGATGGATAAGGGGAGATGGGCCCATGACTTCATCAATTTCTGACACTCTCTGAAAACTCTCACTAAATTTATTTCTGCGATATTTCCTACTTCCTGCACTATTCTGACCCCCAAGTATCGCATACCTGAACTGATCTGGAAATGGGTTTCTCTAATATTCCACGTCATGATTTCCGTCTTTCCCGCGTTTATTTCATAACCCGATATTTGACCGAATTCTTCTGCCAGTTTTATAACTGTTGGAAAGGCTGAATCCAAGTCTGCTGACAGTATAAGGATATCATCTGCATACAGGGCCACCCTCTTCTCCCACTCCTCATATTTAAAAGGGATGATGTTAGAGTTATCTCTGAGTTTCTGTGCAAAAGGCTCTATATACATATTGAAGAGCAGGGGAGAGAGAGGGCAACCCTGTCTCGTTCCCCTAGTTATCTTAAATGCCTCAGTCAAAATGCCATTAACCAGCAACCTGGCTGACGGTGCCTGGTATAACAACTGAATGGTACGGCGGAATTTGTCTCCCAAATTAAATCTTGCCATGACTTCCGACAGGTATCCCCAATTTACCCTGTCAAAAGCCTTGGTAGCATCCAGAGTTAGGGCTGCCAACGGGAGGGCATAGGTGGAAGCGATATCAATTGCTCCGACCAGATCGTATGTTAAGTCTGCTAATTGTCGCCCTTTTACAAACCCTTTTTGGTCTGGGTGAAAGATGTCATTTGCCACCATCCCCAACCTAGTTGCTAAAATAGAAGAGAAAAATTTGTAGTCTGTATTTAAAAGTGATATCGGTCGATATGAATCACACCTAGCCGGATTCTTGCCAGGTTTTAAAATTAAGACCACCGTAGCATCATCCCAAGAACGAGGGGGACTAACTCCTTCCAATAAAATCTTATTATACAGTTGAGTGAGTACTGAGATTATGACATCCTGCAAGACGCGATATATTTCTGCAGGTAGGCCATCAGGCCCAGCCGCTTTCCCTCTTTTACTCCCTGCAATAACTTTCCTCACCTCCTCTTCTGTGATAGCACATTCCAAATCTATCTGTTGCTTGGGGCTAATAGATGGTAATGTAATCTCATCCAACCAGAGCTTCACTTTTGCTCTGTCTTCTATGCAAGTATCCTTATAGATATCTTGGAAATAACCCAAAAAAACCTCGCCGATATCTTTGTCCGAGGAAAGGGAGGGTGCCTCATCATCCACCTTTATTTCTTTTATATGGTTCCGGAGCTGGTCCATTTTGGTTTTCCAAGCAAGTAGTTTTCCTGCTCCTTCCCCATACTCGAAATGGGCAATCTTGCTAGCCTCCCACCTACGCATCAGCCTCTTTTGAAGAATACTCTTCAGCTCTTCTTTTAATTGAACGAGCCTATCCAAATCTTCCTTCTGGCCAATGCCGATCTGGCTATTCATTTTTTCCTCGATTTCCCTCATTTCAATTTCCAGAACTAAGGTCGCTTCCCTATATTTTTTTTCCTATAACTCGATCTATTGGTAATATTACCCCTTAGGAAAGCTTTAAAGGTGTCCCAGACAGTTGTAATGTCGGCTGTTCCTAGGTTATTCTCTAAAAAGTGCTTGGTCTCAGTAGAAAAAAGGCAGTCTCTTCTTCTTCGAGCAGTATTGTTCGATCGAATGACCATGTTCTAGACTGCTGTGACTGTATACACTCAATAGCTAATATAACTCCTGAGTGGTCCGAAAGGTGCGAGGGTAGGTATTTTATATCTTTAACTCTATCTTTTAGATTATAACTAAGCAAAATATAGTCTATTCTCGACTTGTGTTTGTATCTAAAATTTCTAAAAGATACTCCTGGTTGGTCTCCCGATCTTTCCCTCCAAATATCGGATAGCCCCAATTGGGCCATCGTTGTCAACAAGGACGCCCTAGATTTAGAAGGAACTTCTGCTCTACTATTAGGGGATTTATCTAGTTTAGGGTCCAGGACAATATTAAAGTCTCCTGCCCATATCACTGGCTCTGGAAAATCCAGGAGATGAGAGCGAATGGAATTTATATAGGAAGGATCGTCCTGGTTTGGACCATAATATCCAACTAAGGTAAAGAGGATACCCATTAAGGTAATCTTCAAAATCAGCCACCTACCACTAAAATCTTCACTATATTGTAGAATCTGAGCTCTAGCCTGGTTTTTAAAAAGGATCAACACCCCTCTAATATTAGCCGTCTGATCGGTGCAAATGAAATTGTCCACCCATTTCTGACTTTTTAACAGTTCTTTTGTCTCTGTCTTAAGAAGGTGAGTCTCCTGTATGACAATGACCTGCGCCGGGGAATCTCTCAGGTATTGTAAAATTCTAGCTCTTCGTGCCCTCATGCGCAGGCCATTGACATTCCAGGACAAAATCTGGAGTATTGTCATGTTATTTTAAAATTAGCATTAACATATTCCGTCCTGACTAGACAAAAACAAGGACATAGGCCGAGAGACCTTCCAGTTTTCCCATTATTACTGCTCATTGAAGTTTCTAGAACTGAACCGGTTGAGGCAAATGAGGTATTTTTATTATTTATCCCCCTGTGCTCCCCTTCCCCCACCCACTCCTCCTCCCCTTGGGAAACCCTTCCCCCATTTCTCTGGTCTGGTGTTGACCAGCTATTGCGTCCGTGAGCCACCCTGCCCCTCTATTTCTATTGTGTCTATATGTCCCCAAACATATATATATATATGTATATGATAATATTTATATGTATTTATTTATTTTTATTTATATATTTTTTTCCTCTTTTTTCCATACCTTTCCTCCCTACTCACTCTATTCTTCCCCTTTCTTACCCAAAAAAAAAAAATATATATATATAGCCTATTTCCCACCTTCCCTGAGCTCTTTAGAAAAAGAAAAAAACTTGCCGATACATAACTTAGGGGATGATAGGGAGTAAGATAGGAGAGATAAGGTTATCCATAAAAAAAGGGAGCACTTGTGTCTCTCTAATCTGACATTTTTACACCCTAAAGAAAACCAGAGGAAGCTCTAAAGGCTTTTAGAGGCCTGCCTATTGATGAAATCAAGTAATTCATCTGCCTCTTGGGTTGATCTAATGTTATGCATCTTATTATTGTGCATAACTTTCAAGAAGGCCGGGAACTTAAGCTGTTCTACTGCACCGGCCTTCCTAAAGTTTTCCATTCTTTGACCCAGTTCCCATTGTCTCTCCAGTGTGGCTTTGGAAAGATCCGAACGAACCTCAAAGGAGAAGTCCCTACTTTTTACTGTTTTAGCCTTCAAAGCCAAATTCAGAATTTTCTCTTTAACAGAATAAGTGAGAAAGTTAATAAGGATCTTCCTGGGCTTTGCCCTCTTAGGGTTGTGGCGAAATGGGTCCCTATGGATTCTTTGAATATCCCTTTCTAAGAACTCTGTTGTTTCTTCGAGTGATAGGGCCTCCTTAAGCAGGGCGATCATAAAAGTCTTAATGTCTGCCCCTTCTTTCCCTTCTGGAATATTCATAACCCGCAGATTATTTCTGCGGGAATTATTCTCCAAGATCTCCATTCTGTCCCGCAAAGCAACTTCTCCTCTCTGTAGGCTTTGTATCTTTTCCTCTGCTGACCCCAAATTCGTCTTGAGTACCTCAACTGAGCTCTCTAACGATTCGGTTCTAGAATTTAAGAGGTCAACCTTTCTCTCCAAAGTCTCACACACATTTCTTATTTCACTTTGGTTATCTGCAGAAACTGCAAAGACCTGTTTTATATCTTCCTTTAATGAAGTAAACAAGGCTTCGATCGAGGCTCCTAGGGAATGATTGACAACTTCCCCCGGATTCTGGGCTTCTGACTCCGCTACCTCCCCTGACTGTGATTCAGACCGCAACACAGGGGCTACTATAGGTAAACTAATAGGTATATCGCTCTGGCTGGAAGAACCCAGATTATCCATATTAACTCGAGAAACCCCAGCTACAGAGCCAGTGGAGCTGATGGAGTGAATTCCAGAGCCCCCCTGCTTTGTAACAGTCAAGACTTCCGGTTGCACCCTAAAAATGACCGTAGTGAGGGGGTAACTCTTACTTTGCAGTGCGAGGAGACACTCTTATTCCTCCCTCTTTTTACACTTCTTCCCTTAACTTGGTAGTTCTGGAAGGCTGTATCTTGGTTAGAGGGTATAATACTATCGTCCCTCGTATTCACTAAAGCCTGACACCCCCTAAGTGTGGCTCCAGTAACCCAGTATCTTTTCCTTTAATGTTCGTTTTTCTGCAGCCAACCTCCCTCTGCCTACAATTTCCTCTCTTCTTTCCGCTTTTTTATTTGCAGCTACCACCAAGTTACCTGGGTTGTAGGACCCCCTTCCCCTTCTCGATGTTCATGCTTCTCCTTTGAAGTGGCTATAACATAATCCGCCTCTTGCACAGGAGTTTCCGCCTTCTTACCGCCAGTGATGTTACTAGGAGCAGCTGAAAAGAAAAGACGCCTGGAACTGACCGCACCAAGCATTCCTCCGAATCGAGCCCCACACCACCTCCGGCGCAACCAGCAACCGCCGCAGATCTCACTCTCTCGCCAGCCGTCACCCCAAAGAATTGGCTGATGCTGGCGCTACCGCTGCCAACCCGGGAGGAGACCGCGGGCCGCCGCTCTGCGACCACGCCTCAACTCCAGGGCGGCTCCGTACCAGCGTAGGAGGTGAAGCGGACGTGTCAGACGCGGAACTCCTGAAGTCTGGACGAAAGACCCGACACACATTCAGCTGAGGTATGTACACACCGATATTTCCGCAGCGAGACCTCCCTGAGATCCTCATAGAGCTACACCGAGCTCCATAAACTCCCGATAGACAAAAGGTCACTTCTTTGCCGGTAACATAACAGTCAGGGGTAGAGAGTACTCTCCGGACGCGCGCTCCGCTCAACTAGCGGACGCCATGTTTCCCAATCCTCGGATTATGCAACATCACTATTAACTTAATTTTGAAATAAATCTTCAATCAATGTTTATTGAGCTAAATAGACATTATTTTTCCAAAGTATCCAGCTGGGATTTAAATTTCTACCATTCACAGAACAGAAATCCCCAATGTGTGGGATTTCTTTGCTTATCAAAAGAAATGCATGTCAGATGCACAGTTTTAAGTATAATCCCTTAGGTAGATGGCCAGCCCCACAGATTCATTTGGATTCTTAACCATTTGCATAGTTTATGCTCCTAACACAGATGGTCCTACACCATTACAACAATTACTGCTTGAACTACCGGGCTGGCCGAGCCCATTATTATTACGCGATGACATGCATCCTACTCCAGACCTTCTTGCTGACTCAAAGAAATCTAGCACTGGGTATTGCATGGACATTCCAGAGCCACGATTTTTCATAGCATGACTTCTCAAGGTTACAGAGCAGAGATCGACTTTTCCCTCAGCACCTCATAAAACACGCTCCAAGAGTGATGTTTTTCGATATTTAACATCTTAATCCATTTTCCGGAACTCCATTTCCTGGACCCCGGTGTCCCTTTTAGAGTGGCCATCTTTTAGCCTTGGCACTCTAGTGGTTCCTTGCTATTGTATTTAATGGGCCATACACCGCTGACGTGCAGCGGTTAGTTAGAAATTTCACGTTTGTGAAGAGAACTGTTTTAATCTCTTTCTAGTGCCTATCGACGAATGGGGGGAATTTGTAAAGGAATGTTTTTGTAATCTAACTGTTTAGTTTTGAAAGCGCGATCAGCTTTTAAATTGAATACGGAATATTTTACTTTTACTTGCACTTGCACTTTTGCATTTTCCCGAACTCCATTTCCTGGAACCCCGGTGTTCCATTTAGAATGGCCATCTTTTGGCTTTGGCGCTGTAGTGGTTCTTTGCCACTGTTATTTAATGGGCCATGCACCGCGGATGTGCAATGGATGCGTACAGCGGGTGTGCCACTGCTGAGACAAAGGCAAGTCTGGCTTCGCCCGTTCTCATCCGGAATGTGACCAGCACCAGCCACACTGCCCGTTCATGACCAGGTACCCAAATGGCATCTGCATTTTTAAAATCATTAAATGATACTGCTAGGCACTGCGATTTGAGTTTGTCTCCTAGTAATATGGATGGTCCCCTGGTATGTCTTAAATGTAAAGCGACTTATGGAACCTTGATCGACTCCTTATTTCCTTCTATAACAAATTTAGATAAAAAATTGCTATGTGGCGGTCTTATTATTGCCCGCTCCTTATGCAAACATACTCAAGAAATCCATGACCTACTCCTTGAACTTCGGTTGGACTTTGTCTTCATTAGTGAATCTTGGCTTAAGGAATGGTGTAATCCAGACATTGTCCATGCCTTATTTTTAGGATACACCATTCTTAGACAGGATTGAACTAATTCTCACGGAGGTGGGCTGGCAATTATTTTTTGTGACTCCATCCAATGCCAAACATTTGGTCTAGTACCTGAAAGGGGAAGGAAGTCTTAGATTTTGTTTTAAGCTTAGTCCCTCTTTGTCTATTGCAGGAGGGCTTATTTATCAGCGCCCTGGCCCAAGCACTGTTTTTTTTAGCTTTTTTAGGAGAAGCAGTAGCTCCCCATGTTCTTCGTAATGCAAATTTTACCATCTTAGGAGATTTTAACCTTCATTTGGAATGTAGTAATGATCCAAATGTAGCCAATTTTATGGACACATTAAGCACTTTTGGGCTATATCAATTGGTGGCCCTACCCACGCACTCTAAAGGCCACTCTCTAGACCAGATTTGTTCCAATATTTTCAATCTGACAGTTGAACCCCCTATCCGGCAGACCTGGTCCAATCAAATGTTGATCCCTTTTAGCATACACCTGCAGTCGTCTAAGCAACTTCCTGTCCCTTCAGTGCCAGGCCCCCAAACAGTTCATAAATGGGCTAATCTGTCAACTGACCCTAAGTTGTCTAGTTGTGCATCAGCCTTTATACCTACCGTGTCAGGAAAAGTAATGGAGGATGCCCTAGCTTTCAAGACCTGGATCATTCAGGTCTCTGATAAACTAGCCCCGGAAAGTCCTGTAAAGAGGAAACAGAATTCTCAGCCCTCAGCCGCTTGGTATACCCAGGCCTTAGCAGACTATCATCTCCGCTGCAAGCAATTAGAGTGGAAGTGGAGGAGAGCCTACAAGGCTGACGACCTAGGTCAGTTTAGACTGCCCTTGAAGATTTATCATGGCCAGATTAAGATAGCAAAAAAGGCTTACTTTGTAAAGCAGTTACATGAAGCTCAATATGATCAGAAATCTATTTTCTCAATTGCTAAATCCTTTTACAACCGAAAGCTATGACTAAAGATATTCCCCCCTTGCAGACTCTTTGTAACCAAATCTCATATTTTGAAGAAAAAATCAGGAACATTCACTGTGAGTTTAGTTCTACTCCTCTGTTAAATACTGATTTAGAAGAAAACTGTTGTCCAACAGGAGCTTTCCTTTAAGCTTTTCAGAGCTTGAGCTTAGCACAGTCCCGACAAGCTATTTTATTCAGTAAATCAGGATCCCCCTTTGATCCCTGTCCACGATACATCCTACATACAATGGTAGACATTGTGAATCCAGTGAATAACAAGATTTTAAATTCCTCATTGTCCACTGCAAAGGTCAATACAGATTGGAAACTTGCTGCCATTAAACTCCTCCAGAAAAATCAATTGCCAGACCCTTCAACTCTTTCTACTCTTGAACCCATTTCATTACTCCCTGTCCTTGGTAAAATCATTGAAAAATTGGAAAAATTGTCGATTAATGACATTCTCGGAGGAGGGCAACATTCTCGATCCTTGGCAGTCTGGCTTCCTCCTAAGTACTCTACGGAGTCAGCTCTGCTCGAGGTTGCAGATACTCTAAAGTTAACTTTAGATGCTGGAAAGAATGCTGTGCTTATCTTATTAGATCTATCAGCCGCATTTGATACCATCTACCATGATATCTTATTACATCAGATCAAAAAGTGTGGCATCTTGCATCTGGCTTTAGCCTGGTTGGAATCTTTCCTTACTGATCGCAGGCAAACAGTGGTACTAGGACCTTTTCTATCCCCTTAAAAAACGGTTACTTTGGGAGTGCCGCAGGGCTCATCGCTCAGCCCTGCATTGTTTAATATATATGTGCTCCCCCTTATTTCATTGATTTCCTCCTTTGGAATTGAAACTAGTTCATATGCTGATGATACACAGCTTATGCCCGCCTTGGATAACATTTCCATTGGCTCTGAGATGAATTTTAAACTGAGGTTAGTCAGTGGTTGCAATTTAACCACTTAAAATGCAACACCAATAAGATGGGGATCATGCTATTAGGTAAGGACAACACATTTGATCCTATCTTATGGTGGCCTAATTCTGCGCCCCCTCTGCCTCATACCGTTGAGGAAGTAAAAAACCTGGGTGTGAAATTTGATTCTTCCTTATCATTCTGCCCACAATCTTTGGCAGTGGCAGAAATGTGTTTTAACTTGATAAAATCATTAAAAAAATTACGTGAATACCTTTCTCTTTCAGCAGAAAAGACAGTGGCTTTTGCATTGATTCAATTTTTGATTGGCCTATTGCAATAGTCTATATGCAGGTACCATCAAACAACTTTTTCACAAGCTACAGGTAGTACAACACGCAGCCACTAGGCTGGTGCTGAAACTGCAATGCCGTTCATCTGCCTCAGCAGCTCTTAAACCCTCCATTGGCTGCCAATACACAAGAGAGTTCTGTTGAAAACCCTTCTGCTCACTGTTAGAGCCTAGAGAGCAGTAGGAACCATGGGCCACATGTATTAAGCATTTTTGCGGTCAGAAACGGCAAATCGGTCCGTTTCCGACCGCAAAAATGCTTTTACATATGCATGAAACACAAATTGCGATTCGGTAACACTTTACCGAATCGCAATTTGTGTTTGCGATTCGGTATTTGGAAGGGAAGTGTTTAGGGTGTCCTTTCCAAATACCGAATCGGAATGGGATGCATGAATGTTTTGCGACCGAATTGCGGTCGCAAAACTTTCATATTTTACCAGCTTTTTGGAGGAAGTGGTAACCCCTTCGCACATGGGAAGGAGTTCCCAGGGGGCCCCTTCTCCTTTGAGAAAGGAAAAATATATTTTTTAGGAGCAGGCAGTGGTCCCACGGACCACTGCCTACTCTTAAAAAATGAAACTGCAAAGTTTCATTTTTTCTTTTAAATGCAGCCCGTTTTCCTAGAAGGAAAACGGGCTGCATTTAAAAAAAAAAAAAGACTGCTTTATTTAAAAGAAATTACAGACATGGCAGTCTGCTGACCTCAGCAGGCCACCATCCCTGTGATGGCATAGATTCCTAATGGGCCGCAAATTGTGACCTACCTCATTAATATGCATGAGGTAGGTCTATTTGCGACCCATTAGAAATCGCTAATGAAACCCAAAGGAGTTTCATACATTAGGAATAGCGATTACCTAATGGCGATTCAGGAAAAATCGCAATTAGGTATTCGCTACTTGAAAAATTGATACATGTTGCCCAAAGTACCTAATTGCCAGATTTACTCATTACACTACCTCCAACTTTTAGGCTCAAGACTAAAGGGAGCACATCCTTTGCTTTCTTGGGTACTTAAGTCTTGGAACCATCTTCCCATTCAGTTGAGACACACAGATTCTGAATCCTTTTCCAGGAAACTACTGAAGACCTGGCTCTTCATGGCCTCTAACTCTTTGTGTCATTCAAAAATTCGATGACTCCTCTTAAAGGCCTTGTTCTGCTGATATGATTTCGGGTTTTTCTTTATTCTTCTTTACCGCTCAGTGCCAGGATGCTCCCCTCAGAGTGACAGTTGTGCTTTATAAATACTGGTTTCATTCATTCATTCTCCAAATACCGAGATATTTCCACACATAGTATCTCATCATAATCCACTTATGCTTAATGTCACTAGAGAATGGTCTAATAAGCTCCCAGCCCTTTTCGATGGACTAATATTAGGAATCTCCAGAGAGACTTCCCTTATCAGGCATACTGGAAGAATATATCTCTGATAATATAGACACTGCCCTTCTACATATAGTATAAGATTGTATCAAGGCTGTTGTTAGGGGCTCCACACCTTCTCATACTGTCTTCAAAGAAAGGGAGAGTAAAAAATAATGCACGAGGGCTGTCTGCAGAACTAGGGATAATCACCTACAGCACTTTTAAAATGACACTACAATACACACTAACCTAGCAGTGTCTGTTTTTTATGTTGCATTAGTATATGGGAGTGCTGCTGGAATTAACCTGTTGGATGCCGAAAGGGCATTCAGCAGGGTTCACTGGCCTTTCCTCTGGTTCTCATTGCTATAAGCTGGGAATGTTATGCTATCGCTGTGGTGACCGGCTGCAGACTTTTAGCGCAGTGATGACCACACTGCCCAGAAATGTGGGGATCGCCATTCTCATATTATTAGAGAGCAGAAATAAGTACAGTCTATTGCAGTCTTAGTTTTTTATAAGAAAATATAGCTGTATAGAGTAAAATAATGAAAAAAAGTGTCTAAAGACAACTTTGTCTACCCAATGGAGAATGTAATTGGTAGAGATGGGGAACGTCTGCATGAGAGAGCAGGCTGGGGAGCACTTTTAGTGACTGTCCCTGCTACACAATTCATGTTAGAATGTTTCTCACTTGATAATTGATTCAATATTGGGGAGCCATTTAGAAAATGTTATGTTATGATGTGTGAGAGATGGCCTCTAATGATTTATCAAGAATCATGACGTTTGAAGTCAATGAAGAATCTCTATTACACTGGGATTAGAACCCTTTCATAAATAAGGACAGGCTCCAGACTTTAAAAAGTGCAGCTTTATTTTTGACTCCAACAATGATTCTAAAGACTTATGTGCACAGTTCAATGCATATATTGGAGAACGTGCACCTGAGAGTCTGAGTCTTCAGGTATACCGGGCTTGGCAGTGAATGCTATGCCTGATGTAAGGGTTAACAACTTGTGAACTTTCTCTTTTGGCATTGCCCATCTAAAGTGCCAATCTGGAGAGCTCCTTTTCGAAAATAAATGTTTTCATGAGAAGCACAGAATGAGAACAGATGACTCACGGATGAATTATTGTAGGTGTGCTACAATATTTATTTATTTATTTTGAAAGTTTTATAAAGCGCGAACATGACCATTGCGGGTATCAGAGCACTGTACACACGGCGAAAACATGAATAAACTCCAAACAATAGAAGTCAGTATAGTGACACCACAATGAGTACACAAACAAGATCAGGGAACTGGTAGTGGGCCACACTAGATCCATTTCTCCTAGGGTGTAAAATATTTCCTGTAACATTTAGTAAAACAAGCAAAGTGAACTTGACACAATATAATACAATAATTGACAAACCTAAATGGTGAGGGCCCTCGGGTAAAATAACAATTAACAACCAAACCTAAAATAAATGGAGAACAATAAGTTGGGAGAAATGTCAGGTCTGTCAGCAAGGGGACATGTTAAAGAGAACACGATGATGCAGTTAATGAACACTCAGGAAAATCGATTTGGCTTGTTTCTTGAAATAGGCAGTGGAAGGATTGGCTCTCAACTCCGAAGGAAGAGCGTTCCAAATTCTAGGTGCCAGTCCGGAGAAAGCACGTTTGTACGTACTTTTCTTCTTGAATTTGGGTGGTTTCAAGAGAAGTGTGGACGTACTTTCTTAAGTTCCGATTGGAGCCAGAAAGAACGAGCTTGTTCTCAAGATAGGCCGGAGTGTTGTAATGCAAGGCTTTATGCATGAGGCAAGCTATTTTAAAGTGAATCCTCGCTTCAATAGACAGCCAATTAAGCTGCACAAGGTCAGGTGTAATGTGATTGTGTTTTTTGGAGCCTGTGATGAGCCTGGCCGACGCGTTGAGAGTGGCTCTGAGAGGGGCCAAGCTCATTTTAGGAAGCCCTGCAAGGGTCAGCAGACCATATTCAAGATGTGAGATCACCAGGGACTGTACTGCAGGTTGTCAGTCTTCAGTCAGAAGGAAAAGTTTGATTTTCTTGAGGGTGTTAAGATGAAAGTTGGCACCCCTAATAGTGGCACTGATGTGACCTTGCATGTTAAGTAGTTTGTCTAAGGTAATGCCTAACGATTTAGCGGAATCAACCACGAGAGGGGTGCAGTTAAGGGCTGTGAGTTGCTTTAGCCAGTCCAGGGTAGGTGCAGAGTGATTGTGGGGGGCAAAAAGCAGGAATTCAGTTTTGAGGGTGTTCAACAACAGATGGTTCTGGGCTACCCATTGTTGAGTTTGCGAAAGAGCTTCATTTAGAATTTTAATGTCATCTAGAGAGGAGATCTTCAAGTAAAGTTGCATGTCATCCGCATACATGTGGTAAAGAATGTTAGACTGGTTCAGAATGACAGTGAGAGGTTCCATAAAGAGGTTGAAGAGCGTGGGCGAGAGTGCAGATCCTTGCGGAACTCCAATACTGACCTGGGTACTGGAAGCAAGGGACTGGTTGAGTTTAATCCTTTGAGTGCGGTTGTGTAAGAAAGAGGTAAACCACTTTAGGACCGGTCCCGCTAAGCCCATCCTCCGTTGTAGAGGATTAATCAAGGTTTCGTGTTTCATGGTGTCGAAAGCAGAAGACAGGTCCAGAAGGATTAGAAGACAAGGGACATTCTGATCCAGGGATTTCAGTGCGTCATCTACAATGTGTGTTAGAGCAGTTTCCGTACTATGCCCTGCTCTGAAACCGGATTGATAGAGGTCCAGTAGTTGAAATTTCTCTATATGGTTGCAGAGCTGCTTGTTGAAACATTTCTCCATAAGTTTGGCTAACGTCATGATGTTAGTGATAGGTCTGAAGTTGTTGGGATCAGATAAATCTGAGTTGGGCTTCTTGGGGATGGGAGTGACTTGTCCAATTTTGAGGCAATCAGGGATGCTCCCCTGCAGAAGGGATTCATGAATAATCCGCGACCAAAGAGGTAGAATGGCCAAGTTGAGATCTTTAAAAAATTTAGCAGGAAGTGGATCATTGAAGTGATTGGCCGGTTTTAGAGTTGCCATCTCGTGGAGCAATTCTGTGTGATCTGGTAGGATAAAGGAATTCCAAGAGGCGTCATTTTTGGGAGAACATCCGAGAG
Source organism: Calotriton arnoldi (assembly GCA_963921515.1). Lineage (NCBI taxonomy): Eukaryota > Metazoa > Chordata > Amphibia > Caudata > Salamandridae > Calotriton > Calotriton arnoldi. Next base: position 423,439 of record CAWUFW010006817.1, read on the forward strand.
AAAAGGAGACCGCTGAGGGGACCACCAGATCCTCTGGAGATGAGGTGAGGATTAGGGGCGGCACCATGGGAATGCCAGGTTGGAGCTCCAGTTCGATTTTCCCAGTTTTTTCTGAGAAGTGCACGTGAATTCCTCCCTGCTAGGAAGTGGAGTCGCGGAGGACAGGTTTGGGTTGGAAATGTGGTTTGCTTGCTGTTTGATGATTTCAAAAAGCATCTTGGGTATGTTTGTGGCACCGTTCAGTTGCGCTCTGAAATGGTCAGTTTTGGCAATGCGGATTTTTTTATTGTATGCACTTCTCATTTTCCTTAGCTGAGAGAGGCTGGTGGTGGAAGGCTCATTTCTCCAGGACCTCTCTAAAAGCCTAAGTTTGCGGCGTTCATCATTTAGGGAACCATTAAACCAAGGTTTGGATTGTTTAAGGGGAATCCTTTTAAGTTGTTTCGGCGCAATAGAGTCAAAGATATTAGTCATAGTGCTAATGTAATGGTCAGAAAGATCGTCCAGGTTAGTCATGTTAGGTGGAGGCTGAAGTCTATTCATGGTGATGGAAGTAAGAGCATTGATGTTTACGTCTCTCATGTTGCAAATCCATTGTTTCGCTTTAAGAGGTTGTCCCTTTCTGCTAGTCGACTTTTCCAGTATGTGGAAGGCAATTTGATGATGGTCCAACCAGTCGCAAGGTAGGATGTCCTTCAGTTGAATGAGATTGTCTCTAGCAATAACGAGGTCAAGGGTGGCGCCTTTGATGTGGGTGGGACCCTTACAGATCTGAGAGAAGTTGAGATCGGAGAGGAAAGTCTTAAAGGAGCTGACTGAAAGATCATTGGTGTCATTCCAGTGGAGGTTAAAGTCTCCAAGGAAGATATGGTATGGTTGATCAGAGCATGAGCTAATGAGCTCCATGATTTGCTCTATGAAGATCAAATTGTCACCAGGAGGATGGTAAATCGTGTGGAGCACACAGACAATCTTGCCCTTATTCCAAATTTCTGTCATAAGTAGTTCACAGGAAGATGGCGGAGCCTTCTGAGATTGCTTTACGGTTAGGCTGGAGCGATGAATGCAGGCAATGCCCCCCCCCCCCCAATTTCCCTGGGCGATCACCTTGGATAATGACATAGTCAGGCGGTACTAAAATGTCCAGAACCGGGGAGGAGGTATTGTTGAGCCAAGTTTCGGTGAGAATCAATAAGTCCAAATCTTGCGCTAAGATGAGTGCCGAAATGTCAGCAGCATGTTTCACCGCAGATCTGCAGTTGAGCAGCATAGCATTAATGTGGGGGGAGGTGTTAATCTCTTCAATATGTGTAGTATTTATTTGGAGTAGATTTTATTTATTAACCGATCTGGAGTTAACCCTGGGTTCCCTGTCAGGGTCAGGGGAGATAGCGGGATGTTAATAACGGAGTTAGAGGATGCGACAGACCTCGAACTACTATACGAGAATACAAGAGCGTGGATGTCTTCCTCCGACAGCTGAGGATGAAACCTACGAGGTCTGTAGTGATGGATAGGCAGAGGCTTAGAGATCCACCTGGAACTAATTGGTGATCAGGAAAAGGATTCTTCGTCCCCAACCCCGCATAGTCCAGGTGTGTTGCAATGCACATTCGCAAGTGGAGGGTGTAGATTCCATATCTTCTCCATCTTCATGGAGAACTGTAGAACGGACTGCATGATCTCTTTGACAATCAGGAGATCCTGCTTGAGGTCAAATATGTTTGAATTGGTGGAACCTCATATGCATGCCATGTATACTGTCTCATGCAAATGAACTTCATATATTATAGACTGTATACTGTCTATATATCATGCAATGTCAGTGCATGACACAAACAAGAAAAAATAAAGCAAATGTGTCTGTAAACACAGGAAAAACACTGCCCTTGTCCTTTTTGAACTGTGCAAAACAAGTAAACAATGGCAACCTCTAATTTTCAAATTTTTAAAAAACACTGAAAATAAACCAACAAAAACATGCACTGCCATAGCCAATGGCAGAGGAGAAGATAACTTGTACATAATAAGATTGTTCCTAAGTCTATTCTGGAGTTCTTTGGTTTGCCTGAAGGAAGAAGTCTGTAGACAGAGGTTTCTATGGATTTGCAAAAAACAAAATAAAACATGTAAACTTGCATGACAGGTGGTCTTCTACAGGTTGATATCAAGTGTCCAGGAGCTCGCAGCCTGCTTCTGAACGGCTTGCACGTAATTGGCTGTCAACTGGTTTGAGAATACGTAGCTGCCACTTTGCTAAGGCAGAACATGGAAACCTGAAAGCATAGAACACCCTTATCTGAAAATGTTCTTTCTTTATTTCTCCTATTCACTCTTTTTCTTCTTTCTTTACTCTCCTTCCTACACCCGTTTGCTTTATTTTCTACTTTCTGGCTTTTTATCTCTTCCCTTTCTTTTCGTGATTTATTTTTCCCTCTTTCTTGCTTCCTCTCCTTGTTTCTTTCTTTCTCTTATTTTTCTGTCTCGCCCTATTTCTCTTTCTTTTGTCATTCTTTCTTTCTTGCTGCCTTTTTGCTTTCTCTACTTTTCTCTTCTGCGCTTCCTGTCTTGTCTTTCTTTATTTATTCTCTCCTTTAGGTTTGTTTCTACTTTCTTTTTTCTTTCTGTTTCCTTCGTACTTTTTCTTTCTTGCTGATTCCTTCTTTTGTTCTATTATTCTTTCTTTTTCTTTTCCTCATATTTTATTATTTTCAGTGTGTTTTTCACTTTTCTTCTTTTCTTTGCACCATTTTCTTTTTTCTCTTTCTCCTTCTTCCATCCTTGTTTCTGCTGCTTTCTGTATTATCATTTCTTCCCCATTTCTTTCTAGACTTTATTCTATCTTCCATACTCTAGCTTTCTTTTTCCTGTTTCCTACTTTCTGCTGCTTTATTTTTCCCTTCTTCATTTCTTTCTCTTTCTGCCTTTACTTCTTTCCTTTTTCATTTCTTTCGTTTCTTACATTTTTCTGCATCTTTCTTTTCCTTTTTTCTATTGCTGTGTTACTTCTTTTTGGCTCCTTTTTTCCTTTCTTTATCTGCTTCTTTCTCTTTCTTTCTTTCTTTCTTTTTATTCCCATTCTAGCTTTGAATTTCTAACTTCCTTTCTCTTCCTTTCTTGCTTCCACTTTTTTATTTATCTCTTTATCACTTTCGCTTATTTCTAATTTTCTTTTTCTCTTGCTCTTTCTTTTCATTTCTTTTTGTTTGCCTTCTTCATATCTTCATCACTTTCTTTCTTGCTACCCTGTCTACTTTCCTTATTTCATTCAAAGTGTTTAGCTTATTAGAGAAATCTCTGTATGCATTAATGTATGTGTAATGACTGAATACCAGGTATACGCTGAGGGGAGACCGCCGTCATAGGTTTACTTGTAGAAAGCTATGAAGTCTGCATGTGCTTTATAAGATGGATTGTAGCTCATTGTTTGTTTATTTGTGGACACCATTCAATGGACTTTCAGACAATTGGCCAGACAGAGAAGGTGTCCCAGGTGCTGGCACTGAAAACTAGAGTAGAGTCATATTGTTAATTGCTTGGCATTTAGACCACAAGCCCTAAGGAGAAACTCACCTCAAAGAGTTTATCCATAAACAAGAGGAAATAGACAAAACCTCTCATTTGGAACCCCACATGTAACCCTTTTGGGATACAGCTCTAGTGACAATGTGTATGCACACAGGCGCAGGGCTGGGGGTGCTCGAGGGGTGGTGTTTAAGTCATTTGGCTCCTGTTTCCTCTTTTTGAATCCTTGTATTGGGCTGTGTAGCTCAGGAACGTTTTCAGTGATCAGAAGTAGGTCTCACTGTAGGAAAGGATTGAGACACATGGTGTGGAATAACAATGGGTGGCATGGATGCTCAGGCAGCAATAAACACGTTTGCCTTTTTAATGCTAAGCAAACCAATGCAATGTTTTGTGTGGCTTTAATCAGCTTTCTCCATGTGAGCACCAATGCCACACACTGTTAAATAACCATGATGGTTTTATAATTTGTAAATATAGGGTGGGCGAAAAAAAAGATGCTGGAAGTTTGTCAGTGGGGATAATTATCCAGGTATTCCCCCACCCCCAAATGAATCTACCCCTTCACAAGCTTTCTGTGTTGTTTACAGTTTCCATTTGTCTTTGGACAAGGGTTTGAACGATTTAATAATTATATTTCATCTCTGTCTCATGTATCTCTATTTTTCCTAGAAAATTCACATTGCACAAAGTGCAGGAAAGTCTGGAAAGATTCAAATTAGGCCTAGACGAAATGTAAATTACACCAGCATAACTTGCGTAACTTTGTGAATAATGCATCATGCTTGTTATGTGAAATCCTCCAAATTATGCCATTACGCCACTTTTACTTTACTGTGAATAGTGCCATTTTTACCGCTAGTGCACAGGGACAACAGAACTTTTAATTTATATGCGATATAGTGCTTTAAAAATTAAGCAAATTTACAGGTTTATATTTTATGTAATTTCACATTTTTGTAAAGAGAAATTGTGTGTTCTTACATGAAAGCAAATTACATCAAGTGCACACACATCTTGCAGGAATTACAGATTTACCTCCCACTCTCACAAAAACCAAATGCTTGATGCCAAACCACTGTGAATAATGATAAGGTTAAACATTTGTTCTCTAAGCTTCAGTTCTTATTATTCTTAGACTGTGACTCTTAAGACGCACAATTCATTTATATTGATGGAAAATAACGTTTCACAACTGCTTTTTTAGCATTTCTGTCATTGGCGGTATGATTTATCATCAAAATTCAGTCCTGCCAAGTACCACGCATCAGGTGTTAGACTAACTCTTTTCTGTGTGGTGCTCCGCATCACTGCAGCGAATGCATTATAGGCACAGCGCCTCAGCTGTCAAGCAGTTAGTGCTGTCTACTGTACTTAAACACTGGAGTGGCTGGCAGCGCGCGGTGGCGTGCTTGCGCTGCTCCCACAGGTTTGGGGCTCGGCTGGCGGTGCTAGCAGCAGCTGCTGCTGGCAGGCTGCTACATGTTTCACCTTGGAGATTGATTGCCCCGCGGCGCTGATCTCAGACCTGAACTCACGTCAAGGTATTGGCCAATGGCTACAACAGGGATATCAGCCCAGTCAGGTTGTGTGATAGAGTCTGGTGCCGGCGGGACCAACGTCACGTCCTGCTAGTGCTCACCGCTGCCAGGGTTTGTTGTAGGAGGCGGCCCCTCATTTTGCGGCAATTTCAAATCATAGCAAGGGATATTCAACAAACTGTCTACTCCTACAAGCCATCGATTCCTCTCTGAAAGGCATGCATTCCATGGTGCAGTGCAAACATACTTGACTTGCTGCAGGCTTGCTTAAGGTCTCAGACCTCGCTGCCCCCGATGCGTGCACACACGTTCCCAAGCGCTTCAAGTTTGGGAGTGCAGCTGGCTTTCTGGCCTCCTGCTTACGTTTGCAGTTCATTTCTCAAAACCGCCAGGGGTAATTCCAGGTTTGGGTCTCTTCTGGCAATCATAGCTGTCAGGTACGCCTGTGTATGTGAGATTCCTGCGCTGGCAGCAGCCTAATGGGGAGTGGTGGCAGCGGACAGGGTTGGCCCGACTTCTGACTCCCACTGAAGCTCTACTCACTAACACTAACTAGTTGTCTGCTGTGGCCGGGGCCAGCCTCAGCCTCTGGGACACATGCACTGGCCTCAACACGTGCTGAGCAGATTTCATCACTGTCACGTTAATCATGGCACCAACCCTTCAGACATCATGATTTCACCAGCCCAACGGCTCTCTGTTGTGGCTGGCACGGGCTGATGCTTATGCGCTCCTGTCAACTGACAGTGTGGGTGAGACAGAACTGCACTCTGCAGGACGGACACTCCTGTCCTCCAGTCCTCATGGAACTTCGGCAGCTGCTTCACCTCTAGTCTCTCTCACTGAAAGGCTTCTGGTCAGTGCAGGCTGAGCAGCAGCAGAAAGTTTTAATTTCAAATGTCTGCCACAGCCAGAAATTGCTTCTGCCACCGGCAGAATTAATAATTAATTGACCTCCATGACCTCCTCGACAGGGCTCTCCTCCCCTGGTAATGGGGCTTCGCTGGTGGCTATGCGAGTCATGGTGAGAATGAGAGAGGGCACCGTGTCTCTAAAGGCATAGGGCACAACTCTGAAGACAGCGTGCCACGCCATGCTCTCTCTCCCTGACTTCAATCTACAGCTGCAGGTGGGTCAGCATCATCTGTGTCACTGTGCCAGCCTGCCCTCTCCGGACTGGTAACTGACTCCTGTCTACCGCACATCACAACACTGTCAGAGCACCTGTCAGCAGTGAGTGACCCCACAGACTCCAGCTTCAGCTACTAGGCCGAGCAACAGGAATTATTTACCCATCACTCAGTGACTCTGTCGGTAAGTGAAAGGTAACATGGTGATTAATCATGTTCCTGCTGGAGAGAAATCAGAGTTGTCTTGTGCAACTTTTAACTCACCAGTAGCACAGACGGTTAACATGCCTGCTGCAAAAAATGTGCATTCTGCATTTCACAGAACAGTACTTTATGTGGGTAGCTTGGGGGTCATTCTTTTGTCATAATGATCCTTTTGTTACTTGCAAATAATAAATTTCAATCCTAATCTAAACAGTGACCTAAAAACTATCAAAGACATCAGCTGCATAGTAACGTGGTGATTAATCGTGTTCCTGCTGAAGAGAATTCAGAGTTTTGCCAAGTGCAAATTTTGACTCACCAGTAGCACAGAGGGTTAACATGCCTGCTGCAAAGAACGTGTATTCTGCATATCACAGAGCAGTATGTTATGTGGGTAGCTCAGGAGGTTACTGCTTTTGCACAGAGATCCTTTTGTTACTTGCAATTCATAAATCTCAATCCTAATCTACACAGTGACCTAAAAACTCTTATCAAAGACATCAGCTGCATGTAAAGTGCTTAGCATGACCGGAGTCATCGTGACTGAGCTGGCCCATACTGTGGTGGCGCTCGCTCTGTCACTCACACTAGTACCAAAGTATTTATCTCCCAATTTAATTTTTTTTAATTAGAGTTGCGTCATCATTTTGAGCCTGTAAATTACAGCTCTGCTCAAATCTTACTGGCAGTTTGGCATTCATTAATCACTATAAGGCCCTCCTGTGAAGTAAGTGTCTTTCCATTTCTGGTGCTTGCAGCAGTCGTAAGATCTTAGAGTTTCTCGTTGCTCAAATGGGTGTAATCTCTGATATTTCCAGGTTTCCGTTATCTTCATTGCAGGATTTTGCTCGCGAGAAAGTGTCACTCGTAGTCGTTGAATGTCACTCATAAGTACACTGAAATTATGAAAATGTCACACATAACCAATATGAAACTTTGGCAGCTAAATCCATTGATAGTGCCCCTTATTTTCATACTCGTAGCTTTTGCACTTGTTTGGTTTTTAGGTCTCTTCACCTTTTCAAATGGACAGAATCTACATTTTGGGTTTGATTAATTGTTTGAGATCAACAAGTAACAGTATAAAGTGTGAGAGGATATTTTACAGTTACTGTTGTCTTGCTCTTGTGTGCATGTATGCGTGTGTGTGTTTCGGTATTTATATAGTGCAAAATAGGCTACGGAACAGCAGAGCAGTGTACAATATTACATAACTGCACAGTCACATTATTTCCCTATTTACACTTGCATTCCACAGATTTCCATTCGAGGCACACACAGATTATCCGAGTTTCCCAGAGTTTTGATTTTGTATTAAGTTCCAAGGCCAGGATTCGAAAACCAATGATTCAAAATCTAATTCCGGGGAACCAGGTTTGAGTCTCAGCATCGGCTAAACATCCTGTGATCCTGTCATTTTAGGCAAATCACTTAATCTCCCAGTGCCTCAAAAAACACTAATGTGACCTTGTGTAATATAGCTGGTGCTATTTAGAGTGCTCTAATATCTTTGGGCCGAGTTTGTGATAGATTTGCAAATAAATAAATAAATAAACCATCAATTTTGTGACTAGACCACATTCCCCACCTGTCTCATTGGAAACCTCTCCTTCAGCACAGGGGACACAGTCGAAGCAGCAGACAGGTCGACCTTTCTGAGCAGCTTTCCTGAACCCGGGAGGGCAGCTCTCACTGCACACAGACCTTGGAGCCTGGAGACCAAGAGAAGAAAAACAAAGAGTACATGAATTTTGGATAATCACTTTATCACATTTTTCCCTAACAATAAAACCAACAGGCTAGTAAGTAGGAAGGTGTATAGTAGAGATTTGGGGAAGATGTCCAGTATGTTGTTTCAAACGTTTAATAAATGGGGTGGGGGGGCTAGGGAATTGGAAAAATTGTGAGGGAATACCCTCATTTAGAATTCGGTCAGTGAAATTGTGGTAAAGTTACATTTTTTGTAAGTGCAGAGCTAAACCTGGGTAGATTTTTTATACACCCATGAAATTTTGTGAAATATGTGAATTTCAGACGCAAAATTTGTGAAATTCTGCAAATTCTACCGCTGAAATATTATGAATTATTTTTAGCTGAAGACTTTCTCTTGCGGATAATGACTTGCAAGAGATATCAGCACAATGGCCAGCTTACTGTTTTCTTGGGGTAAATCCGTCTCAAACTCTGTTTTTCTCCCTGTTAGAAATGGGATTTCTGGTTGGCTAGGGCATGCGCCTAAGCCAGGCAGAAACCACCACTCTAGTCAGGGCATTTGGAATGCATTCTCCACTCTTCTATCCTCTCATGCATCTGAGAATCTCATAATAGGTGGTGACTGGAATCAACTTATGGATCCCTTTTTAGACCGGAAATCTCAAACTAAGTTTATTCCAAACAAAATGCAGAAGCCCTTCCACAAATCATTGCTTCTAGAGGGCTGATTGATGTTTGGAGAGTCTCTCACCCGGATCTTCTGGAGTTCTCCTTTTTTCCCCCTGTGCATAGATCCTACTCCAGAATAGATTATATTTTTTGTACACAACCTATTCTACAATTTATGACACATGCCGAGATGGGTTCAATACTTATTTCTGATCACGCCCCAGTCATAGTAGATTTTGACTACCCTACTCCTGCGCCCATATCACATAGATGGAGATTTAACAATATGCTTTTGCTGGACAGTCAATTTACAGAGCAGTTTACATAATTTACACAGAATTTCTTTTAATAATAACCTCCCTTTGGACTCACAGGTGAATTTTGTATGGGACGCATTCAAGGCAACGGCTAGGGGTTTCATTATAGGTCACGTTGCAAAAAAACAAGGAAGAGATTTAAAGAATCGACACTACTTTTGGAACAAATTAAATACTTAGAACACGAATATTTTTCTTCAAACCACAATGACACATGGGGGTCGATTCCGATCTCGGGCGGAGGCGCACCTAACACCATTCGCCCGGGAAAAAAGCCAGCCGAACGTGTGTTTCCCGACCGATCCGTACAAACGTCCGAACGAGCAAGTACGATGCGCACAACTGCCCAGATCCCGACCCAGTCGTACTCACCCAATCCAGGTCCTGTTCTCCGACCGAGCCGGATCCGTAAACGCAGAATCGAGTCGCACGGAAGCCAAAATGCAGCCCCGTCCGGCCGGACTAGTACGATGCGCACTCCGTACGCGCCGAAGCCGTCGCTACGCACGGCACGTCAAAGCATCCGGGAGAGGCGCACATAAGCTCCGATTCGTGCCACAAGACGATCCACGGCTACGAGACGAACACGCCATCCACGAGTACGACTCGAAGCAACGAGAAAGACGAACGAGACGAACAAACCATGAATCCCATCGCGCAGATCCTACCAATAGTCTACATCTATTACCGGAACTGGTACGGATGCGTACGGCGCAGAAGGTAAGTCAGACACCCACCACACAAACAAACCACACGTACCCGACACATAACACACACACATAGGGATGCAGAAATTACTTACACCAGCAACAGCAGCACCATAGGGGCGGGATGGCTATCACCAATGCCATATACACCCATAGGGGCCCGGATGCCAACAACTACCACCACCCCTACTAATGGGGGCTGGATGCCTACCACTACTACCACCCCTACCCATGGGGGCTGGATGCCCACCACTACCACCCCTACTAATGGGGGCTGGATGCCTACCACTACTACCACCCTTACCCATGGGGGGCTGGATGCCTACCACTACTACCACCCCTACTAATGGGGGCTGGATGCCCACCACTACCACCCCTACTAATGGGGGCTGGATGCCAACCACTACCACCCCTACTAATGGGGGCTGGATGCCCACCACTACCACCCCTACTAATGGGGGGCTGGTTGCCAACCACTACCACCCCTACTAATGGGGGGCTGGATGCCTACCACTACTACCACCCCTACCCATGGGGGGCTGGATACCTGTCACTACTACCACCCCAACCCATGGGGGGCTGGATACCTGTCACTACTACCACCCCTACCCATGGGGGCTGGATGCCCACCACTACCACCCCTACTAATGGGGGGCTGGATGCCCACCACTACCATCCCTACTAATGGGGGCTGGATGCCTACCACTACTACCACCCCTACCCATGGGGGGCTGGATGCCTACCACTACTACCACCCCTACTAATGGGGGCTGGATACCTGTCACCACTACCACCCCTACTAATGGGGGCTGGATGCCCACCACTACCACCCCTACTAATGGGGGGCTGGATACCTGTCACCACTACCACCCCTACTAATGGGGGGCTGGATACCTGTCACTACTACCACCCCTACCCATGGGGGGCTGGATGCCTACCACCACTACCACCCCTACTAATGGGGGGCTGGATGCCCACCACTACCACCCCTACTCTTGGGGGGGTGGATGCCTACCACTACTACCACCCCTACCCATGGGGGCTGGATGCCCACCACTACCACCCCTACTAATGGGGGCTGGATGCCTACCACTACTACCACCCTCACCCATGGGGGCTGGATGCCTACCACTACTACCACCCCTACTAATGGGGGCTGGATGCCCACCACTACCACCCCTACTAATGGGGGGCTGGATGCCCACCACTACCACCCCTACTAATGGGGGGCAGGATGCCTACCACTACTACCACCCTCACCCATGGGGGGCTGGATGCCTACCACTACTACCACCCCTACTAATGGGGGGCTGGATGCCTGCCACTACTACCACCCCTACCCATGGGGGGCTGGATACCTGTCACTACTACCACACCTACCCATGGGGGGCTGGATACCTGTCACTACTACCACCCCTACCCATGGGGGGCTGGATACCTGTGACTACTACCACCCCTACCCATGGGGGCTGGATGCCCACCACTACCACCCCTTCCCATGGGGGGCTGGATGCCTACCACTACTACCACCCCTACTAATGGGGGCTGGATACCTGTCACTACTACCACCCCTACCCATGGGGGCTGGATACCTGTCACTACTACCACCCCAACCCATGGGGGCTGGATACCTGTCACTACTACCACCCCTACCCATGGGGGCTGGATACCTGTCACTACTACCACCCCTACCCATGGGGGCTGGATGCCCACCACTACCACCCCTACCCATGGGGGGCTGGATGCCTACCACTACTACCATCCCTACTAATGGGGGGCTGGATGCCCACCACTACCACCCCTACTAATGGGGGGCTGGATACCTGTCACCACTACCACCCCTACTAATGGGGGGCTGGATACCTGTCACTACTACCACCCCTACCCATGGGGGGCTGGATACCTGTCACTACCACCACCCCTACCCATGGGGGGCTGGATGCCTGTCACTACTACCACCCCTACCCATGGGGGGCTGGATGCCCAACACCAACACCACCCCCACTCATAGGATGGGTAATGCATGACACAACCAGCACACTCCAACATAAGGAATGCAAGAAGGAGACATCCCCCCAACACCATGACAAGCGTGTGTAGACTGTGTCAAATGCCTACAACACTGAACATGACAATGAACATACAATGTGACCCCCTATCACATGTGTCACACATAAATGTGTGTGGCCTCCACAATGCAAGCAGACCATGACCACTGTGGCAATGGGGTCCAAACCCCCATCATCACAGTGACCAAAAGGTAAGTGTGGGGTCCATAGCTGAAGCACATTCTGAACATTGTGGCAATGGGGTCTAAACCCCCATCATCACAGTGACCAAAATGTAAGTGTGTGGTCCATGGCTGAAGCACATTCTGAACATTGTGGCAATGGGGTCTAAACCCCCATCATCACAGTGACCAAAAGGTAAGTGTGGGGTCCATAGCTGAAGCACATTCTGAACATTGTGGCAATGGGGTCTAAACCCCCATCATCACAGTGACCAAAAGGTAAGTGTGGGGTCCATGGCTGAAGCACATTCTGAACATTGTGACAATGGGGTCTAAACCCCCATCATCACAGTGACCAAAATGTAAGTGTGTGGTCCATGGCTGAAGCACATTCTGAACATTGTGGCAATGGGGTCTAAACCCCCATCATCACAGTGACCAAAATGTAAGTGTGTGGTCCATAGCTGAAGCACATTCTGAACATTGTGGCAATGGGGTCTAAACCCCCATCATCACAGTGACCAAAATGTAAGTGTGGCCATGGAAAAAGCTGCAACTGCCAAACAGCATGGCTGAATCCTGGTCACAGAACAACAAACACATCAGTGGCAAAGTAGTGTACGTGTCCCATAGCAACATATATTGGGTGAGGCAAACAGTGCAGTGCAAATAAGACATACCTTTGGCCATGTGCAGACAAACATCACCCATGGGGGATGACACTGTCAGCATTCAACAATAACACAATGACAGAAGTGACCATCATAATGCAGAACCACATATCTGCTACAATGGGCACACAAATGTAGACATCCTGTGGAGACTGTAGATGTGAGGTGAACAGATACCATACCATGGCAGTAATGAGACACACAAACCATGAACATTGTGCTGACTGATGACCTAGGAGTCCCAGGGACAGCAGGTGAAACCCACCAAACAACATACAGCCAATGGAACACTAAAGATATGCCAATGCAGTGGTGCAGATGCACAAACACAAACAGGCAGCCCCACACTGCACATCAAACACAACAGGTGAGGGGGGGTGCCAGTGTCTCCAGGCAACCACACAACACATGATGAGGCCTGAAAACCAATTACACAGATGTGCATACAGTGCCACACAAAAGTAACTCATGGATCCAAATACCCTATGTGGGCAATCAGGCATTGTCAGATGTGAGGGAGCACAAATCACACATGTCACACAAGCATGTAGGAACAGCAACTAACACAGCAAGACACAGACCCACCACAGCACTACCCCCAGGGTCCCCACAATGTGGTGACCCTGGGCTGCATGATAATCCCACTGTGATGACAAAGCTAGATGTCGTTCACACTGTGAACCACAGTCATGTGTCCTGAGCAACAAACTATCATCACACCTACACAAGCACAAATCAATCAGCACGGCCTGTCAGCCAAGGCCAACATGGAGGCAGGGGCCTAGCCGGGCAACAACTCTCATCTGCACACACTCAACACCACACACCTCGACCTCCACCAATGTGCAGCAGTGAAGCTTACATGCACTGGTGACATTGCACATGCACCCATGACAATCCCAGGGGTGGTGGTGGGAACTAAGCTGCAGAAACCCATCACACATGGCCAGTCAACAAGACTCCTGAATGTCTGACACAATGCACAGTACGCCGTACATGGACATGACGTCAATACCACACCAACCAATGGGATCCCGGCCACAGTCACACACCAATGAAGAAGCCAAGGTCACCCACAAATAACACACATAGACGACTTCCAACATTGCAGCCCTGACCCTGAGGAGTGCCAGCAGTCACACACACAACGTGTCACAATCACTGAAAGCTAACACAAACTGGAAATTACATGACAGGTGTAAACAACAAGTGCCAAGGGGAATCCTGACTGTGTCCCATCTGCGGTTGCCCACAAACTCAGCCCTGACAGCAAACACACCTAAGGGTGACACCCTGATGACCAGCAATGTGCCATGCACCCACATCCCAGAGAACCCAGGGAGAAGACTTTGGGGGAACATAGGTCAACTCAGCAAGCATCACAAACAGGAACATCACTAGGGATCCCAGCCTGCCCAGCAAAATGGAAGTGAACACACACAGACATGCTCACACAACACACACCTTGGGCTCAGGCAATGTCACAGTATTAACACACTGCCATGAGGGGACTCCACTCCTGTGTGAGGAAAGCTGTGCCATACATTGCCTCAGTAGGGCTCCATCATGTCAGCAGAACACTTGGTCACACAGTCAATAATTAGCACCAAATGAAGGCTCCCGTCATATCAGCCTGGTCATGGGAGTGTCACCGAAATCATCAGCACAGATCCAACACACATGTATAGCAAGTTGCACTGATAACACAGATGATTCCTTCCCCATTGATGCCCAAACTTGCATGTCCAGTGGAGATGGCCACACGGTCAGGGAAGTAGACCAATTGAACAATGGCAAGCACAACAGATGTGCAGGGCTGTAAGCCACAGATGTGATATTGCAAATAAAACCTAGGAATTCGCATTGCCAAATCTTGAAAACATGACACCCTCATATTGCTGCAAAGGATGACATGGATACACTACAGGATAGGACACATTCCCCGTGGACCACATGGGTTCCTGCACAGTAACACTTCATTTTCATGAGACCAAAAATCACCATCACTGCAGCAAGGGCACGGTTAGCATCATCAACAACATGTACATCAGAAGCAAAACCACTAGAGAACAGAAAGTTGCTTTATTCAGCATTTGGGTGAGAGAAGTGAAAGGAAAAATATAACAAAGGCCAATGGCCAGTCCATAATATGAGTCCAAACAGGGTGACAGTGCCAGATGTCACCCTTCGCATGCCTGCACTGCTACACACCAGGGACATTCCCCTTGGAGGGGCATACGGGGGGCAGGCCAGGCACCGCAGGGACAGGATCAGGGCTCACCAGAAGGAGGCAGGGAAGGGGTGGTGGGTGCTGGGGAGTCACTGACAACTGCAGTGGAGGTGTCTGACATGGTGTGTGCCGGCACAACTGGGGGGCATGACTCAGATGGTGTGGGTGCCGGCACGACTGCAGTGGGCCGTGCAGATGGAGTGGACAGGTCCCCCACTGCAGTGCCCAAGTCAGACGGGGTGGTAGTGGACTCCACTGCAGTGCCCATCCCCAGGGGAGGAGAATGGGGTTCAGGTAAGGTGGGCAGGACAGAGGGGGAGGACACCATCTCCACACCAGTGCCACAGACATGCGCAGCGGGGGTGTGGTGCTGGAAGAGCAAGTGGCAGGGGGAGAAGGCCGGATCATTTTGAGGATGGTGTATCTGTGGGTGGGGGAACCTGGGGCAGGGTGTGGTGGGGGCACCTGTGGAGTGGGGGCCTGAGGGATGGAGGAAGGAGACTTGGTGCTTGAGCTGCAGGGCGGCGGAGGGGTCTTGCTCTTCCGGGTCCGGGGGACTTGCGGATGGGGGGCTCAGTCTGTCTGCGCCTGGGGGAGGGTGTCCGCGGGCGAGGGGCAGTCCACTCTGTGTGGGTGGGCTTCCTCTTCCCCCTGAATGCTGGATCAGCTGGATTGGAGGGGAAGAGGCCTAGGTCAGAGAGGAAGAGCCGCTGTGCAGGTGGGGTTGCAGGTGAGGCATGGGAATGGGCCTTGGAGGGAGAGGTGTCTGAGGACTGCGCAGTGCTCGTGGATGCGTGTGTGTGTGCCTGTGCCCCAACCCCTGTGAGTGTGGTTTCAGTCCCCTGACTGTGCGTGCGTGTGCGTCTGGATTTGGGCGTGTGTGTCTGTGTGCTGCTTGTGTCTGTGCTGGTGGGTGCCTGTGCCGGTGTGTGTGTGCTTGGGACAGGTAGGGTGCTGGGGAGTGTGGATGGGGCAGAGGTAGGAGGGGTGAGGGACTGTTGGAGGAGGGACACTGCTGCCGTCAGGGAGGAGTCCATGGACCTATTGCTCCTCTGTAGGGCAGACATGCCCGATGAGATGCCCTCCATGAACGACACCAGCTGAGTCAACAGAGTGGTGTGGGCATGGAGGACACTCAGCATTGCTGTCTGCCCTACATGGAGCTGGCGAAGGAGGTACACAGACTCCTCACTCAGGGCAGCAGGGGACACAGGGGCAGGGGGTGCGGTGCCTGGCACGAAGGAGACATGCTCCCGAACACGGGAGCCTCCACGGACCTCTGTAATGGGAGCCGATGGGAGGGCGGTGGTGGTGGTGGTGGTGGCGGGGACAGCAACACTAGCTGGGGTGTGGTGGCTGCTGACACCCGCCTCCACAAGGGAGTCATCCTCCGAGCTGCTGTGGTCCTCAGCTGAGGTGGATGGTGCTGAGGACTCCTCGGTGTGGCTCCCCTCGCCCTCCGTGCCACTGGGTCCCTCCGACCACTCCTCGGCTGCTGACCCAGTCTGGCTCTGTGGCTCCTCCTGGTCCGTGGAGCTGTCCCCTCCTGTGGTCGTGGATGTATCTGCAAACAATAGGGAAACAGACAAACATCAGTCACCTGCACTGACCACACACACCATAGCAAGTACAGCACATTACAGACCAAGCCCTGGCAACCTTAGTTGAACAGTGCCAAAAGTGCCCAAACAGAGTAGGAGAAGCCAATTGTCAGTCTGATGGTCAACCATGGCACTCACATCCCTCCTGGCCTTGCACCCATATGTCTGGTGTCTGTCGGATGGCAATACCCCAGTGTGGACACATGCACCACCCACACAGTAGTTGGACAGTGCAGAGAACACGGTGAAGTATGTGAACATGCACACATCACAACTCTTGCCACTGAGTCAGTACAGATGTCCGGATGAAGGGATGGCCAGAGTCTATTTTGAAATGCATGTGATGCATACCAGCACCAGACACCATGATGCACCCATGTCCTGATAGTCATTGCCACAATGGGGTGCATGTAGCACATGTCACTCCCCTGCAGGATCACTCATTGGAAGTTTAATGCCATGGCACAGGCATGCCTGCTAAGTCATACATCACTGTCTCCAGTCACATGGGCAGGGCAGCCAGACAACAACAGTCTGCACTGTGTCACAATCCTAGGTCATGGGGAATGCTAGTCCTGACAAGTGCACATGTCCATCCCCCACACACCACATCATCTGAACTCTTATTTGTCCACGTCATACCAATTGGACATATGGGAGACCTGAAACACAACCCTCGGAACCTGATCACCTCACAATCTGCTGTGAATGGGAAACACCTGCCTGAACTTCACATTCGCATACCCCAGTCTGCACGGTCAAGTGAACAAACACCTATATGTCACACAAGTATCGTCTCCCATGGTCACATCTCCGGTGGCATGCTGAGCCCTAACCGAGAAACACCCCAGTAGTCCTGACAACGAAGCCACAGCACAATGACACAGAGGCAGACACCTGGGGGGACATATCACTGAGCGCAACGTGTCAGCTGATACACGGGAGTGGGAGTACAAAGTGTATTGTATGGCCTGGAGTAGGCATGACTGTCCTGCTCCACGTGAATGAGGGATGAGCCCTGGACAGTAGGCAGGTGCCTAAGTATGTGTGACACACTTGATATACATACTCCTGAGGCCCAAACATTGTTCCCACCCGCAGCATGGGTGTGTGCCAAATACCCCAGGCACATGTGGTGAATCAGATCAGCTATTGGACCACATATCAAAGTAACACGCAGATTACATGTCAGAACACAGGCATTGTGTAAGCAATGTGCCCACCACAGAGTCAGGGGAACAAATGCTGTCCCCCACCTTGAGCTAAGCAAAATGCAAGGAAACAGTACCCAAGTGACACAATTCCCTGACTGTAAGGGCCACACCTGGGTATCAGATGAGGAGTGGGCAGTGCACAATTGAGGGACATGGGTCCTGGACCACATGACTGATGTACTGTGGAAGTTTAACCAGGCCAGAGGAGGGCACATAGCATGGCAGACAAAGTTCACAATGCAGTCATGGACTCACCCCCTCCTTGCTGCTCTCTGGCCTTCAGCTGCCCATCCAGATCAGGGAAGACCACCGCCAGGATCCTGAGCATGTGGGGGGTCAGGGTCCGATGTCCGCCCCTCCTGTGAGGAGGCGACAGCTTCAGCTGGACCCGTGCGATCCTCCGGGTCCAGCCCCGAAGGTCCTGCCACCTCTTCTGGCAGTTGCGGATCCGGCGCTTGTAGACCCCCACGGATCTCACTGCCCGGACGATGGTCAGCCATATCTTCTGCTTCTGGTGGGCATCAACCTGTGAGGATGACAAAGTGAAAAGGCCATTACTACACATGCAACATATCCTTGCATTACACAGTTGGATATACATGTCTCTATCACAGGGGCACATGTTATGTTATGTTATTATCATTTATAAAGCGCGTTATCACCGACCGGTCTCTAAGCGCTATGAGAGAGAGCCCTGCCCTAGCACGTGAAGGAGATGTAAATGATTAGGTTGTGCCCCAAGCTTCCACAAAGAGGAGCGTTTTTAACTTCTTTCTAAAGGGAAGAAGGGCTTGTTCCTTCCGCAGATTCTCCGGTAGCTGATTCCATAATACAGGAATTAAAGTTGAAAAGGCTCTGCCACCTTTTGAGGTCATACTAAAACGAGGGCAAGCCAGCAGGCCGGCCTCGGAGGATCGTAGTGGCCTACCAGGGGTATAGGTAGCCAGGCGATCCTTAATGTAGGTTGGGGCTTGGCCGTAAATGGCTTTGTGCGCAATGCAAAGCCCCTTAAATCTAATTCTTTGCCTGATCGGAAGCCAGTGAAGCTGGCGTAGGAGGGGGGTGGCATGAGCCCTCCTAGGCAGTTTGAAAATCAATCTGGCTGCGTCATTCATAATGACCTGTAATCTAGCGAGCAACTTTCCTGGGAGGCCAATATACAGGGAGTTCCCGTAGTCCAAACGCGACACTATCAAGGCTGAAACTGCCGTTCTAAGAGTTGCAAAGGTGAGAAGGGGGCCAGCTTCCGTAACTGTCTAAGCAAGCCAACACATGTGCCTGCTACGGCAGATACCTGTTGCGTCATGGACAGCTTGGCATCAATTTTAATGCCGAGGCTTTTTACGGCCGAGGCTGGCTCAGGATTTGCGCCCAACTCTTGTGGCCAGAAAAGGTCACTCCAAGGACTGGAGTCTGTGGTGATGGCCAGTACCTCAGTCTTATCAGGGTTAATTTTGAGGGAATTGGCCGTCATCCAGTTAACTGTATATTTCAAAATGTTTTGCATTCGAGAGTGGGCAGCCGGGCGTTTTCTATCTGAATGATAATTTGAGTGTCATCTGCATAGTTGTAGATCTGGCACTCCATGAGATTCAGTGCGGCTATCAGAGGTTGGAGGTAGACATTAAATAAAAGAGGAGACAGCGCTGAACCCTGTGGCACCCCACACAAGAGATTGCCGGAGTCAGACACGTAGTCAGCCAGTTGTACTCTCTGTGAACGGTCAGAGAGGAAGGACATAAGCCATTTAAGGGCCATGTCCTGGATGCCCAACTCCGAAATCCGTGACAAAAGTTCGTCATGATTGACTGTGTCAAATGCCGCGGATAGGTCAAGCAGCACCAGGGCACATGGTTTTTCTTATCGGCCCTGAGCCTAATTTCATCCAGCACGGCCAGCATAACCATTTCCGTGCTGTGATGGGCCCTGAAGCCAGCCTGGTTAGTTTGTAGGAAATGGTTGACTTCAACATGGTGTGATATGGACTGCAGCACATGCTGTTCCAACACTTTTGCCAGAAATGGGAGTTGAGAGATTGGTCTAAATTTTTTTAAATTCTTTGCGTCTGCTCCTGGTTTTTTCAAAAGAGGAATAACTCGAGCTTCCTTAAAATCAATAGGGACGTAGCCATATTCAAGAGATTGATTTAACAGCATTAGGACCTCACTTTCGATCGCTGGTGATGCCAACTTGAAGATCCTCGGTGGACAAGGGTCCACAGGAGACCCAGACTTAATCCGACTCATTAGAGGAGACAAGGCATCCAGAGTAAGCTTGGGGAAGGCAGTGAGTGGAACATTATACGCGGGGGGCAAAGGTACTGGTGCTAAGGGGCAATGGACGATAGGAGTGGAGTGGATCTCTGTCAATAGGTCCTTCACTTTTCTCAAAAAGGACTGAAATTCATTACAGTCTTCAGGGCAGTAGGAGGGTCTCTGTTCCTGGGTTTGTCTCAACTCTTTTAAGATCTGAAAGATTTCTTTTTGTGAGTTATCAGCATTCGAGATCCTTGCTTCGTAAAATTCTGCTTTCCTTGCTACAATCGCATCCTTATAGTCTGCAAGCATAGCTTTGTATTCAAGCCTAGCACCTGGGTCATAAGCTCTACGCCAGGCTCTCTCGCATTGGCGTAGGGCCTGTTTCTTGTTTCTAAGGACCTCGTTAAACCAAGGAGCCCCCTTGCCTTTGTCCCTTACTCTTACCCTGCGCATGGGGGCAATTATATTAATAGCATTCTTCAGCCTCGTAGAAAGAGCGGCGCTTTTTTGGTCAAGTTCCAGATTTCCTTGTGTTAAACGTAGGGGAACTGAGATGTCTAAAGTGGAAATCAGGTCGGCAGCATTAATTTTTCCCCATCCCCTCACCATTTTCCACTCCGGGTGGGGACGAACCACTTGTCCGGCAGATGGAAACCAGCCACTAATTAAGTAGTGATCAGACCAAGCACAGGGACTGATCTCTAGTGGACTGGTTGGTGGATGGGAGGTCCAGACCAGATCAAGTATATGGCCCTTCTCGTGCGTGGGTGCATTCACCAATTGCCTCAGTTCCAGGGAACCTAGTGCCTCTTCCAACTGTATGGCCTGGCTATCTTTTGGTGTCTGATCCCAGTGGAGGTTGAAATCCCCCATTACTAGGATGCATTGATACCGAGACCGGATATCAATAACTAATTCAATAAAAGACTCCACAAATTTAGGTGACGTTCGTGGCGGGCGATAGACTATTAGGACAATTAGGCAGGTAGACTGGGAGCAGAACTTAGCCCCCAACACGTCAGCCCCCTCGATGCTTTCTGCACACAGGGTCTCTGCCTGTAACTGTTGGTTATACAGAATGGCAACTCCACCTCCTCTAGACCCGCCAGTTCTATTATGACAGAGGGCGGCGAAGTTCGGGGTGTGGCTGCCACTAGGTCTGGTGCTGAGGACTCCTCCAGCCAGGTTTCTGTAACTCCAAGTATGTCTAGTTGGTCATCTTGGAGAAGCGAGAATACCTCGAGATTGTGTTTCTGCAAAGAGCGGGTATTAAGAGTGGCTACCCGTAATCCCCGTGGGTCATAGGGCCGGGGCCTCCCAGGAGGGTAAGGTGGGGAGCCTAAACTGCCTACTCCCAAGTGTGTCCTTAATAGGCCCTCCGCCTTAAGTTTAGTAGCCACAAGAGTCTTGAGTGGCAACGTTCCCAGGGCTAGAGACCAGAGTTCCTCCATGGAATATGAGTAGTGGGGGCCAGGGGGACTGGCCCCTGGTCCCGGTCGGTCGCGGACGGGCGCAGACGGGCTTGCCTTAGGCGCGCCTTCGGCGCGCCAGCGGCGCGCCCGCTGCGCGCGCGCGCTGCGCGCTTGCTCCAGCTCCGAGGATATACTGACAGCTCCTCCCACCCACCAATCAGCCCTGCTGTGCAGCAGCTGACCGTCCCCGAGCAACTAGAGCGTCAAATTAGGCAGAAATGCCCAAGGGTGGCGGAAGTGAGGGAGCGCTGAGCGCAATTAGAACACAGTACAAGAAATCAATATTAAAAGTGGTCCATTGAAATTAAAACAGCAGCGCTTCGTAAAACCAATGGTTAAAAGCAGACAGCACAAAAACAAACCTCCGCATGGGGCGAGCGCGTCTCTCTCAGTGTGCGCGCTTGCTCCAGCTCCGAGGATATACTGACAGCTCCTCCCACCCACCAATCAGCCCTGCTGTGCAGCAGCTGACCGTCCCCGAGCAACTAGAGCGTCAAATTAGGCAGAAATGCCCAAGGGTGGCGGAAGTGAGGGAGCGCTGAGCGCAATTAGAACACAGTACAAGAAATCAATATTAAAAGTGGTCCATTGAAATTAAAACAGCAGCGCTTCGTAAAACCAATGGTTAAAAGCAGACAGCACAAAAACAAACCTCCGCATGGGGCGAGCGCGTCTCTCTCAGTGTGCGCGCTTGCTCCAGCTCCGAGGATATACTGACAGCTCCTCCCACCCACCAATCAGCCCTGCTGTGCAGCAGCTGACCGTCCCCGAGCAACTAGAGCGTCAAATTAGGCAGAAATGCCCAAGGGTGGTGGAAGTGAGGGAGCGCTGAGCGCAATTAGAACACAGTACAAGAAATCAATATTAAAAGTGGTCCATTGAAATTAAAACAGCAGCGCTTCGTAAAACCAATGGTTAAAAGCAGACAGCACAAAAACAAACCTCCGCATGGGGCGAGCGCGTCTCTCTCCACATGATGTACACAGGCAGTGCAACGATGGCTCTGAACAGTTTGCCAGCAGTTACTACATGGTATCATTGCCTGGGGAGTAAAACCTCATTTAAATGCACTGTCACTGCACTATACCTGTTCAGTGCATGTAACTACACACTATGGGGGGTGACAACTACTCAGTGAGCCTGCTAGCCAGTGGCGTGCAGACTGTAAGTCTTGCTAGTCAGACAACATGCACATTTAGTAAGGCAGTGGACAGCACACTCACCTGCTCCCCTGGTTTCCCATACAGCTTGCTGTACTGTGGAAGGAGGCTGTCCAGCAGGGCCTGGTTCTCCTCAGTGCTGAAGGCTGGGGCTCTCTCCACAGTACGTGCCATTGCAGGATCCAGAGGATGCAGATACAGCAGCAGTGTTGGTGGCAGATGTTGTCCTGGAGCATGTAGTGCAGGTAAGTGAGCTCTCAGGGGAACAGCCAGCATTATATGTGTGCTGCAGAGGCAGATAGTGTCCCATGTGTCCAAAGTGATAGGTCCAAGTCGTTTGCATCTTCTGAATCTGGCCAATCCATGGAATTGCACCACTTACACACGCCCACAGCATCCTTCAAAAGTTCACCTTCATGAGACCCATGATTTTGCAACATTGTTGATGGGGGACCAACTGAATTCGCTGCATAAGACTCGTTAAAGGTTTGAAAACGCATCCGTTGCCATGCCAGGCCATAGCCAATGGGTGCGCACCGATCGGTCCATTGCTGTACAAAGCGTACATCGGATGACAACGCGTACCTGCTCACATTGTATGCAATGGCCAATGCGTGCGCACCGATCGGTCCATTGCTGTACAACGCGTACCCGCTCACATTGTATGCAATGGCCAATGCGTGCGCACAGATCGGTCCATTGCTGTACAACGCGTACCCGCTCACATTGTATGCAATGGCCAATGCGTGCGCACAGATCGGTCCATTGCTGTACAACGCGTACCCACTCACATTGTATGCAATGGCCAATGCGTGCGCACAGATCGGTCCATTGCTGTACAACGCGTACATCGGATGACAACGCGTACCCACTCACATTGTATGCAATGGCCAACGCGTGCGCACCGATCGGTCCATTGCTGTACAACGCATCCCCGGTCACATCACATGCAATGGCCAATGCGTGCGCACAGATCGGTCCATTGCTGTACAACGCGTCCCTGTACATGTCACTGGCATATGTCACCATGCCTGTCACAGATGAACGTATGCCAGCCACATTTACGTTCCAGGGACTCAGGGGCACACCTACAACAGCACAGCCTGTCCACACTGTATCCTAAGGCATGTAAGGCTGCATTACCTTTTCTGTGTATGGGGGTCAACATGTGGTTTTAGGGGCGGCACTTGGGGGCAGCCACTCCCAGGCTGAGCATGTGTTCATGGGGACAGAATGCTCTGTGTGTTGTGCACATGACCACTGTGATGTGCAACTGTTCAGTTCAGAGCATGTGGCATGGTCACATTTCCAGGTTGTGTATGTGTATGTCATGTCACATACCCCCTGAGTCCCATGTGGGACGGTATGTACGTCACAGGCTGACCCATTGCAACGATAGTGATGACCCTCCACAGTCTGTGTGCATGTTGTGTTTACAATGTCTCTGGTTCCATGTGCACAATGGGGGACAGTCTCCACATCCACGTTGTTCGTGCATGGACTTTGATGTTGTGCATGTGTGTGTCACAGACGTCCATGTCTGTCCTGCCGAGGCAAAAGGGACCACTACCTGTGGGGCTCATAGTTGTTTTGCTGTGGTGTATTCATGATGCACCATGTCATGCCAGTGTCCATGTGGCAATACAGGGTCCCTGGGAATCTACCTGTCAATGAGCTGTGATGCCTGGGGCACATCTGTCCTCACATGTCACTGTGGTGTGTGTTTGGAACATGACAGCAGTACATGGGAACAGTGACACAGCCTAATGATATCCCATGGCACAACCTGGGACTTGTTGCTGACACTTGTTGAACTGTGATGTTAGATGTTGGCCATGTAGGTGCCATACATGTCCTTACGGTACAGCACACATCATGTACTTGTGTCTCACAATGATGTATCATGTGATATTGTGTATGGTCAATGCCACATATGTGGGGTGACTGACAATGTATCTTTCTTCACCTATGCACTGCAGGGCACCAGCTGTCCATAGACCATTCCCTGACCTTGCATCCATGGTGGAACGGGACTGCATCCGATGGTACCGCTTCACCAGGCCGCTGATTGAGGAATTGACGGTGCGGTTGGCCCCACATTTGCAACCTGGCCGGACATACCCCACAGCGCTGACCCCCAAGGTGAAGGTGATGGCAGCCCTACACTTCTTTGCCACTGGTACCTTTCAACACACTGTGGCGTCTGCTGGTGGGATGTCACAGACCATGTTCAGCCGTGTGCTACGCGATGTTTTGGAGGCTATGTTGAGATACCTGAACCAGTACATCTATTTCCCTAGACTTCAACAACTCACTGACGTGAAGAGTGACTTCTATGCCCTGGGGAGGATGCTGCATGTCATTGGCTCCATTGATGGGACACATGTGGCTTTGATACCACCACAGGCACATGAGCAGGCATACATGAACCGCAAACATTACCATTAGGTCAATGCACTGGTGGTATGTCTTGCAGATATGAGCATCTCACACGTGTGTGCCCGTTTCCCTGGTTCTGCACACGATGCCTACGTGATGAGGAGTAGTCGCATCCCGAGGATGATGTCACAGATGCGGAACCAGCGTGCCTGGCTTGTCGGTGTGTACTGACTTTGTACCATTGTGTGTGTTCTGCAATGTAGTATTCCACCCTCTTTTCCAAAGCAGCTAATGTGCAATTGTCCGTATGTAGGTGACTCCGGATACCCCAACATGCCGTGGTTGCTGACGCCCCTCAGGAACCCTGTGACACCAGCCCAGATGCGCTACAATGAGGCACATGGTCGGACCAGGAGAGTGATTGAGCGGACATTTGGTCTCCTGAAGAGCCGCTTCCGCTGCCTGGACAAGACAGGAGGGGCCCTCCCATATGCCCCAGCAAAGGTGTGCAAGATTGTCATCGTCTGCTGCATGCTACACAACCTGGCAGTGCGGAAGGAGTTGCCTCTCATCCTGGATGACGATGACCAACATCCGCCACCTGTGGAGGATCCTGGCCTGGACCACGATGCCAGTGATGATGATGATGAGGGTGATGTCCGCACACAGCTCATCACCAAATTCTTCAGCTGAATGTGAGTATCCGGAGATGTCATGTCAATGATGTGAGTTTGCATGATATGTGTTGGTGGTGCTCTGGTGCTGTTTGAGTGTGTCCATGTGCTACATGACTGTATGCGTGCAGCGATGTGTCCTTACAGGTAGTCTGTACTCCCCAACAGTGTTGACATACTAACTTGGTTCTGGGTGGGTATCTTGTGACATGTATTGTGCATGAGTATTGCAGTTCTGTCCTGTTCTTCAGTGCTTTTGACTGTGTGTCATTTCTGTCCTTCACAGGGTACTTTCAGAGTTGTTTGGTCGACTGTGATCCCCCGACACCGTGATTAAACTTCCAGGGTGGTAGCTGTCGTGTCTCTACAGGTGATGTGCGCCACACCCATGGACTTCCTTCCTTCTACACTTGTTGACTGTGTGCCCACTGCCAGGTGGGATTACCTTGCATCTGTAGTGGTTACAACATGTTGCAAATGTGTAATAAACCTGTGCTTCACTTTGTGATGTGCGTTGTCTGTGGTCACACATCTGACTGACATTTGCTTACTGCACCAGTGGGCTAGTTAACACAGACTGTGAATAGGTGTTGTGTCTGTGCATTGCACCGTATTTCCTGGCAACATCAGTGTAGGCGATGAGTCAGATGGCCTTGGTGTGTATGTGTTGTGTAGCCCTGGTGGTGTGTCTCCCTCATATGTGTCACGTCGCCATGACTCACATGCCGGTGTTGTACTTGCTGTAGCAGTTAGCATGCACAGTGTCATTTCGCAGATCATCATCTCCATGACAGAAACCACGTTGGAGTCACAACAGAGGCAAGTATGGTGTATTAGTGAGTTTATTGACATACATGTGTGAGTATAGTGCACAGGATGGTGGGTGCTGTACATTGTGATTGTAATCCAAAGT
This sequence comes from Calotriton arnoldi, assembly GCA_963921515.1. Lineage (NCBI taxonomy): Eukaryota > Metazoa > Chordata > Amphibia > Caudata > Salamandridae > Calotriton > Calotriton arnoldi. The sequence goes on from CAWUFW010006817.1 coordinate 450,047, forward strand.
TCCTAGATGATTTGGAAGTCCTGGTAGCAGATATGTCCTGAGTAAAGTCCACAGTCATCTGATACATTGGTCCAACTTGTACTCCCCATGTCATGTGGGGGAGTTGTGTTGCATTCGACAGGGTGAACAGTTTGCGCACAAAGGTGATTTTCCAGAACAGGTGTTGGCTTCCTGGGGGTTGTGCATGGCCATCGGCCTCTCAGTTGCCCTTCCTCGGACGACCCATCTTCTTTGGGGGGGACCCTCAAGTGAAGGCTGCTGCGGTGCAGGGGACTCTCCGCCAGAGTCATCCTCCCTCCCTGTGGCAGTTGCAGTTGTTGCAGCACCAGATGTTGTGGGCACACAGGGAGGTGTTGACATGTTGGTGCAAATCTGGCGGAGCCATTGTAATGTGTCCCTATGCACTGCCGTCATTTCTTGCAATGTGTCCCACTTGGACTCCATGCGGGACATGTGGGAGTCCAAGCGGGCATGATGGGCAGCCTGCTGCTGTTGTATGTCCCTGAGGATCCCCACTACCTGGCTGACCTCTCCGGTGCTGGTCTGGTACGCATCAGCTATGCGTACCAGTTGTGGGTCATCATGCAGTCCAGACCCCTCTGCAAGCAGCGACCTATGTCTAGCACCCCTCCCACCACCCCATGTGACACGTGCAGGACCTGCGGTGGCACGCACAGGCGACCCTGGGCCCCCTTGGGGGTTGTTGCTGGTGCTGGTGTCCGTAGATCCGCGTTGGGCCAGAGTCCGTGTGCTGTTGGTGGTGGTGGTCCTTGGTCTGTCCGTGTCGGCAGGGGTGGTCTGTGTGTTGGCATCTATTGGAGGGGTGGGTGCAGGGGGTGCAGCTGGTGGTCCTGCTGGTGCTGCATGATGACTCACTCCGGAGGTGCCAGGTAGGTCTTCGTCTTCCGAGGAGGGCAGAGGCTGTTCCACACCAGTGAGCTCCGTGTCCCCCGGAGCCTGGGACAGGGACTCCTCAGCGTCTGCTGCTGTGTCCCCATCATCACCTGTTTTTGGGAGACACACACAATGTATGTTATGTTTCAGCATGCATCAATGGTTCACACACCTGACAGTTGTGACTGTACCTCTGGATGCAGGCCTGTACATTGCATTGTCCTAAGTTGTCACAGTCAGAGGTTGATATTGGTGTAGCACATTGTCCTGCATACTTTGAGCATTTCAATATGAATGTTGGGGTGTGTACATGGCCAGCATTGGTTGTATTTGGTGGACATCCGGCCCTCCTTCTCCCCCAGCCCAGTTATCCCACCATGAAGCATGCCACCCTTGCAGTGGGTTCAGGTTGACTCTCAGGATGTCAGTCAGTGGTGTCCTGTAGTTTGTTGGTGCCCAGTTCCCAGCATGGCCTTGTGCTCCCCACAACAGAGCACCATTGTCAGCCATCTTGTCAGTTCTTTTCCACTCCCTGTGAGGTGTGCATGCTTCAGTGGTAGCTTGCTGGACCATGTGGGTGGGAGATGTTGAGCTGTGACTACCACTCCCATCATGCTATTGCCTACACCCCCCTTCCCAGCTTGCCCATACTTCCTTCCTTTTGAGTGGACTTCACTGTGTGTGAGTGTGACAGCAATGGCAAGATGGCTGACAGTGGTGTCCTGCTGTTGGTTGGTGCCCAGTTCCCAGCAGGGCCTTGTGCTCCCCACAACAGAACACCAGTGTCAGACATCTTTGAAGTGGCTTTTCACTCCCTGTGAGGTGTGCATGCTTGAGTGTGAGCCTGCTGGGCCATGCGGGTGGGGGATGTTGAGCTGTGACCACCACTCCCATCATGCTATTGCCTCCATCCCCCTTCCCAGCATGCCCATACTTCCTTCCTTTTGAGTGTACCTCACTGTGTGTGAGTGTGACAGCAATGGCAAGATGGCTGACAGTGGTGTCCTGCTGTTTGTTGGTGCCCAGTTCCCAGCATGCCCTTGTGATCCCCACATCAGAGCACCATTGTCAGACATCTTTGAAGTGGCTTTTCACTCCCTGTGATGTGCGCATGGTTCAGGGTGGTGTTGATGGGACAGTTGTGAGGGTGACCAATATCTGTGACTACTACTCCCATCATGCTATTGCCTCCACCCCCCTTCCCAGCATGCCCATACTTCCTTCCTTTTGAGTGGACTTCACTGTGTGTGAGTGTGACAGCAATGGCAAGATGGCTGACAGTGGTGTCCTGCTGTTGGTTGGTGCCCAGTTCCCAGCATGGCCTTGTGATCCCCACATCAGAGCACCATTGTCAGACATCTTTGAAGTGGCTTTTCACTCCCTGTGATGTGCGCATGGTTCAGGGTGGTGTTGATGGGACAGTTGTGAGGGTGACCAATATCTGTGACTACCACTCCCATCATGCTATTGCCTCCACCCCCCTTCCCAGCAAGCCCATGCTTCCTTCCTTTTGACTCTGCTTCCCTGTGGGGTAGTGTGCCTGTGCTGACAAGATGGCTGACAGTGTTATCCTGGGGTTAGTTTGGCTACAAGTCCCATGTGTGTCCATGTGCTTCACACAGCATAACCCAGGGTGGTGGTTCTTTGTGGGATATTTGATTAGAGTGTGAGGCAATGCATTCTCCCAGGTGAGTTGTGTGGAGTTTGTGTTAGGGGTGTGTGTGAGAAGAGCTGCTGGTAACTATGGTCAGTGCTGTCAGTCCTCCTTCCCACCCAGCCAGATATCCCACCATGGAACGTGCTTCCATTGCAGGGAGTGCAAGTTTGCTTTCAGGATGTCAGTCAGTGGTGTCCTGCTGTTGGTTGGTGCACAGTTGCCAGCAGGGCCTTGTGCTCCCCACAGCAGTAGCCAGTGTCAGCCATCTTGTCAGTTGTTTTCCACTCCCTGTGATGTGAGCATGGTTCAGAGTGGTGTTGATGGGTGCATTGTGAGGGTGGGCAATATCTGTGACTACAACTCCCATGATGCTATTGGCTACACTGACTTGACCAGCATACACAGAATTCCTTCCTTTCAGTGGGCTTCCCTGTGAGGTGGTGTTGTAGTGGTGGCTACATATCTGGCTGGGTTTGTTGGTTAGATTTGTGCCACTGCCTAGCTGTATTTGTTGTTGGGTTTGTACATGTCATGACACAGTTACATATCACTATGAGATGGCATGTATTGTGTTTATCTGACTGACATACACATCTTGGGATGATTATCTTTTGGTTGGTGTGTATTTGCTAAGGGTGCATGGTTTGACTATCCCCTTGACAGTGATGTGTGTGTATTGTCGCACAATATTGTGTACATTTGTTGTGTACTCACCAGGCTCTGGGATGTTTGATAGTCCATATACGCTCACTGGTGGTAGAATGGCCCGCACCTTCTCCTCCCAGGGCCTGAGGTATACAGGTTTGGCAGGAGGGCCACTGCCGGTGTGTTGGCTCAAGGCGTAGTCCTTCTTCAATAGGTCCCTGACCCTCCTGCGCACGTCATACCACCTGTTTTGGATGTCTTCCTTTGTGCGCAAACATGGTGATTGTGCATTCACCCTGTCGACGATCCTCTCCCACATCTTGGTTTTCTGCGACATGGGGGTCTGTTGGACCAGTGTACCAAACAGCTGTGGCTCTACCCTGAGGATCTCATCTACCAGGACTTCCAATTCACTATCTAGGAACTTTGGATTCTTGTTTGGGGGCATGGTGATGGGTGGTGGTGGTGAGTGATGTGTGTGTCGGTGTGCAAGTGAGGGTGTGTGAGTGTGGGTTTTGCTGGGTGTATGTGAGGGTGCTATTTGTTGAGGTGCTGATGGTGTGTGGCTTGTGTGATGGATGAGCTGTGAGTGTGTGTGTGGTTGCTGTCTGTTGGTGTTGAGTGCTGGCAGGTCAGTTGAATTTGCAAAGGATCATGGTAGGGATTTGTGTCCTTTATATGGGTGGAGTTGTGGGTGTGTCTTTTTTTTGTGTTTTTTCTTTTGTGCATGTAGGAGACGTTCTTCTGACCGAGTAGGACGCTGCAGTTGGTCTCGTGCGAGCTTATCCGACTCGTTCACGCTGTATTTCTGTTGTGTTTTATGTGCGGCGTACGCGTCGGTCGAGGTGTATTGGGTTGCTTCGGCTCGCTGTTTTGTATGCGTGTCAGTCGTACGGCTTGGGCTCCGTGCGACTCGGTCGGGTTTTCCACGCATTGCATCGTACTGTGCGGGTCGGAGTTCGCGGGTACGTTTCGTTCGGGTTCCTTCCTGGTGCGTGTCGGTCAGTTCGATTCGCGTTTTTTTCCGGCCGGATAGCTGTTTTCCGTGCGGTTCGGTCATTCGGCTTGGGTTCGGTGCGAGTCGGTCGTAAATCGCATGCATTACATCGTACTTGGCGGGTCGGGCTGCACCGGTACGTGTCGGTCGGAATAGAATCCCGATCCGGGTCGGTCGGTACGTTTTCCGGCCCGAATCGGAATCGGCCCCCATATTATTTTCACAATAGGCTTTTCCTCACCCCTGCAGATCTTCACAGATTTAAGTTGACTGATACTGCAAAATGTTGGTCTTGCCCGCATGACAAGAGTGATCTTTTACATATGTTTTTCCTTTGCCGTATTGTTAAGCAGATTTGGATGCTCATATGGAAGAAGCTGAATGATATTTTGTCCACGACCTATCCTTTTGACATTTCACATACATTCTTAGGAGGTTCCTCCTTTATATGGCAATCCCAGGGTTTGAATGGAAAATTCGTAGACTTATTCCCAGCATTAGCCCTACAGAATCACCACAAATTGGAAAGACTCCACAAAAATTTCTTTCATTGGTTGGTGGAATTTATTATACCATCATCATAGATTGGACCGTGCATATGCTACCTCGATTCCTTTATTGATTAAAAAGGATCTACTTTGGTCACCACTTATGTCTTTCTTATCCTGACAATCCGCTCAACCCATATCCATTGCTACCAATCATGAACCACCATAAATGTTATAAACTTTAGCAAGTTTTTAGTGATTGTTGCTGTAACTTATCATATGTTCTTCCTTCCTTCTTTCTCTTCCTCTCTTTCTTTTTCCATTTTTCCCTTCTCTCGCTTTCTCTCTTTTTATTCTTATAAAATGTAAAATGCATTCGCTTTGGTAAATGTGTAGTTTTTCAATTCAGGCTATATACTTTTAATGCATCAGTTTATGCAGAGTTATCCCTTGTAGATTATATATGTAGATAATTGATCACTTTTGGTTATTAGACTTATTGACTGTTCTTATTTCATTTGTTCACTAATTCTGCTTGAATTGAAGTGCTTGTACACTCCTTCATTTCCCCCAGCTTAAAGAGGCTTTTGGAGTGTCTTACCATGACGGGTATGGAGCCTGCCCATTGTTCACCATTGGCTGGTTTCCTTGTCACTCTTATTTGTCTGCTTCTTATTTGTGCCCCAGCCTGTCAATCTTGTCTTTGTCCCTCTTATGGATTATTGTATCTTTATCATCGCTTTCATTGGCTGGCATCTCTGCTTCCATTGCTTGCTTTTCAAGCACTACTTTTTTCTTTTGTGTTGAGCAGTCCATGAGAGTCTGTGTGTTTTCAAGCAGTCTCCCTTGTGTACTTCTCTCTCCATGTTGCTCTCTGTTGCCCCCCTGCTCCCTGTTGTTCGAAAGTGTGCTTCTCCTCATTGCCTCTCCCACCCGTGCTCTCCATGTTGCTTCCCCGTCGCTCCCATTCCATGTTGCTTCCATGTTTGTTACCCCCACCAACTCCATGATGCTTCCATCCCCCTCATAGTGTCCCCAGCGTTACCTTGCCCTCCCATGCTTCTGTTCTCCCCATGCTCTCTTTAAAAAACAAAAAAAGATTTTGAATGTTTAATTTTTTTCTTTTTAGTTACCAATCCAACTCAGATCGTTAACTAAAAAGAAAAAAGAAAAAAAGCACCCCCCTCATTTTGTAGGCATGCACATGCATGAATGCACCTACAAATTGAAAATCTCTTTTTGCTTTTTGTAACTTTATCATCCATGCTGCACAGAATGGCTAAAAACATTGGCAAAGCCAATAGGTCACAATGACAAGCCAGATGGCTTTACCATTGCTTGTTTTTTCAGAGCTTTGCTAACTTGCATTCCATGCATTCTTGCTCTTATGAAATATCTGCTGCTTGTCATCCATTATTAACCTGCATTTGAGCTTACAGCTTTTATAACAGCCACAAACTTGATGTCTCCTGCCTCTTTACCTACAGAAGCCAATAACAGTCTTAATATCGGGCACTTAAGTATTTGAATGCCTGAGTTACTTTTAAGGTATTGTTATTTCCTTTTAGCAAGGATTAAATTCATAGCATCATTTCAATGTCTGAGAATACAGTTATTCTTCTGTGCTGCTGTGTTGTTCTCTCTTTCTCACCTTACCCCATGTTATGTTATGTTCATTTTCTAAAGCGCATAGCTGCCCAAGGGCTTCCCAGCGCTAAGTGATTGAGCTGTGACGGGGAAATATATTTATAAAATTACTGAAGGAATAACCATGTTTGTAACTTTTTCCTAAATCTAGATTCCACTTTTACTAGTCTCAGTTCACGTGGCAGGGAGTTCCAGAGCTTAGGTGCCAAATGTGAAAAGGATCTGCCTTCCCATCTTACTCTCTTAATTCTTGTAGTTCTGAGAAGGCATTCTTGAGATAATCTTTGACTGTTGGGGACATATGGCACAACCAGGTCTCTAATCTTAGGGGGCGGGCTCTATTGTTTATTGCTTTATGAGTCAAGCAAAGTGCTTTAAATGTAATCCTCGTGTCGACCGGGAACCAATGGAGCTGTTTTAAATGCTCCCTTACTGGTTCATTAATTGAAACTTTGCAGAGAAGCCTGGCTGTTTCGTTCTGCATCACTTGAAGACATTTTATAACATATTTTGGGGAGCCTAGGTAAAGGGAGTTACCATAGTCAAGGCGGGAGATCACCATAGAATGAATGTCTGTTTTTCCTAAATATTTTGGGATCAACTCTAGGACCTTCCGGATCATTCTAAGTAATCCTAAACAAGTGCCCGCCAGCTGTTTTGCTTGTCTTTCCATTGTCAGTTTATTATCCATCCAGATTCCCAGATTCTTGATGGAAGGTTTAGGGGCTGGAGAGCTCTCCATACAACTAGGCCAGCTGGGCAAAGGTCTGGGTACGACTTAGCTCCCCAGGATCATCAGTTCTACCTTGTCCCCATTTAGCTTCAGGCAGCTGTTCGTCATCCACTCAGCCACCTTTTTCAAGCATGGCGCGTAATGCTTACAATCTGAGTTTGTTCCATTATCAAAGAAGAACACTAGCTGCGTGTCATCTGCATACGAGATCAAGGATAGACCGAACTCCTGAACAATATCTGTCAGTGGTCGCATATAGATATTGAACAACGTAGGGCTGAGCGAGGTACCCTGTGGTACCCGGCATATTAAAGGCATATTGTCAGAAAGGCATCCGGCTTCCATGACTTGGAAGGATCTATCATTTAGAAAGGACACAAGCCAATCCAAGGCTTTGTCCTGGATCCCAGTCTCCCTCAGTCTATTTAGCAGAATGACATGATCAACGGTGGTGCACAGTCTAAATATCGAGTTTTAAATATCGACCTACAGTAATATCGAGTTTTAAATATCGTAGGGACAGAATATCGAAATCAAGAATATCGACGACCAGAATATCGACCTGAAGGTAAGAAATATCGCTTTTGTTAATATCGAAGTTAGTAATATCGATAGCAAAATTATCGATGTTACTAATATCGATATTTATATTAGTGTTATATATTTTATTATGTATTTTATATGTATGTGTTATATATTTTTTGTTAAGTATTGTACTGATTTTTAAATATATATATACATTTTTTAGAAGTTAGTAATGATTTTTTAAGTAAATTATGTGTTTTAGTACCGTAGCGGGTTGTGGGTTTATAGGGGAATAGGGTGGGAAGTAATTTAATTATAGTAAATTAATTAATACATTTTAGGAATTATTAATTATTTGTAATTAAATTTTGCGTTTTAGTTCTGTAGCGGGTTGTGGGTTTATAGGGGAATAGGGTGGGAAGTAATTTAATTGTAATTAAGTAATTATTTATTTATATTTATTGGTATTCATAATTATTTAATTGGTAAATACTTAATTGGTAATTAATTTTTATTAATTGGTAATTAAGTTTTATTAATTGATTAATTGGTAATTTTATTAAGTGTATTAATTTATTATTGGAGCGGGTTGTGAGTTTATAGGGGAATAGGGTGGGAAGTAATTTATTTCTAATTAAATAAATATTAATTTTATTGTTGGGTATTGATAACTAATTTAATAATTAATTACTAATTGGTAATTAATTTTTATTAATTTTTATTTTTGGGTATTTATCAGTAATTTATTGTTAATTAATTATTAATTGGTAATTACTTTTTAATAATTATTATTATTTGGTATTGAAAGTTAATTTACTGTTAATTAATTTTAATTTGGCAATTAATTTTTATTAATTATTATTTATTGGTATTTATCATTAACTTATTGTTAATTAATTATGAATCGGTAATTACTTTTTAATAATAATTATTTTTTGGTATTGAAAATTAATTTATTGGTAATGAATTTTTATTTGGTAATTAATTTTTATTAATTATTATTTATTGGTATTTATCATTCATTTATTGTTAATTAATTATTAATTGGTAATTATTTTTCATTAATTATTTATTGGTATTGATAATTAATTTAGTGTTATTTAATAATTAAATCATTGGTTTAAAAAAAATGTTTTAATTATAAGTATGTTATTTATAACCCCTACGCTATCCAACACTTTCCCTACTGTTGCACTCACTGGAGTGGGAATAGTAATTTTTACCCCTACGCTATCCCACACTTTCCTGAATGTTGCACTCACTGGAGTGGGAATAGTAATTATTACCCCTACGCTATCCAACACTTTCCCTACTGTTGCACTCACTGGAGTGGGAATAGTAATTTTTACCCCTACGTTATCCAACACTTTCCCTACTGTTGCACTCTCTGGAGTGGGAATAGTAATTTTTACCCCTACGCTATCCCACACTTTCCTGAATGTTGCACTCACTGGAGTGGGAATAGTAATTATTACCCCTACGCTATCCAACACTTTCCCTACTGTTGCACTCACTGGAGTGGGAATAGTAATTTTTACCCCTACGCTATCCAACACTTTCCCGAATGTTGCACTCACTGGAGTGGGAATAGTAATTATTACCCCTACGCTATCCAACACTTTCCTTACTGTTGCACTCACTGGAGTGGGAATAGTAATTTTTACCCCTACGCTATCCAACACTTTCCCTACTGTTGCACTCTCTGGAGTGGGAATAGTAATTTTTACCCCTACGCTATCCCACACTTTCCCTACCGTTGCACTCTCTGGAGTGGGAATAGTAATTTTTACATCTACGCTATCAAACACTTTCCCTACTGTTGCACTCACTGGAGTGGGAATAGTAATTTTTACCCCTACGCTATCCCACACTTTCCCTACTGTTGCACTCTCTGGAGTGGGAATAGTAATTTTTACCTCTGCGCTATCCCACACTTTCCTACTGTTGCACTCACTGGAGTGGGAATAGTAATTTTTACCCCTACGCTATCCAACACCTTCCCTACTGTTGCACTCATTGGAGTGGAAATAGTAATTTTAACCCCTACGCTATCCAACATTTACCCTACTGTTGCACTGTTTGGAGTTGGAATAGTAATTTTATTCCCTCCACTATCTAATATTTTTTGTATTATTTTAGCTAATGTAGTATATAATTAATTTTAAAAAGATTAAAAATCATTTTAATTTTTTTAATTTGTTACAAATATTTATTTAATTTTTATTTATATTATTGTGTTATGTGTATAGATGTATTTATAATGTATAAGATTTTTTTAATAATTTATGTTATAAAAATAATTATTAAAACATATTAATAAGTAAGTGTATATATTATATATTATATATTATATGTATATATTTAATGTATTTATAAATTATATATATATTATTTATAATTTTTAAACTTTTACAAATATTTTTAACTATGTTTATTTTAATTATATGTATTATTTACTTTATTTTACAATATTTTTTTTAACAAAAAAAACCGATATTTTTAAGAACGATATTTTTGACGTTTTTTTTTTTCCGATATTTTTGTACTTACCATAATGTAGATAGGATGTCGATATTCTCGACTTCGATATTCTTGCTGCGATATTGTTGTAGGTCGATATTCTGACCTTCGATATTCTGTCAGTGATTCATCAACGGTGTCAAAAGCAGCGCTCAGATCCAGGAGCAATACTGAGGCTGAGCCGCCTTGATCAAGAGTGCTTTTAAGCTCTTCGGTGACTGCCAAAAGGGCAAATTCAGTACTATGCTGAGCACGAAAGCCCATCTGAGTGGGATGAAGACGATGATTGTCTTCCCAAAAATCTGACAATTCCCGATTTACGTGTTTCTCTAAGAGTTTTCCTACAAAAGGTAACAGTGAAATGGAATGGTAATTGATAGATAATAAGGGATCTAGATGTGATTTCTTTAGCAGTGGTCTAATGATTGCATGTTTCCATGTTTTCATTAGAGTGCCCCAACTAGTGAATAATTAAGAATTTCGACTGTCGGTAAAAGAATAGCTTCCATGCCCTTGTATAGAATGTGGGTGGATGCCGGATCTAGAGGAGATCCAGATTTGGTCTAAGGGGCCGATTCCGATTCGGGCCGGAAAAAGTACCGACCGACTCGGTACGGGAATTTAGTCCGACCGACACGTACCGGCGCTGCCCGATCCGCCTAGTACGATGCAATGCATGTGGATCACGACCGACTCGTACGGAACACAAGCCGAACGACCGAACCGCACGGAAACCAGCTATCCAGCCGGAAAACCACGCGAATCGAACCGACCGACACGCACCAGGAAAGAACCCGACAGAAACGTACCCGCGAACTCCGACCCGCGCAATACGATGCAATGCGTAGAAAACCAGACCGAGTCGCACGGAGCCCAAGCCGTACGACCGACACGCAGACAAAACAGAGCCGAAGCAACCCAATACTCTGCGACCGACGCGTACGCCGCACAAGAAATCCATCAGAAACACAGCGTGAAAGACTCGGAGAAGCTCGCACGAGCAAACTACAGCATCCGACTCCGTCAGAAGAACGTCTCCTACATGCCCAGAAACTACAAAGGAAAAAATACAAAAAAAAGGGCCAAACAAGCAATGACAAAGTCAATAAATACTGGGGGAAATGGAACAAAGACACACCCACAACTCCTCCCATGTAAAGGCCACAAATTCCTACCATGATCCTTTGCAAATCCAAATGACCAACCAGCACAGAACACCATCAGACAGCAACCACAGACACACCCACAACTCATCCATCACACAAGCCACACACCATTAGCAACTCCCTAATAGCACCCTCACATACACCCAGCAAAACTGACACTCACCTACCCTCACTTGCACACTCACACACACATCAATCCCCACCACCACCCATCACCGTGCCCCCAAAGAAGAATCCAAAGTTCCTAGACAGTGAATTGGAAGTGTTGGTAGATGAAATCCTCAGGGTAGAGCCACAATTGTTTGGTACACTGGTCCAAAAGACCCCCATGTCGCAGAAAACCAAGATGTGGAGGAGGATTGTCGACAGGGTGAACGCACAATCACCATGTTTGCGCACAAAGGAAGACATCCAGAACAGGTGGTATGATGTGCGCAGGAGGGTCAAGGCCCTACTCAAGAAGGATTACACCTTGAGACATCGCACCGGCAGTGGCCCTCCTGCCAAACCAGTATACCTCAGGCCCTGGGAGGAGAAGGTGCGGGCCATCCTACCACCAGAGAGCGTACATGGACTATCAAACATCCCAGAGCCTGGTGAGTACACAACCAATATACCCAATATCGTGTGACAATACACACACATCACTGTCAAGGGGATAGTCAAACCATGCACCGTCAGCAAAGCCACAGTAACCAAAACATAATCATCCCAAGATGTGTATGTTAGTTAGACAAACACAATACCTGCCATCCCAAAGTGAAATGTAACTGTGTCATGACATGTACAAACCCAACAACAAATAGAGCAAGGCAGCCGCACAAATCTAACCAACAAACACTGTCAGACATTTTGCCACCACCCGAACACCACCTCACAGGGAAGCTCACTGAAAGGAAGGAATTCTGTGTATGCTGGTGAAGTCAGTGTAGCCAATAGCATGATGGGAGTTGTAGTCACAGATATTGGTCACCCTCACAATTGGCCCATCAACACCACTCTGAACCATGCTCACATCACAGGGAGTGGAAAAAAACTGACAAGATGGCTGACACTGGGTACTGCTGTGGGGAGCACAAGGCCCTGCTGGGAACTGTGCACCAACCAACAGCAGGACACCACTGCCTGACATCCTGAAAGCAAACTTGCACTCCCTGCAATGGAAGCACGTTCCATAGTGGGATATCTGGCTGGGTGGGAAGGAGGACTGAAAGCACTGACCATAGTTACCAGCAGCTGTTCTCACACACACCCTTAACACAAACTCCACGCAACTCACCTGGGAGAATGCATTGCCTCACACTCTAATTAAATATCCCACAAAGAATCACCACCCTGGGTTATGCTGTGTGAAGCACAGGGACACTTTTGGAACTTGTAGCCAAACTAACGCCAGGACAACACTGTCAGCCATCCTGTCAGCACAGGCACACTACCCCACAGGGAAGCAGAGTCAAAAGGAAGGAAGTATGGGCATGCTGGGAAGGGGGGTGTAGGCAATAGCATGATGGGAGTGGTAGTCACAGCTCAACATCCCCCACCCACATGGCCCAGAAAGCTCACACTGAAGCATGCACACCTACCAGGGAGTGAAAAGCCACTTCAAAGATGTCTGACAATGGTGCTCTGTTGTGGGGAGCACAAGGCCCTGCTGGGAACTGGGCACCAACCAACAACAGGACACCACTGTCAGCCATCTTGCCATTGCTGTCACACTCACACACAGTGAAGTCCACTCAAAAGGAAGGAAGTATGGGCATGCTGGGAAGGGGGGTGTAGGCAATAGCATGATGGGAGTGGTAGTCACAGCTCAACATCCCCCACCCACATGGCCCAGCAAGCTCACACTGAAGCATGCACACCTACCAGGGAGTGAAAAGCCACTTCAAAGATGTCTGACAATGGTGCTCTGTTGTGGGGAGCACAAGGCCCTGCTGGGAACTGGGCACCAACCAACAACAAGGCACCACTGTCAGCCATCTTGCCATTGCTGTCACACTCACACACAGTGAAGTCCACTCAAAAGGAAGGAAGTATGGGCATGCTGGGAAGGGGGGTGTAGGCAATATTATGATGGGAGTGGTAGTCACAGCTCAACATCCCCCACCCACATGGCCCAGCAAGCTCACACTGAAGCATGCACACCTCACAGGGAGTGAAAAGCCACTTCAAAGATGTCTGACACTAGTGCTCTGTTGTGGGGAGCACAAGGCCCTGCTGGGAACTGGGCACCAACCAACAGCAGGACACCACTGTCAGCCATCTTGCCATTGCTGTCACACTCACACACAGTGAAGTCCACTCAAAAGGGAGGAAGTATGGACATGCTGGGAAGGGGGGTGTAGGCAATAGCATGAAGGGAGTGGTAGTCACAGATATTGGTCACCCTCACAATTGGCCCATCAACACCACCCTGAACCATGCGCACATCACAGGGAGTGAAAAGCCACTTCAAAGATGTCTGACACTGGTGCTCTGTTGTGGGGAGCACAAGGCCCTGCTGGGAACTGTGCACCAACCAACAGCAGGACACCACTGTCAGCCATCTTGCCATTGCTGTCACACTCACACACAGTGAAGTCCACTCAAAAGGAAGGAAGTATGGGCATGCTGGGAAGGGGGTGTAGGCAATAGCATGAAGGGAGTGGTAGTCACAGATATTGGTCACCCTCACAATTGGCCCATCAACACCACCCTGAACCATGCGCACATCACAGGGAGTGAAAAGCCACTTCAAAGATGTCTGACACTGGTGCTCTGTTGTGGGGAGCACAAGGCCCTGCTGGGAACTGTGCACCAACCAACAGCAGGACACCACTGACTGACATCCTGAGAGTCAACCTGCACCCACTGCAAGGGTGGCATGCTTCATGGTGGGATAACTGGGTTGGGGGGAGAAGGAGGGCCGGATGTCAACCAAATACCACCAATGCTGGCCATGCACACACCTCAACATTCACATTGAAATGCTTCAGGTTGGCAGGACAATGTGCTACACCAATACCAACCTCTGACTGTGACAACTTAGGACAATGCAATGTACAGGCCCGCATCCAGAGGTACAGTCACAACTGTCAGGTGTTTGAACCATTGATGCCTGTAGAAACATAACATACATTGTGTGTCTCTTCCAAAAATAGGTGATGATGGGGACACAGCAGCAGACGATGAGGAGTCCCTGTCCCAGGCTCCGGGGGACCCAGAGCTCTCTGGTGTGGAACAGCCTCTGCCCTCCCCTGATGGCGAAGACCTACCTGGCCCCTCCGGTGTGAGTCATCATGCAGCACCAGCAGGACCACCATCTGCACCACCTGCACCCACTCCTTCAACAACTGCCAACACACAGACCACCCCCGCCGACACGGACAGACCAAGGACCACCAATGACAACAGCATAGGGACCCCGGCCCACCGTGAAGCAACGGACAACAACCCCAGTACCAACCCCCAAGGGGGCCTAGGCTCACCTGTGCGTGCCACCGCAGGTCCCGCACGTGTGGCCAGGGGTGGTGGGAGGGGTGGTAGGCAGAGGTCGCTGTTTGCAGAGGGGTCTGGACTGCATGATGACCCACAACTGGCACGCATTGCTGATGCGTACCAGAACAGCACCGGAGAGGTCAGCCAGGTAGTGGGGATCCTCAAGGACATTCAACAGCAGCAGGCTGCCCATCATGCCCGCTTGGACTCACACATGTCCCGTGTGGAGACACACATGTCCTGTGTGGAGACACACATGTCTGGCATGGAGTCCAAGTGGGACACATTGGAAGAACTGACAGCGGTGCAGAGGGACATATTGACATGCCTCCGCCAGATTAGCACCAACATGGCCACACCTCCCTGTGTGCCCACAACATCTGGTGCCGCAACAACTGCAACTGCCACAGGGAGGGAGGATGACTCTGGTGGAGAGTCCTCTGCACTGCAGCGGCCTGCACGTGAGGGTCCCCCCAGAAAGAAGAGGGGCCGTCCGAGGAAGGACAACTGAGAGGCCGATGGCCATGTACATCCCCCAGGAACCCAACACCTGTTCTGGAAATTCTCCTTTGTGTGCAAACTGTTCACCCTGTCAAATGCAACACAACTCTCCCACATGACATGGGGAGTTTAAGTTGGACTAATGCATCAGATGACTGTGGACTTTACTCAGGACAATTCTGCTACCAACACTTCCAACTCATCTGGGAACTTCGGATTCCAATCCCAATGTACAGCACCCACCATCC
The DNA here is from genome assembly GCA_963921515.1 of Calotriton arnoldi. Taxonomy (NCBI): domain Eukaryota; kingdom Metazoa; phylum Chordata; class Amphibia; order Caudata; family Salamandridae; genus Calotriton; species Calotriton arnoldi. The sequence goes on from CAWUFW010006817.1 coordinate 465,545, forward strand.
TGTGCACTATCCTCACACATGTATGTAAATAAACTCACTAATACACCATACTTGCCTCTGTTATGAATCCAACGTTGTTTTTGTCATGGAGATGATGATCTGCTAATTGACACTGTGCATGCTAACTGCTACAGCAAGTTCAATACCGTCATGTGAGTCATGGAGACGTGACACATATGAGGGAGACACACCACTAGGGCAACACAACACATACACACCAGGGCCATCTGACTCATCGCCTACACTGATGTTGCCAGGAAATACAGTGGAATGCACAGACACCACACCTATTCACAGTCTGTGTTAACTAGCCCACAGGTGCAGTAAGCAAATGTCAGTCAGATGTGTGACCATAGACAACGCACATCCCAAAGTGAAGCACAGGTTTATTACACATTTGCAACATGTTGTTTCCACTACAGATGCAAGGTAATCCCACGTGGCTGTGGCCACACAGTCAACAATTGTAGAAGAAATAAAGTCCAGGGGTGTGGGGCACATCACCTGTAGGGAAACGACTGCTTCCACCCTGGAAGTTGAACCATGGTGTCGGGGGATCCGAGTGAATCAAACAACTCTGAAAGCACCCTGTGAAGGACAGACATGACACACAGTCAAAAGCACTGAAGAACAGGACAGAACTGCAATACTCATGCCCAATACATGTCACAAATTTACCTACACAAAACCAAGTTAGCATGTCAACACTGTTGGGGAGTACAGACTACCTGTAAGGACACACCGCTGCACGCATCCAGTCAAGTAGCACATGGCCACACTCAAACAGCAACAGAGCACCACCAACACATATCATGCAAACTCAAATCATTGACATACCAACTCTATATACTCACATTCAGCTGAAGAAGTTGGTGATGAGCTGTGTGCGGACATCATCATCATCATCATCATCATCACTGGCATCGTGGCTCAGGCCAGGATCCTCCACAGGTGGCGGATGTTGGTCATCGTCATCCAGGATGAGAGGCAACTCCTTCCGCACTGCCAGGTTGTGTAGCATGCAGCAGACAATGAAAATCTTGCACACCTTTGCTGGGGCATATGGGAGGGCCCCTCCTATCTTTTCCAGGCAGCGGAAGCGGCTCTTCAGGAGACCAAATGTCCACTCGATCACTATCCTGGTCCGACCATGTGCCTCATTGTAGCGCATCTGGACTGGTGTCACAGGGTTCCTGAGGGGAGTCAGCAACCACGGCATGTTGGGGTATCCGGAGTCACCTACATACAGACAATTGCACATTAGCTGAGTTGGAAAAGAGGGTGGAATACAACATTGCAGAACACACACAAAGGTACAAAGTCAGCACCCACCGACAAGCCAGGCACGCTGGTTCGGCATCTGTGACATCATCCTCGGGATGCGACTACTCCTCATCACGTAGGCATCGTGTGCAGAACCGGGGAAACGTGCACACACATGTGAGATGGTCATATCTGCAAGACATACCACCAGAGCATTGATAGAATGGTAATGTTTCCGGTTTCTGTATGCCTGCTCATGTGCCTGTGGTGGTACCAAAGCCACATGTGTCCCATCAATGGAGCCAATGACATGTGGCATCCTCCCCAGGGCATAGAAGTCACTCTTGACGTCAGTGAGTTGTTGACGTTTAGGGAAATAGATGTACTGGTTCAGGTATCTCAACATTGCCTCCAAAACATCGCGTAGCACACGGCTGAACATGGTCTGTGTCATCCCACCAGCAGACGCCACAGTGTGTTGAAAGGTACCAGTGGCAAAGAAGTGTAGGGCTGCCATCACCTTCACCTTGGGGGTCAGCGCTGTAGGGTATGTCCGGCCAGGTTGCAAATGTGGGGCCAACCGCACCGTCAATTCCTCAATCAGCGGCCTGTTGAAGCGGTACCGTTGGATGCAGTCACGTTCAACCATGGTTGCAAGGTCAGGGAATGGTCTATGGACAGCTGGTGCCCTGCAGTGCATAGGTGAAATAAGAAAGATTGTCAGTCACCCCACATATGTGGCATTGACCATACTCAATATCACATGATACATCATTACAAGACACAAGTACTTGATGTGTGTGCTGTTCTGTATGGACATATATGGCACCTACATGGCCAACATCAAACATCACAGCTCAACATGTGTTGACAACAAGTTCCAGGTCGTGCTATGGGAAATCATTAGGCTGTGTCACAGTACCCATGTACTGCTGTCACGTTCCAAACACACACCACAGTGACAAGTGAGGACAGATGTGCCACAGGCATCACAGCTCATTGACAGGTAGATTCCCAGGGACCCTGTATTGCCACATGGACATTGGCATGACATGGCGTATCATGTACACGTCAGCAAAACAAACATGACTCCCACAGGTAGTGGCCCCTGTTGCCTCTGCAGGACAGACATGGACGTCTGTGACACACAAACGCACAACATCAAAGTAGATGTACAAACAACGTGGATGTGGAGACTGTCTCCCATTGTGCCCATTGAATCAGAGACATCTGAAACACAACATGCACACAGACTGTGGAGGGCCATCACTGTTGTGGCAATGGGTCACCCTGTGACGCACATACCTTCCCACATGGGACTCAGGGTGTATGTGACATGACATACACATACACTCCCTGGAAATGTTACCATGCCACATGCCCTGAACTGAACAGTTGCACATCACAGTGGTCATGTGCACAACACACAAAGGATTCTGTCCCCATGAACACGTGCACAGCCTGGGAGTGGCTGCCCCCAAGTGCCACCAAAAAAACCACATGTTGACCCCCACACACACACACAGGTAATGCAGCCTTACATACCTTAGGATACAGTGTGGACAGGCTGTGGTGTTGTAGGTGTGCCCCTGAGTCCCTGGCAAGTAATTGTGGCTGGCATACGTTCACCAGTGACAACCATGGTGACATATGCGAGTGATTTGTACAGGGACGCGTTGTACAGCAGTGGACCGATCGGTGTGCACGCATTGGCCATTGCATATGATGTGGACGGATGCGTGTTGTCATCCGATGTACGCGTTGTACAGCAATGGACCGATCGGTGCGCACGCATTGGCCATTGCATATGATGTGGCCGGAAATACGCGTTGTACAGCAATGGACCGATCGGTGTGCACGCATTGGCCATTGCATATGATGTGGACGGATGCGTGTTGTCATCCGATGTACGCGTTGTACAGCAATGGACCGATCGGTGTGCACGCATTGGCCATTGCATATGATGTGGACGGAAATACGCGTTGTACAGCAATGGACCGATCGATGTGCACGCATTGGCCATTGCATATGATGTGGCCGGAAATACGCGTTGTACAGCAATGGACCGATCGGTGTGCACGCATTGGCCATTGCATATGATGTGGACGGATGCGTGTTGTCATCCGATGTACGCGTTGTACAGCAATGGACCGATCGGTGTGCACGCATTGGCCATTGCATATGATGTGGACGGACGCATGTTGTCATCCAATTTACGCGTTGTACAGCAATGGTCCGATCGGTGCGCACGCCTTGGCTATGGCCTGGCATGGCAACGGACGCATTTTCGAAGCTTTAACGAGTCTGATGCAGTGAATTCAGTTGGCCACCCACAACAATGTTGCAAATACATGGGTGTCATGAAGTTGAACTTTTGAAGGATGCTGTGGGCGTGTATAAGTGGTGCAATTCCATGTATTGGCCAGATTCAGAAGATGCAAACGACATGGACCTATCACTTTGGACACATGGGACCGTATCTGCCTCTGCAGCACACATATAATGCTGGCTGTTCCCCTGAGAGCTCACTTGCCTGCACTACATGCTCCAAGATGACATCTGCCACCACCACTGCTGCTGTCTCTGCATCCTCTGGCTACTGCAATGGCACGTACTGTGGAGAGAGCCCCTGCCTTCAGCACTGAGGAGAACCAGGCCCTGCTGGACAGCCTCCTTCCACAGTACAGCAAGCTGTATGGGAAACCAGGGGAGCAGGTGAGTGTGCTGTCCACTGCCTTACTAAATGTGCATGTTGTCTGACTAGCAAGACTTACAGTGTGCACACCACTGGCTAGCATGCTCACTGAGTAGTTGTCACCCCCCAAACTGTGTAGTTACATGCACTGAACAGGTATAGTGCAGTAACAGTGCATTCCAACAAGGTCTGACTTCCCAGGCAATGATTAACCCTGGGCGAAGTACTACGCTACGCTCGCGTAGTTTGCGAAGTTTGCGCTACTTCGCACAACGCAAATTGCACGTAGCACAGTGCAAACACGCGTAGCGTAGCGTAGCGTAGTGCAGCGGTCATTTTTTGCTTGCTCGCGGTCCTCAACGTCAAGTTGGCGACCGCGAGCAAGCAAAATGACATCCCGGCGAGACTTTTTCCTCATTCGCGATCAGCAACATCAAGTTGCCGATCGCGAGCATGGAAAATAAACCTCCCGGTGAGATTCTCAACACGGGGAGGTCAGGTTTCTCATTGCGAGTGGTCGCGTATGCTCGCGACCGCTCGCGATGAGAAACTACCAGTCCGCGTTAGAAAGCTGCCGCTCGAGTAAAAATCTACTCGAGCGGCAGTAAAAGACAGCTCGCACTGTGCAAGATGCCGTTTTCAATGATTGCACAGTGCGGACAAGCATCCGGCACTGTGCAATCATTGCGAACAGCGCACTACGCAGTTCGCGTAGTGCTACGCGTAGCTCGCGTAGTGCGAACTGCACTTTGCGTAGCTTCGCTTAGCGCTACTTCGCGAACTACGCCCACCCTTAGCAATGATACCATTTGGTAACTGCTGGCAAACTGTTCATAGCCATAGTTGCACTGCCTGTGTACATCATATGCCCCTGTGATTGAGACATGTATATCCAACTGTGTGATGCACGGAAATGTTGCATGTGTAGTAATGGCCTTTTCACTTTGTCATCCTCACAGGTTGATGCCCACCAGAAGCAGGAAATCTGGCTGACCATCGCCCGGGCAGTAAGATCCATGGGGGTCTACAAGCACCGGATCCGAAACTGCCAAAAGAGGTGGCAGGACCTTCGGGGCTGGACCCGGAGGATCGCACGGGTCCAGCTGAAGCTGTCGCCTCCTCGCAGGAGGGGCGGACACCGGACCCTGACCCCCCACATGCTCAGGATTCTGGCGGTGGTCTTCCCGGACCTGGATGGGCAGCTGAAGGCCAGACAGCATCAAGGAGGGGGTGAGTCCATGACTGCACTGTGAACTTTGTCTGACATGCTATGTGCCCTCCTCTGGCCTGGTTAAACTTCCACAGTACATCAGTCTTGTGTTCCAGGACCCATGTCCCTCAATTGTGACATGCCCACTCCTCATCTGATACCGAGGTGTGGCCCTTACAGTCAGGAAATTGTGTCACTTGGGTACTGTGTCCTTGCATTTTGCTTAGCTCAAGGTGGGGGACAGCATTTGTTCCCGTAACTTTGTGGTGGGCTTCATGGGTGGGTCAATTGCTTACACAATGCCTGAGTTCTGACATGTAATCTGCGTGTAACTTTGATATGTGGTCCAATTGCTGATCTGACTCACCACATGTGCCTGGGGTATTTGGCACACACCCATGCTGCGGGTGGGAACAATGTTTGGGCCTCAGGAGTATGTATATCAAGTGTGTCACACATGCTTAGCCACCTGCCTACTGTCCAGGGCTCATCCCTCTTTCACGTGGAGCAGGACAGTCATGCCTACTCCAGGGCATACAATACACTCTGTACTCCCACTCCCGTGTATCAGCTGACACGTTGTGCTCAGTGAAATGTTCCCTCAGGTGTCTGCCTCTGTGTCATTGTGCTGTGGCTTCGTTGTCAGGACTACTGGGGTGTTTATCGGTTAGGGCTCAGCATGCCATCTGAGATGTGACCATAGGAGACGATACTTGTGTGTCATATAGGTGATTGATCACTTGACTGTGCAGACTGGTGTATGCGACTGTGAAGTTCAGGCAGCTGTTTTTCATTCACTGCAGACTGTGAGGTGCTCAGGTTCAGAGAGTTGTGTTTCATGTCTCCCATATGTCCAATTGGTATGACGTGGACAAATAAGAGTTCAGATTATGTGGTTTGTGGGGGATGGACATGTGCACTTGTCAGCTACAGAACTTGCATTCCCCATGACCTAGGATTGTGACACAGTGCAGACTGTTGTTGGCTGGCTGCCCTGCCCATGTGACTGGAGACAGTGATGTATGACTTTGCAGGCATGCCTGTGCCATAGCATTAAACTTCCTAAGAGTGATCCTGCAGGGGAGTGACATGTGCTACATGCACCTCATTGTGGCATTGACTATCAGGACATGGGTGCATCATGGTGTCTGGTGCTGGTATGCATCACATGCATTTCAAATTAGACTCTGGCCATCCCTTTATCCGGACACCTGTACTGACTCAGTGGCAAGAGATGTGATGTGTGCATGTTCACATACTTCACCGTGTACTCTGCAATGTCCAACAACTGTGTAGCTGGTGCATGTGTCCACACTGGGGTATTACCATCCGACAGGCACCAGACAGATGGGTGCAAGGCCAGGAGGGATGTGAGTGCCATGGTTGACCATCAGACTGACAATTGGCTTCTCCTAATCTGTGTGAGCACTTTTGGCAATGTTCAACTAAGGATGCCAGGGCTTGCTCTGTAATGTGCTGTACTTACTGTGGTGTGTGCGGTCAGTGCAGGTGACTGATATTTGTCTGTTTCCCTAATTGTTTGCAGATACATCCACGGCCACAGGAGGGGACAGCTCCACGGACCAGGAGGAGCTGCAGAGCCAGACTGGGTCAGCAGCCGATGAGTGGTCGGAGGGACCCAGTGGCACGGAGGGCGAGGGGAGCCACACCGAGGAGTCCTCAGCACCATCCACCTCAGCTAAGGACCACAGCAGCTCGGAGGATGACTCCCTTGTGGGGGCGGGTGTCAGCAGCCACCACACCCCAGCTAGTATGGCTGGCCCGCCACCACCACCGCCCTCCCATCGGGTCCCATTCCAGAGGTCCGTGGAGGCTCCCGTGTTCGGAGCGTGTCTCCTTCGTGCCAGGCACCGCACACCCTGCCCCTGTGTCCCCTGCTGCTGAGTGAGGAGTCTGTGTACCTACTTCGCCAGCTCCATGTAGGGCAGACAGCAATGCTGAGTGTCCTCCATGCACACACCACTCTGTTGACACAGCTGGTGTCGTTCATGGAGGGCATCTCATCGGGCATGTCTGCCCTACAGAGGGGCAATAAGGCCATGGCCTCCTCCCTGATGGCAGCAGTGTCCCTCGTCCAACAGTCCCTCACCCCTCCTACCTCTGCCCCATCCACACTTCCTAGCACCCTACCTGTCCCAAGCACATGCACACCTGCACAATCACGCACACACACAGACATGAGCAGCACAGAAACACCCAAAACAAAGTCTAAACGTGCACGCAAGCATCCTCAGGGGACTGATACCACACCCACAGGGGATGGGGAACAGACACACAAACAGGCATCCACAGTCACTCCGCAGTCCTCCGATACCTCTCCCTCCAAGACCCCTTCCCTTGCCTCACCTGCAACCCCACCTACAAAGCAGCTCTTCCTCTGTGACCCCGGCCTCTTCCCCTCCGATCCAGCTGATCCAGCATACAGGGGGAAGAGGAAGTCCACCCACACAGAGGGGAGTGCCCCTCGCCCCCGGACACCCTCCCCCAGGCACAGACGAACTGAGGCCCCCACCCGCAAGTCCCCCCGGACCCGGAAGAGCAAGACCCCGCCACCGCCCTGCAGCTCAAGCACACAGTCTCCTTCCTCCATCCCTCAGGCCCCCACTACACAGGTTCCCCCACCACACCCTGCCCCAGGTTCCCCCACCCACAGATACACCATCCCCAAAATGATCCGGCCTTCTCCCCCTACCACTTGCTCTTCCAGCCACACACCCCCGCTGCGCATGTCTGTGCCACTGGTGTGGAGACCGTGTCCTCCCCCTCTGTCCTGCCTACCTTACCTGAACCCCATTCTACTCCCCTGGAGATGGGCACTGCAGTGGAGTCCACTACCACCCCGTCTGACTTGGGCACTGCAGTGGGGAACCTGTCCACTCCATCTGCCCAGCCCACTGCAGTCGTGCCGGCACCCACACCATCTGACTCATGCCCCCCAGTTGTGCCGGCACACACCATGTCAGACACCTCCACTGCAGTTGTCAGTGACTCTCCAGCACCCACCACCCCTTCCCTGCCTCCTTCTGGTGAGCTCTGATCCTGTCCTTGTTTGGACTTTACAGATGGACTGGCCATTGGCCTTTGTGTTTTTTCTGGACTTTGAATTTTACACCGACATATGCTGAATAAAGCTACTTTCTGTTCTCTAGTGGTTTTGCTTCAGATGTACATGATGTTGATGATGCTAACCATACCCTTGCTGCAGTGATGGTGGTTTTTGATATCAGGAAAATGAAGTGTTACTGTGCAGGACCCCATGTGGTCCAGGGGGAATGTGTCCTATCCTGGTGTGTATCCATGTCATCTTTTGCAGCAATATGAGGGTGTCATGTTTTCAATATTTGGCAATGGGATTTCCTACTTTTATTTGCAATATCACATCTGTGGCTTACACCCCTGCACATCTGTTGTGCTTGCCATTGTTCAATTTGTCTATTTCCCTGACCGTGTGACCATCTCCACTGGACATGCAAGTTTGGGCATCAATGGGGAAGGACTCATCTGTGTTATCAGTGCAACTTGCTATACATGTGTGTTGGATCTGTGCAGATGATTTTGGTGACACTCCCATGACCAGGCTGATGTGACGAGAGCCTTCATTTTGTGCTAATTGTTGACTGAGTGACCAAGTGTTCTGCTGACATGATAGAGCCCTGCAGAGACAACGTATGGCACAGCTTTCCTTACACGGGAGTGGAGTCCCCTCATGGCAGTGTGTAATTCCGTGACATTGCCTGAGCCCAAGGTGTGTGTTGTGTGAGCATGTCTGTGTGTGTTCACTCCCATTTTGCTACGCAGGCTGGGATCCCTAGTGATGTTCCTGTTTGTGATGCTTGCTGAGTTGACCTATGTTCCCCCAAACTCTTCGCCCTGGGTTCTCTGGGATGTGGGTGCATGGCACATTACTGGTCATCAGGGTGTCATCCATAGGTGTGTTTGCTATCAGGGCTGAGTTTGTGGGCAAACACAGATGAGACACAGTCAGGATTCCCCTTGGCACTTGTTGGTTACACAAGTCATGTAATTTACAGTTTGTGGTAGCTTTCAGTTATTGTGACACATTGTATGTGTGACTGCTGCTACTCCTCAGGGTCAGAGCTGCAATGTTGGAAGTTGTCTATGTGTGTTCTTTGTGGGTGACCTTGGCTTCTTCATTGGTGTGTGACTGTGGCCGGGATCCCATTGGTTGGTGTGGATTTGACGTCATGCCCATATACGGCGTACTGTGCAGTGTGTCAGACATTCACGAGTCTTGTTGACTGGCCATGTGTGATGGGTTTCTGCACCTTAGTTCCCACCACCACCCCTGGGATTGTCATGGGTGCATGTGCAATGTCAGCAGTCCATGTGAGCTTCACTGCTGCACATTGGTGGAGATCAAGGTGTGTGGTGTTGAGTGTGTGCAAATGAGAGTTGTTTCACGGCTATACCCCTACCTCCATATTTGCCTTGGCTGACAGGCCGTGCTGATTGATTTGTGCTTGTGTAGGTGTGATGGTACTTTGTTGCTCAGGACACATGACTGTGGTTCACAGTGTGAACGGCATCTAGCTTTGTCATCACAGTGGGATTATCATGCAGGCCAGTGTCACCACAATGTGGGGTCCTGGGGGGTGGGTCTGTGTCTTGCTGTGTTAGTTGCTGTTCCTACAAGCTTGTGTGACATGTGTAATTTGGACTCCCTCTCATCTAACAATGCCTGATTGCCCACATAGGGGAATCCGATCCATGAGTTACTTTTGTGTGGCACTGTATACACATCTGTGTAATTGGGATTCAGGCCTCCTCATGTGTTGTGTGGTTGCCTGGGGACACTGGCACCCCCCCCATCACCTGTTGTGTTTGATAAGCAGTGTGGGGCTGCCTGTTTGTGTTTGTGCATCTGCACCACTGCATTGGCACATCTTTAGTGTGCCATTGGCTGTATGTTGTTTGGTGGGTTTCCCCTGCTGTCCCTGGGACTCCTAGGTCATCAGTCAGCACAATGATCATGGTTTGTATGTCCCATTGATGCCATGGTATGGTATTTGTTCACCTCACATCTACAGTCTCCACAGGATATCTACATTTGTGTGTCCATTGGTGCAGATATGTGGGTCTGCATTGTGATGGTCACTTCTGTCATTGTGTTATTGATGAATGTTGACAATGTCAGCCCCCATGGGTGATGTTTGTCTGGACATGGCCAAAGGTATGTCTTATTTGCACTGCACTGTTTGCATCGCCCAATCTATGTTGCTATGGGACACAAGCACTACTATGCCAGTGATGTGTTTGTTGTTCTGTGACCAGGAATCATCCATGCTGTTTGGCATTTGCTGCTTTTTCCATGACAACACTTACATTTTGGTCACTGTGATGATGGGGGGTTAGACCCCATTGCCACAATGTTCAAAATGTGCTTCAGCTATGGACCCCACACTTACCTTTTGGTCACTGTGATGATGGGCGTTTGGACCCCATTGCCACAATGTTCAAAATGTGCTTCAGCTATGGACCCCACATTTACCTTTTGGTCACTGTGATGATGGGGGGTTAGACCCCATTGCCACAATGTTCAAAATGTGCTTCAGCTATTGACCCCACACTTACCTTTTGGTCACTGTGATGATGGGGGTTAGACCCCATTGCCACAATGTTCAAAATGTGCTTCAGCTATGGACCCCACACTTACCTTTTGGTCACTGTGATGATGGGGGGTTAGACCCCATTGCCACAATGTTCAAAATGTGCTTCAGCTATGGACCCCACACTTACCTTTTGGTCACTGTGATGATGGGGGGTTAGACCCCATTTCCACAGTGGTCATGGTCTGCTTGCATTGTGGAGGCCACACACATTCATGTGTGACACGTGATAGGGGGTCACATTGTATGTTCAATGTCATGTTCAGTGTTGTAGGCATTTGACACAGACTACACACGCTTGTCATGGTGTTGGGGGGATGTGTTTTTCTGACATTCCTTATGTTGGAGTATGCTGGTTGTGTCATGCATTACCCGTCCTATGAGTAGGGGTGTTGTTGGTGGTAGGCATCCATCCCCCTATGAGTGGGGATGGTAGTAGTGATAGGCATCCAGGCCCCCATGAGTAGGGGTGGTGGTAGTGGTAGGCATCCAGCACCCATGAGTAGGGGTGGTGGAATTGACAGGCATCCAGCACCCCCTGAGTAGGGGTGGTGTTAGTGGTAGGCATCCAGGCCCCCCTGAGTAGGGGTGGTGGTAGTGGTAGGCATCCAGCCCCCCATGAGTAGGGGTGGTGTTGGTGGTAGGCATCCATCCCCCTATGTGTGGGGAATGTAGTGGTAGGCATCCAGCCCCCCCTGAGTAGGGGTGGTGGTGGTGGTAGGTGTCCAGCCCCCCCTGAGTAGGGGTGGTGGTAGTGACAGGCATCAATTCCCCTATGTGTGGGGATGGTAGTGGTGACAGGCATCCAGCCCCCTGAGTAGGGGTGGTGGTGGTAGGTGTCCAGCCCCCCTGAGTAGGGGTGGTGGTAGTGGTAGGCATCCAGCCCCCCTGAGTAGGGGTGGTGGTAGTGGTAGGCATCCAGCCCCCATGAGTAGGGGTGGTGTTGGTGGTAGGCATCCATCCCCCTATGTGTGGGGATGGTAGTAGTGACAGGAATCCAGCCCCCCATGATTAGGGGTGGTGGTAGTGGTAGGCATCCAGCCCCCCCTGAGTAGGGGTGGTGGTAGTGGTAGGCATCCAGCCCCCTGAGTAGGGGTGGTGATGGTAGGTGTCCAGCCCCCCCTGAGTAGGGGTGGTGGTAGTGACAGGCATCCAGCCCCCCCTGAGTAGTGGTGGTGGTGGTGGTAGGCATCCAGCCCCCCCTGAGTAGGGGTGGTGGTAGTGGTAGGCATCCAGCACCCATGAGTAGGGGTGGTGATAGTGACAGGCATCCAGCCCCCGCTGAGTAGGGGTGCTGGTAGTGCCAGGCATCCAGCCCCCATGAGTAGGGGTGGTGGTAGTGACAGGCATCCAGCCCCCATGAGTAGGGGTGGTGGTAGTGGTAGGCATACAGCCCCCCCTGAGTAGGGGTGGTGGTAGTGCCAGGCATCCAGCCCCCCATGAGTAGGGGCGGTGGTAGCGACAGGCATACAGCCCCCCCTGAGTAGGGGTGGTGGTAGTGCCAGGCATCCAGCCCCCCATGAGTAGGGGTGGTGGTAGTGACAGGCATCCAGCCCCCCCTGAGTAGGGGTGGTGGTAGTGCCAGGCATCCAGCCCCCCATGAGTAGGGGTGGTGATAGTGACAGGCATCCAGCCCCCCTGAGTAGTGGTGGTGGTAGTGATAGGCATCCAGCCCCCCCTGAGTAGGGGTGCTGGTAGTGGTAGGCATCCAGCCCCCCTGAGTAGGGGTGGTGGTAGGTGTCCAGCCCCCCCTGAGTAGGGGTGGTGGTAGTGACAGGCATCCAGCACCCCCTGAGTAGGGGTGGTGTTAGTGGTAGGCATCCAGCCCCCCCTGAGTAGGGGTGGTGGTAGTGGTAGGCATCCAGCCCCCCCTGAGTAGGGGTGGTGGTGGTGACAGGCATCAATTCCCCTATGTGTGGGGATGGTAGTGGTGACAGGCATCCAGCCCCCCCTGAGTAGGGGTGGTGGTAGGTGTCCAGCCCCCCCTGAGTAGGGGTGGTGGTAGTGGTAGGCATCCAGCCCCCCCCTGAGTAGGGGTGGTGGTAGTGGTAGGCATCCAGCCCCCCATGAGTAGGGGTGGTGTTGGTGGTAGGCATCCATCCCCCTATGGGTGGGGATGGTAGTAGTGACAGGAATCCAGCCCCCCATGAGTAGGGGTGTTGGTAGTGGTAGGCATCCAGCCCCCCCTGAGTAGGGGTGGTGGTGGTGACAGGCATCAATTCCCCTATGTGTGGGGATGGTAGTGGTGATAGGCATCCAGCCCCCCCTGAGTAGTGGTGGTGGTAGTGGTAGGCATCCAGCCCCCCTGAGTAGGGGTGGTGGTAGTGGTAGGCATCCAGCACCCATGAGTAGGGGTGGTGGTAGTGACAGGCATCCAGCCCCCCCCTGAGTAGGGGTGGTGTTAGTGATAGGCATCCAGCCCCCCATGAGTAGGGGCGGTGTTGGTGGTAGGCATCCATCCCCCTATGTATGTGGATGGTAGTAGTGACAGGAATCCAGCCCCCCATGAGTAGGGGTGGTGGTAGTGGTAGGCATCCAGCCCCCCCTGAGGAGGGGTGGTGGTAGTGCCAGGCATCCAGCCCCCCATGAGTAGGGGTGGTGGTAGTGACAGGCATCCAGCCCCCCCTGAGTAGGGGTGGTGGTAGTGCCAGGCATCCAGCCCCCCATGAGTAGGGGTGGTGGTAGTGCCAGGCATCCAGCCCCCCCTGAGTAGGGGTGGTGGTGGTGGTAGGTGTCCAGCCCCCCTGAGTAGGGGTGGTGGTAGTGACAGGCATCCAGCCCCCCCTGACTAGTGGTGGTGGTAGTGATAGGCATCCAGCCCCTCCTGAGTAGGGGTGGTGGTAGTGGTAGGCATCCAGCACCCATGAGTAGGGGTGGTGGTAGTGACAGGCATCCAGCCCCCCCTGAGTAGGGGTGGTGGTAGTGGTAGGCATCCAGGCCCCTATGGGTGTGTATGGCATTGGTGATAGCCAGCCCGCCCCTATGGTTCTGCTGTTGCTAGTGTACGTCATTTCTGCATCCCTATGTGTGTGTGACAAATGTCGGGTACGTGTCGTTTGTTTGTGTAGTGGGTGTTTGACTTACCGTCTGCGCCGTACGCGTCCATACCTGTTCCGGTAATAGATGTAGAGTATTGGTAGGACCTGCGCGATGGGATTCATGGTTGGTTCGTCTCGTTCGGGTTTCTCATTGCTTCGACTCGTACTCAGCGCTGGCTTGTTCGTCTCGTAGCCGTGGATCGTCTTGTGGCGCGAATCGGAGCTTATGTGCTGCTCTCCCGGATGCTCTGACGTGCCGGACGTAGCGACGGGTTCGGCGAGTACGGAGTGCGCATCGTACTAGTCCGGCCGGAAGGTGCTGTATATTTGCTTCCGTGCGACTCGATTCTGCGTTTACGGATCCGGCTCGGGCGGGGAACAGGAGCTGGAATGGGTAAGTACGGCTGGGTCGGGATCTGGGCAGTTATGCGCATCGTACTTGCTCGTTCGAACGAATGTTCGAATCGGTCGGGAAACATGCGTTCGGCTTGGTTTTTTTCCGGACGAATAGTGTTAGGTGCGCTTCCGGCCGAGATCGGAATCGACCCCTTAGTCATAAGAGTTCGAACTGTATCTTTGTTCAGAGATAAAAAGTGGGTTAAGATGGGAGGGGCTGGAGTCACCATAGAATCTGTTGCATGGCTTGGAGCTGTCCCAGTCCCTCCTTGAAATGATTTGTAAATGTCTGTGACCTTTTTATGAAAAAAGACTGCTAATTCATTACATTATTTCTTGGGGGAATCTGAAGGAGAGTTGCACTGATTTAAGGTTGTCAAAGATTTAACAACTTTGAAAAGTTCCAAAGGGGAATTTGCTACCTGGTTTATCTTTGCCTCAAAAACCTTTGCTTGGGCATTTTTCATTTCATTGTGGCAAAGTATAAGGGCCGTCTTGTAATACATTTTTAGAAGTGGATCGTACTCTTTCCTCCATTTTCTCTCCAACTTGTTCTCTCTTTCCCACCTTACCCAATCTCCCCAGCACTACTGACCTAATGTCAGCTACTCCTGTCAACAGACAGTGGATTTAGTTTGAGAGTACCTAGGAGGGCTCTCATCAGTTTATTCACTTAATTTGTGTGTAGGAAGCTGGCTCTTTATGTGATATGTCAAAATGGGATATATTGTGCAAAACTTCCAGGGGTTCCCTTATGAGTGGACAGGGGCATGTCCTAGCAATCCAAAGGTGCTCTTCTAGGGGGTAGTGTGGTCGAGCAGCCTCAGGCTTATCTTAGAGGAGTTCAAGACATCTGCAAATACACACAATAGTCAACTGATACACACGACTCAAGAAGGATATTCACACCAATTTATAAAAATAGCAAGTATCTTTATATATTTTTAGGCACCAGAATAAATTAGTTCAGGTAAGTAAGAAAAATACTTTGGGGTTCAAAAAGTCAACACTTTGCAATTTTTGAGATCTGCAATGTTAACCTATGGAAGGAAAAACATATGTGGTTTACCACTTCTTGTCAGTGACTTACAGGACCATAGTCTTGGGTCAAAGGTGAGTACAGGGCAAGGTCCAAGGCAGCACCAACAGGTCACCTCCAGCGGCACTAGGGCAGCCGGGTTCTAACAGCATTGGGTGCCCAATGCAAACCAATAGGGATCCTTCCGGTCACAAAGAGGCTGAAGGGGGGGCTCAGAGGTCAGTCCAGTGAAACCCATGAGTTGCTTTGGTTCTATCGATGTTGAGGGATATGGGGACACCTTTGGTCCTCTTCTCCTTGGGACGGGGTGTATTTGGGGTGTTGGGTTTCTCCATCCGGCAACACTCGCAGTTGAGGGGGCCTACACTCAGAGGCTGCAGGCAACGTTGGGGAGTTCACGAGGAGGCACTCCACAATGGACTCAGTACTTGAAGGGCTTGGGGACCATGCTGACAATGTTGGTCCACTTCGACATGGCCTGGGGCCTCAGGTGAAGTGGTGCTTGGTGGTATTGGGTTTTGGTGGATTCGGAGTCCTCGCAGTTCTTCTCTTGCTGTATGCAGGATGCAGGGAACAGTTCCGCTGTCCCCGGGAGGTCTTGGTTCCTGGGCGTAGTGCAGGCAGTTTCTCTCTGGTTTTGGGGACTCAGCAGCTGCAGGACAAGTCGACTTTTGGCGCAATTGGTGAAGTCAGCAGGCAGGCCAGCAGGGTTGGTGCCAAGTCAGTTGCTAGGGCTTCTGTTCATGCTGAGCGACTCTTCACGTCCGTCTCCTTTCTTCAGGTAGGCAGGATCTGATTTTCTGGGGCCACTGGCTCCCCTAGATACTGAATTTAGGGACGTTAGGGGAGAGTAGGGTAGTAGCCAATGGGCTACTGATCCTTGGGGTCACTACACCCCCTATATGACCACTTCCTGTGGGAAGTGGGCATAATCGTGTCACATAATTCCTAAGTTTGCCATCAGAAAAATGGCCACTTCTGAAAAGTTGTGTCCACCTCAGATTAGGCCACCTTCGAGGTGGTACAAGCCTGGGGATGGCACACCTACCTGACTAGCTAATTTTACCTCCTGTCCAGGTGCCAAAGGGCTCTGGACAAAAGGGGTTGGGTTCCTCTCCTGCGAGGGGAGCCAGACTCGCATTTCAGAGGCGGTAGCTTCTATGAAGCTACCCTGCCTTGAAATGCTAATCAGGTCATCCTGGGGGAAGGGGTGTAAACATCCTTTCCCAAGCAGGCATTGCTTCTGACCTCCTGAGAGCAAAGGCCCTCACCATTGGTGGTCAGGCACTCGTCTTTGGTGGCAAGCTGACAGAAACCAGTCAGCCAACACACCAGGAGCTGGTAGGTTTTCAGGGGGCATCTCTAAGATGCCCTCTGGGTGCATGTATTAATAAATCTAACACTGGAATCAGTGTGTTTTTATTAATACGAGATGTTTGTAAAAAGGTGCATAAATAAACAAATAACATATAAATCAGCAGTTTAAAAACAAAGTAAGAGAGAGAACGCACACAAGACAATTACATCTGTCAATAAATCATGCTAATTTGTAGGAATCAACTCGAACGGCACATAATAATGAACAACTCTTCTTTTAATGTTCTAACCTGTTACTCACATTTAGCACAGCATAAGCTTTGACAGGTTTGGGTGGATAAATACAATCTATGACCGCTTTCTTCAAGACAACTAATTTTTCTCTCACAAGAAAGCCACATTATATTAAACCCATCTGAAAGCAATCGTGTTTTATATGTGGTTTGTTCAGCTGTGGTACAAATCCAACATAAAGAAATATGCAGTGACGGTCTCAGAGATAAAATATAACGAGGATGTCCAATCAAGGTGGAGTTGTTCTCCTATTTGACTAGGTAGAACAAAAGAATATGGCAAGGCTTAAAAAAGCTTCCTGGTCGCCCTTTTCCCTGCTGAGGGATTTAGTCTTCTAGTGCCTCCCACTGACTGAAAGGATTTTTTTGCATACCGGCATCGCGCTGCTACCTATCTGGCAGCTAGTAGTTGTGTGACATGTCGAGTTTTGACTTTTTTCTACAACAATACATGCAGCCTGCAATGGCAGATTTGCATGTGTTTGGTTAGGGATCCCTTATGGTGGCACAATTCGTGCTGCAGCCCTTAGGGACCCTCTTTAGGACATCAGGCCCTATGTACCAGGGGTACCATTTACTAGGGACTTACAGAGAGTGCTAAAGGAATTTCCAATTGGAGAAACAATTGTACAGTTTTGGGAAAGTTACTGGCACTGGGGACCTGGTCAGCAGGGACCCAGTGCACTTACAGTCAAAACCACATCAAATACCAGGCAAAAAGTGGGTGTGGCCATGTAAAAAGGGGCACTTTCCTACATTGTGCATTTCAGATAGAAAACTTTTTCTATTCGAACCAGCCCCCATTGCTTGTTCCTTGCATGATTGCTGAGTGCATGATGTTCCCTTTTATTTAATTCTCAAATTAGATATTGAGAAATTGTGACATTTGACATATATAGAGAAGCCTATAATATTTTGACATGATATACTTATATCTTCTATAAAATGCCTTATGAGAATATGGAAAGGTATGTCCTCATTTTCGTCCTGGATCTTACTGGAGTGCCTTAAAATAGAAAGCTCAAGAGCTTTAATGCCAAGCACTGCAGAAAAATTCCAGTGTCACTTGGAAATTGTTGTTGTTGTCACTGTCACTTACTTAGCCAATTTCTCCAAAAAGTATTATGTCAAAGCACTTTTACCCTTTTACATTACCTTTAGAAATCATATAGGGTCTTGTAGGGTTGGTGCAACCTATGTATGGGACGATATGTGAGATGTTATCTTATTTCTCCAGTCAAGTCACACATGGCAGTACACAGACTAGTGCACAGAGAACAAATGGATAGGAGTCTTCAGCGAAGTGCTTGGCTAAAGGAGGACATTTGTGTAGCGTGGGGATATTGAGAGGTTATAAGGAAGCTACAAGATTGAGTACAATTGTAGTGGGCAGGATATCAGTAGTGATAAACTGAGAGATGCAATGTGTGATGGAACAAAATGGATAGCAAAGAGTGTCAAATGAGATCTAGATGAAGGAGGGTGGCATTTGAGGTGAGGAAAGTGTGAGGGAGAGATAGGGTGGGGTGCGTGTGAGTTGGGAGCATGACATAGGGGGACAAGAGAGATGTGGAGAGTTGGTGGGATATATTTGCAGCAGTGTGGAGACTGGGGGTTAGTGAGTGCATGCTAGTTCATTTGTACTTACTTTCTCTCATTGTCACAGGGACTTGGCCAGAGGTTGACAGCATTTGATTCCAGATGCAAAGTAATACTATAGCTTTATTGTCATAGCATAACAGTGCTGTTCATGCTATATTAAAGTAGTATTCAGAGAGTAAGTAGGACTACGTAAGGAAGCATCATGATGCAAATAAGTACTGTACATAGTTAGTGCCCAGTTGCAAAGTAGGAAGGTATACAAAGACAATCCAGATTGAAGAACTAATACATAAAGGCAGCAAACAGACCAAAATAGGCATGCAGAAAGGAATCAATCTCTCTCTCTGTCTCTCTCTCTCTCTCTCTCTCTCTATCTCTCAAGCCACAAAGAATGCCTATGTGGCACAAAGAAAGAGACAGTATTCATATGCCTGTACTGCCATACAATGGTAAGAAAGAGATATAAAGTAATGTTGTATACAGTTAGTACCTAATTGCAACTAAGACTGTGCACGGGTGTGCACAGATACATGTGGTACTATATAAATACATGTAAGACTGTAAATTGGCAACGGGATCAAAGTAAGAATGGCAAATGGTAAGTAGGTCGATTAGCAAAATTATATTCTTGTTGAAAATAGTTGATGCATTATTTGCTGCCACTTTTTGCAACCAGTATCCTAGTACATCTGGCTCAGTATTTGCCCATAGCATAGAAGCTGCTGGCTTCCATTTTGGATATAATTCTAATCCAATGTTAAACTAATTAAAGCCGTTTTGCAAAGGATGGCTGGGGCGAGAGCTGTCGCTCTGACCGAGCATCATTGCATCCGCCACTCATCCGAGCCCCTGTTGGTGTGCTGATGGGAGTCCCTGGAGGTGGACGATAAGGAGACCGCTGTGGCTGAAAATTGCCTGCTTAAGAGCCCCACTGGTGTAGCCATCTGCTCGATCCCGCCATCACTGCCCCCGGCATGTGGATGGGGTGAGGAGACAGCCACCCTCATCAAGCCCTTGCATGGCACTCTTTGCTGTGGACTAGGGGCCTTTTGGGACATGGGGCACCCTGAGTCGCCCCACCCACTTTGAAAGTACTGTGGGCCCGAGAGTCAGCGAGGGTGTGGGATTGGCCCTGGGATACACACTGGTGTCTGAGGAGGACTGCAATGTGAGGAAGGAGTTGGACTAGGAGACAAGGACTCTAAAGCATCAGTGGTGTTTGAGCCCGGGCACAGCTCCGGTCACAACGCAATGGTGGTGAGAGGCCCCAAAGTTGGAGATCATCAGCCTGTTAGCTGGGAGGGTTGGCAGCAGCAAACAGCAACACCAGGAAATCATTCTCCTCATGGCACACAATGTCATCAAGGCACACGATAAGCACTCCAAAGCCACGCAATCTAACAAGATGGATAAATATGCATTCAAGTGTGGACTGGTCCCTGAGGGCAGAGATCCACTGCATACTCTCGACAGTGCTGGTGGTGGACACTGGATCCCATGCTCAGTGAGTTGTTGTCCGCCATCAAAGACTAACTGACCGCCTTGAAAACCAAAATTGATACGATGACGGTAGATATTACCCTTCTCCATGCTGATGTGTAGAAAATCTCTGACAGTGTTCTCAAGACAGAGATGATCCTGCTTGAACATGGTGACTCCATCAGGACCCTGGAGGTAGAGGTGCGGCGCCTCCAGAAGCGGACCCTCTACCTACCTATCAGAGTCAGACTGGCCCAACTAGGCTTCCAAGGTTTGGCGCTTGACTGGCTTAAATGCTTTCTGGCAGATATAACTTTCCAGGTTTTTTCCTCGAATAGTCCTCACTCACTGATGTCAGGAGTCCCTCAGGGTTCTGCCCTTAGCCCCATGCTTTTTAATATCTATGTGTGCCCCCTAGTGGACCTGGTGGAAAGCTGTGGCCTGACCCTGTTCTCTTCTGCTGATGACACGCAAATTATTTTCACTTTGTCTTCTGAACAGGAAGCTAGCATGGAAGATCTCAAATCCTGCCTCGTTTGTGTCTCCTCCTGCATGAATTCCAACTCCCTGAAATTAAATGGCTACAAGACGGAGGTAATGGTACTAGGCACTGGCCGGCTACTCTGGGAGCACCTCCTGACCCCGTCCCCACACCCTGAAGAGAATCCCGCTAACCACCTTGGGAATCGAAACGCGTCAGCATTACACATCACGGGGACTTTCGCATTTAATTAAGTTTCCCCAGTAGAAATGTTTTTTGAATGGTCTCACTACTGGGTCTAATGTTTCTTTTCCCCGTGGGTAGCAGCTTCTTAAATTGGTTACACAATGTGGATGGTAAAGGATGTCCTTGTAGCTGCTCCTTTTGTGAACTAAGACTGGTGATATAATGTTTAGCTAATTGTTGTTATGTATCACTCTTCATGTATTGTTTGTTACATCACATTACCTCATCACAAAATCTGTATGTTTTTGTTTTATTTGTTGCCTTAATATGTATAATTTGTTCTTGACTAAAACGTATCCGCATTTACCTGACCTTTGATTATATGTGGAGTAAAGTGCATAGAATGAAGTAGCAAATAAATGCTTCAAGCCTATATCAATTGAATTGATGGCCTTTCGTCTGTTAAATTGGTTTAGCAGCATTTGAATGTGACGGCTAGGACACCTTTTCTCTTAGTTTATTACGGCCCTGTCCAGCCGCCTAGGGCCAAACCCCTTGTTGCTATTACGCACAGGGGAGAAGTCAGCAAATGTGGCAGGACCGGTAGACCAGAGCTCTGCACTGGAAGAAGACAGGGGACTGCCATCTTCAAGTTAGGTTTTGGAGACCCTGGATACATGAGATAGCACATGAAACAGCCCACACATGAGTGGATTAGAGGCCAAGGTGAAGTGAGGATTTAGAGGCCTATGGCCTAGGCAACACTCCACCAACCAGACGCTGGCAGGAGAATCTGGAACATTAGAGTTCATGGTATAACTGTTCACATGGGAATGGGGGAGTGACAGATGCCTCAAGAGATGGGGAGGCGGGTAGTTTCACACCTGCAGCTTGAGGTACCAGGGTAGGGGGAGCTCATGGAGGTAAGTTTATCCCCGACACGACGAGGTATAGGAAAATGGAAAATGGCTCTTGGACTATACGAAACAAACAGAATACATGGCTTCCAGCACATCATCAAGGCGAAGAGAAGCAGGGCTCACCTTCATGACTTGGATTGTTGATGGATTGGTTAAATAGCTGAAAAGATCAATAGTGTGGCAATTCCTACATAGACATAATCCATATATTGTCCTGCTGCAAGAGACTCACCTGGTGGGAAGCAACTGCAGGTTCCTGGGCAGAGGCAGGTACAGAATCATGGCAGGCTTAGGGTTCACCTCTGGGTCTTGGGGGCTGGAATATTGGCTCAATGATCTCTCCTGATTATTTCATAGATCAGGAGGAGTTTTGGGGTGCTGGCAGGTGCCTGGAAAGGTGAAACATTAGTGGTGGCCTCCTGTTATCTCCCACTGGGACTCCAAACACATACTCTGAGGAAGATAGAGGTCTGGCTGTTCGGAGTGGAGGATATGACTAGGGTCATAGGAGGGGACTCCACTCTGATGATGAAGTGAGACTGGGACAGGCTGGTGGGGGAGTACAGGCGGAGGAGCAGACATACGATTGTCTACTTGATTGTTGGCTCGCAGGTCCGTCAGGCCAATGAAGGCAATGGGCCTGACTGACCAGTAGAGGGAGACATTCCCTGATCTAGACAGTACTCTTACATTACAGGTACGTCTGGATCGATGTCACGGCTGGACTACCTGTTGATCCCATGGACACAGATGGGGGAGGTTCCAGGACCAGGAGATTCTTGGCCAGGAAAAGATCAGATCACTCCTTGTTGTATATGCGTATGGTGGGCTGAGTTCATGTGGGGAGTGCCAAGCTGAGAATGGCTTCATGCAAATTTTTGGCCTGGCACACAAAACAATGCTTGGGCAAAGCAACAGAACAATACTTTAAAGAAATTGGCATATCGGTCCTATCAGGGGGTCAGTATCTGGAAGGCAGACAAGGCTCCTGATCTCATATGTAGCAAGGAAAGAAATACAGTGCATCAAGGCAGGTGCTGAACTTGAGCACAAATTGTGCCAGTCAGAGACAGATGGCCTCACGAGTCCAGCCCAATTCTGACTTAGCAGATTTCACTAGCAAGGAATGAATTCAAGAAACTTGTTGAAGAGGAGGTGAGTGCACAATACAGAACCAGGTAATATAGGCTCTACGAAGTGGGAATCAAGATGGGGAAATTATTTGCCTGGTTGACTCAAGGGTGGCCAGTGGATAGTCAGGCTAAAAAATGAGGAAGGGAGGGTATTGGATATGGGGGATGAAATGGCGCAGACTTTGCAACACAACTGTTGGACCTCTACAGAACCAAGATGGAAGAAACGGTGGGGGGATGCCAGGGGTTTCTTGGAGATATCCCAACTCCAGTACTAGATGAAGATGATAAAACGATGCTTGACAGCGAAATCGAAGAGGGTGAATTCAGAGAAGCCATCAGGCAGTTGCAGGGTGGGCAGGTCCCGTGCCGTAATGTGTTTCCACCTGAATTTTTCAAGTTCATGGCAGGGAAGGTTACTGGCCCAATTAAAGAAATGTCGTGGGTGGCAAAAAGAGTTGGGTGCCTCCTGAGGGATCTTTGGACTGCTACAATTGTACTAATACACAAAACTGAAACGTGAGTAGAACGATGCACCTTTTATAGGCCCACTGTCCTCCTCAATTTACCAGTGAAACGCCTGGCAAAAGTTCTGGTATTCCGCCTGTTATAAGTAACTGACAAGTTAATAGCCCCTGACCAGTCAAGCTTCATACCTCATAGATCCACAAAGCACAACTTCAATAGGCTATTTGGCTGTCTGTCTAGGAGTAAGGCCTTAGGATGTCCTGCTGTTCTCCTGGCCCTTGACACCGAAAAGGCATTTGATCTTTGAAGTGGCCAACTTGATGGTGACACTCTTGAGTTTCGGGTTTGGGCCGGAATTTATGGCTTCAATCAGGTTCCTCTATGCTATGCCCCTTGCAAGGGTTAGGGTCAATTGGGTGATGTCCAGGGAGTTTGAGAAGAAACTGGCGGACGAGGCAGGGATTCCCACTCTCTCCCCTATTGTTTGCACTGGCTCTTCAGCCACTGGTGAACTGGGTACATGTCGACACAACTTCATTGACTGCGATGGGCGTTGGGGAGGGAAGATATCGCTATATGCAGATGCTATACTCCTGTACTTGGCAGATCTACTTCACTCCATTCCTAGGGCCGTGGACATTCTGGGGATATTTGGGGACTTCTCAGGGGTGTATATCAACTGTGGCAAGTATGTGGCATTCCTGATTACTACGTGGTGTTTCAAAGTGGGATTGCAATGCCAGCTACAGTGGAAATTTTGGAGAAGTTCCTATTTGTCTGCATATATGTCACACTTGACCGAGTTGAGTTCCGGTGATGGAACATAGGAAGGGTACTGTAAGACTACTAATTGGATGTAGGCCACTGGTGTAAACCTCAGACCTAGCTGCTGAAAAGTTCACCTTCAATAAATGTATAAATATATATTACAAAATACACTGTGCAAAATAAAGGAGGATTATTTCAGGGCAGCAGACTCGGTGACAAGACTGCTACTTTGGGACAGAAGGGTCTCTAAAGAAAGATTTGTCGACTTTGACCAGGGAACCCTATGAAAGGAGTTATAGCGCTTCCACTTCTGAAACTGTTCTATTGGGCAGTCCAGATTCAAGTAGTGGAGAATTGAGCCTTCACCACCCAACAGGAGCTGGCAATAAAGGCAGATAGACAGAGTATGGGGGTGAGGGGCTACCCAGTTTAGCTTCACGGTAGAGGCAGACCCAAGGGGGACCCTATGGCGGGGGTGGTTGAAATGTGGTAATAAGCAACAATGACAATGGGATGGGGGAGTAGTGACACTGGAAACTCCTTTATGAGAATTGACTGTTTGGCTGTTACAGGTTCTAGAGGGCAGAAGGCAATGGGACATACTGGGAATTTCAAAATTGGGGAACCAATGGGACTCCCGGGGGCCCCTCCCATTCTAAGAACTGCAGAAACAGTACGACCTATCTGACACACAGCACAACTGATATGCCCAGGTGAAACATTTTTCTTAGGGTCACAAGGGATAGGCCACAGGAAGCTCCCAAGAAAACACCATTAGAATATAGGATACTGGTGGCGCCGCTCCATAAACACACTATTTCAGATATTTACAAAACGTTTGTGAGGAATACTCTGCCCATCCTCAGCGCACTGAAGGACAGGTGGAAGCTAGTTTTAGGTACCCTGGATGACGCAGACAGGAGGGGGAGTTGTGCTGGTATCCAAGGGAGGTGGCCATCCGAGCTGGATTCTGCTTAGTGCAATACAAGATTTTACTTCATGAATATTACACAAGGACTAGATTGCAAAGCATGGGGAGAGCAGATACAGACCATTGCCTAAGAATCTGTGGCCAGTCGGGCACACTTCTCCACACCCTTTGGGAATGTCCCTACATATAGTGATCTGTAGAATTTCCTCTGTAACAGGGGAAGATCTGTCATTTGGGCCCCATGGCAATCCTTGACATCTGGGGGGAACAGACCATGCCAAAATCTACTTTATTGTGATGTAATGTGGCCCTCATGATGGGCAGGAGAGACATTATTAGGCTGCGGGGCAGTCCGGAGATCCTGAGAGTCAAGCAACAGACTAGAAATGAGGACTGACGTATACTGGCAGAGAAATCAATATATAAGGCGCTGGGTGCAGCAGAAACTTTGATAAACTGAGGGGCCCCTGGAGGGAACTTCGAGAGATGGACTAATCGGCATCGCAGTGGGTGGTATGGAAGCTGGCAACTTGTGGCGGTGGACTGAAATGATGGCCACTCTGACGAGGAAGAGGGTGTGATCTGTGTAGTGTTCTGTCCAATGAAAAAGACTTCTGCTAAGTATAACCTCATGTTGGAGGGCTGCTCAGTTTACTGGTTTATTTGTAATTGGCTTTAGAATGGAATTTAAATAAACAGATTTTTAAGAAAAATAACGATGGCACAAGAGGCTTTGTTAAATAGTGTGGTGACATAACAATACTGAATCAAACGATATGGTTCTTGCATGTTGGCGCTGATCTATCACTAATTTTTTAAAAGTGAAGAAAATGTTGTTTTCATTTTATTGACAGTGCCAAAAAGTAGTCTAAAAGTTTTGGTACACATCTTTACCCTTTGAAACACCTCGTAGAATATGGTTTGGAACATAACTCGTTTTCTCTATTCATTAATATAACAGGAGTGTTAGAAATTGGGTTTCTGGTTGGCAGAGGTACCAAGCAGGAACCACAATCCTAGTCATGGTAAGTTACAACAAACTCAAAATTATCCTCTGCTCACCCTCTGGTAGCTTGGCACAGAGTAGTCAGGCTTAACTTAAGAGGCAATGTGTAAAGTATTTGCATAACACTTCAAACAGTAACACAGTGAAAACACAGCAAAAAAACTCCACACCAGGTTAGACCAAAACAAGACCAAAACAACAAAAATCCAACAAGTAGAAGTCAAGATATTAATTTTTAAAGAGTAAATGTAAAATAGCCATTAGAAGCAATAGGCACTCAAATGGGATAGCTGGTTGTACTAGCCCGGGCAAAGTCAAAAGTTCATGCCAACAGCAATGCAGGGGCCCACTTGGGCTGCATACTGGGAACCCAATTGGGCCTGCTGAACAAAAGTTCCTTGGTCCAGGATGCATCATCGTTGATGAAGATGCGAGATGCAGCTGGAGCAGTGCTTTGCTGTCGAGCCACATAGTGGACAAGATGCGTCGGTTTTCTCCATGCAACTGTGGTGATGCCTCGATTCCGAGTGTGTGGCGCTGGTACTGAATGCAATGCACAGCTGCTACTCCCGCATGTGCTGGTTCTGCTCACAGAAAGGAAAAAATGCACTGGTTCTGATGAGGATGCATGCATTCTGGTTGAAGCAGCACTTTATACTCACTTCCAAGGGCCCAGAAGTGGGTTGGCACCACTTGGCAGGACAAGACTTGCAGCAAGCAAAGTCCAGGTGCTGTAGCAGGATGAGTTGAAGTCTTGATGCCCCTGAGACTTAGAACGGAAGGCAAGCCAGCAAGCCTTAGGAGTCACTCTTGGTTCAGGTGATGCAGGTCCAGTCCTTCTCAGCCAGGCAGGAGAACAGCAGGGGGCAGGACAGCTCAGCAGAATGGCAGTCCTTTCAGCAGCACAGAAGTTATTCTTCCCAACAGAGTGATCACAGGTCCAGAAGTGTTCTGGAGTCATGGTGTCAGAGATCCAGTACTTATACCCAGTTGTGCCGTTGAAGTGTGGGAGCCTTCAAAGAAAACTTTGAAGGTGCTTCAAGGTCTCCCATTCCCATCCTAGATGTTTATTCACAGACAGGCAGCAGCCATAGAATAGCTAAAGTAAAGAAAATGCCAACTTTCTAAAAGTGACATTTTCAGACTTGCAACTTAAAATCCGACTTCACCATGAGTTGTGATTTTAAATTGTGAGCCCAGAGACACCAAACTTGAAAAGTCTATCTCTTTACAATTGGGAATTATACTTAAAAGATATAATAAGGTAATCCCAATGTTATCCTAAGGGAGAGATAGGCCTTGCAGTAGCGAAAAACTAATTTGGGAGTTTTTCACTAACAGGGCATGTACAACTCAAAAGTGTATGCCCTGCCTTTTAAATACATTGCACTCTGCCCTGTGGGGTAGTCAGGGCCTACCTTAGGGGTGACATGTTGAAAAAAAGGGAAGGTTTAGGCCTGGCAAGAGGTTTATCTTGCCAGGTCGAATGGCAGTATAACTGCACATACAGGCTCTGCAATGTCAGGACTGAACCTTGAGTCGTGGTTAGAGGGCTACTTAAGTGGGTGGCACAATGGGTGCTGCAGGCCCACTAGTAGCATTTAATTTACAGGCCCTGGGCACATGTAGTGCCCTTAACTAGGGACTTATTTGTAAATTAAATATGCCAATTCGGTATGAGCCAATGTTACCAATGTTTCGAGGAGAGAACACATGCACTTTATCACAGGTTAGCAGTGGTAAAGTGCTCAGAGTTCTAAGGCCAGCAAAAACAAAGTCAGAAAAAGTGGAGGAAAAAGGCAAAACGTTTGGGGGTGGCCCTGCAGAGAGGGCCATGTCTAACAATGTTCGCCTGGTGGTAAAATCTTATGCAATATCGCCTACAGTGCTTTCTGTATTCTCGTGTTGATAATACAAGACGATGCATGGGTAGACTTTGAAAATGAATATATCACACAAAAAACATGAAAATGTAGACCCTAATATGAAGCCATTGTGCCTCCTACGTGTTGTTCTGTGGATGGGAACACCTGACCTGACTGAATGGACCGCTAGATGACAGATGTATATCTGAAGGTGCAACATATCTAAGAGTCCAGTGAAGCAGTGCCAGAAAAAACTGATTAGGAAAGTAAACGAGAGCATGGAGTCTGCTTGGAGGGCACAGCAACAGAGCCAATAAACAAGACTGACACTGCAACGGTCTTTAAATTGTGCCTCAAATTGGAGTGATGTTCAAAAGCAGGCCCTGGATGGCAGGTATAGGTCTCTGTGCAAGGTTTTCCTCCCTCAACTAGTCCATTATTCTGGCCCTAAACCTTTAGCAGTCAGTAGGAGGCTTCTGATGGGCTACATTTGCAATACTGCCAGTGAGGTCCCGCATTTTGCTTGACAGTGACCTCCTATTCGCTGCTGAAGGCCTGTGGGAGGGACAAGATGTGGAAACTGCAAATGTAAACACAGCTCTTAAAGAACAGTATTCACTTTCAGTTTCTAGCACTGTCACTGTTACCAGTGAGCATGGTTTTGCAAAAGCACTGATAGGGTTGCTGCTACTATGTCTGGCAACCTGCTTTTGATGTCTGATAGCACAGAAGGGTAAGTGTTGGTACATGGCTGCTGATGTAGTGGCGTGTGGATATGAAGCTCTCTAAGCTGCTGGTCTCCTAGCTCCACTGAGCTGAAGATTCACCTCATCCCATGTGCGCAGCATTATTAATGGCAGCACACAGACAGCCTCACCCATGCATTGCACTCACTTTTCACAGGTGTGGCTGCCAGACATCAACCCAGGAGACTCAGTGAGATTGGGATACAAGGAATAGCCCTACAATGGATGATGAGTTTTCTCTCACATAGAACCCAGACTATTAATCTGGGTCCCTTCCGGTCTGAGACTACGGAACTAACCAAAGGAGTACCTCAGGGATCCTGTCTCAGTCCCACTTTATTTAACATCTATGTCGCTCCTTTGGCAGGTCTACTCAGGAAGCGAGGTTTAACACCCATGTCCTATGCTGATGATACTCAGCTCCTGCTTTCCTTTGACAAACAAGATCCCAATGCCCAGTCCACCCTCTCAGAAGGTATGAAAACTATTGCCAGCTGGATGAGACAAAATTTCCTCCAGCTCAATGCGGGCAAAACAGAAATCATGCTGTTTGGTGATGCTCCTCTGAGATGGTCTCCGAGATGGTGGCCGACAGAATTGGGACCAGCACCGGAACCCAAAAATGTGGTAAAAAATCTAGGGGTTCGACTGGACCAGAAACTTACTATGAAGGAGCAGGTTTCTACCACCATCGGCGCCTGCTTCCATACATTAGGTCTTTTGCGGAAAGTATTTCCCTTCCTCCCACTGTCCACTCGCAAAACCCTGATCCAGGCACTAGTATTGAGTCGACTAGACTACTGCAATGTGCTGTTGATCTCAGCCAGTGAAGCTTCACTGAACAAATTGCAAGTGGTCCAGAACACCGCTGCAAGACTAGTCTCTAATGCCCCTGCTCTCACCCCCTCTCTTCCTCTCCTACAGAAACTGCATTGGTTGCCTGTGCGGAAACGAATTCACTTCAAGATTTGTTATATTGTGCATAAAGCCCTAAACGGCAAAGGCCCCAGTTATTTAGCAGAGAAATTCAAAAAATATCAGCCCTCCAGGACACTACGCTCAGGGACCAAATCTCTACTGGTGGTTCCACGCTGTAAGAAGGTCCGGTTGGGTGGGAAAGCCTTCTTCCACTTAGCCCCCACCCTCTGGAACCAACTTCCAATTCATTTGCGTGAATGCTCTGACCTCCTGAGATTCCGCAAGCTCTTGAAGACCTCATTGTTCTAACTTACTCCTTGTTTCTGTCCAACTATGCAGTTCGCGAGCGCAGAGATACCCCTTGGAGGGTGATTCAGGCGCTTTATAAAACCTAAATCAAATCAAATCAACCCACAACTAGAACTCTTGTCTTTTTCATTCATATCGTTAGACCTCTAAATGTCATGTAACTGTCAACCAATTAAAGCCAGCCCTGTGCAAGCATCTCATCATAGTGGTAGACCATCTCCTTCCCACTGCTATTGATCACTGCACTGCTATTGTCTTTTGGGCCCACTTACCACCCACTTGACTGACCAGAGCACTTGTCCTTGTGTTGTGTAAGGTAATGCAAGGGCAACACAAAGACTTAAGTAATATTTACAAAGCCATGCAAGGGGCGATTTGGACTGCCTGGCATTGCTTTGTAAAGAAATATAATGCAACACTGCTGCTTGCAGTGCGTTATGTTACATTTCAAGCTGGAAGGCATTCCGTTCGTGGAGCATAGGTGTTCCCATGCATTCCCCCAGGATCTTGGCACATTCACACATGTATTAAAGCCAGTCATTATCTTTCCCTAGGTGTGTTACAATCGTGCAGCTCATTGTTGTTTTCTCAAACTCACTCCAGTGATGTGTTATTAGTTATGTGAAACCATGAAGTACAATGTCAAATTTGTGACAGTAGTGAAAGTTGTGTCATACTAAATGACGAGACTTCATTGAAGTTGCAAGACCAGTACAAATGCTGGAGTTTTGGATTGTGTTATATTTAATAATATCATATCGAATTTATATAGGACACATAAATAAATGTATCGTCTCACAACACTTAAATAATAGCCATTAGTACATTGGAATGTTATTGGTTCGAGTGAAAGCAACAAAATAGCTCAGTGCCCATAATTGCTTGTATAGACCTTCTATTCCCACATTCTGCTGCTTGTGTTTTGTCTCGGTCTTTCGCGTTCTTTATTTCAGAACATTTTACCCTCGGTGGTTGGAATATTCTAATAGCATTATAGCCCTTCTACCTCAGGTTATACCAGTTGTTAAAGGTCCTGTGGCTTGGGCCTATAACTCAGGGAGAGGGTCTGTAACAACCAATTTTGCCTTCGGCCATAGGCTATGATGCTGTATTAGAATATTGAACTGATGTGGGTTTGATAGAAGACAAAGAATGACAGAGGGCTAAACTGTTAGCTGGTGTAAGCCATCTCTGTTGTCTTTTATATTTTTCTTAGTTTGTTTCTCCATATTTGATTTAGAATATTGTGTCCTCTGTTGCTACAGTATTCCTGCAGCATTAAAAACATTTAATCCCTAAATGTGCCATTTGTTTCTTGCTCTCTTTCACTCTGGCTCATGCCTAGAATGTGGAGAGAGGGCATTTGACAACTGGTATAGTCCTCAGCAGCTGTCCATAATGCTATAGGATGATCAATGCATCAACCTCAGAAAGATGAAATACTTGATTTGATCGACTCAGGTTTCAATTACTCCTTACTAGCTACACAAAGACCTTTACGTTGTGTGTATGACTCACCATGATAACTTTCTGATTTTTGACTACTGATGGGAATAATTGGGACTAATCTTACCACCTCCACCTTTGGCCACTAAGCCCAAAAGAGAGAACTTGCATTAGGTTTTCTCTCTAAGTGCTTTTTAATGTGATCTTATAATGTTGCAAACCGAATTTTAAACCTAAATATGTTCCACTATCATTAAGTGTGAACATCAAACTGTGTTCCTGTCCCTATGCGCTCATTCTTTACCATATAAAGCACTTTTAAAAGTTTACCCAACCTCACAAAAAAAAAAATAAAGGCATGTGTTCTATCTGGTGAGTGGGAGGTATTTCACCAATAGGTCTTTTATAGAACATGACCCTGGGATAGGGAGCAGGAAAGTCTTTGTTCGTTCCATGCATTTCTTACTTCAGTTCTTTGCATGTTCCACTGGATGGCTCTGGCATTGAAGTGCAGCTCCCGCTCAGTAGGCAAACTGGAGTCAAAGTTCCCCACCTTCACATAGCGCATATTGCCATCATCCTTCAACTGCCAGTTGATGATGTCGTAAGTGGCTGGAGGATCACCGTTGCGGTCGAAGTACATCTCCTCTCCAAGGGGCATATTATCAAGGGCCTTATCTCCGCTTTTTTGGCTTTAAAAGCCAAAAAAGCAGAGATAATGTTTTCGCCCTATTAACAAGACAGTGCTAACATGCATTAGCGCATGTTAGCACTCTTGTTACCGACGCCTCACTTTGTAACACTAATGAGATGCAAAGTGGGCGTTTTGTGTCAAAATAACACAGGAAATGTCGCTAACTGCACTTCTCCGTATTACCAAGCCGGCCCAGGACACCCATAGCGATAAAAAAAAGCTGCGCTAAGCGCGGTTATCGCCGTAACCTAACGTCTGCAAAATGTCAGACTTAACTATACTTGTAAAGGGAGGTGGATTCTGAGGCTAAGTCCACATCTCCCTATTACCAAGGATTCCCTTATCGCCGCATTGTATCGCTGGATTTCCAGCGATGTCCCCTTATTTGGCCGCTATCGCTTGATTTGTTATCGCTGTGGAGATAAACGTTGATGATAACGTATTATCTCAGCGATTTAATCCAGCGATAGCCGGCGATAAAACAAATAGCGCTAATCGCGCTCAGCGATATTTTTCGCTGTGTGTTGATAATATGCCCCCAAGTTTGTTCTTAAATCGCACGTTCTTCAGGTAATGGAGAAGCTGCAACATGGAAACCACATGAGAAGTAGCAGAAATGAGACACAGGTTTATGCTGATGTTCCTTAGGGTTGAATTTCATGTATATGTTTATGGGATATTCTGAATCAGGAGACTAAATTTAGGGAGTCATTTCTTCAGTGGCCCATCTGCATTGGGGTTTCTGCCATGGGCGGACAGAAGACAGCTACCTTTACTGCATTAGGAGGTCCAGTCTATTTAGCGCAAACCTCCTGATGCAGATTTCCCCAGATGTGGTCCACCATGTGAGGCTTAGCAACAGTGGCATAGCTAGATGTTGTGCCACCGGTGGTGGTCCCTGTGTTTGCTGCCCGGCGGCCACATGTAAGAAGGGGTGGGTGCTGGTGATTCCTGTGATGGACGCAGGTAAAGCGAGGAAGCCACCGCCCCCAAAACACAGGCCACCCGGGGCAGACCACACCCCCCTTGTTACGACACTGCTTGGCAAACCAGAACTGGTGAAATAAATAACTGCCCCTACACACAACTCCCTGCCGATTTGCAGAGAAGGCACAACATGGTGACCCATCCATCATTCAGTTTGCTGAAAGGGCTTCATGTGCACTGTGAAAATAATCTCTGCTGAAGCAGTTCAGATCTCTAAATTGGGCAGGCCGTCCTGCGCATGGAATGCAAAAATAGGATCCAGCAGATTCACTTGACCTCCAGAGCTGGACTGTGGAACCGAAAGTAGCCCTGGAAACAAATGCTGAAACCAGCCCCACTCCCTTTGTCTCCTTGCACAATCTCTCTCTTTCCATCTATCCATTCTCTGTTCTTCTCTCCTCTTTTTCTTATCCCTCTCTAATCACTTTCTCTGTACCTTCCCCCTCCCTCTCACTCTTTCTAGAACCCTTCCCGTGCCTGCTGCAATTAACCTCGGAGAGCCTGGGAAGGTGAGAGAGTGACCCTGGACTTTCAAGATAGACCTACAAGAACTTCAGCCCACCAAGGAAATGCCCGGTGAAATAAAAAACCTGTCTAGCTGTGTGGGCATCCTATCATCATATATTTGAGCTCTAATGTGACCAAAACTTATGGCTTGGAGTACAGTGTGCGCAGATAGCTGAGATTCACAATGACTCTGATGGGGCGTATAGCTATAAGTAAAATGATCGTGTTGCCCAGGGTTTTATATGTGTTACAACACATGCCTATGCGTATACCAGAGGCCTGCTTCCGCAGGCTGGACAAATTACTCAGATTTCTATTCTGGGAACCGGGGAGAGCATGAATTAGCTTGGAGGTGCTGAACCTTCCATGTGATGGGGGAGGCATGCAGGCACTGAACTTCTTGGTCTATTATTGGGCAGCCCACCTACAGCATGTGGTACAGTGGTTTGAGGAGTGGGGAGCTGACCCTGTGGTCCGAATTATGAGATGCTTAATATACACAAGGATATTACTAGCACTACTTCTGGTCCCTTGAAAGAAAAGAACCGCTCTACCAATGCAAATTAGGACCTTACTGGATATATGGGTGCAGACGTCTACAAGAGAAGGCGATGAACTTGTTTATTTTTGGCCACTGGTTCCCTGGAACACAGAGGTTAGCCTTATACTACCCATATTTTTATGGAGCAGAGGTGGAGGGGATATGCCACAAAGCATTGGAGAGTAATATGAGGATGGCAGGTTGGTTGAGCATGCAGACTTGTGTGCCAGGTGGGGGGTGGCTGGCAGATGTTTCCTGGCATTGGTTAGTCTGACAGCAGCTATCCGTAAAGCCTGGGTGGGGTTCCCTTAGGAGCAAAAAACATACGTCTTAAATCAGGCACTGATGGACATGGGGGAAGAGGGTAAACTCATCACATGATTATATACACTGTTGATGCCACGCACAGCTACCCGCATAGTGACATTGAAGCTACAGTGGGAAAGAGATATGGGAGAGGAACTAAGGGAGCGCAAATGGGTAACCACCTAGGGCAACTAAAGAAAGGTCACTCATAATGCGAGATTGAAATTGATCCATTGGAAGTGTGTCATAGAGATTATATAACACTGCAATGGATACACAGGATTGACCCCACCAAGCTGGAGTAATGTCCCAAATGCAGAGCAGCAGGGGAGACTTACTTACATATGTGGTGGTCATGCATGGAAGTGTGGGATTTCTGGGGGAGGTAGTCGTAGTATTGGGGGAATTGACTGGAATGCCCATACAGCGGACGATTCAGCTCTGCTTGCTGGACATGGTGACACGCACTAAACACACTAAGCACATAGAGAAGGTACTGGAACTAGGATTAGCGGTTGTCAAGAAATGTATAGCACTGAAGTGGATGACTAACTGGCTGCCTACCCGGAAGCAATGGCTGAGGGAATGACTGAGGGAATTTGCAAGATGGATGAGGGCTGAGTGTGGAGTACGACACAGGTTGGTGCATGGTGGGACAGGCCAGGGGAGTAGCATGGAATGTGACATGCTAGAAGTTTGCTTACAGCATGAGATGGAGGACTCTGCAGCTGATCAGGATGTGGAAACTTTAGAAGGACTGCCAAATGGCTAGGTACTGGGATTGCTGTGGTTCAAAGTACTTAACAGTTGATCTTAATGTATCACATAAGGTCTGGATGCTGTTTTTAAACTGATGGTATCGTGTAACTGCTCAAGCATGCTCCTCCATTGTTGGGGAGGGACAGGGTGGGAGATAGGGAGTAGTCGTAATGTTGTACTACTGTTGAAAACAATAAGAGAAATATAAAAAATAATAACTATGTGATATCCATAATAAGTGAAAAACCCTAATATATATATACAGCCTACTTTCATTAAACACATTCAAAAGTATTTGCATTAGGCACTGTTAACAAGTCTTACCTGCCAAGGTTTAATATTGTGGAGGGACACACATGTGCTATTGGCAAAAGGACCTTCTCCAGGTATACAGGACTGCATGGTAAGTAGAGTATGAGCCACTGCATAGGCGGCATTGTAAATGTTGTACGTAAGCCTCAGGTCTGAATCATCTGGTTATTGGCTGCTTGATGGCTCAAGCTTCTCATCACCAGAGCAGAGGATTTTGCCTGTACTAGTTGTGGTGTTGTCCATAGTTAAGTTGTTTCCCAGCTTAGGCCATTGGCAACCAAAAGCTGCTTCCCAAAACCGTTGCACAAACATATAATTTGGTGAGTTAAGAGGGTTAACCTTCAAGAGGTGCTCTGTAAATCCTGGCATTTGTCCTTCATGAATAGCAAATCCAAGGGTGCCACTAAATGAGCTGGCAATCTCCTTCGGTAAGTAAACAGGCATGGACCAGGCTTCACTGCCTATCCATGTCTTCCCACTCATCCCCAGCCTTGCATACTCAACCATTAAGTGCCTGAGGAATGGTCCAGATGTGAAAGCAAGAACAACTTTAGCTAAAGAACCTTTGATCACTTCCAAGATGCGGTTGACTTTCAGGATTGATGTGAAGTTAGGATCGGGTAGTGTTTCATGGAAAGCAATGCAGATTCCAGCTCCTTCAAGGTCCTTCTTCAGGATCTGGGATGCCTGGAATCTATAGTCCTCATCGCTGACCAATATACCCACCCAGGTCCAGCCAAATTGTACGACCAGCCAGACAATCCCATGAGCCTGATAATCATTGATTGGAATGGTCCGGAGAAACGATGGAAACTGTTTGTTGTCACTGAACTGGGAACTGGAAGTAGAATAGCTGACCTACGTAAAGAGATTTGTTTATATTACTTAGTATAGAGCATAACTTCAGGAGTTGCCATGTGGTCTTATTTGTTGTGTCGAAGGAAAATCCTAGGTGTGTCAGTTAAGGTTCTCTATCTGCTTTCCCTGGAGGCCTTTTTGCCTGGCATTGCAACCATAGAACTCTTGTCACTCTGATGCGCTTTTACTCTCAAATCTAGGTATACTTTTCTGCTCCACACTTCGCCTGCTATAACCAGCAAAGAGTCTATGGTCAGAAATTCTGTAGCACGGTAATTGTTCACAGAGTTGCAATCAATGAGTTTCACAACTTGTAACTGTGTTCTCTCTTCTCTTCTATACAACTGTTCTCTCCCTGTTGAATGGTAAACTGCTATTACAGGCAGTTCCCTATTACTTTGGACAGCACACAAGCAGTTTGCACAGCATCCAGGTGCATGTATGTGCACATTATTACTTGTAGCCCCTAGACATATTATGCTATATTGCTATGTTTCTTGTTATGGCACATTAATAAGTTTGCGATTCATTTTGGGTGATTAAAGGGGGAGTGAATGTTACTGAGATCCTCTATTGTTATTAAATTTCCACTATTCTGGGTTATTACGTTCAA
Source organism: Calotriton arnoldi (assembly GCA_963921515.1). Taxonomy (NCBI): domain Eukaryota; kingdom Metazoa; phylum Chordata; class Amphibia; order Caudata; family Salamandridae; genus Calotriton; species Calotriton arnoldi. The sequence continues at coordinate 502,279 of CAWUFW010006817.1, forward strand.
ATTAATCTGTTGTAAATCCCATATGTGTACTTTTTGAACATATATCATTATGTTATCCTTCTTTTATTATTAATAATTAAATTATTTAAAGGGGACCTTATCCTTTTTCATTAATGTTATTATTGTTTTTATTAACCTTATCCTTTCCCATGTGTTATTTACCTATACACATCCTTATACCTTACCCTCAAGTTTACCTTACCTTATATTCAGCAGTCCCTTCCTGTTATTACTGACATCTTTTGCTGTCCGGAAAAAACCTCAAGTTACTTGAGAGCCAGTATTCAGTGCTAAACATTTTCTTCCTTGCCCTTTGATTAGTGTTACTTTGTTGTCATAATGGTCCCATTAAAATGTTACACAAAGGCCTTGATTAAGGGTTTGGTGCTAAATACCACCAAGTTACACATAGGGTAAATAGTGATACCACTGGGTTCGATAAATAACACGTTTAAAAAAGCACTGATTATGAGTTTTTACTGTGTACAGCGGAATCGTTATTTAGCGCATGTGTTAAATAGTGAATGCATGTTCTTTAGATCATATGGTAAATACCCAATGTGTTATTTAGGGTAAACGCTATGTACCTAACCCAATGAATAGTACATGCATAAAACATCAGGACGTGGCCATTTTCAAGCACTGGAAGTTCCTGGAGTATAGCAATTATTCCCTAGAGAACAGAAAAAGCGAGAGCAACATGCAAAATGACTTTAGGACACCCCAAAACTCCTTCCTGTGTGGGAGTGTGCAGACATTCATTGTGTGTGGACAAAGCACCTTGAAACAAGACAAACATAATCTACCATCATCCTCTGATTTCACTTGTTCATCAATCATTCGACATCTCCCAAACTCTTCTATCATGGACACAAGCATGTAAAATAAGTGCAAGTTTAGGGATCCTGAGCTGGAGGTCCAAACCAAAGAGGTGGCAAGCTCCATGACAGTATAATGTGCCCTCTCATGCTGAAGATGCCACCGAAAATTAACAAAAACTTGTTTGTAGGAAATAATGGCCAAAATCAATACTGAATCAACATATCCACATGATGTTTAAGAGTATTAAAAACAGGTTCTAAACCTTGAAATTCTAGGAATGTAAGCAAGTTGCTAAACACAAGCAATAAATCTTGGTATGACATGGCAACTGGTGTAGGTCTCTACCTCAGCTCACCTCAAGCTTTGGTGAAAACTATTTGACCAACCTCTACATGTCCGATGGGGAAGAAATGAAAGGATGTCTTGAGGTCGGAGAGATCCAAGGTAACAGTCATGAGAGTTGTAGTTGAAGTATTGTGGTTGTTAAAAAGTTGACTTGGATGAGAATCATCATCATTGTGAAGAGTGGCTGATGTAGTTTGTTACACTTATTCACATTGATCCATGTATATGCATAGAGGTTAACAACTCTCCAATGGTACAGCCGACATGTATTGATCTTGGACTACAACAATCATAATGCACTGTAATCTTGATAATAAAGGACTGATCTGTCTGCCCAGTACCTTAAGGGTGATATGTTATCCAGCATGACTAATGTGGCTTCCCATCAGGATCAAAACATTGTGGTTTCAGCCAGAGCACCTAACACACCAGTTCAGTTTACTCATCACAAAGCATTTGTACATAATTAGTGTGTAAGAAAACAGGCCCTTTTTGCAGATGTCTCCCTCCCTACTTTTTCCCCCCAGTTGGACTACTAGATGCGGTTTTCGATTCTAACAGTGCATTGGAGCCTGCTAACCAGTCCCCAGTGCCAGTGTTCTTTCCTCAAAACTGATATGTGTGAATTGGTAATCCAAGTGTGAAAGGACTTTACCACTCTTATATGTCCCTAATATATGGCAGTGGTATCCAGGGCACAGGTGGTAAAGAGGTCCCCAGGGTTTGCAGAACTGCTTGTGCCATCCTGAGTGACCCAAATTAACTGCTGACAGCAGGCCTGACATTGCAGACTGCAGGAGTAGTGCACACTGGTCAAACTCGACTTTACCCTCACCACGTGTGGCAAAGTCAATTCACTATCTTTATTATATACCTCTCACCCCTAAGGAAGGCGTCTTAAAGGCCAGGAGGCAGGGTGCATTATATTAAAGGTGTGGGCATGTAAGTGCAAGCTTATATGACCCTAAAGTGCCCTTTACCATTAAAGGACCCTGTTAGAAATGGGGGTCTCTCGTTGGCAGAGGTAGGTACCTTTGTCCAAATAGGGACCCTTGCTTCTAGTCAGGGTAAGGGGGATACACTTCTAAAATAACCCCTGCTCACCCCCTTGGTAGCTTGGCATGAGCAGACAGGCTTATCTTAGAGGCAGTGTGTAAAGCATTTGTGAACACATACAGTAATGCAGTGAAAACACTACAAATGGACACCACAACAGTTTAGAAAAATAAGTAATCCATATCTAAACCAAAACAAGACCGAATGACAAAAATCCACAATACAGTAATATAAATATGACTTTCAGATGGTAGAAATAGTTCAGTTCAAAGCAAATTGCAGATGCGACACTTTTCACACAAAGTACCTGGGATGCATTATGCAAACAAACAAAAACGAGCTGCAGGGAAGGTGATGCGTTGGCTCCTCACACTCAGGGAAGGTGATGCGTCAGATCCTTGCTCTGGGGAGGTGATGCGTCGGTTCCTTACTGCTGCGCAGGGGAGGTGATGCGTCGGTTCCTTACCGGAGAGGAGGTGATGCGTCGGTTTATTACTGCGTGGGGAGGTGATGCGTCGGATTCTTACTGTGTCCCCCAACAATGTGACAAACGTGGTGCCTCGATGCGATGCGTCGATCCGGGAGGATGCATGGCTTCTTCCAGCTCCCAGTGGAAACCAGTCTCTAGAGGTCCAAAACAACTGCAGGCACCTCTTTGCAGGTCAGAACTCCCAGCAAGGAAGTTCAGGGGAGCTGGTGGTGAAGTCTTTGTGTCCCTGAGACTTCAGAACAGGAGGCAAGCTCAGTTTCAAGCCCTTGGAGATCTTCCTCAAGCAGGGGACACAGCAAACAGCAAAGACCTTTTCTCCTTTCCTTGGCAGCAAGTAGCCACTGCAGGCCAACCCCAGACACCAAACAGCACAGGGGCAGTATTCCTCCTCAGCTTCTCTGGCTCTTCTCCTTGGCAAAGGTTCCTCTTGATTTCCCAGAAGTGATCTAAAGTCTGGGGTCTGGGCCCCTCCTTTTATACCCAAAATCCTTTGCTCTCTGAAGGTAGACAGTGTCTGTACCCAGCCAAAACCAGTTCTGTGGGGCACTTTGCAAGTGCACAACAACCTCCATTGTCAGTGTGAGCTCTGGCTCCAGACACACCACAGGGGTGCGGAGCCATCATTGTGGAAGGCAGGCACAGCCCTATTCAGGTGCAGGTGCTACTCCTCCTACCACTCCAAATGCAGACCAGGCCTATTCAGTCCAGCCCTGACTCATCCGGCTCTCTGGAGCCACTGCTCCTCCCCAGCCCCTGACACTCCAAAGCCAGACATGCAATACACAGACTTAGCAGAGGCATACGGGATGGCTAAGCAAGAAAATACCTACTACCTAAAAGTGGTATTTTCAAACACAGAATGTAAAAATCACCCTCACTAAAAGATGCATTGTAACATTCTGAGTTCAGGCATATCAAACTTTATTTTCCTACCTTGTTCCCAGGGGTAGTTATGTTTATAAGATGTTATAAACAAACTCCCCATTCTGTCAGGTAGCCTTGCATAAGTGAAAAATGAAATTGGCAGTAAATCACTATCAGGACATACCACACACACAAGGGCACACAAGGGCATGTCCTGCCTTTCACATACAATGCACCCTGCCCACAGGGGTACCTTGGGCCTACCTTGACTAATATGTAGAAAAGGGAAGGTTTAGGAACTGGCAAGTGGGTGCACGTGCCAAGTCGACATGGCAGTACTAGACTGCACACAGGCTCTGCAATGGCAGGCCAGAGTTATATTTTAAAGGCTGCTTCTGTGGATGGCACAATCAGTGCTGCAAGCCCACTAGCAGCATTTGATTTAGAAGCCCTGGGAACACACAGTGCACTGTACTAGGGTCTGACTAGTAAATCAAATAGACAATCATGGAAACACGAATCCATAACAATTTACAGGGAGATCATATGCACTTTAGCACTGATCAGCAGTGGTAAAGTGCGCAGAGTCATAAAACTACCAACAACAGGTCAGAAAAAATACAGGAGGAAGGCAAAAAGTCCTGGGATGACCCTGCAAGAAGTGCCAAGTACAACACGACCCCCTTCCAGCCTAAAACCAGGGTAGACTAATCAATACCTTGATGGGCTTCCCTGCTTGGGGCGATAGAACATGGACCCTGGCCCGCAACTGTGTCAGGATCCATCGGACTGCCCACCACCTTCCGCACTCCAGCAGTAGTGGGGCAACTATTCAGGGTGAATCCTGGGGCGCTAGGTGCATTTCACTCACTTACATCCTACCTAGGAAGACTGCCTGTCGGGTGGGGGCTCCTAGCAGGTTCTCAACACATGCCTCTCGCCCTCGGCTCATCCCCTCTTTTACTCCCCGTGTTCCCTGAGGAAGAAAAGCTGACTTATATTTCTTTAATTCTCTGCTCCGGTATGTGGTGGTGTTTCCCTTATCTTTGTTTCCAGGCCACGCCAGAGCTCGACTCAGCAATCTCCATGACTCAGCAGCCTCAGTGACTCAACCAGCCTCCATGACTCAGCAACCTCCATGACTCAGCAGCCTCCATGACTCAACAAACCTCCATGACTCAGCAGCCTCCGTGAGTCAGCAACCCCCATGACTCAGCAGCCTCCGTGACTCAACAAGCCTCCATGACTCAGCAATCTCCATGACTCATCAGCCTGGCAAAAGGTATTTAGCTCTCACCCAGGCTCATCTTCAGTGCTTCGCATTCAGTTTCCTGTTGAAGATACTGCGGCGTGATGGCTCTTCTCTGCAGGGGCTGGTCGGACGAGTCCTGTTCCATCCTTGCTGCTGCTACTCGCTGATAAGTCTAAATCCTTTTTGGGCTACATTTAACTCTTGTGCTCAGTGAAATTCCATTGTTTTGACCCCCCGGCTCATTTCTGGTTATCGGGGAGATCTTGGGTAACTGCGCACGAAACTCTTCGCAGTCAGAGACTTCCTGACTTCATTTCCTATATCACAGTTCCCTCTTGTTCCCACTCAGCTTACTTTACGCTACTTGCCTAGATTTTGGTCATTTCCTCCTCATATCATTTATGTAATTCGTGCATAGTCCTTGTTGATAGAAGTGTATATTATTATTGCAGTGTTTATTGTTATCCTGTTACGTCACGTTTTTTTCTCGCTGAAAGAAAGTCTTGGTAACGCTTTCAAGCCTTGGACATACTTCAGCTGAAGGATACAGATTATGTCTTATCTCATTGAAATAAGAATGTACGGTGTGCTTATGTGTAATCTTCGTTGGCAAAATATTGTGTGAGTGTGTATTTACCTTTGGCGCAATATTGTGTGAGTGTGTATTTATCTTTGGCGCCATATGGTGTGAGTGCAGTTCTGATTAATTCTAATCATTCTTTTATCATGACCCAATGGAGAAGTTTATGCATGATATATGTCATTGATTATTTGTGTTCTTATTGATGTCTTTTACTACTGCTGCAGGAGCTGGTCTCCATACTCATTCCTAGCTTTAGGACAGATGTCCTAGATTGTTCTGTGACCCAGAGTTTGCTTCTCCACCGGCACGAACGCGCACCAGTTGTTTCTTTCTTTATTTTAGCTTTTTGTTTTAACTAATTATTTTAGTTTATTATTTGTTCCCAAACCCCCTTCCCTTGAGATTATCAGATGAGCACTGGTGTCTCTGGTTCAGTGTTCGTCGGATGATTTCTGGGGATTGTTGCGGTCCAGCTGCCTCTGCGTGTCCAGCAGAGAGAAGAACGCGTTCCAACGTTCATCTTCCCAGATTGGTTCCTGATAGAATGCGCAGCCCTTAAAAAATAAAAAATAAATTGTTTTCTTGTCCCGCCCAGGCAGCATGGCGTCCGGTTCTTTTGACGTTTCTGCTCTTAACAACACCTTGAGGGATCTCCAACGACAGGTAGAGTTGGCGCGAGTGGAGAACCAAACCTTGTGGTCACATGTAATAGGGATGTCCCAAAGATTAGATCGAGTACAGAATCGGGGAGCTGACTCTGGAGCTCGCCTTCCTACAGGTGGAACTTACCCCTCTCACTTACAGGCATGTCAACAAATAGCGGTTCCTTTGGCACCCCCTGAGCAAGGGGATCCTCAGAAATTACATGTTTTTCTTACACAATGTAAATTAAATTTTTTATGTAGACCAGCTGCGTTTCCAACACCCGAGTCTAGAGTAGCCTTCATTCTCTCATATCTATCTGGGGATGCGGCAGCCTGGTCCACAACCCTTGTGGCCAATGATGATCCTGTGTTATATTCCTTTGAGCAGGATCTCAGGTGCATTTTCGACCGACGAACCTCCACACAGACAGTAGACAACAAACTACTGGATCTATGCCAAGGGAACAGAGATCTCCTTGCCTACCTCACACAATTTAACAGACTGGTGGTAGAGGCCCACTGGCTAGAACACAAAAGAGCATCATTATTGTACAGAGGATTGCGTGATGAACTCAAAGATATGCTGGCTCAGGTGGTCGACCGCCGTCGAGACTGCGATGCGCTCATAATACTGGTTCTTCAATTAGACCATCGGTTGGCGGAACGACGAGGGGAGAAGAAACATGCCGAGAACAGAGTACCCCCACCTTTGCCCCATACTGATTCCTGATTATTCTGCAATGCGATAATGGATAGCAGAGAACCCATGCAGATCAAGTCGGTTCGACCTCCCCTTTCCAAGACCGAAAAGGAGAAAAGACGGCGCGACAACCTTTGTCTGTATTGTGGCCTAAGTGGTCACTTTGTGAACGACTGCACCAAGAAACCTAAGAAACATTGGAGAACACCAAACTTCCGAAAGGGTACTGTGGCCAACACTAACCAGATTGCCACCACCCATGTCACTTTGAATGTATAATTATCTGGTCCCAATTTTCACCTCCAGAGGGTGCTAGTCATGATCGATTCAGGGGCCACAGGAAACTTCTGTGATTGGGGATTTGCTCGCACTCACAGAATTCCTGTGACAAGAAAAAACATCATCGAACAAGTCTGTGCTGTTGACGGTTCCCCGTTATCCTCTGGGCCCCTTTCTCATAGTACTATCTCCCTGGTCATGGAAACACTCACAGGGCATAAAGAACAGTGCCAACTGGATTTAATAGATGCCCCCCAGTACGGTGTTATATTAGGCATCCCATGGCTGGTAAAACATAACCCCACCATAGACTGGTGTAAGCGAACCGTCACCTTTCTGTCCGAGTACTGCTCTAAGTTTTGTATAGGTCATGTTTCTGCACCCCATACCACCACCTCTTTATCATCTCAAAAGCAAGTAATCGCCACAAACCTTACTGGTCTGCCAAATAAATATCAAGACTTTGCTGATGTTTTCAATGAACAAAAAGCAGAAACTCTTCCCCCTCATCGGGAATTTGACTGTCAAATCGATCTAGAACCAGGGGCGCGGGTTCCCTGTAGCCGTATTTACGCCTTAACGGTAAAGGAGAACGACTTCCTAAAAATATACCTAGACAAATATCTGGCTAATGGATTTATCCGCCATTCTAAATCACCGGCCTCCTCTCCCCTTTTCTTCGTCCCTGGAAAGAAGGGGACCTCCATCCTTGCATTGACTATCGAGTCTTAAGCCAGGTGACCATTAAGAACCGGTACCCCTTACCACTCATTGCCTCCATGATGGATCAAGTACAATCCGCCACCATCTTCACCAAACTGGATTTACGTGGTGCATATCATCTAGTATGGATGAGAAAAGGTGACGAGTGGAAGACGGCCTTTTGCACCAAGTTCGGGCTTTTTGAGTACCAGGTGATGTCATTTGGTCTATGCAACGCCCCGGCCACCTTCCAGCACTTGGTGAACAGCGTTCTACAAGAGTTTTTTGATATTTTTGTACTAGTGTACACTGATGACATTTTGATCTTTTCGCACTCCCTTTCCGAACATATTGAACATGTGCGAAAAGTATTACAGGCATTACGCGAAAACCAACTATTCGCCAAGATGGAAAAATGTGCCTTTCATGTCACTACAGTGCACTTTTTGGGATTTGTTATTTCACCTGAAGTTTGGCTATGGATTCCGCCAAAGTACAAGCCGTCCTCCAATGGCCAGCACCCAAGTGCATGAAAGATATCTAACGCTTTCTTGGCTTCGCCAATTTCTATCAGCGCTTCATCACAGACTTCTCAAAAGTGGTTGCCCACATCACAACTCTCCTTTGTAAAGGTAAAAAATTGTGGTGGAGCCCGGAAGCGGAGCAGGCTTTTCAACATCTCAAAGAGGCCTTTACGTCTGCACCTATTCTTTTGCACCCTGACTCAAACCAACCATTCTATCTAGAAGCCGATGCCTCGAATATTGCTCTAGGTGCTATATTATCTCAAAGACACCCAGACACAGGGCAGCTCCACCCAGTGGCTTTTTTCTCCCGAAAACTTGCCGAGGCTGAAAAGAATTATACCATCTTTGATAAAGAACTATTGGCTGTCAAGGCCGCTTTTCAGGAGTGGAGACATTATCTTATGGGCACAAAACATCCAGTCACTGTGTACACGGACCACATGAACTTACAATTCTTGAAATCAGTCAAAGCGCTCACGCTCCGGCAATTATGCTGCTCGTTGTTTTTCGTAGATTTCTCCTTCGTAATCACATTTCGACCCGGGCAAAAGAACGGAAAGGCTGACGCTCTTTCCCGACCCACTCTAGAGGCAGAACAACCGAATGTACCTCCTTTTTTATTGGTAAAAACAAACTTTGTGAACAACATCAACATCACAGATGTTTCATGGTTGGAACAAATACAACAAGCCTCTGCTCAGTTCGATCAAGAAAAATGGATAAAGGAACACCCCGACAGAGACGTGGTAGAGGGTATATTATACCATCAAAAACACTTGTTTCTACCCACACCAGCTCTTCAACACGAAGCCTTGGGGTGGTGTCATGACTCTCCACTTTCTGGTCATCATGGAATCACGAAAACACTCGAAATACTGCAAAGGGATTATTGGTGGCCGAACATGCATTTTGATTGCCATCAGTACGTGAAAACATGCGACACTTGCGCTCAAACTAAATCGGAACGACGAAAACCCGCGGGGTTGCTTAATCCTCTTCCAACACCACCTTCACCTTGGCATTCAGTATCTATAGATTTAATAGTTGATCTACCTAAAGACCAAGGATTTACATCGATCGTGGTGGTAGTCGACCTGTTAACTAAAATGTGTCATTGCTTCCCAACTAAAGTGTAGTAGTGAGCCTCAGCAAGGCCTACCAGTGCTTAGGGGTTCACCCTTCTCTGCACAGAGTCCTCAGACACTTAGGAAGAAGTTGGCATAGAAACTGGAATAAGAAAGACAGAGTTTATTAAACCTCATGAGGTGGAGCTAAATTCGCACATCACCTTTCAGTAATGCATGAAGTAGCACACTGAATGGAAGGACCATGGTCCTTTTATACCCACACAGGGGCTCAAATGAAGGCGGTACAAACACAAATGCTGGTTTTAGATACATATAAGGTCATACAGAAAATGCACAGTCGACAAGTGGGTGGAGCTAACAGTTTCTACTTCTAGTAGACACATCCTGACATTTATAAACTCGGAACAGCTGCAAGCTCAACTGAGCATGTGCAAAGCAAGAGGAACTAAATATAACTTGTCTCTAGGCAGATTTCAAGAGCAGTTAACAGGAAGGTAGGACAGAGCACATGGTGAGCACATGGCAGCACATGGCAACCAAAATGGCTGCCAGAAATACAAAATGGATTCCACAAAGCGGACAATTTAGCCTCTAAATACAGGCTGTCTTTAGCCAATGCTTAACTTAAGTGCTGCCAAATTACAACAGACGACCCTTTCAGCATTGGCTGAAGACATTCGTTTATCTGGGGTAATCTAGATATTCATCCCGTACATCTATTAACATTATTTCGGCCACCTCTTTATTCAACATTTGTTGGGCCTTTGTTTCAGCAACGTTCCCTTTGGCAGGTATACAAGCAGAGATGCAAATGGAGCAAAGCATTGGACCACATTGGATACATACACAGCATGAAAAAAGTATCAACATTACATACAGGATAGTCAGTAGCTTCCAGCCCCAAGCAGAAACAAGAGTCCAAAACCATCTAGTCTAATTCTAAGTTTCAGGGCTCTGATGTATTTCAGTGACTATCTATTTCAATTTCAGAATAGCCAACAGCACATACCTAATAAAAACATTTTCAATAGACTTTTCCAGTATTTCTTTTATGAGGGCTAGAGTATCAATTAATATACTTAAGGAAAGAGTAAAGTAACATTTTTAAACTGCTCAGATGAACTTTTCTCGTGCAGAATAAACATTACTCCTAAAAAAATATTAATGCAGTCAGACATATTATTACAAAAACAATCCTGGCTCCGGGGGACCAGGAGGACCACACAGGGCCATAGGAATTAGGACAAGGAGCCGCAAAGGGCTGTTCCTCCTCAAAAATGGGACGACCAAAGGGGTACATTACTAACAAAAAAAGAGTCCTTGGGAAATTGTAGCCGCTGTACAAACCAGCCAGAGGGAGTCTTCTCCCTGTGTCCGTTTGAGCCTCACAGGCAGGCTCTTGTTGTTCCCACGGTGGAGCTGCACAACTCGCAACTCAAGAATCACAGCCCAGTTTGAGAAGAAAAAGTCTTTCTTTCAGAATGGGGCAATCACCCCCCAGGGCAAATACCCTCAACGATCCTGTCCAGTGTCTCAGGCAGTGCACCAGTTTTCTTCACTTTAATCTAACAAGCACCAAGGGCACAGCACCTGTACCCTAAACTCAAGTCCTTCCCTAACTCCTGTATTGCACCACTGGCGCACTGCTCTTTTGTTGGGGCCACTGATTGTAGCCAATATGCTCAGGCATCCCTTGATCAACAAACAAAGGCGTAGACTTGCATTCACTTTGGGACCAGGACTCAAGGCCTGAAGCAACCCTTGTTTCAAAGGGGTCACCTCAAGCAAAAGCCTCCTTGCCGTCCTTATCGGTCTGTGACTCTCTCAGCTGGGCGGCATCAAAAACTGGATCCACAGAAAGATTTCTTCATCCTGATTTGTGACCCCGTCTTTCGCCCAAGACAGTGGCAGGGGTACACACTTTACATCCCAGTGCTTCCGGCCTTCACTGAGGTCCTAGTTGCCAGCAACGTCTGTGCTAGTTCCCTTTATCTTGACTGTAGGCTGGACTGGTGCTGACTCCCAGGCTGGATCTGATGTCCGGGCCCCTCTGGCAATGGTTGTAGGGCAGCAAATATCTATTGGTGGGCAGAACAAAAAGTCTTTAGACAAGGCATAAAAATAATCTATCAACAGAGAGGATAGTCTCAGAATACTCTCTTAGTCCTGGGGCCCCATTCATTAGCAAGGCACCCAAGAACCACTTCATCTTATCTGAGAATAAAAAAAAACACCCTAGACCTATTGGCAAGTATAAAAGGAACGTTTTGGTGAACTGACAAGAGTAATACATCACCCAATCCCAAACAGCCAAGGAAGTCTGTGTTCATTTACTAAATTCTGAGGAAAAAGAAAAACAATACAGACATACTCAAAATCCTTACATTTGTATATTCCTATATTATTCATCTGAAGAACCTCAAGAAAAGAAACTTTTCCTACACTACTACTTATGAACCTTGCATTACTTGTACAGGACTGCAGACACTTCTAAAATACTTTCTCTTAATAAAAACACCTACATGTTACACTTAAGGTCATGCTTTCATGTTATAGGCGCAGCAGGAAAAATCTAAAACTGCTAATTTAACAGATTCTTATTGCAAAAAGAACTAAACTTCAACATAGTGGGTACATTTTCTCCAGCAGAACATGTTATGACAAACAAACTCCTTAAAAACAATATTTTCCTTCAAAATGTTTGCTAAGGATCACATGGGCGTCTTTCCTGCATTCTACTTTTCACGATCCGGACTATGCAACATCATTTTCAAAAGGAAAAAACCCTATCTCCAGCTCTAATAAGGGCTGTCAGCTCAATTACACAGACTAGCTAATAAAAGACTAGCAATGCCCTTGCAAAACTGTATAGAACATGAGAATAACATAAACAATAATGGTATTGCCACCTGAGATTTTTGAACAGAAACCCCCACTATACAGTTCCCTTTAAAGGTCAAATAAGGGAACATCAATCTGTTCTACTCATTCTTTCATACAGGATGGGCAGTAACATAGTATATATGTTTCATCATTTTATTAATGCTAACAATTTTTAAAACAGTATTACTGAATAGCCAATAACTATCTCATGGCTATTTCCTAGACAGCTTAGACAGACTCAAGAGAGAGTGAGAAAAGAGAGAGAAAACATAATTTTGCCTACCCTTAATTTGTATAGGAGCTAGCCTCCTTCCCCCATTTTGACAGTAGGAAAACCTGAAACAGGTTTACCTTCTGTCAATACTATTTACCCCTATTTGTGGCAACTGGGCACAAACAACTTGTAGGACATATCTTAGAAAGTGGCTATTTTCTGATTAAGCCTAACACAAGCACATTGAGTACTGTGGAAAGCGTTAGTAACCAATGTACCAATTCCTTCAGCAATTGTAGTAGATTAACATGAGGGCGCATGAATGCAAACTAAAATCCATTTCCTCCTTATCTTAGCCCTTGCACAGTATTCTTTAAACTAAAACCATTATTTTTATATACATGACAGATCAATGCTCAACTGAGGGCTGCTTTTCCTTCATTTCATATGACTGCGCAAAACGTGTGTTTGCCAAAAATAGGAAGCAAAGCTTCTCATTCCTCTCTCTGCGCTGTCATCTCGTCTTTCAAAAACTTTTCAGAGGTCGAAGTGGCCAAGCAAACCTTACCCTTCACCCTGCTAACTTGCTAAATGCAGAACTCCGACCTTTGACCCGTTCAGCAGCTGGTCATTTTTTTTTTTGCAAGGCTTGCCATGCGGTTTTTGTAATTCAAAGCAACTCTGGAGAATCACGGCTGATAGGCAGTCCTGTCCGGTGTGTTTGCCAGTAATTTAAAGGTAGGATAATAACTTCTGCTGTGGTTTCTGTATACTTATTTTCATTTGTGTACAGTGTGTTGGGTGCAGTAGGTCAGCTGTTTATTCTATACTTGCATGTGTACTTTATTGAAGCCTCTGATCAGTTTAAAAATTGCCCTGAGTGGCAGAATTGCTTTTAAAATAGTGACTTTTGCTCAATTTCGACTTTGGTGGTAGGGGCACTTAAAAATGAATATCCTACAATATTTTGGCATATTAGGGATCACCAGGGTGTCCTCTAGATATCCCAGAGATGGGGGATCAGAAATGTATAAGGTATACCCTTAAAAAATAGGTTTGTATATGCCTAGATAAAGTGAAATTTCACATTGTACTCCCCACATCATGGTAAAGTGCTACTCAAATCCAACTTTGATGCTAGGAGCTATATATTATTCACAATATGATTATCAGACATTACAAAAGATCAAAAACAATTTTATGGCAATTATTTTTAAGAAACATTTTTTCCCTGCATAGAATCAAAATTCTCCTCCTTTATATATATTTTTTTTAAAACTAATAATCACAAACCCTTTTGATGGTTCCATATATGAAAAGCAAGCCTCATTCCTTTCCTATCACCTTTAAATGTATTCATTTATAATACAAAGCACAGAAGCCTTACTAAAACTGAAAAAGTCTGCGCCACTTTTTAAAAGGACAGTTATTATTTAACAGCAGAACCACAGATGTACTTGTTAAAAAGGCATTAAGAAAGGAAATCCCTACTTTCAATTTTGTTCTCTGTTATCCAAAATAATGAAACTGGTTTTTTGAAACTTTTAAAATAATGCAGGCCTTCATACCAGTCTTACACTGACTTAAAATTTCGCTGACTCAGCATTCCTGTCTGTGGCCGTGATCAGGAATAGCCATATGCTATTTATGCAGCTGTTGTTTGTCAGCAGGCGTCGAATTTTCACGCCTTTCTCAGGAAAAAACCCCTTTATTATTTGAAATACCCTGACAGAGTTAAATCCCCATTTGCTGTGTCAAACAGTTTCTTTTCAGTTAGTCAGTTTAAACACAGCTGTTGGAAAGCTTTTTTCTCGGGTGCTGAAAGAAAAGCATGTCACAGTCTATTTAAAAACTGAGGCATTTCAATGCAGTCAAATCTATCTTTCTATAATGTGTATTTAGTTCAGCAACGACCAAATTCACTCAAATTATGTGCATGCCTTTTAATGTCTAATACAATGTATCTAAGGAAAATGCTGTAACATGTATTTTAGTCTATTGATTACAAAACACACAATTTCGTTTTTCTTCCTCTGTATGAGGCCTATTTTAATCCTATTGAATACGAATTCTAATTTTATCTTTAGCATTGTGGCAATTTGCACACATGTATAGTGTCTTACTCTGTCAATTTAATAGTAACATGCAGCTGTTTAGCATATGTTATATAATTCATTTCTGGATTTTTATTTAATATGTAAGTAACTAAATGACAGTTTGCATAACAGAATGATGACAGCAAAAAAACATAAACAAACTCATTGAGCTCATTCCAGACAGTTACAGAAGGGGGTCATACACTCAGAACACACAACATAGCGCGCTTAAAGCTAGCCATTCTTACACAAAGAGCGCAATCGCTATTTACTCACACAAGTATCACCAATGTCAAACCACATAGACATTGAAACACACATTTAACCCACAAATCAACACTTAGGACTTTAAGACAGCTTACAAATTGTACGCAAGACCAAACTATTTGTAAATACTAATTGTAAGTCATATTTACAAGAAGAGCTCTCAAAAGTAGCCCAAAAAACTGTTCCATGGTCAAGAAGCCAAAATACACCAAATTCGTCATTTTTGGCTGGTAGAACACTCAAAAAGCGCTCTGCATATCACCACTTATGAATGTTACTAAGTGCACAGATCAGGATCCGTTTTATGTACATATTTAGTTCCATGGGGTACTTAGTCACCAAGAAAGAAATATCTTTTTACTATATCTAAACCTATTTAGGTATCCCCTCTGAGGGGAGTCAACTGAGTACTTACTAAATCCCTATTGGTACCTCCAAAACAGCAACACTTTCTGCGAAGTGTGCTAGAAACAGGCATGCCAAAAATAGTGCAGAATATGCAGTATTATAATCAAAGTAGCGCTTAAGGTACTCTTCGTACGTTGCGCTGTTCAAACAATTTCAAATAGAGAAAAATCTCCTCATTACCTGCCTATATGAATTGCAATGCATATATAACTTACAAAACAAATTCCAAAATTGGCCAATCATACAAACAAAGCCACAGTAAGTGTTACTAAAACTACCTTACCAATCAAAGGCATCAAACCAACAGCAAGTGCCGCAAAACGGCTCTTACCAATCAAATGGTGTCCAGGTTCCAACTGCCAAGTTCTCAAATCGACCAAATGGTCACTGCACGGCGAATCAACAAAAGAGATCTCAGTCAAGGACCGGCACCGCCGGGATGGTCAGATCAGAAAGAAAGGAAAAATGCCATGGGTGCCAAGACTCAGGTCTCCTCAGGCAGCGATCGCGTCCAAGAGCGAGATTCCAATCCTTCGTCTTGACCAGTCCTTCGGGCATCCGAGTCACTGATGAGTCCCACGTTGGAAGCGCCAATCTGTAGTAGTGAGCCTCAGCAAGGCCTACCAGTGCTTAGGGGTTCACCCTTCTCTGCACAGAGTCCTCAGACACTTAGGAAGAAGTTGGCATAGAAACTGGAATAAGAAAGACAGAGTTTATTAAACCTCATGAGGTGGAGCTAAATTCGCACATCACCCTTCAGTAATGCATGAAGTAGCACACTGAATGGAAGGACCATGGTCCTTTTATACCCACACAGGGGCTCAAATGAAGGCGGTACAAACACAAATGCTGGTTTTAGATACATATAAGGTCATACAGAAAATGCACAGTCGACAAGTGGGTGGAGCTAACAGTTTCTACTTCTAGTAGACACATCCTGACATTTATAAACTCGGAACAGCTGCAAGCTCAACTGAGCATGTGCAAAGCAAGAGGAACTAAATATAACTTGTCTCTAGGCAGATTTCAAGAGCAGTTAACAGGAAGGTAGGACAGAGCACATGGTGAGCACATGGCAGCACATGGCAACCAAAATGGCTGCCAGAAATACAAAATGGATTCTACAAAGCGGACAATTTAGCCTCTAAATACAGGCTGTCTTTAGCCAATGCTTAACTTAAGTGCTGCCAAATTACAACAAAAGGGATACCTGATGCCCCCCATCTAGCTAATCTGTTTTTACAACACATAGCACGGCTCCATTGTTTACCATCACGTATCATTTCCGACCGTAGTACGCAATTTGTTTCGTACTTCTGGGGAGCATTTTGCAAATTACTTAACATTTCGGTGGACCTCTTTTCTGCATATCACCCGGAGTCTGATGGGCAAACGGAAAGAACCAACCAGGAGATCGAACAATTATTATGAAATTATGTTACCGAACAAGAGCAATGGGTTGATCACCTTTGGTTAGCAGAATTCGCCCATAACAATGTAGTAAATACATCTAGCGGATTCTCACCCTTCTACGCCCTGTATGGGTATCATCCCAGATCTTCCCCATTACTAACACAGCAGGCACTCTCTCCTAAACCTTTAGCTCAAAAACACACCTTACAACATCAGGTTCTCAACGAATTAAAAAAGAACGTGACAGGTGCAAAACTATTGTACAAGCAGTACGCGGACAGAAAGCGACATTTAGCTCCTCCTTACCAAGTAGGCCAGCAAGTGTGGTTATCCACCAAACACTTACGCTTAAAAGGGCCTCGTAAATTTCAACCATGATACATCGGTCCATTCCCCATTCTAAAACTATATCAGCAATCAGCAGTACGCCTGGCCTTACCGGCTCACTTAAAAATTCACCCTACCTTTAATGTGTCCCTTGTAAAACCCACTGATCCAAACACTCGTCCCTCGCTCCTCCACCTCCAGTAAGTGTGGAGGGTCACTTAGAACATGAAGTAAGTTCTATTTTAGATTCTCGCCGAACCAGGGGCACTTTATAATACCTGGTAGCTTGGAAAGGGTATGGCCCACAGGAACGCACCTGGGAGCCACTATCTCATGTCCATGCTCCCCGACTGTTGTGTATATTCCATCAGCGTAACTCCCACAAACCCGACCCTGTCACTGGGCCTTGGAAGGGGGGTACTGTCAGGATCCATTGGACTGCCCACCACCTTCCGCACTCTAGCAGTAGTGGGGGAACCATTCAGGGTGAACCCCAGGGCACTAGATGCATTTCACTCACTTACATCCTACCTAGGAAGACTGCCTGTCAGGTGGGGGCTCCTAGCAGGTTCTCAACACATGCCTTTCGCCCTCGCCTCGTCCCCTCTTTTACTCCCCGTGTTCCCTGAGGAAGAAAAGCTGACATATTTCTTTAATTCTCTGCTCCGGTATGTGGTAGTGTTTCCCTTAACTTTGTTTCCAGGCCATGCCAGAGCTCGACTCAGCAACCCCCATGACTCAGCAGCCTCCATGACTCAGCAACCTCCATGACTCAGCAACCTCCGTGACTCAACAAACCTCCATGACTCAGCAGCCTCCATGACTCAGCAACCTCCATGACTCAGCAGCCTCCGTGACTCAACAAGCCTCCATGACTCAGCAACCTCCATGACTCATCAGCCTGGCAAAAGGTATTTAACTCTCACCCAGGCTCATCTTCAGTGCTTCGCATTCAGTTTCCTGTTGAAGATACTGCTGTGTGACGGCTCTTCTCTGCAGGTGCTGGTCAGACGAGTCCTGTTCCATCCTTGCTGCTGCTACTCGCTGATAAGTCTAAATCCTTTTTGGGCTACATTTAACTCTTGTGCTCAGTGAAATTCCATTGTTTTGACTCCCGGCTCATTTCTGGTCAACGGGGAGATCTTGGGTAACTGCGCACTAAACTCTTTGCAGTCAGAGACTTCCTGACTTCATTTCCTATATAACAGTTCCCTCTTGTTCCCACTCAGCTTACTTTACGCTACTTGCCTGGATTTTGGTCATTTCCTCCTCATATCATTTATGTAATTCGTGCATAGTCCTTGTTGATAGAAGTGTATATTATTATTGCAGTGTTTATTGTTATCCTGTTACGTCTCTGTTTTTTCTCACTGAAAGAAGGTCTTGGTAACGCTCTCAAGCCTTGGACATACTTCAGCTGAAGGATACAGATTGTGTCTTATCTCATTGAAATAAGAATGTACGGTGTGCTTATGTGTAATCTTCGTTGGCACAATATTGTGTGAGTGTGTATTTATCTTTGGCGCAATATTGTGTGAGTGTGTATTTATCTTTGGCGTCATATGGTGTGAGTGCAGTTCTGATTTATTCTAATCATTCTTTTATCCTGACCCAATGCAGAAGTTTATGTATGATATATGTCATTGATTATTTGTGTTCTTATTGATGTCTTTTACTACTGCTGCAGGAGCTGGTCTCTATACTCATTCCTATCTTTAGGACAGATGTCACATATTGTTCTGTGACCCAGAGTTTGCTTCTCCACCGGCACGAACGTGCACCAATTGTTTCTTTCTTTATTTTAGCTTTTTGTTTTCACTAATTATTTTAGTTTATTGTTTGTTCCCAAACCCCCTTCCCTTGAGATTATCAGATGAGCACTGGTGTCTCTGGTTCAGTGTTTGTCGGATGATTTCTGGGGATTGTTGGGGTCCATCTGCCTCTGCGTGTCCAGCAGAGAGAAGAACGCGTTCCAACGTTCATCTTCCCAGATTGGATCCTGATAAACTGCAGGGGCATACTCCAGTTCTATGCCATTTGGATCCCTCTGTCCATACTCTCAGGGCCCACTAAGCTAACCCATGGGGAACCCTTTTCCTCACTTGTGGACACCATCCGTGCAGCACCTAACCTTAGCTTGCTCACAGGTGTGTCCCAACAGACAGACAGTACCCACATGGTCAACACAGTGGTGTGGCCCAGTCTACCCCGGGGGTGTGACTCCTGTCCCCCCAGGGGCCACTCTATCCACCAGGACAGCAAGCCACAGTGGCCAATGACAGTTGTCAGTGATGAGACCCAGGCCTTATGCCTCTCAGGGCTCTCAAGCCTCTGTGGCGTCAGAGAGCAGGGAGCAGTAGCCCCAGGTGCCTGGCACCCTTTGTCCACTCTCCCTCCTGTCAGGTCAGGTATGACATCCTGACACTGACCCACCAGCTTTGGGCCTGTACCCGTGGCTGGACAGGAGACTAGGGTGGGCTTTCCCACACCCGGTCCTCCTCCTCGGGGCTCCGCACCCTCCCACCTGGAGCGGTACCCCCTTCCAGAATCGTCAGGGCACCTGTGGCAGGTGTCCTGCACAATTCGTCCACCAGTTCAGGGGTTTTATCCTGCAACTGGGATCCCAGCCTACTGTCTGTACCTTTAGACTGGGCAGAGGTCAGGGGTGAGGCTGCCCTCTCCCCGCCCCCCTTACTGGGGCCCTGCACCCTCCCACCTGGAGCGGTGCCCCCAGAAGACAAAATGGTAGGGACACTGCTTACAGATGTCCTTCCCTCCAGGTTAGGCATAACCTCCTGAACCTGGCCTCCCAACCCAGGGACTACCCCGTGCGGCTTTGTACCTACCTGGCACACTAGGACTTTCTGGGGAGCACACATGCCCCCCCAAGGGTAACACATATCTCATGTATTGCGTAACAGTCTGTCTGGTGCTGATCTCCCGACCCCTGCCCATCTGATAGTGCGTGACGACCCCTCAAAACAGAAGTGGTGTCACCATGGTCACTCCTAGAAGGTTCAGCCCTTAAGGCTGGCCCCTGACCCACTGGTTCTCCCACTGACGACCGCATCCCCCTCTCACCCCTCCATCTGGATTTCTGCACCCTCCTCTCAGGAGCGGCACTGCCAGACACCAGAACTGGTGGAACTCTGCTTACAGATGCTCAAAGTTCTCCTGACACTAGGAGATCCCCCTCAATGGATGGCCTACCAGTACAGCCTAGGCTCCCCACCTGGTGTTCCCTTAGGGAACCCTCCAGGCCCCGAGACTGGGTTTCGGGTACCTTGGGATGCATCCCATTCTCACTCCTTCTCCAAGGAGACAGAACGTGAGTCCCTACACCCCTCCCACTACACCGGGACCTATCTAGGCTACTAAGAACCTTTCCCACCACTCTTGGTTGGGAAATACCTGAGCCTCCTCCATCAGGATCATCCCCAGATACCTCTTCAGACCCTCTGGAATCCACCAAAAGGTCTGCCTGCAGTGAAAGCTCCCTGGGATCAGAGAACTCACACTCCACCAGGCGTTGGCATAGCTCTGGAAAACAGGGACTTAAAATATGCTTTCCACCAACTGAGTCACACCACCCCACACAGGTGTTAACCAAGCTATCCTTTGCCTTATCATGCTGTGCCTCGCACACGTACCCCACACCACTCTCCTGAGATTGGCAAGACAGTGTCTAACTGTCTCTGTCACTCAACCCACACTCTTCTGAGCGGTCTCCACACTCACACACCAGGACTTCTACCATGGGGGAACCCCTCTGCCTGCACCTCTCATCTAGAGTCAGTAGAGTGTCCCGCCCACCACTAGGACTATGAACCCCTGTACCAGTTCCCCAATCCACTTCAGGGACACTGCGCACCACTGGAGCTACCTCATATCCTTGAACCCCCTGGTGTATGTTAACCCCCTCCTTCAGGTCAGGCGCCACATCTCTGGGTGTGTGTACTGCTCCCTCAGAACTAGGTAGCACCATTTTGCTGCCACCATCTGAGCTGGACTCCACCTCCAACCCAACCAAGCTCACTTCCTGAGCTACACACATTTCTTCTTCTTGGGTTAAGGCCTGTTTGGCCTCAGCCCTCTCGAGCTCCTCATCAAGCTCTCTCAGCCTCTGCTCACAAGCTAGAAGCCAACCATCTTTTTCTGTTTCTCCCTCACTTTCAGGGAAGTCCTCCTCCTCAGACTCCACTGGTAGTGTTGGCCCCCAGTGGGGTAACTCATAATGAAATAGGGATGCCTCTAGATCCTCCCTGGACCTTCTCTTCACAGGCAGCCTTCTTTCCTTGCAGAACACACGTAGCTCCTTTATTGTGTAGATGAACATGTGCCAGAAGTCAAGTTCCATTTTGCAACAACTAACCAGAGCCCTAGTATCAAAAAATACTTCCAGGAGGACACCAGAAAACAGAAAAAACAGTATGTGGTTGCGTTATGGTCTGAACTATACTAGTAGTGTACACCAATCACTGTATGTAAGACACAAATGCAAGCCCAGATCCTCACCGCTGACCACCATTGTTAGAAATGTGGGTCTCTAGTTGGCAGATGTAGGTACCTTTGTCCAAATAGGGACCCTTGCTTCTAGTCAGGGTAAGGGGGATGCACTTCTAAAATAACCCCTCCTAGCCCCCTTGGTAGCTTGTGTAAAGCATTTGTGATCACATACAGTAATACAGTGAAAACACTACAAATGGACACCACACCAGTTTAGAAAAATAAGTAATCTTTATCTAAACAAAAACAAGACCAAACGACAAAAATCCACAATACAGTAATAAAATTATGACTTTCAGATGGTAGAAATAGTTCAGTTCAAAGTAAATTGCAGATGCGACACTTTTCATACAAAGTACCTGGGATGTGTCACGCAAACAAACAAAAACGGGCCGCAGGGAAGGTGATGCGTTGGTTCCTTACACTCAGGGAAGGTGATACGTCGGTTCCTTGCTCTGGGGAGGTGATGCGTCGGTTCTTTACTGCTGCGCTGGGGAGGTGATGTGTCGGTTCCTTACCGGAGAGGAGGTGATGCGTCGGTTTCTTACTGCGTGGGGAGGTGATGCGTCGGTTTCTTACTGCATCCCCCAACAATGCGACAAACGTGGTGCCGCGATGCGACGATCTGGGACGATGCGTGGATTCTTCCAGTTCCCAGCGGAAAACAGTCTCTAGAGGTCCAAAACAACAGCAGGCACCTCTTTGCAGGTCTGAACTCCCAGCAAGGAAGTTCAGGAGAGCTGGTGGTGAAGTCTTTGTGTCCCTGAGACTTCAGAACAGGAGGCAAGCTCAGTTTCAAGCCCTTGGAGATCTTCCTCAAGCAGGGGACACAGCAAACAGCAAATTCCTTTTCTCCTTTCCTTGGCAGCAAGTAGCCACTGCAGGCCAACCCCAGACAGCAAACAGCACAGGGGCAGTATTCCTCCTCAGCTTCTCTGGCTCTTCTCCTTGGCAAAGGTTCCTCTTGATTTCCCAGAAGTGATCTAAAGTCTGGGCCCCTCTTTTTATACCCAAAAATCCTTTGCTCTCTGAAGATAGAGAGTGTCTGTACCCAGCCAAAACCAGTTCTGTGGCGCACTTTGCAAGTGCACAACAACCTCCATTGTCAGTGTGAGCTCTGGCTCCAGACACACCACAGGGGTACGGAGCCATCATTGTGGAAGGCAGGCACAGCCCTATTCAGGTGCAGGTGCTACTCCTCCCACCACTCCAAATGCAGACCAGGCCTATTCAGTCCAGCCCTGACTCGTCAGGCTCTCTGGAGCCACTTCTCCTCACCAGCCCCTGAAACTCCAAAGCCATACATGCAATACAGAAACCTAGCAGAGGCATACTGGATGGCTAAGCAAGAAAATACCTACTTTCTAAAAGTGGTATTTTCAAACACAGAATGTAAAAATCACCCTCCCTAAAAGATGCATTGTAACATTCTGAGTTCAGACATATCAAACTTTATTTTCCTACCTTGTTCCCAGGGGTAGTTATGTTTATAAGGATTTTATAAACAAACTCCCTATTCTGTCCTATGGGAACAGGTAGCCTTGCAATAGTGAAAAATGAAATTGGCAGTAATTCACTATCAGGACATACCACACACACAAGGGAATGTCCTGCCTTTCACATACAATGCACACTAAAGACCTGGCTTTTTGATAAATAAACCTCCTTTTCAGCTCAGCACTAAGGAGTAGTAACTAGCGCTAGGACACCTCCGGGTAATCGTGCGCTCTAAAAGTTCCCATAACATAACATAACATAACATAACACACTGCCCACAGGGGTACCTTGGGCCTACCTAAGGGGTGACTAATATGTAGAAAATGGAAGGTTTAGGGACTGGCAAGTGGGTGCACGTGCCAAGTCGACATGGCAGTACTAGACTGCATACAGGCTCTGCAATGGCAGGCCAGAGTTACATTTTACAGGCTGCTTCTGTGGGTGGCACAATCAGTGCTGCAAGCCCACTAGCAGCATTTGATTTACAGGCCCTGGGCGCACACACAGTGCACTGTACTAGGGTCTGACTAGTAAATCAAATAGCCAATCATGGAAACACCAATACATAACAACAATTTACAGGGAGAGCATATGCACTTTAGCACTGATCAGCAGTGGCAAAGTGCGCAGAGTCATAAAAACACCAACAACAGGTCAGAAAAAATACAGGAGGAGGGAAAAAGTCCTGGGATGACCCTGCAAAAAGGGCCAAGTCCAACAGACACTATAAGTGGTAGACTGTCCCTAGGATAACATGGGCTGGCACACAGGCAAACCCAAGTTTGGCAGCTCCAATATGGTACCGCCTAAAAATGTCATGTTTGATATCATACAACATGCCCTTTCACCCTTGACATGAATCACATGCCAGGAGTGATGCAGCATGCACCCAGGTGGATACCTTAGAAGTTGCACACCAGTTTGCCCCAGCTTGTCTGTGCTCTGGATGACAGCCCACACTGGCTGCTGCCAAGACAGGATTCTGACCCTCTGCCAAGCAGTGTGATCACTCCCAGGAGTCAAGAACAAAGGCCTGGACAGGACAAAGGTCACACCTCCTCCCTTCCAGGAAGGCTAGAGAAGTGAGCTTTAAAGGCTGCACCACCTTTGATATGCATCCAGGATGCCTCGCAGAGCAGTAAACAGTCCTTCCCCTGCCCTAGGCACATTTGTACCCGGTCAGGTGAGAAAATTCAGTAGTCAGGAGGGGTATATCCTCAGAAGACTAGCCACACCTCTAGGGTGAGCTCCCTGGTCTGCACATCTAAGGAAGACTTCTGCCATTTTTAATAGTAGAAATAGTGGGTTCTGAGTAGAAACGGTAACCTACAACTCTGGATGTGGTCACCTCAGGGGCGGATTAGCTGCAGGGACTAGCAGCCCATTGGCTATCTGCTCCCACACCCCTAACCCTCTTAAATCTAGGATTTAAGGGACACCCCTGACACCAGAACCTCAGTTCTGAACATCCTGCATTTAGAAGGATAAAGAAGGGACCTGTGTTGGTGACAACAGGACTAGCACCAAAGCAAAAGAGGGATACTCTACTCTGTCCCTGTGGCAACACTCTTGAAACTGGCTGATCGAGACTCGTCCTAGGCTATCTCTCAGTTTCCTCAGACAGAGGGACCCTTGTGGAAGCCTGAAGCACTGTCAGACTACCCTGGATCAGACTCCACTGGACTAGTGGCAATAGTCCATGCAAACTGCAGGTAAAACCACCCTCCATTTCCGAAGAATCCCTGGCCTTCAGGCCCTCCAAGGGATCGCACAAATCCGGAAGGTCTAGTGCACTGTTGGAACTGTAGTCCTGCCTTCTACAAAGTTACAAAGCGATACCAAAAGGGGATGATGGACGGAGCGTTTGAGCTAATCAAACACTCACCCCCAGTCAACTGATCTGGGTTTAATCCATCATCATTCTTTAGCTCACTCCACCACCCCAGTTCAGACATGGCCATATGCAAATCAGTCTGACCCTGTGCCTCATGGGAACAGTCCAGCCCGAACTGCCAAGCCATGTCTTCCCTGGACCGGAAACAAGCATCCTGGGACCGGTTTCTGGCTATTCAGCCGTCATCAGCCAGGCTAGCTTGAATCCAGTGGCAAAGTGAGCAAGGGACCCACGTCTGGGAATACCCTGCCAACTTAGGGCGAACAAAGCGATACCAAAAGGGGATGATGGACGGAGCGTTTGAGCTAATCAAACACTCACCCCCAGTCAACTGATCTGGGTTTAATCCAACATCATTCTTTAGCTCACTCCACCACCCCAGTTCAGACATGGCCATATGCAAATCAGTCTGACCCTGTGCCTCATGGGAACAGTCGAGCCCGAACTGCCAAGCCATGTCTTCCCTGGACCGGAAACAAGCATCCTGTGACCGGTTTCTGGCTATTCAGCCGTCATCAGCCAGGCTAGCTTGAATCCAGTGGCAAAGTGAGCAAGGGACCCACGTCTGGGCATACCCTGCCAACTTAGGGCGAACAAAGCGATACCAAAAGGGGATGATGGACGGAGCGTTTGAGCTAATCAAACACTCACCCCCAGTCAACTGATCTGGGTTTAATCCATCATCATTCTTTAGCTCACTCCACCACCCCAGTTCAGACATGGCCATATGCAAATCAGTCTGACCCTGTGCCTCATGGGAACAGTCCAGCCCGAACTGCCAAGCCATGTCTTCCCTGGACCGGAAACAAGCATCCTGGGACCGGTTTCTGGCTATTCAGCCGTCATCAGCCAGGCTAGCTTGAATCCAGTGGCAAAGTGAGCAAGGGACCCACGTCTGGGCATACCCTGCCAACTTAGGGGCGAACAAAGCGATACCAAAAGGGGATGATGGACGGAGCGTTTGAGCTAATCAAACACTCACCCCCAGTCAACTGATCTGGGTTTAATCCATCATCATTCTTTAGCTCACTCCACCACCCCAGTTCAGACATGGCCATATGCAAATCAGTCTGACCCTGTGCCTCATGGGAACAGTCCAGCCCGAACTGCCAAGCCATGTCTTCCCTGGACCGGAAACAAGCATCCTGGGACCGGTTTCTGGCTATTCAGCCGTCATCAGCCAGGCTAGCTTGAATCCAGTGGCAAAGTGAGCAAGGGACCCACGTCTGGGCATACCCTGCCAACTTAGGGGCGAAAAAGCGATACCAAAAGGGGATGATGGACGGAGCGTTTGAGCTAATCAAACACTCACCCCCAGTCAACTGATCTGGGTTTAATCCATCATCATTCTTTAGCTCACTCCACCACCCCAGTTCAGACATGGCCATATGCAAATCAGTCTGACCCTGTGCCTCATGGGAACAGTCCAGCCCGAACTGCCAAGCCATGTCTTCCCTGGACCGGAAACAAGCATCCTGGGACCGGTTTCTGGCTATTCAGCCGTCATCAGCCAGGCTAGCTTGAATCCAGTGGCAAAGTGAGCAAGGGACCCACGTCTGGGCATACCCTGCCAACTTAGGGCGAACAAAGCGATACCAAAAGGGGATGATGGACGGAGCGTTTGAGCTAATCAAACACTCACCCCCAGTCAACTGATCTGGGTTTAATCCATCATCATTCTTTAGCTCACTCCACCACCCCAGTTCAGACATGGCCATATGCAAATCAGTCTGACCCTGTGCCTCATGGGAACAGTCCAGCCCGAACTGCCAAGCCATGTCTTCCCTGGACCGGAAACAAGCATCCTGGGACCGGTTTCTGGCTATTCAGCCGTCATCAGCCAGGCTAGCTTGAATCCAGTGGCAAAGTGAGCAAGGGACCCACGTCTGGGCATACCCTGCCAACTTAGGGCGAACAAAGCGATACCAAAAGGGGATGATGGACGGAGCGTTTGAGCTAATCAAACACTCACCCCCAGTCAACTGATCTGGGTTTAATCCATCATCATTCTTTAGCTCACTCCACCACCCCAGTTCAGACATGGCCATATGCAAATCAGTCTGACCCTGTGCCTCATGGGAACAGTCCAGCCCGAACTGCCAAGCCATGTCTTCCCTGGACCGGAAACAAGCATCCTGGGACCGGTTTCTGGCTATTCAGCCGTCATCAGCCAGGCTAGCTTGAATCCAGTGGCAAAGTGAGCAAGGGACCCACGTCTGGGCATACCCTGCCAACTTAGGGCGAACAAAGCGATACCAAAAGGGGATGATGGACGGAGCAATTGAGCTAATCAAACACTCACCCCCAGTCAACTGATCTGGGTTTAATCCATCATCATGCTTTAGCTCACTCCACCACCCCAGTTCAGACTTGGCCATATGCAAATCAGTCTGACCCTGTGCCTCATGGGAACAGTCCAGCCCGAACTGCCAAGCCATGTCTTCCCTGGACCGGAAACAAGCATCCTGGGACCGGTTTCTACAAAGTTACAGGCAGCTTCCTCGTTCCCCGGGATCACTGGACATCGAAGTTACTTTCTGCTCCACTTAGCGCTGCCAAGGCTTGATGATCGCCAGTCCAGCACCTGACCTTTGCATTCAACATCAGCAGTGACTCCATTGTGTTTTTGCATCTTTTTCCCCAGCAGCACAGTTTCAGTGGTAAAAGCAGCTCTTTTGCAGCTCCTGTTCAGCACCAGGGACAGCCTGGACATCTCTGCATGCAGGCTCCATGGGCCAGGTTAAATTGAACTGACTTTCGTGGCTTGGTCCTGGGACCCGCATCACCTTTACCCTGCAAGAGTTCCACGCAACTTGACCTGCAAGTGACGGATTGTCACTAGTGGTTTTTCTCATTGACCGCAGTGATAAAGTTTTGCTGTGTTATTCTGCGCTGATTTTACATTGCTTCAAAAATCTATAATCCAGCCATATGTATGCTATTCCGTTCATTTTGGTGTCTACATTAAGATAAAAATCTGCTTTATTTTTGTAAATTGGTGTCAGATTTCTTTCGAGTCAATGTCAATTACTTATTGTCCATGTTGGTACTCTGAAATGCTTAAAATGTTCCTCTAGTAAAGCCGGACTACTCTTTGCTGCACTACCAAGACTGAGCCTAGGATTTATTAGTGTAAATCCAAAGACCATCTTTGGAGTTTGTGACAGTATTACATGGTGAAGCCTAACCAGCATCACCACATAATACTCCACCTTCCTACATAGTGTGTTTCGTTTTACAGTTTCAGCACACTTCTTCCTGTCTGCCTGAGGTAACCAAGTGTACATGAGTGCAGCCAATTCACCCTAGGATATCAGGAAATCCTCCTGTAGCACAGATGTTTGCTTTGCCAGCAAGGGGAACTGTATAAGCTGCTCACTCACTCTCTGCAAAGCATCCATCACTTAGCAGAGTATTTTGCTAAAGATTGACTGAGAAATGCCTAGAACCAAATCTACTGTCTGATGTGTGGTGCCTGTTGCAAAGAAGTCTAGTGATTCTAGCATTTTTAGCAAGGGGAATGGCAGTGGGTCCCTATGTAGGACTCCAGGGTATTAGTAGTAATGAAAATATGTTTTGTATGGTGCCATATCAAGCATGTGTACCCCCTGGATCTCAAGCTGACTCATGATGCTTCGTTCCAGCCTCACTGTGTCAATCCAGGCTCTTATCCTGCGTTACCGCACCATTTGGGGTCATTGATTGGTGGCATATTTTCCATCCTCGTGCTGCGTGGTTTGTTGTAGGAAAACATGGATCTGGCATAGTATGATATAGTCGCCTAACAGTTCTGCATCCATGGTGGTGTACTGCAGAATATAAGTATGAGCTGCTGCAATCAACCTGTGAGAGCTTCACCTGCATCTGTCCCAGGCTGTTAATGTAGGTCTGGCCCTATGTGCAGGTGTGTGTGAGATTTAATTTTCAGCTTAAACTGTGCATGTACTGTGGTTTGTTTGCATTATTGTGTTGGTCTTTGATTTCTTTTAAATGTTCTACAGCTTTTCTTTCACTCCCTACACTTTCATGAATTTGTACCACCTGCTTCTGACTGGTGGTATTTTAAGGTGAAATTTTCTACAGATTTTTGTTAACCTCTCATCCTTTTTTTTGGGAGGGGGGTTTATATAGCGCGAACTAGACCTGAAGGTATCCGGTATCAGAGCGCTTTACATGAGGACCAGTTGCGTTACATAAGGACTCGTTCCTTTTTCTTTTTTGTTAGGCACAGGGAGATTAAGTGATTTGCCCAGAATCACAGGACGTTGAGTGTTGTTGCCAAGACTCGAACCCGGTTCCCCAGATTTGAGGTCGACCTCCCTAGCCGTTAGGCCACATCCTCTCTCTTCGTAATTGGGTGTTATTTGCCACATGCATTATTTTTCGCATGTGGTAAATAGCACATGCGTTAAATAGCACATGAATTAAATAGCGCATGTGGACTACAGACATGCAGTATTTAGCACGTGTGCTAAATAACACATGCGTTTTTAACTTGTGTTCGGACGAGCCCTTAAAGTCATGCGCAGTTTACACCTGCATGTGATAATTACCACTAGGCCAAACTCTTAATCAGGGCCAAACAGCACTATTAATCTCTTAGACTCTGTTTCTGTTGCTTTCTGTGCTCTTTTCTCACATGATGTGTTTAACATGTATTAAGTTTTAAAGCAGCAAATATTAGCAATAGCTTATCATTCTTCCATCAGGGCCCTGTAGACATAATAGGAAGCTTATGAGAGGCATAATTTTGATAACAATAAGGTCACAAGATGGCGAAGTGAACAGAAATGCTTGCATTAAACGATTTTTGACAACCATATTGAAAATGTCAGATATACAGTGTGTTTTTATAACAAAACAAGAGCGTAAATATGCTTTCTTGGCTCAGAAAACTCGCATTATGTACATTATTCATTGCTATTGACACCTGATGTGGGTACTGTAAACAAAAAGAAAGCCACAATAAAAGTAGGCTGTTACAAATATATGTGCATAGTGTTTCTGACTAATTCACCAAAACTGGCATTTTATCTACTTTTCCTAGAGGCTGTACACATTTTAATATTCCAGGTAATATGCAAATATTTTCACGAATATTTGCATTCAGTAAAAGCACCATCTTGTACATATGGGACACATGTCAACTTTAGACAAAATTAATTGTTTTAGTTAATTATTGGCATTTCTTTTGTAAATAAGACAAAGTTTGTACATTTCACTTTGTCTTTTTACCTCTACCGTTTCTTCTCTTCTCACAACACTTCCTGCCATACATCTCCATATACCTGCAAAAACTTCTCACTGCCCACACCCATCAGTTTTCAGGTGTCTCTGTCGAAAGCTCTACCTGCCTGTAACTGTCAGCCTGTATCCACCCCACACCCTTCTCTAGCCTCCCCCTTTCTTTGTTTGAACCTTTTCAGCCAGCACCCAAACCACACCTATCTCTGTCTGCATCTTACCTGGTTGCACTTTTCTTACCTTGGGCTGTCAGTCCTTTGTTGGTACCTTGCACATCTTCCTTGAAAATATCTCATGAGATAGCAATGGTTCACATAGAAAATGCTTGGTTTAGAGACATTTTGGGCATGATCGAGGCTTCTCTTTGTATCACACAAAACGTTTTTATATGCTGTGGGTGCTCTCTAAAAAAACTATTGTGAGAAACCACATTGTCATTTGATAGTGTAATTTTGTGAAACCTTCAGGGAATGGGAGAAAAGAAAGCATTACAAAATACAAACATTTTCACACACCTAATCAATGCAACACCTGTAAATTTGTCTATTTAAAAAAATCTTTTTGATGAATTGACAACAGTCAAGACAAATTCATCAAAAGATTTGTCAATTCATCAAGAGAAAGATTCTGAAATCGAGGTCATATTTATTGATAATGTTGAGTAAATGTATCTTGTGAGGATTGCGCAACATCTTTTAAGGACACATCTTGACTCTCAGCCCAGGAAGCCATCTGACCCCCCAGTAGAACATCCTAAAAACCAATGCAGCAAACTACTCAAATCTCTTAGCTGAGGTTAAAGCTACTAAAAAAGAGACTTTGTAGGTTAACATTGAAAAAGAAACCTCATTCAAAATTTAAAATTGAAGTTTTTGTAGTGACTCAGGCACCATCGGATGATTCAAAGAGAAAGAAGACCTATGTCTCTAGAAATGTAAATATAGCATAGTAGCTAATGTTTATGGCAAGCCAATGGACCCTCGAGCAGTTCTCCATGCTTTAATTGTCACACATTAGCAGTTCAGAGGCGAAGGAGTAGACCTTTAAGGAAGCAATCGCTTCAAACTCTAAAATCAAGTAGGGATCACAAGATAATAGGGAGCACTTCTGTTTTCTACACCATTCTTTGAACAGTGTCCACTGATATGAATAAGAGGATACCCAGATGACTAAATCTCTACAGATTCATCAGCTGACCAATCTAAATGTCAGAATCCAGAACTCTCTATTTTCAGACTATCAGTTGTAAGCGCAATGTAGATGAGCATTGTAAGACTGAACTCTGTAGAGGAAATACATTCAGGGAAAAGAATAGTGGAGGCCCCACTTGCATTTTCAGATGAAGTGGAAACCAGATTCTGTGATACAATGAGGCACCGCAGTGTTAATAATAGTATTTCCACCTGAATATAACTCAGGAATTAAAATGCATACAAGTACAACACGCCTTGCAGGCAATGGAAAAAAAGCACTTCCACTGCCCATTTCCCTTTCCCTAACTAGAGAACAGAGTAGGCAAAAAAGAGCATTGTTCTGACAAACCAACTGGAAAGTCTTTTGAAGCTCACAAATGATGGCTAAATAGGACCCGGTTGATCTACCTGTCCATTTTATTTCACTTGTATGTAAAATGTATTTAAAGACACTGGGCTTCTTGTGGTAGATGTACATACATATCCAGTCTTGGTGATTGGTGTATACTGAAGTCACTTGGTTGTCTGTTTCTCAGGACTGAGTGAGTGAAGATAAGTGAGGAATATGATAGATGAGACCTATACACTGCTGCCAATTCTATCCAATTAGATGATTCATAAGTTGAAGTGGAACCTTTGTCAAAGTTTTTGCAAGTGTAGACCCTGACCTAAGTCGACTGGCATCTGTTGTTATGATTAAAGGTTTAGGAGGATTTTGGGGTACTCCTGATAGGATATGTTGTTCCTTCAGCCACAATATCATTGCAGAATGTTTTTGAAATGATAGATTGATGAAAGCTTTGTAGTCTCTTACCCAGGGACAACAATTGTTCTGGAGAAATGAGACCCATGGTTTGAAGTGCAGACATGCCTAGGGATCAGCCATTCTTGTGGCTGCTAATAGCTACTGGACAATATTGTTTTTGCTGAAAAGATTTCGTTTTGCGGAGTGTGTGTCATTAATTTTGTAGAACTGTGGCTCTCTCCAGTGGAAGAGAAACAATGCCTACCAAGGACTGGAAACAAACTCTAATAAATAGCAAGTCTTGGAAAGGTTCTAGATACAAAATTTCTCAATCCAGCAGACATCCAAAGACATGCAGAAACTCTCAAACTCTTGAAGTATCTTGATCAGTCTTAGCGACGGAAGATACACATACTAATCAGGCACCTAACTATGTAAAAAAAACTAAATTCCCTCTTCATGAAGTAAGGCTACCACTATTTCCAGGATATTGGTGAACACCACTAGAGATGCTAATAGACCAAAGGCCAAAACTTCACTGACAGTGAACCAAACACACAAAACCTTAATTATTGTTTACATGAAAGTATGTTCCCCTGAAATCTAGAAATATTTGAGAAGTGTCCCCTTGTGAGATTGATAGAGTGCAGAGAAACAATGTGAAATGATATGTTGGTCACATACAGGTTGACGTGTGAGGTCGATGGCTGGTCTATAGTCAATGGATGGTTTTATAAACAGAAAGAAGAAAGAGTTGCAACGTTATCTCAGCTTTTTCACTGGTAAATTGCTGACTGTTCTCTTTTCCAAGAGTTCCTCATTGCCTCTTTGAAATGCCTTTGCTTTTACCTGACCTCTGAGCATTATTGTGGTTCAAAATATTGAAGATGTCGGCAGATTTAATTCAATGACACACCCTGAGAAGTTTACTTGCCTGATCCCCTTATCCTGAAAATCTGTAAAAATTTAAAGTGACTTGCAGCCCCTAGTTGACCTCCCACCGCTAAACACATAGTCATATTGATGATAGAAAGTGGTTATGACCTGCCTGACGTCCAAGAAGGAGACACACCCGGACCTCAGCCCCTACCATGAATTCGCTGTCTCTATTGCTGTTGAGATTGGGGTTGAAAAATATTTTTAGATGGAAAAGCATAGTGTTGCATTGTATTGAGATATTGCTGGTCGAAAATGCTCTTCTATTAAAGTTTGTTTTCCTAACTCATTCAACTTAGGACCCAATTACATAGGTCCCTGAAACTGAAGATAGCTCATTTTTGGATTGCTTCTAGCTCCCAGGAGTTCTTCTGAAGCTGTAGCTGAGATATAAAAACATCTCCAATAGTTGATGTCATTGACCACGGATCATCAAAAGTAGTGTCTCATCAAAATGTTGTAACTTATTCCATGGATGCCGGCAGGTCAGAACAGTCTTCTGGCCTTTCTTTAAAAAGATTCACAATGTACAAAACTTCGGTGGTGTTAGTCCTGGCATCCTTGGCGTGGGTCTCCCTTCCATTTTTTCATAATGCCTCCACTGTTGTCGATATGTTTTTGCTGGACTAGATGCTCATGGGCACTTTGCCACTTCTAATCAGTGCCAAAGTGCAAGTGCTCCCTATTGTAAATTGTGATGTGAATTAGTGACTCCATGTTTGGCTTATTTGAATTACTGTCAGACCCTAGTACAGTGCACTGAGTGTGCCCAGGGCTTGTAAATCAAATGCTGCTGGTGGGCTTGCAGCACTGGTTGTGCCACCCACAGAAGTAGCTTGTAAAGTGTGTCTCAGGCCTGCCATTGCAGAGCCTGTGTGCAGTCTGTGACTGCCATGTCGACTTGGTAAGTGCACCCACTTACCAGTCCCTAAACCTTCCCTTTTCTTCATATCAGATACCCCTATGGTAGGCCTACGGGCAGGGTGCATTGTAATGATAAGGTAGGACATGCCTGGTGTGTGTGGCATGTCCTAATAGTGAATTACAGCCATTTTCGTTTTTCACTATTGCAAGGCTACCTGCTCTCCATAGGCCAGAATGGGCAGTTTGATTATAACATCTTATAATCCTAACTGACTCAGGGAACTAGGTAGAAATTCGAGTTTAGTATGCCTGAACTCAGAATGATAAAATGCATATTTTAGTGAAGTTGATTTTAACATTCTGTCTTTGAAAATACCACTTTTAGAAAGTGGGTATTTTCTTGCCTAACTATCCAGCCTGCCTCTGCTAGCTTGTGTATTGTGTGTCTGGTTTGTGCGTGACAGGGGATGGGAGTGGCCACAGGAGACAGGGTGAGGCAGCCCAGGGCTGAATAGAGAGATCTGCATCCAGAGTGGAGGGAGGAGTTGCATCTGGGTCTGAATAGGGCTGTGCCTGCCTGCCACAATGCTGGCTCCACCTCCTGCCGGGCGTCTGAGTACCCTGCCCCACATTCTGAAAGGAAAGAAGGAGTCATGTACACAGAGTGCTCCAAAGCTGCACAGAACTGGTTTGAACTAGGCACAGGCCTCTCTGCCTCCAGAGAACAAAGAGAATCAGGGTATAAGAGGGGCACCCAGACCCCAAGGAAATTAGATCACTTTTTGGGAACAAGAAGAAACCTTTGCTGAGGAGCGGAACCAAGAAGAAACTGAGGAGAGACTATCCCTAAGCCTGAAGTGCTGCTTGGGGAATTGGCCTGCAGTGGTTTGCCTGACTGCCAAAAAAAGGAGAAAGGAACTTTTGCTTTGCTGTTACTTTCATCAACTTGTGAAGAATCTCCAAGGGCTTGAGAGAGAGCTTGCCACCTGACCGAAGTCCCAGGACCAGTGGACTTCACCAGCCTTGTGAACTGCTTCTGGAAACGCTGTTTCAGTGGCTACAGGGTTAGGGAGCTGTGACCGACTCTGACGACCAGCTCGGTGTCCTGTAAGCACCGCATCGAAGTACCGTCTCGCCCTGCAACGCACGGCCCTGGTCTCACCGACTTCGTCAACGAGCCGCTGCCTGCACCGCATCGAGGGACAACGCGTCCTGCAACGCTTCGCTAAGCCGAAACGAACTGGTCAGCCCGACACGGTCACTGCTGCTGAGTTCGAGTCCTGTGACCGCACCGGAGTTGGGCACTGCTCGCACGCTTCGCGACGCACCGCCTGACTCGCACCGCTGTCCGGACTGATCGGCGCCAGCTCACGAATCCGGCTCCGTCGCCGCACCGTAACCTGCCGCCACCGCATCGAAGCACCGTCTCGCCCTGCAACGCACGGCCTTGGTCTCACTGACTCCGTCTCGACGACGTCAACGAGCCGCTGCCTGCACCACATCGAGGGACAACGCGTCCTGCTTTACTTCCATTTTGCAACACGACCGCGACGTACAGCCATCCGGCTCGCACGCCCGTGCCTGCCGCTTCAAGTAAAAAGTACTGTGACCGAGTCTGTCTATGCTGTGTTGGCCCATCTCGACGCGGTCAGCTGGATTTTTTAGACTCTGTTTGTTCTTGACATCGCCGTAGCCGGAGGAGGCTACCGACTCGCACAGAACCTTGAATTAAGCCTTTTTGATAAGAACTAAGCATTCTTGACAGTATTGTGGATTATTTTTGTCGTTTATGGTCTTGTGATAAATCTATATAAAATATACCTATTTTTTAAAATATATAACCAGTGTGGTGTCCATTTGTAGTGTTATCACTTGATTACTGTATGTGTTCACAAATGCTTTACACACTGCCTCTGAACTAAGCCTGTCTGCTCGTGCCAAGCTACCAAGAGGGTGAGCAGGGGTTATTTCAGGAGTGTACCTACTTTCCCTGACTAGACTCAAGGGTCCCTATTTGGACAAAGGTACCTACCTCTGCCAACTAGAGACCCCCAAATCTAACATTGGTGGTCAGCGGTGAGGATTCTGGACTTGCATTTGTGACTCATGTACAGTAATTGGTGAACACTACTTAGTGAGTGCAGACCAAAACGCAACCGCATACTCTTTGATAGCATTTTTTCTGGGATTTTCTATTTTTGCAGCTGCCAAGTTTAATCACCATGGAGAAACCAGCATCAGTGGCCTCTGTGGAGTGTGATTGGGAAGAGGAGAGGCTAGAATGCTACACCCTCAAGCAGCTCAAGCATTTCTGCAAAAAGTTTAAAGTGTCCATGACCGGGCTCTCCAGGAAGGAGGACCTCCAAAAGGCGCTGAGGGCCTGGGTCGAATCAAGGAGTGCCCCTGTGGAGAGGGCTGAGAATGCAGAAGGGCAGCTGGAGGGGCTATTGGGTCTAGGGGCTGGAAGACCACCTTCCCCAGTAGGTAGCAGTGTTTCTGCCAGAGGTCTGTCTCCAGAAGAGTTGGAGGACAGGAAAGAGAGTAGGATGCACGAAATGGAGCTGACCAAGCTCAAGCTGAATGGGCAGTTAGAATTTGAATTGCAAACTAGGAAATTAGCCCTAGAAGAAAAGAAAATGCAGTTTGAACATGAGAAGGTTTTGAGGGAGTTGGAATTGAAGGCCAAAAGCTTAGAGATTACTCCCTCTGGTGGCAGCACACCGTCCATGCCTGTTGAACCTAGGGTGTATATTCCCAAAGATGTGGTGAAGGAATTTTTTAAGAATGATGATATTGGGCAATGGTTTAGGGCCTATGAGGTAGCCATGACTTCCCACCGGGTCCCTGAGAAGGATTGGGGAGCGGGGTTGTGGGGTCGGTTCCTTAGTGAAGGGCGGGATACCTTGTTGGACTTGCCCTCTGAAGTCTGCAATTCATACAGCCACATGAAGGAAGCATTAATGTCTAGATATGGTTTGACCCCTGAGCTTTATAGGCAGAGGTTCAGGTACTGTAAGAAGATTGAAGGCAGTACCTGGGTTGAATACGTGACTTTTTTTTGCAGAGCATTGGATGGTTGGGTGAAGGGTAGCAAAGTGAATGATTTTGAGGCGCTCTTTGATTTGATTGCATGGGCGCTCTTCTCAAGTATTGTTTTCCTGAGCTACGCCAGCACCTGATTGATAGTAGGCTGACTAACCCCAGAAAGCTTGCTGAGGAGGCGGACCGCTGGGTGAGTACCCGGGTCCACAAGGGTCACGTGGGAGACTCCGCCAAGGGTGGGCAGGGTCCCCAGCAGAAGAGTGGGGGGGACAAGGGTAAACAGAGGGAGTTCCAGAAAGGGCCCCAAAGTAGACCCCAAGGGGACCAAGGGAAAGGTTCCCAGCCTCCCCCTGAGAAGAAGCCAGTGGCCCTGACAGGCCCCCCTGTTCACCAGGGAGCACTGGTGTGTTACAAGTGTGGCGCCCCTGGCCACAAGGCAAATGATCCTCGTTGCCCTTTTTTGGAAAACCAGCACCCTCTGGTGCAGTCCCCCGGTAGTTGGCTAGTGTAGCCCTGGGGGAGGAGTTGGGTGCCCAAGGTGGGGGGATCCCACAGTGTTTTCCCTTGTCTCATTAGGAGACTCTGAGATGGTCCCTAGGGCCCAGCTGCCTGAGAACACTAAAAGTACAGGCAGTGGGTGACCATCAATGGCCATAGGGTGGAGGCTCTGAGAGACACAGGAGCCAGTGTGACAGCTGTCAAGTGTCACCTGGTGTCTAAAGAGCAGGTTGTCCCTGATGCATTCTATCCAGTTGTTGCCGCTGACAACACAGAGAGTCACTGCAAGGTGGCTCAGGTTCCCTTTGAGGGGGGTCTCGGGTACTCTTCAAGTAGCTGTGAGGCCAGCCATGCCTGTTGACTGTTTGTTAGGGAACGATTTGGAGAGCTCACCTTGGGCTAAGGTGGAGCGGAGTGCGCATTTAGAAATGTTGGGCTTGCCTGATTGGGCATGTGTGACCACCCGGTCAATGGCAGCTAAAGGTGTTCAAGAAGACCTGGAGCCTGAGAGGGAGGCCCAGGTGCCTGCCGGAGAGAGAGGAGGCAGGGGGCGCGGGAAACCGGCCCCCGAAGTTCCCACGGTCCAGGAGGAGGCAGACCCTGAGGGGGATGCCCTGGAGCCTACAGGGGAACAGGTAGCTGAACTGAGGGACCTACCTGAGCTGACCCATTGGCAGCAAGAAGGAGGACCCTCCAGGGAGGAGTTCTGCGAGGAGCAGAATACATGCCCTTCTCTCGTGGGTCTGAGACAACAGGCCACAGACCAGGCAGCAGGTGATCAGTCTGGATCACATTGGATTTACTGGGAGAATGGTCTCCTGTATTCAGAGCCTAAGGTTGCTGAGCCTGGGTCAGCCCGTGTGCTGGTGGTACCCCAGCGCTTCAGAACCTTCCTACTGGGGTTGGCTCATGATGTACCGTTAGCAGGACATCTTGGGCAGGACAAGACCTTTGAGAGGCTTGTCACCCATTTCTTTTGGCCCCAGATGCGCAGGAGTGTCGCCACTCACTGCAGGACCTGTCAGACTTGCCAGGCAAGTGGAAAGAGTGGGAGGAAGCACAAGGCTCCTCTCCAGCCATTCCCTGTGGTCAGCACCCCCTTTGAACGGGTGGGTATTGACATTGTGGGGCCACTGGACCCCAAGACAGCCATGGGCAACAGGTTTATCCTGGTCTTGGTGGACCATGCCACCCGGTACCCTGAAGCCATCCCTCTGAGGACAGTGACGGCCCCGTGGTGGGACGGGCACTGATGGGAATTTTCTCACGTGTGGGATTCCCTCAAGAGATGGTGTCTGACAGAGGTACCAACTTCGTGTCCAAGTACATGAAGTCCCTGTGGCAGGAGTGCGGTGTAACTTACAAGTTCACCACTCCTTACCACCCTCAAGGAAATGGGCTGGTTGAGAGATTCAACTGGACCCTCAAAGGCATGATTATGGGTCTGGAAGAACCCATGAGGCGTAAATGGGACGTCCTCTTACCATGCCTGTTGTTTGCATACCAGGAGGTGCCACAGAAATCTCTAGTGTTCAGTCCCTTTGAGCTCCTCTATGGACACCCGGTGAGAGGACCTCTGAGTCTGGTCAAGGAAGGCTGGGAGCAATCTCCCAGGAAACCTCCCCAGGATGTATATAGCTACATGCTGGCCTTCAGGAACCAGACTAGGCCTTTCAGGCAACTCGCTGAGGCGCATCTGGAAGCCAGCCAGGAGGAGATAAA
Source organism: Calotriton arnoldi (assembly GCA_963921515.1). Lineage (NCBI taxonomy): Eukaryota > Metazoa > Chordata > Amphibia > Caudata > Salamandridae > Calotriton > Calotriton arnoldi. The sequence continues at coordinate 541,380 of CAWUFW010006817.1, forward strand.
GCGGTGGTACGACCAGAATGCCACTTTGGTAGAGCGTCATCCTGGTCAGAAAGTATGGGTCATGGCCCCAGTGGAGACTTGTGCGCTCCAGGATAAGTGGACCTGACCATTTGAGGTGGTGGAGCGCAAAAGTCCTGTTACCTACTTGGTGGACTTGCGGTCTCCCAGGAACCCCTTGCGGGTCCTGCATGTCAACCGCCTGAAGCCCCACTTGGAGAGGTCCGAAGTTGGCATACTCTTAGCGACAGATGCTGGAATGGAGGAGGAGACTGAGCCTCTTCCTGACCTCCTGTCGGCGACAGAGCGAGATGGGTCAGTGGATGGTGTGAACCTCTCTTCCACCCTGACCCCTGAGCAACAGAATGACTGTCACCAGTTGCTGGGACAGTTTTCTGATTTGTTCTCCCTGATTCCCAGTGTCACTGATTGGTGCATCCATGATGTGGACACGGGAGACAGTCCTCCTGTTAAGCACAAAACGTACAGGGTAACTGACAGGGTGAGAGCTTGCATCAAGGAGGAGGTCTCCAAGATGCTTGCGTTAGGGGTGATTGAGTCCTCTAACAGTCCTTGGGCCAGCCCAGTGGTTTTGGTCCCAAAGGCTGCCGCACCGGATGCCACACCAGAACTCCGGTTCTGTGTGGACTACCGAGGGCTCAATTCAGTCACGAGGACTGACGCGCACCCAATCCCCAGAGCTGATGAGCTCATCGATCGGTTAGGGGCTGCCCGGTACCTCAGCATGTTTCATCTAACGTCTGGGTACTGGCAGATCGCCTTGACTGATGGGGCAAGAGAGAGGTCAGCATTCTCCACACCAGATGGGCACTACCAGTTCCAGGTTATGCCCTTTGGGATGAAGAATGCCCCTGCCACCTTTCAGAGGTTGGTCAACCAGGTGTTGGCTGGACTGGAAGAGTTCAGTGCCGCCTACCTGGATGACATTGCAGTGTTCAGCACCAGTTTGGAAGAACATCTGCGCTACCTCTGGGAAGTGTTGATGGCGCTGCGGAGGGCAGGCCTCACGATCAAGGAGAGTAAGTGCCAGATCGGGCAGGGTTCCGTGGTGTACTTGGGACACCAGGTTGGGAGCTGCCAGGTGGCTCCCCTACAGCCCAAGATTGAAACCATCCTGGCGTGGGAGCCCCCCAAGAACCAGACAGAGGTGAGAGCCTTTTTAGGACGCACTGGGTATTACAGGAGGTTTGTCAAGGGGTATGGCAGTATTGTTGCACCCTTGACAGAGCTGACTTCCAGGAAGCAGCCCAAGAAAGTGATTTGGACTGACACCTGTCAGAAAGCTTTTGAGGCCCTGAAAACTGCCATGTGCACGGCGCCCGTGCTCCTGGCACCCAACTTCTCAAAAGAGTCTATCGTTCAAACAGACGCTTCAGAGCATGGTGTGGGGGCTGTTTTGTCACAGATAAATGAGGAGGGCCTAGATCAACCCGTAGCCTTCATCAGTAGGAGGTTACTTCCACGGGAACAGAGGTGGAGTGCGATTGAGCGTGAGGCATTTGCTGTGGTCTGGGCGCTGAAGAAGCTGAGACCATACCTGTTTGGGACTCACTTCCGGGTTCAGACAGACCACAGGCCCCTCAGATGGTTGATGCAGATAAGGGGTGAGAATCCAAAGCTGTTGAGGTGGTCCATTTCCCTACAGGGGATGGACTTCACGGTGGAACACCGCCCTGGTACAGAACAAGCCAATGCTGATGGTCTGTCCAGATTTTTCCGCCTTAGTGAAGAGAACTCCCAGGAGGTAGGGTAGTTCTCCCCACATTTCAGCTGGAGGGGACACGTGTTAGACCTGGCACTGTTGGCGTAGGTCTCCCTTCCATTTTTTTGCTGTTGCCTCATGTGTTTTTGCTGGTTTTAGATGCTTTGGGCACTGTGCCACTGCTATTCAGTGCCAGAGTGCAAGTGCTCCCTATGGTAAATTGATGTATGGATTAGTGATTCCATGATTGGTTGGTTTGGTTTACTTGTCAGACCCTAGTACAGTGCACTGAGTGTGCCCAGGGCTTGTAAACCAAATGCTGCTGGTGGGCTTGCAGCACTGGTTGTGCCACCCACAGAAGCAGCCTGTAAAAGTGTGTCTCCGGTCTGCCATTGCAGAGCCTGTGTGCAGTCTGGTACTGCCATGTTGGCTGGGCAAGTGCACCCACTTGCCAGTCCTTAAACCTTCCCTTTTCTTCATATCAGACACCCCTATGGTAGGCCCAAGGGCAGGGTGCATTGTAAGTATAAGGTAGTACATGCCCTGATGTGGGTGGCATGTCCTAATAGTGAATTACAGCCATTTTCGTATTTCACTATTGCAAGGCTACCTGCTCCCCATAGGCCAGAATGGGCAGTTTGATTATTACAGCTTATAATCCTAACTGACCCAGGGAACATGGTAGAAAAACGAATTTAGTATGCCTAAACTCAGAATGATAAAATACATCTTTTAGTGAAGTTGGTTTTAACATAAGGGGCCTGATTCACAGAACTAACTTACGTCAAAAACGTAAACGTAAACGTAAACGTAAAGTTAGTACTTTTTAGGTATTCACAGAATACACTTACTCATTTTGGTATTCACAGAATGAACTTACTCATTTCGGTATTCACAGAAGTTAACTACATTGAAGAGTTTTACCATCACCAGTTCTTTTCAGAGGCTGTTGCATGGCTTCATTTCTCCTCCAAATCAGACATCACTTAACATTTCATAGAGACTGTGTGGCAAACTTCTTACCTGTGGATGCCCAAAAAGCCCCAAGATGCCAGCAATTGCAGCTGACCCAGTGGCTCATATGTTCCTATTATGACTGGTGGCATAGGCCTCTTCTGGCAGTGATAGCCGGTCACCGGCTCCTCCTTCCCAGATAGCATCCACAGGGTTCCATGTATAGTTTTAGCCATGTCCTGGCATGTGTCTGTGGTTAGCATTCCCAAAGTGACGTTCTGGAGGAAGCTGGTGTTTTGGTTGATTTCTCGGATGGCGAAGGCCATGGCTTGCACCCAGCGAAAGCCTCCGACATTGTACTTGGTACTGGAATAAAACAAACAATAACAATTGTGGGAATTGGCAACAGCTTGTTTAATCTCCCCGACGGCCCCCAGCTCCTTGAGACCCTTGAAGGCCGTGAAGGCCTATGGCTCTTCAACCTGAGGTAAACACAGGAAGAGGTATAACCACAGTAATACAAATACAACAAATATAATATGGATACAATGCTAAATGAAATTATGAGATGCAGATAAAAAGCTCCATTAGTTATCAACTGTATATTGAATTATGGTGTTGCCATGATGTGAAATCGGTGAAGCCATCTTACGCTGTAGACCTGTCCCTATTATACAAAGGCACACAATACTATGTCAGCAATAGTGATGTATGCTCTGTAACAGCTATGTAGATATCATATCATGCACAGGAACTGGTTCATATGCCACGGAATGAACCTAAATGTTCAGATACCACATCATAAGTTCAGGTGTGGACTTCAGAGTCCATCCTCATAAGCCAAAGAACTGCCTGCGTCCTCTACTGCCTCCTGTTTTCTTTTACAGCCTCTTGTGCTACTGTTCAGCCTCATTATCTGAAGTGCAACTTCTTATTTTCACTATAGTTCCACAAGGCATGTAGAGAATCATATGCATAGGTTCACTTTTACATGCCCAGGTCTAGCTTCATATGTTAAGCCACAGCTCCTGCCCAGGCAGGCCTTTGTTTCTGCCTCCTGAGAGAGTTCACACATCTTGGCAGGGGTTCAGATTCCTGTCCTGGAGACGGCAGCTCTAGGCTGTCAGCCAGGGCACAGGAAAGGCTAGGGCACCAGGTGATCAACCTCCAAGGTAGCCACCTGGGTGCATGTCACATTAAATCCGACTTTGTAAAAGGGTCAGGCTTAATGAGACATGTTGTCTGATTCCAAATATGACACTTTTCAGTGGGACTGCATTGGATCTGGCAACCTTTGGGTGCCCGATTGCCAGCCCATGCTATCCTATGGCCCCCTGAAAACTTACAGTAGCCCCTAATGGAAAGAGGCTACTATAGGGATATAAAAGCTGGCACTTATATATCCAAACCATTATTATCATGCACCCTACATCCTGGACTCAGGAGGCCTACCTAAGGGGTGGCTGGCATATATTAAAAATAGTGTTTTGACCTTGCCACTCATGGTGATGGCAAAGTCGAGTTTGAGCTGTTTGCCCTGCTCCTGCAGCCTGCAATGGCAGGCCTGCTGTCAACTCTTCGTTTGGGTCACTCAGGGTGGCAAAATCAGTGCTGCAGACCCTGGTGACCCCTTTAACTCCCATGCCCTGAGTATCACTGGTACCACTTACCAGGGACTTATAAGGGGGTTTAAGCATTTCCTATTGGAGTTACCAATTCACATGCATCATATTTTAGGGAGAGAAAGAGCACTGGCACTGGGGCCTGGCTAGCAGGTTCAAGTGCACTTTCAGGTCAAAACCATCAGCATTGGAGAAAAAAGTGTGGGTGTGACCATACGAAAAGGGCACTTTCCTATAACAGTCATATATATGATATTTTACCTTGGAGGGCCAGCTTTAGCACTTGTGCCGTCTCATGCGTCAATTTCTCTTGGCATCCTCCACATGACCTCCTTGTGAACAGATTCCCTCACTACCACCCTCAAAGGGTGTCCCTCATCACTCCATAACACATCTCACAAGTATTTAATTTATGTTGTAGCATTACTCATACTAACGTAGTGTGTCAGAGCATATTACATAACACACACATTATAGAGAGGCAATGAATCATACAAGTGTATAAATCAATGCAAAGGCAATGTTACTTAAGACAACTAGGACTAGAAGGTGTAGGAGTCACATTACCCATATAGGTAGGCAGTATTTTTTAAGAATGCTTGGTCTAGAGGAGCACTAACTCAGAATTTAAAATGTACCACAGAGTTTGGCTTCACTAATAGGACTTTATTTCTACAAAAAAAAAAGCTTTTTAACAACTTTAGGATAACGAAAGAGTGGGGAAAAATATGAGGTTCTAAACCTATGCCTTGTAGTTTACATGCAGCATGTTGGTACCAGTTCATAGCTTCCTGTGCTACCTTAGGAGTCTTGTAAGTTATGAACTACAAGTCATAAAATATCTCTGTGACAAAAGCAGTAACTCACTGAGCTATCTAAAATATATATAATACCCATGCTTTCCAACAGGTGCTGCTTTATGATGAGTCAAAACTGCCACTAGAGAAAACTCTGATCTCTCCAGAAGGTGCAAAAGTCACTGGCATTATCTTTACATTTTTATATTGCTTGAAAAGTGCGGACACACAAGTATCTATGGGGTGTTTTTAACCACATAAGTAATTTAACAAGCATTTGCAATGCAATAGGTCTCGCATTTATGAGGGTTTCAGCTATTGGCATTGTAAATGACAATGCCTTTTATTTATGTGTTGGTTTTTAAAACAGATAAATAAAAGGCATTGTCATTTATAATGCCAATAGCTTAAAATCTCGCAAATGCGAGACTTATTGCATTGCAAATGCTTGGTTTTTTTTATCATCAGCTTCATGGTGCAGAATTGCGGCAACTAGGACAAGGGGTTTAGAGGCACAAGTGAAAAGGAGAGAGGTACAGAGGAAAGAAGAGTTGATTGGGATCTGAGCAGGAAAGAAGTAAGCCAACCCATGCAGCTCTCGAATCATTCATGGTGATTTTAATCAAACTGAGTGGGTGCTTTTAAACCCTAGGCTAGAGCTCAAATACCCCCAAAACAGAACACTTGTAAGCAAGTGCCACATACCTGCAATATTTCCCAAAGTTCGCTGATGTGAGCATGTGTAGATGCCAAGAGGGCTATAAATGCGGGGATAGTGCCACCCCCCACCACAGCCCTGGTCTGGTCCGATGTGCTAGAAGCAATGTTGGTAAGACCACAGGATGCCTCAAACTGAATATCGCTGCAGTCCGTACGGCCCAAAAAACAGCCACAAACTTTGGAATCAAACCAGCCTGGATAATGCTGTCAATAGGAAGCTGTTTCTCTCTGGAAAGGAGTTTCCTTGCCGCTTGAGTGAATACATACATGTTTGTGTCCATCAAGTGTGTGCTACATAGATAAGGCACTGGATCTACAGCAGAAGGGCCCCAGTGGAAGATTCTGTGGCAGGAGGAAAAACACAATAAGGCAGTAAGGTCGTAGAAAACTCTCTCAAGCTTAGTAGGTGGGGGAACGAATACAAGCCATTCGTGAGCTCTCTAATTTCACGAGTCACATCAATGGCTGATGTTCAGATGCTGTAATGGTATGCACTGCACACTGTTATATACAGAATGTCAGGAAAAATTTGCTGTGGCAGCCATGTGAGGGAAGGAAAAATATGCTGGTCGTTTATTCAGCTTCGCTGCTGCAACCACGCGAAAGGCAACCTTCGCAAAGATGACATAATGCCCTGGGCATCGCCTATAAAAAAGGTCCGTAATGTTCCCTCTCTGACATAACATGGATGGTGCCTCACTTGAATCACATGGAAAGGGGGGGGGGGCTCTGCGTTTGTGTTCAGGGTGGGGGGAGTGCTCAATGCAAATCGGGATGCTAAAAGCAATATTTAATGACAGTGTCCAACTTTGAATCTCCCATGTGGGCTCCTGTGGTGGCAATTAAAATTAAGCAGCGTGTGCTGAACACAACGAAAGGCAGCCATTAGAAGGCAGCCATTAGCTGAGCTCTAAAGCTTACCAAGCGTGTGGACAAGATTCACACAGATAGGATGGGGGAGGGAAACACTGTGTTTGTGCTCGAAGGGTGGGGGGAGGGCTTCTAATGTGAACCAGGAGGGGGAAAGCAATAGAGCATGAAAAAGGCCAACTTTGAAGCTCCGACTCTAAGGTGAGCGCACTGAAGAAAGAAAAGAAAGCCATCAGCTCAGGAGAAGATGCTAGAGGACAGCTAAAAAAAAAAGTCCTCACCAGTGTAATAAATATCATATCAAGTAACAACACATGTAAGAGGGACAGTCCTCATGGGAGGTTACAACATGAGACAAGGAGGTACTAAGGAGGAACTACTAAGCCTATTAACAAATCAAAAGCCACCATTTACAAAGGACAGTGACAGGAGCCAGTTGAAAAGATGGGCGGGAACATGGGCGGAGCTTAAATTTCATATCTGAATACAGCATGTCTCAAAGAGACAGCGCAAGTGCTGCCAAGGTGAGACCTAAAAATGCTTCACATCCTCCTCCCTCCAAAGAGCCCTGTGGCCAGTGCCTTGGCACTGATCTGTTCACCTTAAAGCCTGCACTGCTGCCTTACGCGTGTTTATAGTGTAAAGTAGACATGGTGTGTCCAAGGAGCATGATATGGTACTGTGATGAGATGCTATATGCAGTAAATTGGTGTGTCTGGTGTTGGGTGGTGCAATGTGTGGTGTTATATATGTGAATGGTGAGTGACAGTGTGATATGGTGTTGTATGGCACAATGTTGAGTTGTGATGTATTATATACAGTGAGTTGATGTGTCTGGTGTTGGGTGGTGTAATATGTGGTGTATTGTGAACAGTGAGTGACAGTGTGATGTGGCATTGTATGGCACAGTGTGGGGGTGTGAACTGCTGTATGCAATGAATTGGTGTGTATGGTGTTGGGTGGTGCCATGTGTGATGTTGTATTTTAAGCTGTTGTATTACTGTTGTAAGCTACAAATTAAGAAATGTGAAACCACTTACTCATTTTGTGACATATCATTAAAATTAGGCAAATGTAGACAAAATTGCATGTAGGGTGAGAAATGTGGTTTACTTGTGTACCTCATGAAATGTTCGTGTGGGGGCATTCCTCCCTTTCAAAAATCACATAAGGTCCCAGCAGGAAAATGATTAAAGAGCAAAAGTCTCTTGAAGAACTTTTTTTGCTCAAAACAGTCCCCCACGAGCAAAAAATGAAAAAAATGACATAATGTGAACGTTTGTTAATGCCATGAAAAGCGAAATTTGTGAATTTCACACATTTTGGCAACGTAATTATTCCTTTCGTCCGTGCTAGCTGCCTTGTAACTAATTTTCATTGTATTTTTTCACTCCTCTTCAGCTCCAATTCATACATCAGTGGACATGGTGCAAGCATCTAAAAGGCAGAGACAATAGCACAGATCATACATTTGTCAGAAGAGGAAGGTCTCAGCTCCATACTGTATTTAAGTCTTAATCAAGGTAAAGGGATGGCTGAGGGATTTTGATATTGCTTGTGAATGCACTCATGGCCCACTTGACCAGTTGCATCCTCCAGGGGCGACTGGGACCCCAAAGCAGCCTTGGCAAATTTTGTCAGACCAGCCCCCATACAGTGCATAGCGAGCGAGCCTGACCACGACAGGGGGGTTTGCCCCCAAGAACATTTGGGAACAAATGTAAACAAGCATTTGCAATGCAATACGTCTCGCATCAGTGAAAGTTTGAGTTATTGAGCTATTGGCGTTGCAAATAACCATGCAACGCCAATAGCTCAAACTGTCAGTGATGCGAGACCTATTGCATTGCAGATGCTTGTTTAACGTGGAGCCTGGTGTTTACAAACTCCTCTCACTTTGCAGTCAGAGTAAGAAAAGTAAAGAGAATTATATGACAATCTCCCTCGTGGTACATGAAGTGTGAAAAAATATGCTGTACGGCGTTATTTTTTCAGAACACACAAGGAAAGGTAAATATAATAAACTGTACACATTTAGCAGTTATGTAAGCGAAAAATAAAAAAATAAAATTGTAATTTTGAAGTGTGTTAGAAACCAAGGTTTTAATAAAATCAAAATAAACCAAGACATTTTTCTTGGTGATGCACAAAAGATAAATATTCACTGAAACCCGATTTCCACACATTATCATTTGTGTGCCATATAGTTTTATCCATAATACTGTATGTCTGTGCAATATAGTGACCCTCTCAGTGGATACAGGTGCTGTCTGAAGAGGACAGTGTGCTATCCTATGACGCTGTAGAAACATTGAAAAACCGCCCTCCTCATGTCCATTAAAGCCAGGGGGTCACAAACGTCTGCTCTACTAAAAAGTGGGATGTGGTTGTAAAACGTTTGGGAAGCACTGGCTTAGGGGTACTTTTATGCCTCTAAATGTGTTAACTTTTTGTGAACTGCACTCAAAAGCAGATATTTATACATGGTATACTTCACTACTACAACGGCGGTGCTGAGCTGCATAAAAGGACTTTAATATACTGATCAGGTGGATGTAACCTGTATCTTGCCATATACTTTAACACCCACAAATGACAAACGGAGACAACGAAACCCAGCAATGAAACACCAGTAATTAGTCACAAAATCAGCATAGTTAAACTAACTTTCAGTCATTCCAAGTAGTTAAGTGGTGTTAGAAGAGCACACACAATATTGGATGCTAATGCTGTAACGAAGCAATGATATTTTGCTTTCAAGGTGTAATTAACTCTTGCTGAATCGGAGTTAATCCTTTGTGCAATTGTTTATTTTAAATGTTACACTGTTTCACACATTTCCAAAGTGCAGTAGTTTACCCTGGTTAGGCATGACTAGCTTAACTAGCTTGTGGAATGCTGGTTTATTTATTTACGGCATTCTGGGACCGGCAGTTTAGTGTTTCCCACTATAAATACAGGACAGCTAGAACCAGGGTGCAGGGGTGTATCTTCAAACGGGTGTATGAAAGGGGGAGGGGGACAGCTGGGTGTCATCCTCTCCTATTGAAGATGTGTATTCTCAGGTTGGTCAGGGTCAGTGATGCACAGAATTCATTTGCAAACTGCAGTATTTACAAAGGGACACGTCTCTCCGGACCTCTAAACCCCCAACGCGGTCACCACTTCTGTAGCAGGGCGGTCAATTCTATAAAAAGAATGTTTCAAAATAATGTTCACCTTTGGTCGCGGCCCTGAATGAAAGCCATGGCTCGTTTAGAAGCATTAGCATCCTGCGAACAACTTCCCTCGCCATGCTGCTGTAGTCTACTGATGTCTGTGGCTTATGCAAATAAGCACTGGCAAAGCCAGTAAGGTTGGCACTTGCCTTTCAGAGGCAAGACCTGTTGGCTTCCTTAGTTTTGGAAGCTATCCCCTTCTACAAGGGCCTAAGAAGTGGAACAGCGGACCGTTATTCCAGCATTTTCTACAGCACATACTTGAAAAAACTCTTTAATGTTGCTTTTAACTGGTACACCCTTGTTACAGAGACTCACCTACATCCCAGTACCGCGTACAACACCAGTGCTAGAATTAGTGGGTAAGAGTGAGCGCGACGCTTAGGATAAGAGGTAGTGGGTATGGTTAGGCTGGGACGAAAATTGAGGCTAGGCTAAAATTTAGGGTTAGCTACAGGTTAAGGGGTATAGGCTCAGTCTTAAAGCTAGCGCTGTTAGGTTAAGGATTAGGGTCATTACTAGAGCTCAGTTTATGTCAAGGATTAGGTCGAGTGTAAAATAATTTCACCTTAATTTTTGAGTTTTGCTGTTTCATATGCGTTTCCCCTACCATGACATTCCTTCATACACCCCATCCTCCATGTGAAGACAGGTGATTGGAGCAATATCCCATACAACGCCCTCAGCTAACAAAGCAGGTCGATCACCCAGGAAGCACTTTAGGCCTTGCAAAGGTTATGGAAAGCACCACATAATCAATTATAAAACACACAAATCCACTCAGTTATGACTATTTGGAATTGGAAATAGGGTTTGTTCCAAATTGATAACTACGAAAGCAGAATGATTTCGTTATTTAAAAGTCGCGTCAAAGTTTCCTAAAACTGTTGGTTATCTAAGCACTATAATTTAGAATGGCAAAAGTTGAAGGATTCTAACCCCTTTGAATAGGGTGATCAGATAATGGAAACCTAAGATTGGGAAATTGAACAAAAAAACAGAAAAGGCACTACAATTATGCAGCAACACAGAGCAACAGAATGACAGCATTCAGCAAAATAGAAACACATAGGACCCGGAACGCCTAGGATGCTCCCCGCCCCGCTCCCTGGTTCACCCACAAATACTACTTGATACTTCCAGAGTGTGGGTATAAACGGCCATGTTTAATTATTTCATAACACACATAAACATGACAATCAGTAAACATTATTCCAAATCTTATTATCAAATCCTAATCACACTTTTAATATTTACAATGCATAACTTATCACCTATTAACTTGCTCCCAGCACCAAGGGGCCCTCAGGCTCGCATCCCCAATTGAGAACCACGCAAGGCGCAACCCACCTGCGTCCTTGAGAGGTGAGCCCCCAGCCCTCCGGTCCTTGTCCACCAATTCCGGGGCCCACCCCTCTACCACCAGGCTCTCGAGGAGGCTCGTAGGGAATAAACCGGGGCCGCTGTCCCCTGCCCTAAATCGTGACCTGGCGCCCTTGCCTCCCCAGCCGGTGTCCCCATTCTCCCTGCGGAGAGCTTACCGTCTCTCCCCTCAGTGCTGGCCTAGGGAGTATGTAAGAAGGACTCCCGTTAACCCTGCGAGTCAATGCTCTGTGGCCTCTTTACCGCCTACCACTCCCCCCCCAAACTCCTGATAAGCGGGACGGGTGGGTGGGAGATTGCTGACCAGCCTCCTCCTGGGGCCTGCGCGGGAAAGAGAGGACCCTCGTTGCGTCCCCGAGGCCTAAATAGGCTGATGCTCCGCCCCTTCCCGCGCCGGGTCCCAGGCCGGAAATCGGTCCAGGGTGACCCGGAAGCACTTGGCTCCAGCTGGTCGTCCCCCATAGGGCTAGCCCCCTGGCAACAACGGGGCGGGGATCCCGGCGGCCGGGCCCTAATGGCGCGCTTGCTTATCCTCGCGCTTTTCCATAGGACCCGGAACGCCTAGGATGCTCCCCGCCCCGCTCCCTGGTTCACCCACAAATACTACTTGATACTTCCAGAGTGTGGGTATAAACGGCCATGTTTAATTATTTCATAACACACATAAACATGACAATCAGTAAACATTATTCCAAATCTTATTATCAAATCCTAATCACACTTTTAATATTTACAATGCATAACTTATCACCTATTAACTTGCTCCCAGCACCAAGGGGCCCTCAGGCTCGCATCCCCAATTGAGAACCACGCAAGGCGCAACCCACCTGCGTCCTTGAGAGGTGAGCCCCCAGCCCTCCGGTCCTTGTCCACCAATTCCGGGGCCCACCCCTCTACCACCAGGCTCTCGAGGAGGCTCGTAGGGAATAAACCGGGGCCGCTGTCCCCTGCCCTAAATCGTGACCTGGCGCCCTTGCCTCCCCAGCCGGTGTCCCCATTCTCCCTGCGGAGAGCTTACCGTCTCTCCCCTCAGTGCTGGCCTAGGGAGTATGTAAGAAGGACTCCCGTTAACCCTGCGAGTCAATGCTCTGTGGCCTCTTTACCGCCACAAGGGTGACCAGGGCCCACAGGTCCTTCACCCTCCCCACCACCGAATAAGTTCTGTACAAAGGACCATATTCCTCTGATCAACACATCTGTCCCCATGTCCGATAAATGCACTCCATCATGGTGAAACATCTGATCCCCAGTGATCAGTCTGTGGGGAATGTGGCACAGGCGGCCCTGTCCAGTGCACAGCCTGGCCAATTCCCTGTTGAGGCGCCTAACCGACACATTCAAGGCTCGTGGTCGCACATTGGTGCCCCATACCCGGCGTGGTATCATACTGGACCAGGCTATCCGAGCCAGCGGGAACATTCTCCCTAACCATGCAATGTCCGTCAGTAACTCCTCTCTGACCGCTTGGCGCCCAAGGTCCACCATGTCGTTGCCACCTAAATGCAGAATGATCAAATCCGGGGACTGCAGTCCCTCGTGCGCTCTTGTTTCTTCCACCAGTTGCCGCAGCTGCCGAGCTCGCAGGCCCCCGACGCCTCGCCACAGGATCGTCACCCCGGTCAGACCCCCGGTCTCGCCACTTGCCGCCGCTGCAATCGGACCGTGGCGCGCCGCACAAACGAGTGTCCCAACACCCATACTACCTTCGAGGGCATACTAATGACGGGGAGAAATGGAAAAGTTAGCGTAATCTAGGCAGCATATCCCTGTTTTTCATAATAGTTCCGGGCGCACATAGCGTTTAAAACACATTGAAGTCCAGCGCCCCACCCTTTTCACAGTCTCTTCCGGTAACCCTGCTCCTGCTGCGAGGGTCGCTGCCCCAATCCTAAATGAGTGTGAAGAGTACCCTCCGTGCGCCAATCCTAAATCAGCCATTGCTCGGCCGAACACCGCCCTGAATTGGTACCGTGACAAACAGTCCCCCTGCTCGTGAATAAACAGGGCCTGGCCCCCCCTTGCGGGCGGATCCCCAAATATGCTTCCATCCTGGCAACCGGGCATACCGTTGATCCAGGCGCCGGACTAAGGCGGATCGTGCACCCCTTTCCCAAGGGGTCCGTTTTGGACCTGCGCAGCACCACCACCAGCCCCTCCCGCACCATCTTTGTGTCCCGCCATTGCAACCCTCCCGTCTGGTCAGACTTCGATGATCCTACCAACTCCCCTAACCGGAAAGCCCCATAAAAGGCCAGAGAGAAGGCGGCCCCAAATAAGGTGCTCTCATATTCTGAGCAGCATATTGCCCGCAAGGTCCCCAGTATGCGCCCCAGTATGTCTACATCCAGTGGCCTCCTGCCATCCTTTTTAACCCCTTCGAGCCTGGCCCAACCTGCCAGTGCTTTCCGCACTAAGAATGTAGCGCCCGGATCGCGCTCGCCCGCCAGCTTGGCAAAGAAACCCACTGCAGTTACATGTGCCCTGGCATAAGAAGCAGGCCTACCCTGATCCCTCAAAGCCTGTAAGAAGCCGCTGATGGCCTCTGGACTAAAAAGGCCCCCGGCTTTACGCGCTGCACAAACATTCGGTATGATTTGAAATGCTGCTGATAAGTTCTCCGGGTGCGCTCGCTCAATGATGCCCCTACTAGCCCTGCTAAGGCGGGGCTCCAATCCTCCACAGAGATGTTGGGAACGCTGTCATCCGGTCCTCTGCCTGTGGATGGAATCTCCTGAAGTCCTGTAACTTGAAGCGAGACAAAGCGTCAGCAGCCTGATTCTCCACGCCTGGAATATGCGCCGCCCTGAACAGCAAGTTCAACTTCAAGCAAGCCAACACCAAATGCTTCAACAGCCTTAGTACATGCCTACACTTTGCCCCTTGTCTGTTAATGGCCTCCACCACTGCCATGTTGTCAGACCAAAAAACCACCGACTTGTCCCTGAAGACTTGGGCCCAGACCGTCACTGCCACCACAATGGGGAACAGTTCCAAGAAGGCTATGTTCTTTGTCAGCCCCTGCTCATGCCATGCTGTAGGCCAGTCCCCCCTGCACCAGCGTGACCCCAGCACTGCGCCAAAACCCACGCTACCCGCTGAGTCCGTGAGTAAGCCCAAGTCTGCACTAGAGATGGTCGGTGCCGGCCAGACCACCTTACCATTAAAGTCACTCAGAAAACTGCGCCACACCTTCAAGTCCTCCCTCACATCCGCCTGCAGACGGACGTGGTGGTGTTTCTGAGTCATCCCTGCCATTGCCCTCGCGATTGACCTTGAGAAGGGCCTCCCCATCGGGATGATCCGCAACGCGAAATTCAACTGGCCTACCAGCACCTGTAGTTGGTGCAATGTTACTTTGGGTCTAGCCAATGCTGCCTCTATTGCTTGGGAAAAAGCCTCCACTTTGTCTGCTGGTAACCTGCATTCCCCTACCACTGTGTCAATCTCAATGCCCAGGAAAGACATGCATGTTGCCGGCCCCACCGTCTTCCCTTGGGCCAATGGCACCCCAAATTCCTCAAACATTGCCACTAGGTCCTTCAAAGCCTGCCCACATTGCCCCGACATCGGGGGACCCATGACCATGAAGTCATCCAAGTAATGCACGATGTCCCTGTGACCTGTCCTGAAAGTAAACAGCCAGTGCAGCATGGAACTGAACATTTCAAAATACCTGCATGAAACCGCGCAACCCATTGGCATGCACTTGTCGTAATAGAACTGATGTTGCAGCTGAAAACCTAACAAGTGGTAATCCTCGGGGTGTACCGGCATGAGTCGGAATGCTGACTCGATGTCCGTTTTGGCCATGAAAGCCTTGGGCCCTAAGTCACGCAGCTTCTGCAATGCCGTGTCGAACGAGGAATAAGTCACAGAGCACAGGGAAGGGTCTATGGCGTCATTCACTGAGGCCCCCCTCGGTGCTGATAGGTTATGTATCATCCTGAACTGGCCTGGCTCTTTTTGGGGACCACCCCCAGCGGTGAACATACGTAACCAGGCAGCGGGGGGCCGGGAATGGGCCAGCTATCCGCCCCAGGGCTCTCTCCTTACCAACTTTTGGGATACCACAGCGTGATGCATGCGCGCTGATAAAAGATTGTTGCAATGAGCCACTGGTGGCACCCCCTGTGCTGGAATGCGAAAACCTGTGGAAAACCCCTGAAATAACGTCCTGGCTGCACTCCTGTCAGGATACTGATTCAACCAAAAATCAGCCTCCCTATCTTAACTGGGGTGGGTAACTTATTGCTGCGATGGCTTGTGCTCCCTGCCTCTCTCTTTAGATTTCTTGATACACTTAAACTCCGGGTGGGAGGGGTGGCCGCAGAATGCGCAAGCGTGCTTGAACTTACATGTCCCTGCTGGCCAAGTACACACTTTTCTGTTAAAAGCCCAGCATGTCCCTTTTTTCTCGCCCACCCCTCCCTGTGAAGTCCGAAAGGGCTGCTTCATTGGCGCCTTATTATTAATGCTTTCCAACCATACATTGACCTCAGTCTGATCCCACCCCATGTCTGGGTCCTCTACCTTTGCCCATCTGAAATCCCTGTCATAGTCCATCCAGGCAGTCCCCCCGTACGTTGCGTGAGCTTTAAGAATTTTGTTGGCATAGCAAATCAGTGGAATTGCCAGCTCAGGTTTCTTCTCTAACAACACAGTGGAAAAAACATTGAAACCAAACTGCCAGTTAGTAATTGATTCCTCCACCCAGGGCTTCCTCTCCTTGAAGGAGCTGTCCTTTCCCTCTTTTCCCTTGTTTTCCAAGTCCCGCCTTTTGGCCTGATTAAGGCATACATGTCTATGAACTCTCCCTTCCAAATCTTCTCCTTCATGTCCTGCGACACATGCACCGCCAATTTACTGCGCTTTGATAACACGGTCTCCTGGCCCCCAATTGCCTTTGCCTCCGCCCCTGCGCCCTTGTTTACGCTGTCAACCGCCTTACCTGTTGCGGTCCCTGACGTCGACTCAGCTTGTGCGGGGGCCGCTTGACCCACCGCCAGAGGGATAACCTTCGTTACTTTATCTTGCGCTCCAACTAGTAACGCCACCTGTTTGCTAATCTCATTAAGGGCGCTCTCTGTTGCTGATTGTGGTGTCCAGGGTGCTACTGGTACACTGGAGGCTGGAATTGCTGCCCTTGGGGCCGCCAACTGGGCCAGCAGAGTTGCTACCGATGCCAAGATACTAGCCGTGGGATTCGGCCCCTCCCCTGTCGTATTCTTCAGCTGATCTGGAGCTAGTGGCACCCCTTCTCCCGGTGTTGATGTTGGCTCAGGTAATCTCCCCCCTGCCCCTCCAGTGGCACCGGTACCGTGCCTGGCGTCCCTACTGGCACTACTGGACTCAAATTATTGGGTGCTAAGGCTTTCAATGCCCCCTGATTTCTGCTAGAATCGCCCCGACATCGTCCCGCCCCCTCCTGTGGGGCTGATGGCCCAGGCTCGGGCTGCGGGGGGATAAAGGGCTCCCTAGGCTGTGGGGGCTGCTCCTTATGCCCTTTGTTGCTAGGCCCCTTCTTATTGCCCTTAGGGGCCCTGGTGGCCTTCCCTTTTTCTTGCCCGGTTGGGTTCTGGGCCTCTTCTCCAGTGGGGGGAATGCTGACCTGGGAGGGACTGTGGCTCTCCGTGGGCGCCCTCCCCCTCACTGTCCGGCACTGGCTCAGGGACCTGGTCCTGATCAGGCTCCTGCTCAGGCACTAGCCCCTCATCACTTCCCTCTTCTTGGCCCAGCTTAGCTAACACTAGTTTCAACAGCTGGGCCAAGTCGGGGTCCCCCTTTCCGTTTCTCATTGCGCCCCTCGCCGGCATCGTGTGCAACCCCAACCCCTTATCCCTGCTTTAAAGCTGCCTGCTTCGCACTTACACCGCACTAGATGGCCGATTGTCCCTTTTCGCCGCCTGCCTCGCTCTAGAAGGCACACTGCCACAAGGCTCAGCCCGGCCCTACGATGCTCGCGCTGCTAATCTCGCTGTATTTCAAGCCCTAGGCGGCCCGCCAATGCCTTGCTTCGGACGTTACACTGCCACCTGGCTCCGTCCGGCCCTACGATGCTCGCGCCGCTAATCTCGCTGTTCTTTTCCAGCCCTAGGCGGCCCGCCAATGCCTTGCTTCGGCCGTTACACTGCCACCTGGCTCAGCCCGGCCTAAGATGCTACCCTGCGCTGCCTTCCCTGCGCTGCCAATCTCGCTGGTGAAGCCTTCTACGCTCTTCCCTGCGGTAAGGTACAGGCTGCCGAGGACTGCGCAACGCTCCCGGCAGCCGGGGAGGGCCGATGGCGCCTTGCTTCTCCTACCGCCCCCGATTAACCCGCACTACCACCGGCCACCCGCGGCTGCCCGAAACCCGCCCAGGACCCGACACCTTACCTCCGCACTCCTGTGCCCTATCAGGAAATCCCAGCGATCGATGCTGCTATCCCGCGTTGACGCTTCGTCCAGGACCCGTCCGCCTCCACAATCCGGTCACCGACGTCCTCCGGGCGATTACTGCTCTCCGGCGTGGACGCGTCGTCTGCCTCCGCAATCCCTGTTGCTCGCCCGCTCCCGAACGTCCTCAGAGCGATTGGCGAAAGATTGCTGACCAGCCTCCTCCTGGGGCCTGCGCGGGAAAGAGAGGACCCTCGTTGCGTCCCCGAGGCCTAAATAGGCTGATGCTCCGCCCCCTTCCCGCGCCGGGTCCCAGGCCGGAAATCGGTCCAGGGTGACCCGGAAGCACTTGGCTCCAGCTGGTCGTCCCCCATAGGGCTAGCCCCCTGGCAACAACGGGGGCGGGGATCCCGGCGGCCGGGCCCTAATGGCGCGCTTGCTTATCCTCGCGCTTTTCCAAACGAGGCACTAAAGAATTAAATGGCATGCAATTTTTAAACCCGATTTCATAACGGATGATTTATTTGATTTTTTGGTAACATCTGTTATTAGTCCTGCTTAGGAACACACGAGAACGTGGTCCCTCCCCCTCTGCTTTCAGTCCACCCTTGGGATATGAGCCAAATTTGTCGAAATCTGCCAGGACAGTTGGCGAAAACTCAGGACTGTCCCACCAAAGCCGGTTCACCCTATGTTTGCAGGAAGCTGTTGAGGGGAAACATAATATGAAGAGAGCTGCCAGCCAGAATGACAGCTGACAAAACTTGAGCACTTGAGCGTCTTATGTTTACATTAATGCTGCAAAAAATATAATGCTGGCACACAGGCAACCAAAATCATCCCATCAAAACACGTGCAAGAAAGTAAGCACACTCATAACCTGTATTTCTAAAGTGCATGTTACCCTGATGGGCCTCTTGGCACTGAAACAAATATTTATTGTTAACCACTTATTGGTAACTCTTTTTATCCACCTCGGAAAGACAAAAGGCAAAGTGAACCAGCTGGGGCTCTAACCTGCGTCCATGAGGTCAAACACAGAAGAAACACAGATCCCTGCAGCGAATGCCTTAGCCCACTGCGCCACCTGAACCTATACCAAGACTCATTAGCATACATATCATATCCGGAGCATGCGGACCCCCGGTACGAATCTAGAATCCAGCTGAGACTAGTGACTCAAACTCAGGTGATTTTAAAGTTCGAACGAAGACACAACCATTAGCAGATGGACTCCTTGGTGTGGAATGAGCAGCAGTAATACATAAAAATAGAAGTTTAAAATTGTGTGGATGGCAAATGGTTTTAATTTAACATTTAATGAATCCATGTTTTAACAATGTAAAGCACCTTGGTGTTGTGTTGGTGGACTCTTCCACCTACGGCGCCGCAATGAGGGGTGTCTGAGGAAAGAACCTCCCTTGTAGGCAATGGTTAGTGCCGGCGAGGGGGAGGGGGGAAGAAAATAAAGGGACCCGGGTGACAGACCTCGTGGTTTTCCAAAATGCACAACGTGTCTCGGTCATCATTCCTTAACCCTTGGGGCTACCAGGACCTTACCCCATGGAAACAGAACACTTGGTTTCCACATCACAGCTTTACAAGCATTTACATGTATTCATTTTTTTTTTTTTTGAGGACCTGGCAGCTGGCTTTTTCTGATGAGCACTCAAAGCGCTCCATGCCGCTCTTTCACTTTAATGGCAGCCGCGCCCCTTTCTTTAGATGTGGCACGTTTAAAGAAAGGGGCGCGGCTGCTATATAAGTGAAAGCACTGAATGGGGCGCTTTTACAAAAAAAAACATTTGTTTCTGCAGTTGAGAAACAAATGCTTTTCTTTGTAAAAGCCCCCCATTCTGTACTTTCTTTGGACAAGCCCCGTCCAAAGAAAGTGGCGCAGCCGCCATTAAAGTAAAAGCGCGGAATGGGGCGCTTGTAAAAAAATAAAAATAAAAAGTAGTCCCCAAAAAATAGATAAAGACCAACAGTGCAAGGAAACTGTAGTTGGCCGGTGCTCCTGGATTAATATCGGAAGTGATGTATCAGGAGCACCGGCCTATTAGGAGCCAGGAAATATGAGGGGTGGAGTTTTCAACTAATGCCAGACAGCAGGGATAATTACATGCCATACAGCAGGTCTTGCACTAGCGCATGCGCGCTGATGCTCGACCTAAAAATGGTGCATTCTACAACACAGTTATCGTTATATATTCAATTATATTAGTGTTTAAAGCATTGTAAATGATGAACTTACAGTGCACCAGGATAGGCAATCTTTATTGGGGCTCTTCAATGATTCCCTCACCATCACCCTCCAACAGTGCCTCTCATCTCTCCGATCCATAGCCCCTCTCTCACACACATTTTATTTGATTTATAGCGCCTCTCATACCAGTGTAGGGTATCACATCACGTTACATCACACACATACAGAGAAAATGAATTATACGTGTGTAAATCAGTGTATAGAAAATGTTACAAAACAGTAAAGGGACTGCAAGGTTTAGGATTAATGTGTCATCCATACTGGTAGGCATTTTTAAAGAGTGCTTGTTCTGGAGAAGCACAAACCCAGGATTCAGAATATAACACAGTAGTTAAGGTTGACCTTACTAATACGAACTTATTTCTACCCATACAAACCCTTTTCAGCAAAATTAGGACGATGAAAGACTGGGGAAAAGCATAACTTTCTAACCTAGATTACGATTGTAATTTATGAACTCCACTGTTACAAAAGGATCTCCGTGACAAAAGCGTTTAACAATTGAGCTATGCACATAAAATACTGTTCTGAGATCTGCAGAGTACACGCTCTTTGCAGCAGGCATATTAACCCTCTGTGCTACCTTAGAAGAGTCAAAACTGCCACTAGACAAAACTCCGATCTTTCTCCAGCAGGTACATTAATCACCAGAGTTATCTTGGCACTTTAATTGTTACCTGAAAACTGTTGGATATACAAGTAACTCTGCAGAGCTTTTAAAACTGATGCACTGCTACAAAATCAGCCCCCAGGAACAAAAGCAGCCTCTCACCCTTCCAGCCTCACGGGAAAACGCCCCATTAGCCTATACGACCAGTCCAGTCTTGGCATCTTCCCTCTATTAGCAGGGATGATGTGGCCAGGATGCCCTTGTACTCTCAGAACTTGATAGTGTTCACCTGGGCAGATTCATCCACACCTTCAATTCTGGATCACTAAAACAGCAAGCCACACTTCCATCTGCATCCCAAAGCCTTTAGATGCTCCTAGATATTTCAAAGCTTGGTAGCAGGTCTTCTTCTTGACCTCTCTAATTTGAAATAGTGTGCCACACTGCCTTCACTCAGTCCTGGTCAGTGTTTATTTTATTTTATTTAATGCATTTTTATATACTGCAGACTTTACCCGAAGGTGTCAGAGCGCTGTACAATAGAACCAGTTACGTTACATGAGAGAAATGATACAAAATAGAACGTTACAAAAATAAACAGGAGACTAGAAGAGGTAGGGTAAAACCATAGAAGGCAAGAACACAATATCAAACACAGCAAGCAAGGGTGAGGAATGTACAAGAAAATATTACAAATTTACAATGATGAACGAACTTCCTAGAGGGGTCTGAGAATGAAGGTATTAGTTCTGAAAGTGTCTTTGGAAGAGAAGAGATTTGAGGTCAGCTTTGAAGATCCGGATAGAGGTGGTGGCACGGAGCAATGGAGGAAGCGAGTTCCAGATTCTCACCGCATTACCTGAGAACGATTGAGCCATCGATCTTTCCCTTTTGAAGGAGGGGGGCTCAAGCAGAAACGTTTCCACATTCCGAGAAGGTCTCGAGCCTCCAGACATTTTCAGCTTATTCGCCAGGTAACGAGGGGAGGAAGTGTGCAAGGCTTTGTGGGTGATGCAGGCAGTTTTGTAAATAGATCTTGCCTCGATGGGAAGCCATCGAAGAGAAGACAGGATAAGAGTGATGTGGTCACCTCGTTTGGACCCTGAAATAAAGCGAGCTGTTGAATGAAGGACGGATTTGAGGGGGGAGAGGTGAGATTTGGGTAGGCCAGTCAGAAAAGAATTGCAGTAATCCAGTCTAGAGAGAACTAGCGATTGGACCAAGGTTTTTAGGTCTTTCTCCGGGAAGAACCAATGAATCCCCCACAGAAGGCGCAGCTGGTAACGTGCGTTCTTAGCAATGGAGTTGATGCGGGAGATAAGGTTGAGTCTTTTGTCAAGTATGACACCTAGGGATTTAGCGCTGTCGACAATGATGGGCTTATTGTTGAGTAAGTTCAGCTGATCCATCCAGGATTGAACAGGAGGAGGGGAGAGAGAGGTAGATAGGAGGAGGAATTCAGTTTTGAAGGGATTGAGAATGAGTTGGTGAACTAACATCCAGTTGTGAATAGAGTTGAGAGTAGAGTTGAGTAGTGAGAGATCGTGTGCGGAAGACACCTTGAGGTAGATTTGAGTGTCATCCGCATAGAGATGGTAGTGGATCCCAGATTTACTTAGGAGGTTCCCTAATGGTTCCAGATAGAGATTAAAGAAAGTGGGTGCAAGGATAGAACCTTGAGGGACGCCTTGACCTACCGCCAATGGAGACGAAAGACTGTTCGCTATCTTGATCATTTGTGATCTGTCCGAGAGGAATGAGGCAAACCATTTAAGCACTATGCCTTCCACGCCCATTCTCTGTTGAAGAGTGTTAAGGAGGGTGTTGTGATTAACAGTGTTAAAGGCTGCAGAGAGGTCAAGAAGAATCAGAAGGCACGATTCCCCAGAATCGAGTATATGCAGCGCATCATCAATCACTTGCAGCAGGGCTGTTTCAGTGCTGCAATTTTGAATGAAGCCAGAATGGAACACGTCAAGGAGATTATTGCCCATAATATGTAGGGAAAGTTGTTTCGCAACACATTTTTCTGTGATTTTTGAAAGAAAAGGGAGGTTGGTGATGGGGCGGAAGTTGTTGAGGTCGTTCGCATCTGCGGAGGTTTTTTTTTGAAGAGGGGTAACCTGTCCTGTTTTGAGGGCAGCAGGGAAGGAGCCTTGACTGAGGAAGAGATTAACTAGCCTGGTCCAGTAAGAGAGAGTATTGGTGTAGAAATCAATGGCGATGACACTAGGGATGTGGTCAGAAGAATGGTTGGAGGGTTTGGTTTCGAGGATGCATTTGAGGAGGTCATCTTCCGAGATGGCGGCAAAGTTCTGCCAAGTGACTAAGGATTTTTGCTCCTCAATGGGGGTGGGTGACCTGATCCACCAGTGATTTGACCTTTTCATCAAAGAAAATAGCGAATTCTGCTGCTTTCTTTGAAGAATCCTCAGGCTTGATGGTTTGGGGAGAGCAGTTTGGGTTTTTGATGAGGTCAAAAACTTTTTGGGTCTGTTTTTGGCTGAGTTGAGGAGAGATCTGAAATGTGATGCTTTTTCATGGAAGATGTGCTTGTGGTATTTGGATCTTGCCAAACGTAAATGAGAGAGATTGGAGGTGGATGGAGATTGTCTCCAATGTTTCTCCAAGATTCTAAGGTTCTTCCTTTCATCATAGAGAGCTTTATTGAACCAAGGTGCTGAGGGGGTGGGTCTTTTCATTTTGCTTTGGAGTGGAGTGACATTATCGATTTCGACTGCTAGGACTAAGAGGCAATGGGAGGTGAGATCGTTGACATCCACGTTAGTGTCCACCTTTCAAAGAGATCGTACTTATGTTCCATAACAATACCTCCCTCAGTGACAAGTCTCCACTACATCTGCCCATGGTGACCTCATGACTCAATAGATATCTGAAATAAATGAGAACTCCCCAAATATTTTTATACTTATGAATGTTTCTTTTGACAATCTTTGCATCACTCTCCTACACACTTTCTAAAACTCATCCCAAGACATTATTGTCATGGATTATATTTTACAGTACTTAATTCTTCTTAGGAGAACTTGTTAGATGAATCTCTTACCTGTAACAGGTGATTGGCTTCGGGACCGCAGAGAAAGGCGTCCCTGACTCTTCCCGAATGGAGTAAAAATTCACAGGAAAGCTCCCGGCAAGAACGATATCCCCTTCCTGCAGGGCCCCCATTTCCTTGCCACCTTGAAGCCAGCAGCCCTGTTGGTTTTCTGCCAAGCCGACGGGAGCCAGAGGAAACAGCAACAGTGCCAGGCTCAGCAGCATCCTACAGCAGATCTCCTCCACGGTTAAAGAGAGCACTACTGGCCCAAATATGGCAGGGTTTCACTTCTGGGGAAGAGGCTAGGAAGGAAAGTAAGCAATCTTCTCAGTTTCTAACTCTGCACAATCAGTCTGCAGCTATGGCCATTGTAAATGCAGACATCACACACGCTGAAACCTTTAAGGAATTATCGTCCAGATGTACAAAGGGTTTTATACTTCACAAGCTCTCCCAATCTGTAAACCAGAGGGTCTTTGAATGATAAAGCCCTTTTCCCATTGTATTAAATGCATTTAGC
Organism: Calotriton arnoldi; assembly: GCA_963921515.1. Classification (NCBI taxonomy): domain Eukaryota; kingdom Metazoa; phylum Chordata; class Amphibia; order Caudata; family Salamandridae; genus Calotriton; species Calotriton arnoldi. Next base: position 565,490 of record CAWUFW010006817.1, read on the forward strand.
GATTTGAAAATGTGTTTCTGAATCACTAAATGTGTTTAGAAATGGATACTGATTTGATATTTGAAAGGGACATGTTGTAGGCATTACTTCCAAATGCCAAATCAATGTGCTATGTATCAATGTTTTGCAAATCGAATCCGGTAAAAAAAAAATATATTTTATCAACACACAAAGATGATGGTAACCCATTCGCAAAAGGGAAAGGGTCCCCGCAAAACCCCTCGAGTTTGTTTAAGATCCACTTCTATTTGCTGCCATCAAAGAGATGGTGGCCTGCTGAGGTCTGCAGATAACACGTCTGTGATTGCTTTTTAATAAAGCTATATATATATATATATATTTTCCATCAAATTTACCCTCAGCAACGAGAGGTCACTCAACAACATCCTGCCATCCGGCTCTGATATGCAGACTGCCTTGCACAATCATAATTATTTCCCTTTTGCCGACGCGTTTCAAGGCCACAAGCCTCTTCTTCCTGGGCTGCAATACAAACACATCAGAGGCTCGCATTATTTCATTTCCTGACTTTATTTATTTCCATGACCCCCAATGGGCGTATGCTCAGTGTAAAGTCCTTAGTGCATTCTGGGGTATGGAGTCACTAATGCGAGTATAATTATTCACTTATAGTAAGTTCCAATGTGCAGTTTAAAATGATGCATTTTTTTCTCCCTATAGTAGGTAATGATGGTGAAAGCAGGCTCATTACGCATTGAATGTTGTGCCATTAAAGTCCCGAACAGTTCAGAACAAGCTTCTCCCAACCGGCAATGATATTCCTACCCCAGCTGGTGACGGTGCTCCTCTCCACGGCCGGGCCGCCGTGCGTTAATATTTTCCATCAAATTTGCCCTCAGCAACGAGAGGTCACTCAACAACATCCTGCCATCCGGCTCTGATATGCAGACTGCCTTGCACAATCATAATTATTTCCCTTTTGCCGACGCGTTTCAAGGCCACAAGCCTCTTCTTCCTGGGCTGCAATACAAACACATCAGAGGCTCGCATTATTTCATTTCCTGACTTTATTTATTTCCATGACCCCCAATGGGCGTATGCTCAGTGCAAAGTCCTTAGTGCATTCTGGGGTATGGAGTAACTAATGCGAGTATACTTATTCACTTATAGTAAGTTCCAATGCGCAGTTATACTCGCATTAGTGACTCCAAAAACACATTGAAGATTATGCTCATTAGGACTGCACAATTTTGTACTGTGTACTATGTCATTCTAATAAGCCCTGATTAAAAATGCCCTGGAAGAAGGTGTGATATCTATTCCACATGTTAAATTGGATACTAAGAGGGAGTCTCAATTTATCGGGTGTGATAAATAGCATCGATTGTGAGTGATGTCTGAAAATGGGACATCAAATTACAGATTTTAGTGTTCTCTGCACCAAAACCTGCATGCTCAGTTATTTACAAGGCACTTATCCCCCAGCAAAGTATTTCCCAGGTACATTTTGGCAAAGGAAACCTGTTAAAATTTACCTGGGAAAATGTTGTGGTTGTGGGGCTTGTGATTTGGATATGTGCTGCACCAGGAGCTACCATACATTTTGAAATTAACTGGGCCAAACATAATCAGGGGCTTTGACCACTTAAGTTCACATAAAACAACATTTTAAGCATGGTACAAATGTGGGCACTGCAAACTGCAACACTTAAAAAATATATCTCAAACGTTTTTGAAAAGTATAATTGATGGTGCTTTTAAAGCTGTACCTAATTCTACATGACTAACCATTACTCCACAGCACACAACATAATGAAGATATCTGCAAGTGCTGTGATTTTAAAAAGCAATATAACTGATGCCCTTCTGTACTTTTGAGACTTTTATTTATAGGGATTCTAGTATACAACACATTGTAACCTTAGCATTGCTTGAAAACTGTTTCAATTAAATATATAAATGTGTGTTCTACATTGCACAGTCTACAGGATATTTTATAGTTTTGCAGGATTGGATTAGCTATTTTATCAATCCCAGAAGGATGAAAAGGTAAGATGCCCTTCCTGGAATTCAAATTTAATTCCATGTCCAGCAGGCTTTAGGTCTCTATGAAAGTAGAGTTGGTTCAGAGGCTGAAGGTTCAAGCCATGCTCAAGACAGATGCCTTGCTCTCGCTCACCTTGAGGTCCTCTTAGACCCTTAATATCAAAAAGAGCCAAACTTGCTTGACGCTTTTCACTGCTACCCACACTCTAACCTCATGCAGCAAGAACTAAAATCAAAGCATTGACCTGTGATATAAAACAGGAGAAAGTAATATTCTTCTAGTGTCCGATTTTAACAATGAGAAACTAGAAAAACAGAGTTTAATCCCAGCTTCACTGCTTCGCTAAATGGTGTGATCCTAGGCAATATTAATTTCACCATACTTCCTTATATTTCATTATTGCACATGGCAGCCCCTTGAAATATGTATGCACTGTATAAAAACGTCTTGTGTTTGATTTAATAGTCTATAATGCTCATAAATAACTGTATTCAGTTGTTTTGCTTTAAACCATCAAAGTATACAAAAAGATCCATCATTTTGCAATCTAAAGCAAAGGAATAGGGTTCTTGGGTTACATGTAAAATGTATGATAAAAAAGCAGGAATAAAAATGTTAAAACAGGCGAGCTTCCGGTTGATAGCCTCCCAGTTAAAAGCAACACCACTTAAAAAAATATTAAAATATGGTCTTATATACAATACACAGTTCATTTGTTCCAGTAACCAACATTTCACAATCGCGAGAGTTCATTTCTGATAATAACACCCATTACAGACTAAGATAAAAACTTCTGTTCATTAATCCAGAAGGAGAATAAAAAGCGACTAACTGCAAAAACTACTGGCCCGGATGTATCTGTCTTTAGGATTCTGTAGGCAACCTGGTATTGCCTGGCTCCAAGGTTTGAACAAATCGGTCGCATCCACTTCATGCAGATCAGTTGGTATTTGATACAAAAAAAGAGTATATGTTCTTCTGTCTCTTGTACTCTAGCACAGGCAGGGCACAGTTCTGATAATAATAACCCAGCAGCCTGATTGCTGGGAAACCTTAGAAGTAGGTTGCTATACCTGAATCTAGCGTATAGACTTTTAGCAAGTGGAGGTGTGATTTGATCCAGGAAGGGTTCGAATCTGGGGCATGGCTTGACACTTAAGAATTGTGTTGTTAAGTGGTCATTTGCTGGTCTAATAGCGTAGCGCTCTCCCACAACCGCCCAGTACCTGGCTATCAATCTCGGTAGATCCCCTCTGGCTGCGCTCTCTGGGTGTTCCCATAGTTCCGACATACCCAGTGATTTACACAAGCTTGCGATATGTTTGAACCACACTAGTTTTTTAGTACCACTGAACATCAGAACCTTCCTCAGGGAATTACAATAATCAGAGAGCTGGGGTGTTGTCCACATGCGTAGCCAATACATTAAGGGTTTCAGTGAGGTCAAATCTCTTATCCTTTTCATCCCTAGGTCAAAAAACAGTGGGCTCATTGGGGTGGTGATGGGTACCAAAATAAGTGATCTGACAAAGATGTTTTCGCAAATCGTCAGTTTGTTTATGTTGGTATGGCCCTATATCTCTGCTCCAAACAAAGCACCACTCTGGGCTTTAGCACGATAGACTTCTAATGCTGGGGTCAGTGATCAAATGCATGACTTTCTATGGTATCTCAGAATTGATTTTGACCTACGGCATAGGGTAAGATAACTCTTATCTAATTGTTGTTCCCAGCGAAGTGAGTCGCTTAATCTTATCCCTGGGTAGTCAATGTTTTTCACCCTCTCAAGGGGTTTGATGGAGCAAGGATTCAAGGAAATGAAACTTGCTCATAGAAATCGTCCATTAACTTTCACTAATGGTTAAAACTGTAGATGAGACAAAACTAATATACACCAGACACCGACACATGGGGAGAAAATCTTACGAATGCTTAAATTAATGAGAAATAAAATGCAACTCGACTAAAACCCGTTTTAATTTGCGAAAATGCTTTGCGCATGTGCAAACCTGAACTACGTAGAGATAACGTGACTAACTCGCTTTGAGAGGGAAAAACCTCGCGCATGCGCAAGAAAGACTAACATGCGGTCTTGAGGTACCGCATGCCCGGCATATGCTTGCTTGAATTTAAAAGAAAGCTGCTGTTGTTAATGCTTTTGCCCAGAGAGATAATAATAATACGGGATAGAGTAGAAGTGGGTGGTGAACAGTGAGGGTTATATGTTTAAGAAAATAACATTTGTTTATGATTCCTTTATTAATAGTCTGCATTCGGGCCTGCTAAACCATAACGGAAAAAGAAAATGGTGACGAGTAACTAGAAGCTGCGCATGCTCAGTCAACTCATGATGTGATCTGGTGACCGAAAGAGCTGAATGACTGCCAAGTTTCAAGGGCAGAAGACATGAGAAAAAGAAGACATGTATCACTCGTCTATGAAGCTTGTATTAAATGAATTATTACATTTGCAAAAAAATATGCATGTGAAGAGGAAAGCATGAATGAGCTAAAGGGGAAGGGTTAGCAAACAATAAGCATCCTAATAAAAATGAATATGTCAGCATGGTGTGATGAAGACTCCCCTAGTCCCGTCAATCATATTCCATATTTTAGTAAAAATTGCAACTCTTGAGGGTGGGACATATAGAAATAAAGACTATAACTAGAATGACTTGAGTTAAGTTAAGGAGAGATTGAGATAGAGAGAGAGCTGCTGACGCTGAGAGAGAGACGAGTATGCTGTATTCGAGAGATAGCATCAAGATCATCATAGCGAGAGAGAGAGAGGCGAGAGCAGACTGGGAAGATTCAGATCCGAACGATAGCCTCATTAGATTAGAAAATTGCGGAAGAATATCGAGGAGGGAGAGAGTGTAAGAGAGGGAATCGCCCTGGTGCGTCGGGTTTATAGAGAAGTCTAGTAAGTATCAACCCTGTCCTGATTCTGTCCTATAGTCTTTGTCTCCTGATTCTAAGTAAGGGGACCCCCACCAGTCCTTTGGCCGAGGGACGGATTTCCGGTCCTCTCTATTAGGTAAATGTCATTTTGTCCCTAAGATTTGCATATTTCTTTGCAAATGTGTGTTATTATATGCCATTTGTCTCTACATCTATCCACTCTTATGCATTTGATTTGTTGAATGAGTTTGTGTAGTTGAATGTATTTTGCTAAATGAATTTTCTCTCTCCCATTGAAGAATGATGGAGTTTGCACTGTGAATCTGTAATTGATGAGCGTTCAACTTTATGACTAAAAGTTTAGATAAAACTTATGAATCTTACTCAGAGTCTGTGATTAATTCAATAAGAACTTTGAATTAGTTAAGAAATTGTTAATATCACCATCAACTAACTCAACTAATGGTCCATCGACCAGAGGAAGAGTGTTGATTCGTGAAGATTAGTTAGACATTGTAATGATATTTAACCCGATTTGTGGTTTCAGGGAAATAACCAATTAGAACTTAAGTGAATTATAAAACTTGACCCCCCAGCGGATCGGCCAGGGAGTGTGAATGAGCATTTTGGATAAATGTATATGGGCCCATTGGAAAAATTCAGTTTTGTGAAATATTGAACCCGGGCCTGTGCGCTGGATCAGTTTTTCTGGTAGTAGAGTTATGGTTATTATTGATTAGTTTGGTGATTATTGATTATTGATTATATGTTCTTAATATGAAAAGTTAGTGTCCTGTTCTATGTTGTCTGGAAGTACCGGTACAGAGATACCTGGGAATCCCAGGAATGGAATTTAGAAGAGTGTGGTAAGGAAATCACACTGCAGAAGGTTACTCGTCTGTTGTCATAATACCTAAAAGCTACGGAGGGCTGTAGGTGTTGTATTAGGGACTATATCGTATAAGAGCCAAGAGTGAGTGATAGCGAAGGGCCCACCTATGAAACTTTGGCCTTACCCAAAAGAGGAGTATCCCTAGAGGAGTAATAGGTCCTCCCCGAGCTTGAGTGAAGGGTAAACAGTGTTTTTTACTCGCAGTGGAAGGAAGTACTTTCTCTTTGAAACAAGTGAATAAACTATCTTTGGATTAGCGGAGCAGACAGAGTAGCGCTGTTTTTACATTGTTACTAACAGAAAATTAGAAAGAAAAAATCTGAAAATACATTGTTGTATAACCTTGTGAAGGAAGGGTCAGTAGCAGGAGTCATACTGATGTCACAAAGAGCAGAGCTGGTATTGGTTGAGACAGCAGGTGTGTAATAAGTGCAGATTGTAAAGGGAGGGTCAGTAGCAGGAGTCATACTGACATCACAAAGAGCCGTGCTGGTATTGGTCGAGACAGCGGGCGTGTAACAAGTGCAGATTATAAAGGGAGGGTCAGTAGTAGGAGTAATACTGACGTCATAAAGAGTCGCGCTGGCATTGGTCAGACAAGTGGGTGTGTTGAAAGCTCTGATTGGCTGGTAGACAAGAACCATGCTGGTATTGGTTGCAGAAGAGAATACGTAGTGAGCCCTGATTGGACTGTTGGTGTGAGTTGCGCTGGTATAGGACGAGTGTTGGCGAATAGGATACATGAGAAATACGGAAGAGTCTCTAGGATTTGCCTGCTGAAACAATTAGTCACAGGGATCGGAAGAATGAAGTTGATTAATAAAATCAAAAGTTTCTTTAAAAAGGATAAACGTGTAGTAACCAGAGAAGGAATTCTTATGCCACCTCCTGATATGCCTGCTTCCTTTATGATGATGGAACGAGGATATCATACTTGTGCTGGTTGGAAAATTGGGTAGAGTATACGAAAGGTGATAGTGTTTTAGCTTTCCCTGAACATGGTACGTTTAATGTAAGGATTCTTCAGAATTTGAGAAATCGGATGAATTCATTAGAACCCAGTCCTAGGTTAACGCAGTATGAAGCTTTGGAGGAATGGGAAGTTGAGGCATTCGAACGAGAGAAATACAGAAGAGGTAGAAGAATAAATAGAGGATTTTTTCCCAGATATCCGTTTGATACCCGAGGAGATCAGATGAAAAGATGGAGAAGAGCTGTAGTAACGGAAGGCTTGTATCCAGTGTTGATGGCTGAGGATCAAGTAGGGAATAAGTGTAAAGAAAAATGAAACACATAGGTATGACAGGGACAGGATGTGATGAATCTGATGATGAGTTATTAGAGGACATTTTAGTTAAAAGACCTCCACCTTATCAAGAAAATGCTAGAGAGACAACTCCAAGTGCACCAATGATGGGAACTCCATTAGTTCCACAGGTTTTATATGATCCAACAGTCACCCGAGTATTACAGGAAAAAGAAAGGAATGCGTTGAATAAGACAAAAGAAGAGATAATTCAGAAAATAAATCAGTTAGGTTTAAATGCTGAAGCCTTGACAGTACCAGTAACAATTGGTCCTGTTATTCCATTATATGGGGATAAACGGGATACCCCGAGATTACAAACAGTGACAGTCCCACAGAATAATGTTAGGAAAGAAGCAGTAATGTTGGAAGATCAAACTAGTGAAAGTCATTCAAATGTCTCATTACTAGATCTCCCTAATCTTGAAACGGTGACTGAAACGCCGAAGAGAAATTCACCAGTAAATAAAAGGAGAAAGGAACTGATTGTCACTCCAGTAGCAGGGAACTCTAAAGGATTTTCACCAGAGGATCTAGAGGAGTGGGCAAAAGGATTAGGCAAGAAAAAACCCCAACATTCAAATATTGATGTAGGCAAGTTGAAAGTGGATTTAGAAGAAATGATTATTGGTACTATAAGCCCAGACCGATTAGGTTCATACAGAGATGAGGAATTGTTGTTTTTCTGTAAAAGTATAACCTGGAGAGCAAAGAATCTTCATGAAAAGATAGTAGAAGTGGCTCCAGAATTTGGAATAGACGTAGAAAAGTTGAAAATATTACAAAAACCATATAGGTCAGAATTTACTGAGAAGGATTTAGAAAGTTTGAATGCGTCAGGAAGGAGATTACAGATAAAGGAATTGATGTATATTTTGAAGAAATGGGGAGATGCAGACCGATGGAGATGTAGATGGACAAGAAAAAGGGATGAGTCAGCTACAAAGGAAACATCTGCATTCCCATTAAGAGAGACAGAACAGGTTGAAAAAGTGTGTCCGATGAGAGAAGTTCCTGGTGGTGGATATGTTCATATTCCTTTGTCTAGACAGGATATTTTGTCTTTTACGAATGATTTTCACAGCTTAAGAGAGAAACCAGTTGAATGGTACAAGCAGGTAGAGAGGTTTGTGAAAGTTTCAAAGGTATTATTAAAGGATTTGGATGGCCTGTTTGGTATAGTGGTACCAACTGATTTGTGGACAGAATGTAAAATTACTGTTGATTGGCCAACTGAAGAGAATCCCAGAGATGCAAAGACAGGTGCGCCTTCAGAAGACGTGATGAAAAAGTATCAATAAGAGATTACTTTCTTGAAAGGGAAAATTCCTCCAAAGGAAACAGATTGGGTTAAAAGAGATAGAACAACTCAAGAACCAAAAGAGTCAGTGCACGCGTATTACGAAAGGCTATTGCAAGTATTTAAACAGTATAGTGGATTTGAAAATATTGGTGATAAGGATATGGGACATTTCGTGTATAGGTTTGTGTATGGATTGAGATCAGAAATTAGTCAGATGATTCAGCAACATATGCTTTGCTGGCAGAGTAAGCCCATTGATGATATCTTGAAGTATGCGAAGTATTGTAGTGACGATATTGATGCAAAACACAAGAAATTGAAAGAAAAAATTATGTGGGCAGAGGTGAAGCTAGCAGAACACCAAGAGGCAAATTCTGGTTCTCAAAATGATAATCAGTCGAACGATCAGAATCAGAATAGTCAACGATCAAATGGAAATAAAGGAAAAGGGCGAATGAGTAGAGAAGAAGCGAGAAAGAAGTATCCTTGTCATGCGTGCGAAAAGCATGGACATTGGAAGAATGAGTGTAGAAATGTTCAACAGAGTAATGGGGTAAATCAAAATTTAAATCCACAGATGCAGAATGAGGAGGCTGTGAACCAGCAGCAACAGCAACAGGTAGTTACTCCACAATTACAGGTGCCACAAGCCCCTATGCCCAACCATGTGAATGCTCAGGTGCAGAGATAAAGTGTGAACACCGGATTTCGTGGAGAGAGTGGTAAGAATACACAAATGGTTCAACAATATTGGATGCAAAGTAATGAGAGTGATTCGGATACTTCTCAATGACGGTGCCTGAAGGGGGGAGGAAGAATGCGTGCTTGGCGCATCCTTGGCGGTAGATCAGTCAGGTCCATATGTTGATGGGAAAGTGGAAGGTAATGACATCACTTTCCTAGTGGATACTGGTGCTACCCGTTCTACTGTGAGAGCAGCAGAAAATCCAAACCTACCCCTCTTGGGAGAAACTATCCAAGTTGTAGGAGTCTCAAACAAGCAAATAAAAACCCCAGTCACTAAAACAATAGAAGTGAATATTGGGAATTTCAAAGACATGCATCGGTTTGTGGTATGTGATTCAAGTCCAGTAAATTTGTTAGGGAGGGATTTGTTGTGTAAAATGAACTGTACCATCTATTGTACACCTGATGGTATTGCTTTCCAAACACCTGATGAAGATATTGCTTTCAAAATGATGCTAGCGAAACAGGGAACAGAAGTGGATGAGATGTTTTCACTTCTTACTGAAAACAGTTTGCCTGATGAGCTGAAAAACACAGTGAGATCAGATGTGTGGGATTTTTCAGGAAAGGAAATTGGTCTGATGGCAAATGTAGACCCAATTAAAATAACAGTGAAAGAAGGTGCAATTTACCCGAACACACCCCAATACAAAATGAGCCCTGAAGTAAAAGCCGGAGTTGCTCCGGTAATTGATCAAATAATTGAACAAGGTATTTTGAAAGAGATAATGGGCAGTCCTTGTAATTCGCCAATCATGGGGCTTAAAAATCCTAGTGGCAAGCATAGGATAGTGCAAGATTTAAGGAAAATTAATAAGATAGTAGTACCCTGTTGTCCAGTAGTACCAAATCCAGCAGTGATCCTTTATCAGATACCTTGGGATGCACATTGGGACACAGTGATTGATTTGTGCCAAGCATTCTTTTCGATTCCTTTGCATTTGGATAGCCAATATCGTTTTGCTTTCCGGTTCGGAGAATGTGTTTTGGCATGGTGCTGAGTTCCTCAAGGGTACACAGAGAGCCCCTCGATTTTCAATCAGATCCTGAAAAAGTGTTTGAAGACATTGGTTATGCCAGGAAATTCGGTTTTGGTTCAGTACATTGACGACCTATTGGTGGCATCAAAGACACAAGAGGCTTGTGTCACTGACACAATTGCCTTACTGAACCATTTGGCAGAAGGTGGACACAAGGTGTCGCCAGAAAAATTACAGTTTTGCCAACAAGAAGTCCAATATTTGGGACACAAGATAGAAAGGGGAGTTAGAAAAGTGACACCAGAGAGAATAAAAGTGATTCGACAAATGAGTCTTCCTAAAACTAAGAAAGAAGTACAAATGTTTTTGGGAGTGATTGGATACTGTCGTCAGTGGATCAGTGGATCAGTGGATTTTCACTGCTTGCAAAGCCTTTGCTAAAATTGACACGAAAGGATGTAACAGATCCGATTGAATGGGACGATGAAAGTGAAGACGCATTCATAAAACTGAGAGATTGTTTGTGTCAAGAACCAACATTAGGAATGCCTGACTATACGAAAGAATTTGCTGTGTTCTGTTGTGAGAGAGAAGGATGTGCACTTTCAGTGTTAACCCAGAGACATGGATTGTCAAGACGTACAGTGGCATATTTTTCTGCCACTCTGGATTCAGTGGCTGCAGCATTGCTTGGCTGCTTAAAAGCAGTAGCTGCTACTTGTGTGAGTCTGGAGCAGAGTGAATCTATTGTAATGAGACATCCCCTGAAGGTATATGTGCCACATTCCGTCGAGGACTCGTACTCAGCACTTGACCCCTAGTCGGCTGACTAAGTATGAATGAGTGATCCTAGGTGCTGAAAATGTAAGTGTGATAAGATGCACCACAGTAAATCCAGCAACCTTGCTGCTGGATCCATACTGTGAAGAAGTAAAAGAGGAGATTGATCATGATTGTTTGGATATGACAGAGATGTGTACAAAGCCCAGACCGGACATCGGTGATGTCCCATTGGAAAAATCAGATTATGTATTGTTTGTTGATGGGTCATGCTTGCGCAAACAAAATGGAGAACTGAGTTCTGCCTATGCTGTATGTACTGTATCTGCTATTCTGGAAGCATCCTGTCTAAGAGAAGTCAAGTCTGCACAAATAGCCAAATTGATAGCTTTGACAAAAGCATGCAAGATTGGGAAAAAATTGAGAGTAACCATATTCACGGATAGTCAATATGGTTTTCGGGTTGTGCATGACTTTGGCCAATTATGGATGCAAAGGGGATTTCTGACTTCTTCAGGTTCTCCTATCAGGAATAGTAAACATGTCAAAGAGCTATTGGAAGCACTACAATTACCAAAAGAAATTGCAGTGGTCAAGTGTGCCGCACATAAGTCAGGAAATGATTATGTGACACACGGCAACAAATATGCTGACCAAGTTGCACAATTATGTGCTCGAAATACAATGTCTTTGAACAGAGGGTTGGAAAAAGAAGTTACCAATTGCCAACTAATGTTTTTCTCTGCTTTTGAAACATGGGATGAAGTTAGACAGTTACAGGATGAGGCTGATGCAAAAGAAAAGGAACTCTGGATCAAAACAGGATGCACAAGAAGAGCAGATGATGAAGTATGGGTGTGTCCAGATGGGTGATCAATAATGCCAGATAGTTTATTATCACAAATGGCAAGAGTATATCATGGAGCTACACACATTGGGAGGGATGCCATGATTAGGCAATTTAGGTAAACATGGTACAATCCCAAGTTTAGGCTAATTGCAGAGAGTCTCTGCCAGCGATGTTTGACATGTCAACAGCAGAACCCAGGTAGAAAAAACGGTTGTCAGTTGGTGGAAATTGGAAAGGCAGAGGGACCATTTACAAGACTGCAACTTGACTTCATAGAGCTGCTGCTGTGCAATGGTTTGAAGTACGTCCTAGTCATTGTGTGTCTGTTTTCTCGATGGGTAGAAGGCCTATCCCACGAGAATGAATGACAGCCTCACAGTTGCCAAACTACTGTTGAGAGAGCTCATTCCCAGATTTGAGTTTACAGTCACTTTGGAATCAGATAGAGGACCTCCTTTTAACAATGAGATAACTCGATTAATTTGTACGACTTTCAAAGTTGAGCAGAAATTACATTGTGCCTATCGACCAGAAGCTTCTGGAGTGGTTGAGCAGCTCAATGGCACAATAAAATCCAGGTTAGGAAAGGTGTGTGCATCTGATCCAGCGGTCTACTAACAACAGATACTCTACTACCATATACTCACTTGGGCCCATACAACTTGCTTCCGCTGCGCTCTAAGTAAACCACTGGAGTCTATTAGTTTTATATGTTATTCATACCTCAGGATCTAGTTATTACTTCTTTAACTAAACCTTCTGCTGATCAAATAGTTCTTTCCTCTGGTCAATGGACCAGTTAGGTAAAACTAGTTGATGGCGATAATTGACATAACTTGTTATGCATTTCTTAATAAATATAAATAATGACAAACTCAATAAGTTTTAAAATCTTTATCTAAAATTAGGGGTTTTGAACCATCTCAAAGCGTTTCAGTACAAACACCCTCATTCGCGGGAGTGCCAATTAAAAAATATCTCAGATAACACTTATCAATTCAGATTCACACAATAACTTTGCTCAGAAAGGAGAGGATAGAGACAGAAGAGCATTTATCAAACGATGAATTTCATAATTACCAAAGTATGGTGTGAAGACCAACCCCTGGCCAAAGGGCTGGTAAGGGCCTCCCAGGACAGATCAGGAGATAAAGGCTTCAGGACAGGAATCAGGACAGGATACTTCACCTCTCTAATTACCGACGACTACGTCACACCCCTCTCTGACACTCTCTTCCTCCTCGTGGTTCTTCCGCGATCTTTTCTCTAAACCCACCCAAATTAAGTAGATGTTTCTGCATTCGGTTTCTTCATCAGCAATTCAGAACACCACCCCGGTACACCCCGATGTCAGGCTTCTTCAACGCACAAAAGCTTGCTCAAACTGACTTGACTCTCGACTCTCGACCCCCGAACTTCTCTCAAAGACAATGCAATGCCAATGCCCCTTCTTCTAACTAAACTACCTCAATTATACCTTTCAATAGGGATGTACCACCCATTAATGTTTCTTTTGCACAGAATACTAACTTCTGATTGGACAGGCGAGGGGGGATGATCATCACACCACACTTATACTTCATTTATTCTCTTTTAACCATTGTTCCCAAGCTCCTCCCTTCAAACTTTATTCCGCCCTTCCTTTCCCATACATCTTTAAACTTTATTAATACATTTGTAACTGATTTCTTGAATAAGTTCCTTCATATGAACTCTTCACCCTCATGTTCCCAGGGCACATCTCCGCCGACCTTGGACTCGTGTCAAATCCTTAGTCATCTTCCAAGCTTCCATATCAGGGCGCATGCGTCGCGCCATATTGGTCTGCTCGACTCGGACAACTTTAACAGGGCCAAATACGCACTAATAATAGAGTCGAAAAGGAAAAATGTTATTCTCAAAAATAAATGGTTTCACTGTATACCACCAACCTCTACTCTAACCCATACCATTTGTTATTTCTTTCTCTGCATTTGCGTTAGTTATAAACCCATTTCTAATTTCAGCAAAGCAGGTGCCATGCATGTGAGCGTTCAAGCGGCCATTTTATAGCTCTTTGCGCAAACGCCAGAATTCCCTCCAAGCGAAAGCACGTCATACTACGTAGATGCAGTAGACGTATGCGCAGTAAAGATCCCATGTTAAATGCGTTCTAGTCCTACGTCTGTGTTATTTACAGTTAGTAAACACATAGGCAAGCTTCATTCTTTTCCCGCGCATAGTGAAAAATGCACATTACTAATTACGAGACATGTTGTTAGTAATTCGCTAGTAAGTTAAATCAAGAGGATTGCTTCCGAGCAAGTCTCTTGACCAAGTCCTTGCTCCATCACCTCCACTTCACTGAAATGGCCTAATGCTTTGCCCCTTGTATTGATGAGTCTTAGAAGCATCCCCGACAGAGGAACGGGAGTGAGTTCTCATGAAATTCTCATGGGAAGAGCAAGGAGACAAGCATTTGTACCTGGAAACAAACTGATGAATATAACTGATGATCTAGTGTTGCACTATTGCAAAGGACTAGCTGATCTGGTACGTTCTGTGTCTCACCAGGTTGGAGAAGATGCAACCACAGCACAGCTGAATCAAGCTCATGATTTGTGTCCAGGAGACTGGGTTATGGTAAAGAAGCACACAAGAAAATCGTGTTTAGAACCCTAGTGGAAAGGACCTCATCAAGTTATATTGGTCACAATGACAGCAGTAAAGTGTGCTAGCTTGCCAAACTGGAACCATGCCAGTCATACACAAAGAGTCCCAAGTCCACCTGAAGGACAAGAGCAGCAACTGGTAGAGCAAAGAGAAGAACCAGAAGCTGAAAGTTGTGAAGTCGAAGAAATCAGAGAAACAGACTCTGAAGAATGCGTCGATGATGAACAACCAAGTACAAGTCAAGTAGGGTGGGCACCAGATACTGGGTCTCAAGAAACAGCTGTAGGGACCAAGGAAGAGCAAGAAATTGAAAGACCAGAACAAATAGAGCCAAGAGAAGAAGATCGTAATACAGAAAATCCAGATCGAGCTCAGTCAGAAGAAGAAGAAGAAAGAGAAAGATTAGAAAGTTCAGAACAAGTTCAGCTAAAAGAAAGGGAAAATAAAAGAACACTAGAAATAGGCGAAGAAGGTGAAAAGGCCGTACAAACAAAGAGGGTCAGAAAAGGTAATCACTGGTCAAGTGGAGTAAAAGGACTGAGATATTTTTTAAGAAGAAAAACAGGGAAAGAACAAGAACAAGTAAATGAAGTATGAAGTCAAACCGAGCAAGAATAACCAAGAAGAAAATCTTTACGAAAATCAAAAAGAGTGAAAGTTCCGAGTAGAAAATATAAGGCTCCTGAATGGACATATATCATCCTCGAGGACTTTGAGAATCTTGTTCTGAATGAAGAACAAGAAAGTGTCACTATTGAAGGAATTGATGAAAGCAAATTGAGACCACCTTAAAAAGAAAAGACTTTTGACACAAAAGGTGAAAAATGACAAACAAATAAAGAAGAGAAGAAAAGAAACCAGAGAAGAAGAGAAAATAAAGACAAAGGGGAACAAAGATGAAAAGCTTTTGAAGTGTGGGATCACACAAAGATTTTTATATTTTTAATATTTTTTTGAAGAAATTGTAGAATTTAGAAGAAATAATTTAGATATTGATCACTTTTAGAATATTAAAAAAATTGCAGAAACAAAAGTGACTGAATATTTGAAAACTAGTGTAAAACGAAGATGTGTTAAATATTGTTTGTGCAGTGTTTTAATACTAATGTTAATGTGGTTATTGCTAACTGTTGTGATACCTGTTCTAATGGTAGCTAATAACAGAAATAACACTAATACAAGTGATCGAGTGAATGCAGTTACTAAAAGAACAACTACCACTAATTTAGAGCAAATGGATGAGTGCATGTATCATCATGACAAGTCAAATAGTGATTCGTCATTAAATGTATTTACTAAACTTATTTATGAATACGTAGATACAATGGATGTGAGTGATTGTTATGTTTGCATGAAGTTACCTTCATCTGTTTCAGAGGGGTTGACCTATCACCATCTTCCTTTAACATATGGTGTGTCATGTAGTATTGTGTCCAGTTTGTTCTATGTAACAGGCAAATTGCAGTATTATTATTCGAATATGGATTTAGTATTTTCAGAAATTCCTATTCGAAGAAACATGAACCCAGTGCTTAGTGCTAAAGATGCAGAATTCATGGGCAAGTTCTTCTTAACAACAAACCCAATAGATATAACATATGCTCATAAGAATAATCTAACCTGTATTTTGCGTGATGAAGAAAAAGATTTTCTAAATTTAGTAGAGGAGAGAAGAAAGGATTTTTAAAAGAAGGCTGTTGAACAGAAGTTACATGTACCTCCATGGGTTAATAAGGATGGGGACTATAAGAAAGCGAGACTCATGCCGCAATGTCCCTAGACTTGTCAAAATTTGGAAAATTCTGTCTGCATAGACTAAAAACTGACTATAACAACATTTTCATTGGTTCTAGTGATTGTGAACATACCTTCCTAATTATGGGAGGATGGGGACTAAAAGGTGGAACTGATCCTGTTTTTCCAGGAATATATTACGTGTGTGGTAAAAATGCCTATTGTAGGTTGCCCATTCGATGGTATGGTAGTTGTTATTTTGGAATAGTATTTCCAAAAGTGTATCACATTACTAAGAACAATTAAATGGATGTAATAAGTCAAGAACTAAAACGGAGTAAGAAAACAAGTTTTTCAGAAATAGTAGGTGATATATTTGGTGCACTGATACCAACAATTGGAGTCGTACTGAATTCACATAAAATACGAAAATTGTCAACAATAGTTGATTGGCTATCGACAGATACTGCTGGGGGATTTTTAATGATTAATTCCGAAATGGTTGCAATTAGAGCTATGGTTTTCCAAAATCGACTTGCACTTGATATATTATTGGCAAAAGAGGGTGGAGTCTGTGGCATGTTGAAAACCCAACATTGCTGTACATATATCCCAGATAAAAGTAAAAGTATTGAGGGATATATTAAGAACATTACAAAGATTTATGACGATTTGGCCCAACTGGAGGTTGACGGTGTCTGGGAAAGACTTAGTAAAAGTATTTCTGCTATAGGTAGTTGGTTTTCCACTTTAGGAAGTAGTCTATTAGGGAAGATCCTAATACCTGCAATTTCAATAGCAATATTAGCTCTGATAATGATGATGACCTATAGATGTTGCAAGAGTAAAATAAGAGCAAGAATGGTGGCTGAAATAAAGAATAAAAGAATGGGAAGAAAGATAAATAGGGAAGAGAATGAATTAGAGGAAATGAAAGGAAGTTTATATGATAAAATGAAAGAATTAGGCATGAAAAAGAAGAAAAACGAAGAATTAGTAGAAAGAGAGGAAGAAACTAAAAATTAAAAGAATAGAGTTGGCACTTGGTAATGATGGGTATTTTATGATGGCTCAAAAATGCCATAAGAGGGGGATTGATGGAGCAAGGATTCAAGAAAAATGAATCTTGCTCGTAGAAATCCTCCATTATCTTTCACTAATCGTTAAAACTGTAGACGAGACGAAACTAATATACACCAGACACCGACACATGGGGAGAAAAGCTTACGCATGCTTAAATTAATGAGAAATAAAATGCAAACCGACTAAAACCCGCTTTAATTTGCGAAAATGCTTTGCGCATGTGCAAACCTGAACTACGTAGAGATAACGTGACTAACTCGCAAAAAAGACTAACATGCAGTCTTGAGGTACCGCATGCCCGGCATATGCTTGCTTGAATTTAAAAGAAAGCTGCTGTTGTTAATGCTTTTGCCCAGAGAGATAATAATAATATGGGATAGAGTAGAAGTGGGTGGTGAACAGTGAGGGTTATATGTTTAAGAAAATAACATTTGTTTATGATTCCTTTATTCATAGTGTGCATTCGGGCCTGCTAAAGCATAACGGAAAAAGAAAATGGCGACGAGTAACCAGAAGCTGCGTAATGCCCAGTGATTTCATGATGTGACCTGGTGACCAAAAGAGCTGAATGACTGCCAAGTTTCAAGGGCAGAAGACATGAGAAAAAGAAGATATGTATCACTCGTCTATGAAGCTTGTATTAAATGAATTATTACATTTGCAACAAAATATGCATGGGAAGAGGAAAACATGAATGAGCTAAAGGGGAAGGGTTAGCAAACAATAAGCATCCTAATAAAAATGAATATGTCAGCATGGTGTGATGAAGACTCCCCTAGTCCCGACCAATCATATTCCGTATTTTAGTAAAAATTGCAACTCTTGAGGGTGGGACATATAGAAATAAAGACTATAACTAGAGTGAATTGAGTTAAGTTAAGGAGAGATTAACATAGAGAGAGAGCTGCTGACGCTGAGAGAGAGAGTATGCTGTATCGACAGAGAGCATCAAGATCATCATAGCAAGAGAGAGAGAGAGGCGAGAGCAAACTGGGAAGATTCAGATCCGAACGATAGCCTGATTAGATTAGAAGATTGTGGAAGAATATCGAGGAGAGAGTGTAAAAGAGGGAATCGCCCTGGTGCGTCGGGTTTATAGAGAAGTCTAGTAAGTATCAACCCTGTCCTGATTCTGTCCTATAGTCTTTGTCTCCTGATTCTAAGTCAGGGGACCCCCACCAGTCCTTTGGCCAGAGGGGTGGTTGTCCGGTCATCTCTATTAGGTAAATGTAATTTTGTCCCTAAGATTTGCATATTTCTTTGCAAATGTGTGTTATTATATGCCATTTGTCTCTACATCTATCCACTCTTATGCATTTGATTTGTTGAATGAGTTTGTGTAGTTGAATGTATTTTGCTAAATGAATTTTCTCTCTCCCATTGAAGAATGATGGAGTTTGCACTGTGAATCTGTAATTGATGAGCGTTCAACTTTATGACTAAACTTTTAGATAAAGCTCATGAATCTTACTCAGAGTCTGTGGTTATTTCAACAAGAACTTTGAATTAGTTAAGAAATTGTTAATATCACCATCAACTAACTCAACTAATGGTCCATCGACCAGAGGAAGAGTGTTGATTTGGGAAGATTAGTTAGACATTTAAATGGTATTTAACCCGATTTGTGGTTTCAGGGAAATAACTAATCAGAACTTAAGTGAATTATAAAACTTGACCCCCCCAGCGGATCGGCCAGGGAGTGTGAATGAGCATTTTGGATAAAGGTATATGGGCCCATTGGAAACTTCAGTTTTGTGAAATATTCAACCCTGGCCTGCGCGCTGGATCAGGTTCACATGCAATCCTAACCTCACGTGATTTACCCTTCGCTTTTCCGAACACCATATATTTTGTTTTGGCAACATTAAGTTCCAGGCTCCTGTCCCTGCAGAAATCTAAAAATGTATCCACTAAAATTTGAAGGCCCATAGGTGTTGTGGAAATAAGTAAAGAGTCATCTGCAAAGAGCAGGATTGGGACTTTTGTGCCATTCATAAAGGGAAAATTATTCCTGCAGTCCAGTAGTCTGCTAGCCACATCATTAATGAACAAAGAAAAGAATGTGGGAGCGAGCACGCACCCCTGACACCCCGCGCTGTATGGGTATCCTATCTGTTAGTTCACTGCTTTTTCCCCATCTGACCTGGGCGTAGTTGCCCTCGTGAAGTCTGGCTATCAAGATTACCAGATCAATTGGGGCGCCTAGGTCAAGCATTGTTCTCCATAACAATTTGCACTGTACTAGGTCAAACGCGGCTCGCAGATCGACAAACGCTACATAGAGTTTTTGTTTTTTTAGTAGGACATATTTCCATGTTAATAGGGTAAATCTGAAATCCTGGTCACATGTACTTATTTTAGAGCGAAAGCCAGCATGATATGGGGACAATATCGCCTTATCATCTATCAAGATTTGAAGTTTATCCAGGGCTTGTCTTGCAAAGATCTTTTGCAAATTGTCAATCAGGCCGATGAGTCTATAAAATTGGAGGGGATGGAAGCGTCTCCTTTTTGTGTATTGTAATTATCTCAGCTCCCCTCCAGGTTGTCGGAATATCCCCAGCAGCCGATATACAATTTGACAAAAGATTTATGTACGGAGCCCATATCATGGGTTCTGATTTATATAAATCACCTGGTATCTGATTGGGACCAGGGGCTTTTCCTGCCTTGAGTCTGTTAATTGCTGACAAGGTGTCATCCAAACTGAAAACCAATGCAGTGCCAGTTGTATGTGTGGCAGGGAGGATGTTAAAAATGTTCTGGTCAGCTCTAGGGTTGTCTATACAGTGAGTATCCTCGTTCCTGGTATGTAATGTGGAGAAGTGCTTGAACCATAACTCCGGCTGGATATGATAACTGAGAGTATTTGCGTTTTCCATATTTCCCTTTGCAATAATGTGCCAGAACAAGCGATTGTCACTGCATCTGGCAGCTAGTACCAGATCTTGCCAATTTTTATCTGCAAAATCACACTTAGCTTTGGCAAGTACAGCTTTGTATCTATTGCATGCCAGGGCTACCCCAGACTGACTAAGCTCCTTAACTGCTAGCTGTAATGTCCCCTTTGCTAATTTGCATTTGCAATTGAACCATTCAATCAATCAATCAATCAGGGGAATTGTAAGCGCGCTACTCACCCGTGAGGGTCTCAAAGTGCTGGGGGGGGGGGTAAGCAGCTCCGTTCAGTTGATGAGCCAGGTCTTGAGCGTCTTCCTGAAGATGTTCAGGGAGGGGGTGCATCTGATTTTGAGCGGGAGCTCATTCCAGGTCTTGGCTGCGATGTAGAAGGTTCTCCCACCTGTTCCGGCTCTGCGGATGTGCGGGATTTCGGAGAGGGCGAGGTCAGCGGATTGGAGGTTTCTCCTAGGTACGTGGAAGGAGATTCTCTCGTTGGGGTATTGGGGTCCGGTGTTGTGGATGCATTTGTAGGCGTGGATGAGTATCTTGAAAGTGGCTCTCTTCTCAACGGGGAGCCAGTGGAGGTTCCATAAGTGTTGGGTGGTGTGCTCGTGTCGTGGAATGTCGAGGACGAGTCTGGCTGCAGTGTTCTGTATGGTCTGGAGCTTGCGGAGCAGAGACTTGTTGATCCCAGCGTAGAGGGTGTTTCCGTAGTCCAGTCTGCTGGTTATGAGTGCGTGGGTGACAGCCTTCCTTGATTCGAGGGGGATTCACTTGAAGGTCTTTTGGAGGATTCGGAGGGTGTTGGAGCAGCTGGAGGCGATGGCTTTGACCTGTCGGGTCATGGAGAGGGAGGAGTCGAGTTCAATGACAAGGTTTCGGGCATGGTTCATGGGTGTGGGGGGGCTGCCGAGGGCGGTAGGCCACCAGGTGTTGTCACATGCTGAGGGGGAGGTTCCGAGGACGAAGACTTCTCTCTTCTCAGAGTTGAGCTTCAGGCAGTTTCTGCTCATCCAGGATGCAACGTCCTTCATTCCTTCCTGGAAGTTGAGTCTGGTGGTGATAGGGTCATTGGTGAAGGAGAGGATGAGCTGGGTGTCGTCGGTGTAGGATACTATGCTGAGTCCGTGCTGACTGACGATGGCGGCGAGGGGGGCCATGTAGATGTTGAAGAGCGTGGGGCTGATCGATGATCCTTGGGGCACTCCACAGTTGATTTCTGTGGGTTCGGAGAGGAAAGGTGGTAGCCTGATTCTTTGGGTTCTACTGGTGAGGAACGAGCGGATCCAGTCGAGGACAGTTCCTTGTAATACGGCGTCAGGGAGTCTAGCTGTGAGTGTGCGGTGGGAGACAGTGTTGAACACTGCAGAGAGGTCAAGTAGGATCAGGGCAGCGGTGTGTCCTTGGTCGAGGAGGGTGCGGGTGTCGTCTGTGGCAGTGAGTAGGGCAGTTTCGGTGCTGTGGTTGCTGCAGAATCCGGATTGGGAGGGGTCAAGGATGGAGTTTTCTTCGATGAATTTGGTTAGTTGTGCATTGACGGTCTTCTCTGTGACTTTGGCCACGAAGTGGAGGAGGGAGATGGGTCGGTAGTTCTTGAGGTTGGTGGGGTCTGCTGAGGGCTTCTTGAGCGGGGGTCTGACTTCTGCGCAGTACCAGTCGTCGGGAAAGATGCCGGTTTTGAAGGTGGTGTTGATGGTGTGTAGTAGTTCGGGAGCGATGGCGGTGGCGGCTCTGTGGAAAATGTGCAGGGGGCAGGGGTCTGTGGGGGCCCCTGTGTGGATGCCTTTCATGGTCGAAGTGGTGTCTTCGGTGGTGACTGGGGTCCAGGAGGAGATGGTGGGCTGGATGGTGTTGCTGGAGCAGGAAGTGGTTTTGGAGTTGGGCGTCTGGTCGTTGAAGTTGTCGTAGAGTGCCTTGATTTTTAGACGGAAGTAGGATCCGAGCTTGTCGCAGAGGTTCTGGGAAGGGGTGATGTCTGTGGTTTCGTTGGGGGGCTTGGTGAATTCCTGGATGACGCTGAAGAGTTGCTTGGAGTTGCTGGCGTTGGCGAGGATCTTGTTTTGGATGAAGGTCCTTTTGGTGGATCTAATGCGTTGGTGGTATTCCGTCATGGCGTTTTTGTAGGTGGTGTGATCTTTTGGCGTTTTGCTGTTTCTCCAGTTCTTCTCAAGACGTCTGCAGGTGCGTCTGGATTCTTGGAGGTCGGCGGTGAACCAGGTGGCTTTCCTGGGGCTTTGTCTGTCAGGGTTGCGTAGTGGTGCAAGCTTGTCTGCGCAGTGGAGATCCATCAGTGGAGTCCTTTGGCTGCGAGGTTGGCATCGGTCGATGTGGTGGGGTCATCGCGGTTGAGGGTGGAGTTGAGTTGTTCCTCAGTGACTTTGCTCCAGTTCTTTCGTGGGGGGCGCGGTGCAGGTTTGGGCGGCGTGGGTTTGTTGACGTGGAAGTGTACGCAGTGGTGGTCTGTCCAAGGGGGTTGTGTGGCGTGACTGAAGTGGATGTTGTTACCTCCTGCAAAGATGGGGTCGAGGGTGTGTCCTGCCTTGTGGCTGGGCATTGTGATGAGCTGTTTCAGTCTGATGTTGGCGAGGTTGTCCAGGAGGGCGGTGGAGTTGGGGTCGCTGGGGTTGTCGAGGAGGAAGTTCAGGTCTCCGATGAGTATGTAGTCCATGGAGGCGATGGCGTGGGGTGCGATGAGGTCGGTGATGGTAGTGGCGAATGAAGCGCGGGGTGAGGTTCTGGGGCTGGTCTGGATCTGGAAGTGAAGGTGTTCGGTGGTGAGGAAGGAGTCTTTCGTGGTGGAGGTGGAGAGTCAGAGGGAGCTCTTGTGTACGATGGCGAGTCCTCCTCCTGGGCGGTTGGGGCGGTCCTCCCTCTGGATCTTGTATGCGTCGGGGATGGCGGTGGCGATGTCGGGGGTGGAGGAGGCATTTATCCAGGTTTCTGTAAAGAAGGCGACGTCTGGTGAGAGGGTGTCGAGGAGGTCCCAGATCTCTCCGGCGTGTCTGGGCAGGAAGTGCACGTTGAGGAGGATGCACTTCAGGGCTTCGGTGTTGTTGACGTTCGGTGCGGGGGCCGTGGGATGCGGTCGGTGGTGAAGGATTGGCAGCAGTGACGGCAGGAGAACTGGACGTGGGTGGTGTTCATCGTCGACCGCTGGCAGTTGTTGTTCCTTCCGGGGTTGAGTGCGAGGAGGGCAGCCGAGTTGTAGCTGTGGGAGGTTGCAGATCCAGGGTTCCTGGCGCTGGCCACGGTTGGGTTGCGGACGGTGGCAGACGGGCTTGGCTTTGGTGCGCCTTTAGATGCGCCAGCGGCACGACCGCTGCGCGTGTCCACTACCGACAGCGCAGCAGCCGCCATTAAGTATGGGAGGGGGAGAGAAGCACAGCTGGGAGGCGGGAGCGGGAACCGGCAGGGGGGAGGGGCCGCGGGGCAGTAGCGGCGGGAAAAGGGCACAGACAGCAACGGGCACAGAAGGCAGAAAGCGGCAAAAGGAAAACACAGGCACAGGTACAATAGACAAGACAGGCACAATAACAAGACAGTGAAGAGGCTAGAAGGAAGACAGAAAAAAGGGGCACAGAAAAGACAGAAAAACGTCAAAAAGACAGAGACAGACAGCATTTGTTATACCAGGGGGCCTACTGCCGGAGCTATTTTTAGTAAATACAGTTTGCAGGGCTCCATACAAATTCCCTATGCACTGATAATATGGAAGTTAGCCCAGGAGAGTGTGCACAATCCAGACTACTGCTCAGGCCAGGCAAAAAGGTTGTAAATAACTCATAATTCCCAGTATATAAGTCCATGTCTGCAAGGACTCTTGGCCAGGTGACTCTTCTGCGGTTGTTGATTACAAGTGGCTCTTCCACCCTAGAGATACAACTGGGTGAGTTCCTATCCAGGGCAGTGCCCATCATTTTTAACAGCAAGGGGTTGTGATCACTGTCAAACCTCGGGGCGATTGTCATATCCTCAACTAGTGACCAGATTCTTACGTCAACTAGAATGTAATCGATGACACTAGTGCTGACACCCTGTTTGAAAGTGGCCTGCCTGTTTAAATCAGATACGGTCCTCCCATTGCATGCCCTCAAGCTCCTTCCTGTAACCAATGATGCAATCTGCATGGAAACGGACGTTAGACGATGGCAGCATTTAGTCGTTGCCAGATTAGGTATGTACCATGTCTCATCCTCCTCCTCTAGTAAGGTACTTAGTAGGAGAGAGGGTTCAAAAGAGGCATTGAAGTCCCCAGCTACTACGATTTTAGAGTTGCTTTGATATACTCCAACCAGATCATCTAACAATGATAATACTGGTGACTCGCTGCTATAAGGTTCGGACCTAGCATAGACATTAAACACAGTCAGTTTAGGCCTGTTGGAAAGGCAAGCTGAATCCCCAGTATATCTTGTGAATTTATTGTTAGTTGTTTATACTATCAGGCTAGAGTTTTTCTCACAAGAGTTATCTGCCCCCGCTTACTCTGCCCGATTTTTTTGGTGCAGTTACTTCCACACTAAGGGGCCGATTCCGATCTCGGCCGGTAGGGCACCGAATCGGATTCGGCTTAACCGGATCCGATTCGGAGCCCTATTTCCCGACCGAGTCGTACGTGCGTCCTGGCGAGCGAGTACGATGCGTGCGCTCGCGAAATCTCCGACCGACTCGTTCGCAGGACCCGACCACTCCGACCGACTCGCACGGGGACGACGCGCACCTCGCAATGGAGACGTTCCCCAGCCGGGTAAGTACGATGCGCACCTCGACCGCTCCGACCGACTCGCGCAGCCCGGCTCCAAGGAGCTGTGGGAGCCGCACTTTGGGGGTCCATGTCGGACCCCCCTGGAAGCGTAGGCGTGCGAGTCGCAGACAGGGGGGACACATGGGTCCCCCCTACACGTGCATGTACGGTGCGACCCGCATCGACGCGAACACGCTGTAGGGGGCGCCCTTGTTCGCGTCGTGCCCATTGAGTCAATGGGAGCCCGTGTACGCGTCGTACGACTGGCTCCCATTGACTTCAATGGGAGTCCGACCGAATCGAGTCCGATGGCATACGTGCGCATCGTACTCGTTCGGTCGGACTGCTAGGGTCCGATTCGGTCGGAAATCTCTCCGGGTCCGGCTCGGTCGGAGAGATTTCCGTCCCGAATCGGAATCGGCCCCTAAATGTTGTGTAACCATTTATGTCCACAGCCCAAGTCTCCTGGAGAATGCAGATATCGTTTTTGCCTATAAAGGAATGCCATTCTGGATCTTGAAGTTTTAGATGGATCCCGCCAGGTTCCAGGAGATTAGGGTTAGTCTGTTTTTTTCCTCATTATTGGGTGTGGACAAGCAACTATAGGTCTCCTCGTCGCTAGGCGACATATTATCAGTAATCGAATAACCAGATTGGGTAGGGGAAGTCATTGACAATAGGAGCGCAACCTTGACTGCGCCAGTGTTGCTGTTAGGTAGTACATCAGTTTTTACTTTAAAATGCAAGTTAGTAGTGGGTGGCTCAACAGTGTGACTGACTCCCAAGAGTTTTGGAATAAGGCACCTATTAGGAGATATATGGTCTAACGGTGAATGCAAAAAAGCTTTTAATTTTCCCATTTGGCCACACACCATACTATTCGGGTTAGATTCATCCCTTAGGCCACTAACAAAAGGTTGAATTTGGGTAATGTTATCTAACCTTGCTATACATGTATTACTGCATTTTACATGGAGTGGTGCAGGGGTGGGAAGGGAAGAATTAGTAGTATTCCTAAATCAATCCACATCTTGCAATGAGGGTAAGAGCCTCATGCTTCTACGTGGATAATAAGAATTTAGGACACATTTAGGGTGCACATGACAACAGTCTTGCCTCCTAGTGGCTTATTTATGGGATTTTGGCATAGGGCAGCTCAACAAGGCACCTTGTGGCGCAGCCCTATGCCAAGGTGAAAGGGCAGCAATGCATTATAATTTTGCAATATGGTGCATTCCTGTCCTTTCACCTTGCGCTGGAGCCATTTCTGTAGCCTAGTGTCAATGCAGGCACCCTTGCACAATGGTACAAGGGTGGCTCTGTTGCATGCAGGATTGTTTTTGTGCAGGAAGGGGCACCTTTTGCTTTATCTGGAGAAGTGTACGGCTTTGGCGCTTCCCCAGGTTTACATGACTTTGTAAATCTGGGGCAGCGTTAAATTACATTGGTGTTGTGCGGGAAAACCCACTGCAATGCCCATGGAACGCAACCTGGGTGCAGAGTAAGGTGAGACATCGATTTGTGCTGCATCGCCTTGCTAATCATTTATGAGGCCACTCAAAGCCATGCATAATGGCTTTGTGTGGCATCTAAATCGAAATGAGAGCCCTGTGTCACGCATTTCCTTGGTGCAAAAGTGACGCAGGGCTCACACTAATAAGTCCCTTAGTTGACTAATGGCATTGCCGTTGGGGTGGAGGGGCATAAATGTTTTCTAAGTGAATGATAAAAACGATCTCTTATAATAAATACTCGTCAATGCAGTGATATATTCTGATGTACTAAGGTGAAACACTTTTGCATTTTAAAGAATTGTACTATCTTGAGTATTGGATGACATCATTATATTTTTGCATGATGTTTTGTTGCACAATTGAAATGACACTTTCATTGCTTGACTCTTGCACAGGCTCTTAAAGTCTAACCATATCATTCACTCGGTCAGTTCTCCCTGTTAATTGCTGGCTCGCCCACCTCTATATAAAAGATATCTATATCGAGATAAATATTCTTGACATTTTTTCTATTGCATTTAGATCGCACTCCAAACCGCATTTGTCATGATGTTATATATTTATTTTGACTAATGTTGCACTGCACTTTATGATTGGTCTTGAGCCACTAAGAAAATAAAAGAAATGAATACAAATATTTATGTTGTAATGCCATGCACAATTGAAATTTCCTGCAAGTTTTCTTCCAAAAGGAAAATCCTTCAGGCATATCACTATCTTTGTCTAAATTGCCCTGTGCAGCTTTTATTGAAATGAGAATGTTGCAGGGCACCACTGTTGTGTATTTGGAGATGGGGCAGGATCTAATAAAAGCAGCTTTGATCACTTTTTCTGCTTTTACACCTCCTCCATGGACCCATTAACCGTCGCTTAAGCAGAGCAGTGAGTGAAAAGCGGGCACCTGAAAGGAGAAAGGACATCGGTACATCTGGCTTTAAATAGACGTGTTTTAAGGTGCGGTAAATGCTTTGGAGTGACTGACTTAAAAGCCAGGCTGGCAGGCACCAACCCCAGCATGGGCAGCTCGGCGTGCTGCAGCTGATGGGAGGGGGTCTGAAGCCGTTCTGCCCAATGGGTGTTGTGCGCATGCAATATAAATCATATAGAAAGTGGCTTTGGAGCATTCTTCTTCCATTGACTATTGTACAGCATTTCCTGGATGTGTACATTTACCTGCTCTTGGAGCGTGAAGCAGTTGCAGGGCTAAATGGATCATTTTTATTTGCCACCCTTTCTTTTTTAATGTTGCAATTCAAAGGGTTTGCTGGCCCGTCTCACATCTGTTGTGTACTTCAAAGCCTCCCCCCACCCTGCCACAGGCTCATCTCAAAGCACTCACCGCCGCCATGTTGATCCATTCGAAGCCACCACCCACTCTCACAGTGACACAGGCACTACAAAGCTCCTGCTTCAAAGGACCCATGGCATGGGGGTGTATAACACGCATTTCTTTATCAGACATTAGAACATAATCATTGTGGCTTGATGTCCTACAAACAAAAGCTTTTCTTTTATTTGTTTCTCCTTTGAGTTGTGATTACAAGATGGATTTTTACATACTAGCACTTTAGCCGCTTAACCGTGGCGGCAATTCCGCCGCGGTGCAGTGGTTTAGCGCAGTGGGCGGGGCCGCGTCGCCCAACGGACGTGCGCAGCACTACGAAGGTAGTGCGCGCGATGGCCGTAGGGCGACGCCAGCAGCTAAGGGGTTAGAAAGCAGCTACTTACTGGCTCCTATACCATGTATTTATTAGTGCACCACTCATATAATCCTGTCTTCATCTGCTACCTGAAGAGTTGGTCCTGCCAGACCCTCATGCTGTCTCTGGAATGTGCTGTTGCTTTACAGAGTGGATGAGTCAATGGTTTCTCTCATCCAATCTGAGAAAAAAGAAGGAGCTGATGGAATATTAAATACTAATTGAGTGCAACTCTGTTAGACCTTTCATCCTTTAGGGTTGTCTTCCCCCAAACGTTTTGCCTTCATCCATCCTATCTTTGCCAATTTCGTTTTTGATGGCCATAGGACTCTGTACACTACCATTGCTGATCAGTGCTAAGGTGCATGTGCTCACTCATTAAAACATGGTAACATATGCTTATCACTAATTGACATATTTAATTTGTGTATAAGTACCTAGAGTAGTGTTACTACCTGTGCCCAGTGCCTGTAAATAAAATGCTACCTGTTGCACTGATTGTACCACCCATTTAAGAAGCCTTTTAAAAATATCTCAAATTGGCCATTGCAGCCTGTGTGAGCAGTTCTAAACTGCCATGTTGACCTGGCAAAATAAACCTTATGCAAGGCCCAAACCTTTCTTTTTAATTCATATACGCCAACCCTAAGGTAGGCCATGGACAGCCAAGAGGGCAGGGTGGATCATATTTAAAAAGTTAGACTTGTACTTTTAAGTTTTACATGAACTGGGACTGCAACACTCTTAAATTCGTTTTTCACTACTGCAAAGCCTACCTCTCCCATAAGATAACATTGGAGTTGTCTTATTACATTTAATAATCTGTAACTTCCAAATGGGATCAATCAACCAGCTCGTGTTTGGTGCCTTTGGCATCATTATGAAAAAACTTCTCTTATGGTCAAATTTTAAATTACAGTTTTGAAAATACTGCATTTAGAAAGTTG
The DNA here is from genome assembly GCA_963921515.1 of Calotriton arnoldi. Classification (NCBI taxonomy): domain Eukaryota; kingdom Metazoa; phylum Chordata; class Amphibia; order Caudata; family Salamandridae; genus Calotriton; species Calotriton arnoldi. Next base: position 594,531 of record CAWUFW010006817.1, read on the forward strand.
GCATTTTTCTCCATTAATACCTTAGACAAACAAGAGAGTTAGGAAAAAACAATGCTCGTCCTTCTTCCCTAGATGCTTACAACAATCAAATGAGAACGAGCTGGATACCATATCAGTCAGCTTACATCAAGTGAGCATTCAGTAGTCTCTCTGGAAAAAAAACTGTTAGGTTTTTAGAAGACCCTTCACCCACCAACCTAGTTAGTGGCGTGCTTCATCATCGGGTTCCCACCTAGAGAGACTACAGAATTTTCACTTGATGCAGGCAGACTGATATGGTATACAACTCATTCTCATTTGTTTGTTGTCATTTCTCTGCCTTAGCCATTGAGTGACTGCAGCCTGTTTCTGGGTCACATGACTGCGTGTTGCTGACATTTGGGTTTTGCCTATTCCTCCTAGACAGCCACACACAGTAGAGGGCTTAAGTGTGCCTGGATGGGCCATCCGTAAATAGGCTGTGTTGTGCCTCCATACAAAGGGCTGCATATCCCCTGTAGTTAGTCTGGAGCCATGGCAGGGAAGTGGGGACTGCCACTCTACTGGACTTCTGTTTTGAAGGACCACTGCCCTGATGTGCTGCTTTTTTGGGTGAGGAGCACTGGACCTGCATCTGCTGAATCCTGGACCCCAGAGTGACTCCAAGGGCTAGTTGTCTGGCCTCCTGACTAGAGCATCAGGGACAGAAGGCTCCAACAACCTTGAACCCACCTCCTAGGCTCTGCCATCTGTGAGTCCTACCCTGCCAAGTAATGATATCCCTGTCCCATCAGTTGATCCAGCAGAACTGACACATCTCCTCTGCTGCACAGTGCAATCCAGAGCAGAACTGATGCATTGGCTCTGTTGCAAGGATTCACTCAGTGCAAGGGCTCTGCATTGACTTCACAACCCACATCAGAACCTCCATTGTGCAAAGCTTCCCTGATGCAGGCCCGCACCTCATCAATCTCTTGTTGACTGCACCCTCATCGACGACACAGGTTTTCGCATCGCAGGTTTGCAACTCTTTATGACCAGTGCTTTGCTTCGACTATGCAATGCATCCTCATCATGGAAATCTACATTGCGATCCCTCGTCAGCGGGATCCTCGAAGACGCTACAGGACCTTGCTTCACAGGACCTCGGAATCGACGCATCGCTATTCCTGAACAGGGCATCCACAACGCAGTACCTCACAATGCTCTGCAGCCACAATTTAAGGTACTCTTGTTTGATGGATCTAATCGGGTCCCTTTACCCAGCCCCTGCTCCATCGTAGTTGGCCTGGAATTTGTGACTTTTTCCTGGTCCAGCGCAACCAGATATCCACAGTTGGCATTTGTGCTTTTTGGTGCAATTTTTTTTTGTATATTTTATTGAGAAGTACATATCAGTAATATAAACAATATATTAAAAAAGATAATAAACAATGCATCAAATTATGGCACACAATAAATTGCTATGAAATGTTAACTTCTCAGATTTCTAAACACAAAAAAGATAATACAGATATCAAGAGATACAATATCTGAGATACTCATAAAACCTGGAAAGGAAGAAATAGGAATAGTGGACAAGGGAGGAGATGATGTAGATAGTATACAATATGTAGTAAACCATATATTATATATAGTTAGAAGATAGTAGCGATAATATCATACCAATATAACATTTCTAGTGGAGATATTCCTACTAACTCAACAATTTCCAATAGGTGAAAAGTAAGTCCTAATTAAAATAACGGTGTTAATGGCTAAGGCATCAACTGTACTAATGATAACAGCAACAGCAGGAACATAAATAATGATAATGACTTAACAAGGAGATGAACAAAGAAGGCACTCCCTTATTGTAGTTCCTAATTAGAAGGAAAAAGCTGAAATATTACCAAAAATAGAATATGTATTAACTAAAAAGGGGTTCTAAATTTGGATGAAAATTTCAACATTGCCCTATAATCTATAAATGAGTTTTTCATATGATGCCACTTTATACATTTCAATAAGCCATTCATCATGTGTAGGACATTGTGGTTTTCTCCAATGTCTTAATATACATATTTTTCCTACAGTGAGTGCAATAGCTATCAGTCATCTTGTATGGTTTGTTAGATTTGGGCGATCAGTAACATCATGTAATAGAACTATTTTTTCCATTAACGGAATGGACACATGCATAGCTCTGTGTAGAGAGGCAGTTATGGAAGGCAAATATTCCTTCAAAATTGGACATCGGAATAAAATGTGTAGTATATCGCAGTCCTCCTGTGGGCACCTCCAACAGGTAGATTGGTGTAGTAAACCTGTTGTTTTGAGTTTTTGTGGTGACCAGTACCAGTTATGAAGAATTTTGAAGAGAGTAAATTTCAGTCTGGCCCCTCTGATTCCCTTATCCATGTTCATAATAACATCTGCCCATTCCTCATCGGAATAAGCTACAGTAATTAACCCTTGCCATTTGACGTGAAGTTGTGCTAGTAATGAGCATGAGTGTCATTTATGCACTATGAGATTATTAAATCCAGAGACTGTGTCTTTAAATCACCCCCAAATGTTTAAGTATTGTAACACTTGGGAATCCTCAACTATCCACGGATATGGTCCTAGTCTATGAAATAGAGCTTGTTTTGGTTGTAAGTATTTCCCCTCTTGGAAGCTAGGCAGTTGAAATTCTATCTGAAGCATTTCAAAGGTTTTCAGCTCACCTTCTAAAGTGAAAAAGTGATCCAACACTAGAATACCTGCTCTCTACCATATATCCCAGGAAATAGTCTGTTTACCTATTCTAATATCAGCTTTTTGCCACATGGGGACCTTTCCATGTAGTCTCAGGTTACTCTTAAGGAGTTTGTGAGCATGTATCCAAATCTTAAGCATAGATTGAATAATAGGGTTGGAAGTTGATCAAGAAGGTAATTTATGAGAGTAAAACATTTGCTAACCCAAAGCTTCCTGTACAGATTGTCTTTCAATGAGAACCCAGAGTGGGGGATCATCCTTTCTGGGCCAAAGATAAACCAATTGAGATAAATGGAGGGCTGTATAGTAATGCTCACTGCACGGTAAACTAAGGCCCCCATAGTGCTTGTGAGCAATCAATTTTGAGATTTTAAGACTAGGTCTCAGAAATCCTCAAATAAAGGTTTTAATACCTTTGTCGATATGTTGTAATATTGATATTTTAACTGTCAAAGGCAATATACCTAAAACATAAGTGAAACGGTGCAGTATAATCATTTTCACTGCCTGTACTTTTCCCCAAAAGGACAGTTTAAGATGGGACCATTTTTCATACTCTGACTTTGTTTTGGTAATACGTGGATCTAAGTTATCTTGAATAATACGTTGTAAACCTGTGTTGATTTAAATTCCTAGATACTTCAGACGGTCCACTTTCTATTGAAAATTGTAGCCCAAAATAGCTGCTTTCATTGTACCCCTGGACAATGGGAGAGTTTCACTCTTATTCTTTTTTTGTGTCGTAATTCTTTAAAGGGGAAATTAAAGATAAATAAATACATAGAAGTATAGCATAATATAATGGACCCACAAGAATCTATTGCCAATACATATATTAATGTGCTATAAAAGGAGAAAAGATTACATACAAAAGAAAGGAGAGACAAGGGAGGGATCAATTAAAAGACAAGAAGCCAGTAGTGTAAGAGAGAGATATTGTACAGAGCATGCTCCGATTATTCCTTACCACGGAATCAGTTAGTTATAACAGGTCATGAGTAGAGCAAATAAAACGTTTAAAACAGAAAAATTTGACGTATAAAAATATTAAGTATGTAAAATGTAATAGTCCTGCTCGTTGTAATTTCGAAGGTGTCCAGTACCAGTCATGCAAAGTTTTGAAAAGACAACATTTCAAGCGCACTTCCTGAGCACCCATGTCTAAGGCTTCCAGTATATCTGGCCAGGTGTCTTCATCTATGGTAGTGTGTAAACGTTCCTGCCATTTCTCGCGGAGAGCATTAAGAAGTGGTTGTGAGCATAAGAGATTAATTAGAACAGAATATAATCCCGACATTATTCCCTTATGTCGTCCCCAGATAAGAAAATAATCTAGTATCAGTGATTATTCTAAAATCCAAGGATAAGAACCTAAACATCGCCTCAGACAGTGCTGTAGTTGCAGATGCCGCAAAATCTGGTGTAATGGAAGATTAAATTCCTCACGGAGCAGGTCAAAGGATTTCAACTCTTCATTTAATATGACCTGATCTAGTGTCTGGATTCCTCTCCAACTCCAACTGGACCAGTGAAGCGCATGATCGTTTATTCGAATGCTTTCATTACCCCAAAGTGGAGCTTTAGAGTGCAAACGATGAGCAACCCCAAGAGGGCGTGTGCAGGATGCCATGCTTGATATGTAGCTTGCATCAGAGGATGCGGAGGAGATATTCGTGGACTACGAGATCCATATAGAAATTCCATGCCGTCATTACAATTAAGTAGTGAGTGCTCTGTTGTGACCCATTATCTTTTGGTAAAATCTTTCTATTGGTATTTCTTATTTTCACACAAGGCATCCATTTTGTTTAATTGTATAGTACATATCATACAGGATTTCGTCATAACACTCAGTAAACTGTTACATTCGTAGCAAAATATACGTTCATTGTCTGGGTGACTTTGTCGTTATGAGAGTATAGAGCATTTCAAGTTATGACTACTTGGATCGAAGCCTGTGGAATGTATTGCAAGCTTAGCATGTATCTGCTGAGCTGATACTGTGGCAAAACACTTGTTGTCTTTTCCATGTGAAACTAAACTCTTCAACCGGGGTAACTATAACTGGGGTACACTGTGTTTGAGATAGTGTGATTTGATTGGGGCCGAACAATGGGGTCGTTCTAAATGGTGCATGACTTGCACTGGCATTGGTGCATGGCGGGAATGTCCGTTTGGGGGTGCTCTATGTATCACATATTCTCGTCTGTAGGCCTTGCTTTGCTATCTGCCTACTCTGCTGGAGAGCTCTGTCTGGTCCTTTCATGGCACGTCTCGTCTATGGGGGACCTAGCACTCTGCGATTCTGGCATATCGGTTGTTTCCTGTTTAAAGGAATGAAGTAACATTGCCCATTGCATGGATATGTGGTGTTTGCGGATGCCCTTAATTTATTCTTACCTGAGCGCGTCCTCTTCTGCGGCCCCCCATTTGCTGACCGCTCCCTTCCAGGCCGCTATCGGCGGTCCCTCAGATGTTCTCCAGTGCATCGCTATGCTTCTCTTTAGCGAGTAGGAGTGCTAAGGACGCGAACCGTGCCTCTACTTTGTGGTGTTTTTGGCGTTTGGTTATGCCTAGCGCGCAGGCCTCCCACGTGTAAATGCCTGGGAGCCCTGTGACAGAGCGGAGGGTGGCGTGTATTGTGGTCCAGAAGGCGTGGAGCATTGGGCAGTCCAAAAACATGTGGAGGAAAGACGCATTGGGTTCTGGGCATCTTGGGCAGGTGAAGGACGTATCGGGTTAGTAGTGT